>JAINUW010000225.1:0-718378 GCA_020205615.1 Panax quinquefolius | reverse complement strand
ACTTAGGACTAAAAACTAAAACAAAAATAACTCCATTAATCGCCAAGAACTCGTGGTTCTCGCCTTTCTATTATTCCTCCTTCGTGCCTCGTAGAAAATACGATCAAGAGGATTTTGACTGTGACGGCGGATTCCAACGTTATCCGTAAAAAAGGAAACGCACTTCGAGAGCCATCCAAGTTCCGTGATCCGCTTCAACACCCAAAGAACCTAATTCAAACAAATCTCCCATAATCGAAACCGCTCATGCCGAACCTACACCCCCGACCAAATTTACTTTTTCCCCGAAAGGTCGAGACCTTTCTCCCGAATCTACCGGCCTTTCAGTCAAGGTTATCATGCCGGCAGGATCTCCAATTCTATGGCCTGTGTTCAACGCCAACTTTCCTTTCGACCTCTTCTTCGGCTTTCGCTCGACACACCGACGATCACCGCTCAAAGGATCACACGACGGAAATCTTCTCGACGAAGGAAACGAGTTATCCGCCAAGGTAAACAATAATGACTTCTTCCTTTACATCTCTATTTTCCTTCGAGCATTTTAGAATTTGACTTGAGTACTTTGAAAATGTGTAGTTAATCGTCGTTTTCTGACGATCAAGGCCCGAGACACATAAAATGGAGAGGCCGAGGAAGATTTCATGCGCCAAGAAATAAACATGTCAAATCGACCTTTGGAACGAGAAAGAGTCGGCCGTGAAGATGCTTTTTCATACCATCAATGGTCTTCAAAGAGAATCGATCGCCAAGATGGATTTGAAGACATCCGATGATTTAACCGAGAGCTACAAGAGATGAGTCGTCAAGTCCGGCGCCGGTCAACAAACCTTAACTAATCTGAATGCGGGTTCGGTTGAAGAGAACTTACTCCTTAAGGTGAAAATGAGGAGTTCTCTTCACCAACCGCTTAGTCCTACAAATCGGTGAAGCCGAGACGAAGATCCGTGACGAAGCTCAAGGCATAAGACCAAGCGCCATAAGCTCCGCCATAAGATAAAAGACTCGAGGACGAGGCCCCTGCTCGATCAAGAGCTTCAAAATGATTCAGCAGTAGTATAGGACTCGATGAACTCAATGTAGAGATCACGAAGGTCTATTCGGAGGGATATGAGGACCGCTTGAACGAGGGAAAGAGAAGCTATCTCGTCGCTTCAATCGACCCTTATTGCTTCAATTCGATGATGAAGGCGCGTCTCAATATATATATCATGCTTTTGATTCTATGTAAATATTTAACTTTTTATGTTCATGTAATTTAATCGATTTAAATGAAATGAACATTTTATGCTTATCGATAAATCTTTAACTGCCTTGATTATAACTTCGCCTCGATCGGGCCATTAATCAATAATTTAGTATCAATAAAATGAACTATCAATTAGATATGGCATATAACAGCTTAACTCATACAATGAAGTGAGTTGAATTTTACTATTGTGATTCAAGTTAATCAACTAATGAACCGAACTCAACACTTAAATGTATTAAATAACTTATACTCACTTGCATCAAGAGTGAGATCAATTATACGTGAAGTAAATTTGGACGACAAATGATAAGAACCAAGACATAAAGATTAATAATGACCATCGACTTACCACCCCGATAAGATCAATATAGACCAAAAGGACTGGGGCTACCATCGAATGGCCAAATGAGTCCTACCATACCTCCTTACACCATCTGGACCATTAAAGACCATCGACTTACCACCGATATAAGATCAATATAGACCAAAAGGACTTGGGGCTACCATCGAATGGCCAATGAGTCCTACCATACCTCCTTACACCATCTGGACCAATAATGGACCATCGACTTACCACCCCGATAAGATCAATATAGACCAAAAGGACTCTGGGCTACCATCGAATGGCCAAATGAGTCCTACCATACCTCCTTACACCATCTGGACCAATAATAGTGACCATCGACTTACCACCATTCGATAAGATCAATATAGACCAAAAGGACTGGGGCTACCATCGAATGGCCAAATGAGTCCTACCATACCTCCTTACACCATCTGGACCAATAAGTGACCATCGACTTACCACCCCGATAAGATCAATATAGACCAAAAGGACTGGGGCTACCATCGAATGGCCAAATGAGTCCTACCATACCTCCTTACACCATCTGGACCAATAAAGGACTCATCGACTTACCACCGATAAGATCAATATAGACCAAAAGGACTCTGGGCTACCATCGAATGGCCAATGAGTCCTACCATACCATACCTCCTACACCATCTAACCAATAAGACCAAAGATAATTTGTAGAAAAGTGATCTTTATCGATATCAAACAAATTGGTACGCATTCGATAAACCGACTTGAACTTTATTGAAAATACTTCAAGTCCGCCAAAGATGCCATGTATTCTTGATCTCTAACCATCAAGTGCCTTTTAATCGATAAGTACCGGCTTTGGTACTTCGATCACTTCATATGGCCCTTCCCAATTCCTAAGATTAGCTTCCAGATTCTCGAGGTGTAGACGCTTCGCTTCTCCGAGAACGAAGTCTCCTACTAAATCTACGGTTTTTGACACCTTGTTATAATGTTTGGCCACCCTTCGCTGATAAGCGTGTACCAATTTGATTAAAGCTTCTCTCTCGACTTCGCCTAAAGTCCAAGTTAGCCTTCACCCTTCATCATCAGAGATTTCTTTGAATCGACTTACTCAAGACTTGAGATCCGATCTCGACCGACTAAGGCATCGCATTTATAGCCAATCTAAGGGCTTAATCCTCAGAAGTAGTCCTCACAGTAGTTCTAGATGCCCACAAAGACGCCAAAGAATTCTTCCGCCATCTCCCCTTAGCTTCATCCAATCTTCGCTTTATTCCGCTCAAAGCAGTCATTCTCCGTTGGTTACTTCAACTTGCCCATTCGACCGTGGATGAGCCACGTAAGTCTTCTTGGTCGAATCCCCAAATCGCTCAAAAATTCTTCAAATTTTGAACCCATTTAAATCAAGGCCCGTTGTCCGATATCAATATCTTAGGGATTCCGGCCAAACACCACTGCACTTTTTATAAACTTTAAGCACTCTCGCTCATATCGAATCGGGTTGGTTTCGCCTACCCACTTGGTCATATAATCAATAAAGAATTACGACGGTTAAGCTAACTCGACCTTTAGCTTTTAGGTAATTGGCCCCAATATATCCACCCCCCGCATAAATAAGGGTATAGGAGATAAAATCGAGTATAACTCTTCCGGTATCGGTGATGGGGACCCACTATCGAAATGGGCATTTTCACATTTCGACGATTCGATTCTCGTAGCTTTTTTGAAAATTGTCGCCAATAGTAACCTTGTCAAGCACTTTGTAAGCCAAAGACTTGGCGTACCATACGATCACCGCAAATCCTTTCATTTAACTTCCCAAGAGCATACTCTATTTCTTGACGGAACCAAACATTTCAATAATGGTGAGGAAAATGCCAATCGATAAAGATCCCCATCAATAAGACCAAATTAGTACTTTGTATTGATCTTCTTTCACAAAGATCTCGATCCGGGGAAGGAAGGACGCCATCCGCCAAATACTCATGTAGGGGTCATCCAACATTTGTTTCGCCGATGCACATCATCGTTTACGTCAACACTTACCGCCGCAAAATTTCCAAATACACCGATCCATGAAAGACATCTCAGATCCAGAAGTGGCCAATTTCGACAAAGCATCGCAGAGAATTGTCGCTCATACTAATAATACCAAACTCGCATTTAAGTAAAAAATTGAAGTTGGTTTCTTAACTCCGCCAGATATTTGATCATTCGTCCCCCCGAGCTTCATAATCTCCCCGACAAATGCTTTTACAACCAACCGAGAATCACTATAGATAATTAACTGCTGACTTCGAGACTTTTTGCTAATCGGACACTCGCTAACACCGCTTCAGATTCAAATTTCATTATTTGTTGCTTTAAATCCAATCATGGCTCATTAACCTTAAATCCTCCCGGACTTATTAGAATAATTCCTCGCCCACTATCAAATATCGTAGAGATCCATCTCGCATACAACGCCCACGCTTCGACTTCGCTGAATAACGACCACCGCTTTCGATCGTAAGATTCAACTTCCAAGAATTTCAGATTCGCCTTTGAACGAACATTCTACCATAAAGTCGCCAAGGCTTGGCCTTTTGATGGCGCTCGGGACGATACTCGATAAAAATCGACAATTCCATAGTCCATGCCGCTAATCTACCCGAGACCTCCGCTTGCCCATCACCTTCTTCAACTACCGATCCGTAGACGCACCAGAGTCGACTTTTGAAAAATATACCGCCAAGCTTTCACCGCAATTATTAAAGCAAAGGCAAATTTCAATGTTAGATACCGGTTTCAAAGATCTCGTAGACGTGGGTCGACGACGAATAACGGATGTCGCTTCCCACCGATCTCCCGAATCAAAACCGCCCAATCGCTAAGAACCGCCGCAAGGTACAAATATAAAGTCTCACGACAAAGCTTGACTAATAAAGGAGCCAAGATGATACGCCTTTATACTTTGAAAGCATCTTCACACTTGAAGTCCACCGAATGTCTTCGCATTCTTCTGGCCCTTCAATGTATCAAAGAAAGGAAGACATCTTTCTCGCAGATTCGCGACGAACCTCCTTAAAGTCGCATCCTACCAAATGACGCCGAACGCCTTTGAACGACCGAGGAGTCTTCATGTCGAGGATGGCCTCGGATCTTCTCTCGATTGGCTTCGATGCCCTTCGATCGACCGTGATAACCGTAAATTTTCCAAAGACCAAGGCCGAAAGTACATTTGGTCGATTAAGTCGCAGCTTGTCGATGACGAAACAGCTTTGAAAACATTCCTCTAGATCGTCCAAATGTTTCGAATTTGATACTCTTCACGATCATGTCATCTACATAAACCTCCATGTTCCTTCCCAAATTGCCTATCAATATAAAGTTCATCATCCTCCGATAGTAGCTCCAAAGATTAATGAGGCCAAAAGTCATTTTTTGTACGCATACACCGAATCTGCGTGTAATGAATGTCGCTTTTGGAATGTCTTTGCACATGGATATTTGATGATAACCTCAAAAAGCATCCATAAAACTTAATAATGCATACCTCAAGTGGCATCGATGAGTCGATCGACATGGGCAGAGGATAAAGTCCTTCTGACAAAGCTTTGTTGAGGCTCTGTAGTCGATGCAAACCCGCCACTTTCCATTATGCTTCGCACCAATACTACATTTGCTATCCACTCGTAATCAATCTCGTAGATGAAGTCAAGCACCAAAGAATTTTGCAACCTCTTCATCGATGATCTTTTGACGCTCGAGCAAATATCCGCTTCTTCCGATTTAACCGCTTTTTGAAGGATCTATCTCCGCTTATGCCAAAGAACCTTCCTACCGACTCTGCATATCTTGTGGCTCCTATGCAAAAATATCGACATAAAGATCGTAAAAGTTCCATAAGATTCGTCTCAAGAGGTTCTCGTAAGTTCAACCAATCTTCACCGCTTTGTCCGGCTTCACGACCAACTCAATTTCTCCGTCCCTCCAAATGGGATTACCAACGGCTCAATCGCTTCTGAAGGGTTCGATTTCAATTGCCATCGCTTTTCTTTTTGTTTATCGAATTTCCCATTCCTGATGAAATGACAGTAATTCTGATAACATCTTCTGCCGATCCAAGTCACCCATCACCTCTCCTACCCACGTGCCGCTGGGAACTTGATTTTGAAATGGGATTAAGTTACAAACAAGAGTCACAACGAGGTCTTCCCAAAATGGCGCCAGATGCCAATCCACACGCACAACATAAAATTTACAAGTTATCTCCACTTGCCGAGGGGCCGTGCCAAGATGACAGGGAGTTCAATAAAGGCTTACCACTTTGACAGATCGCTTCAAAACCATATAGAGGAGCCTCCGTCCGACCTCCATTTTGTGCTCATCGAGATGCATTCTTTGATAAGCACGGGCATAAAGAATGTCCACCAAGATCCGTTATCTATCATCATGCTTCACATCCACCGAGCCCACTTCAGGCCGCGATCACCAATGCTCCTTCACGCGGCTCAACGGGCTCAAGGATAATCCGTGATCTCAAATGAAATAACAGCCTCGAAAGGCCTCATATCCTTCGTAGAGAAGATCGGCTATCGACATAACCGAATCAAGATAAGACCTCCTCTTCTTCCCTACTAATTTCCCAACAGATCCACCAGCTTATTACATCAACGACTTCAAGCGGTGGTGGAACATTTTGAACAGTGGTACTTGAACTGCTTTGAATCAGACGATTAATAACCTCACGATTTTCGACGGCCTTTCTCACCACATATCAATCAAGAAGCCACTTTTAATCTTGTTTTCCACAAAATCTTTTAAATTACAACATTCATTAGTGTCACGACCAAAGCAATTTTGATGATAACCACAATATTTACGAGGGTCACCATGTCCCGCTTTTGTAATTATCACGAGGTGGTTCAAAGAAAGGTCGGTTTTGGATCCGATCCAAAATTATCGACCTCTCTCAGATTCAACTGGGTATAAACCTTATTAACCTTCGGGGTAGAACAGTGTGCACATCGCGCTTGTCGCCACGAAGTTATCAGATTTCTTCAACTACCTTCCGCCTTTCGTTGTAACCTCCCCTCTTCTCCGATCAACATCGGCCTGGGAACCTCTACTTCCTTCGATTGCTCAAAGAAGGATTCTTCGACTATTCATAGCCTCTTCCACAACAATATAGCCTTCATTGTCAAAGGCTTCGCTAGGCTCTTCTGATGGTGAAACATCGCTTTTACCAATTTCTCCGATTTAACCAGATCCAAATTTCATTCTCGAATAATCCAACAAATTGAGATCATTAAGATCGACACCGTCCGACCGCTTCCCTAAACCTCTTTACATATCGCCTAAAGATTCATCAGGTGAACCGCCGGACTTGTGCTAAAGAACCCAGAAGCTTCCCCTTCTTCTTGCTGCTTCCAAACGAAAGCATGGAACTTATCACAAAGTTCACCCACGAGGAGAGAATCCGATGGTAAAGTCCCCATCCACCGTCCCGCGCTTTTCTCAAAGTAGTGACAAAAGTGTGACATTTAAGCAAAGATCAAGAAAGTCATAGAATCCATTAATTCCACAAACGCCGACTACGGTCATAAGGATCTCCCCACCCATCATAGCTTCCCACGCGAGGTAATTTTTGGTAAGATCCGCTTTCTCCCGAGAATATCGAGAGGAAAAAGGATGCCTTCTTACCGTAAACATCTTTCACCGCTGACCTCACCCAATTGTTTTCAAGTTCTTTCAACTCTCTAACTGTAAAATCAACACCTTCGTCAGGATGAGATCTCCTTTCCCGGCGACACTAGGTTTTGGAATGGATCGACCTTTCCTCGCCGATCTCACCGCTTCATGGACTTCTTGATTTACTAAGTCGTAAAATCTCATCCTCACGATGAGAACGATCAGGACGGATTCTCCTCTTCGCTTTCGACATAATTTCTCTCGACCGCTTCTTCGCTCTTTCACCGCTGTGATGAATCGATCTAACGACCGTCGCTGCTTTCTTCGAGGTCAAGGCGCTCGCCTCCTCGATCTCCTCGCTACTACGAGAATGATCCTCGACACATGCATGTAATGTTCCGGCCTTTACCCTTCCGACGGGTACTTCCTTATGCCTACTTTGTCCTTCTGAATGAATACGGCTAGATGCTTCGCCTCTCAACTCATTCACCAAAGCATTTGTTCGGCTTATATCTTCCTTTTGTCTTAACAGTAACCTCCAAAGCCTTATCCGCTTCGTCCGCCATCCTCGCCAACTTGGTAGTTCTGGCCCTCTCGACCACTTCTACGATGAGTTCGGGTCATGAACCGCCACCTGCTCCGGATTGGGATCACGCCTTTATCGGCAAGTAAAGACTAACTTCCGTCTGCTCCACCACGGATCTTCTGGACGAAGTTCTTCCGAATTGTTTGCCTGTGGCTCTCACGACCACTTTTAAAGGACCCAACCGATCCTTTATCGAGATACGAGGCGTTGATGAACTAATGTACCATCGCCGCCTCTTCCTGTTTCCATCTCTACTCCTCATCATCTTTCAAGCAAATTTAAACAATCAGATTGAAAAGAGCCCTCCTTCTAGCCGCCTAATGTTAACGCCAAGATCTTTCGTCACGCTCCAATCACCTAAAACGCCCCGATCCCGCAGAACGTAAACACAATAAACACTACAAGCTTCGACGGGCCTCTTTGGGATAAATTCAAAGCGTGAGAATCAAGATGTGAATTCACAAGGTTTATCGAAAACGGAGGCTATATCGCCAAAGGTATTGATATCAAGAGATAATAATAATTCTCCGTGAATATCCGATTCTAAATGAAGAAGAGATGAAAACGCATTCTTCTCATGGAGACTTCCTCACAAGTTATATCCTCCTCGGCCCAATTATCGTACACCCACTACTACCCGACATTCCCTTTACCCGTGTAGTTTGTTCATCGCTGATTGGGTTTCATGTACGATTTAGTTTGTTCACCGCTGATCATCGCTTCTATCACGAAAGATTATAGATATTTAAAATGTCTAAATGATTACAATCCCATCCACATTAATGCATGGGCGATTCTTTAGTCAACCGACATGCTTTTTCATCATTACAGTCAAAGATTATAGATATTTAAATGTCTAAATGATTGATCCATCGATTCTGAATCTTATTTTATAAGTTTGAAATGAAAAATGATATAATAATTGTGGCTTAATGATTTTACATGTCGGCATAATTCAAATAATCTTCCTTCAAGAATGGCTGCCTTCGTGGCTGTTGTCCCTTAAAATTATTGTACTATCGACCAGCACCCGAAATTTCCGTCCCATTTCTCACAAGTGACAACAAAGGATATATCTACGTACCTTGTGCAATTAGTTTCTTTCAAAGACCTTTGGAATGTGAATGGGGCAATCAGACGTTTGACTTTTATATTTTTTTGTTGTTGAATGTTTTGGTGGATCAGATTTTTTAAAATTATCTTAATTTTATTTTTTAAATTAATAATAATATTTTTATATTTTGGAATAGATAGATTTAGTAGTATATTTTGTGGGCAAAATATTCCAATATGAATGAAAACACATACTACTAGTACTTGTAGCGGTCTACTTTGACCTATAGTCTTAATTACTTGTTCAAATGAAATGATTAGAGAAATTAGGAGGATGGTATCTTATCTGCGTTTTTAATTAACCGTTGATTTTAACGTTGAGAATTATTTTAATGATAATTTAGGATATAATCAATTTATCTAATTAATGTTATGGTAACAACTCATTTGAAAACACTAGCATTACTCTTATCCATCATTTAGAGATCTATTTTTTGACAATTATAATTGTTATAAATAACTAAAAGAATAATTTTTATAAATTGATTTTAAAATGAATGTCCTGGTATTTAAATAATGAATATTTTGAATTATGTTAACACTTAATATAAAAATGTAATTTGAAACCAAAAATTTAAGATCTCGAGCATTATTCTAAAAATAGTTGGTGTGTTTAACATTAGCCATATTAGAGATTAGAGACGCCACTGATTAAGTAACTTATTCACATTTAAGACAATTTTTATTTAAAAACAATATTTAAGACGTAATTGATTTAAGTAAAAGAAAAGAATAGAAAGGTGTCCGTCCTTCGTAATATAAATATCTCCTAAGATTCCAAATTAATTCTTTCCGGTTTTAACTTTTTAAGTCAAATCGACTATTTTAGAATTAATAATTAAGCATATATAAATATATTTCTAAAATTATAAAAATTGGGATTAGTAATAAATTGTATATATTTTCTTTTGGTTATAATCTCTTCACCTATATTTTAGCAAAAATAGTAAAAAGATTAGTTTTAAAAATGGTCAATTTAATTTTAAAAAGCTCAAACCCGAAAAGAATTAATTTGGAGATGGAGGAAAGATTATATATATCTACGTTTAGCAGCCCTATGGCGTAATACCTTCCTTTTTCTAATCAAAAAAGTGTATAATCTTTCTAATTGTTTATTAAACCAAACAAATGTTAGGGAATAATAATTATTGGTTGTGTCCCCACGTTTAGACCTCTCTCTATTATGAAAAAATACCAATAGTCTTCGTATCCCCACTTCCGAAATAATATCATCAACCTTCTTGTTCCCTACCTTTGACAATCTGATCCGATGATCGAATGACCCGACCAGAACAAATGTTAGGACAAACGACAAATAAAAATTTAAGATTCTTAATATCATTTAATTTAAATAAAAATTCTTTTTTTAAACATACATCACTCAAATAAAAATTATCTTTTGGGCGTGTATCAATAACATTTTTGTCTATTTATTTAATTACATAATAAAAGAGAGATGCGTAACAAACCAACAGTAACCATCAACAATATTATGATAAGAGAGGTACATGTAACTATAATCATCAATCAATATTTTCTTATTATTAATTTGAAAGGTAAGCGTAATAATAACCAATTACTAATATAATATTATGAAAATAGATATACACGAAACATAAATAAAAATTAATAATGAATGTGACAAAATCATCAATACTACTCCTATTATTATGATAAGAGAGATGCACGCAAGTTGAAAACAATGCACAATAATAATTTAATTATATGGAGTACTTGAAAAGATGAAGCGATATTTGCATAACCAAGCTCTCGTGTTTTCATAATAATGCAAGCTCAATTTGTAATCATCAAATTTTAATTTTTTCTAAATACTCTTTTGCTCTCAGAAAAATAATATCATTTATTAATATTAATAAATGTAATTTTATTATATATTTATTCATTAAATGAATAAATAAATAAATATTATTATTAATTTTTGACCAATATTAAAGATATTTTTTCAAAATTTATTATTTTGTCAAAGTTTTTAATTAATTATGGGATGGAGCAGTATTTGTTTATTTTTACAGTTAAGTGTGATGAATTGAATAGGTGAAGTGTAAATGAAATAAGACCGAATAAATTTTGGGTCAAACTTAAAGTTAGAATTGAATCAAATTTATTCAAACAATATCTTAAATCATAATATATTTTTGAGTTATTTTAATCCACCACATACTCACTCAAAAGGCTATGATACTATTAGTAATAACTTAATTTTGTATATACATACAAATTTTTATCACACATGGCTCACAAAATTTTGCCTTTGGGAATAATAATTATTGGTTTCGTGTCCCCACATTTAGACCTTTCTATTATGGAAAAATACCAACGGTTTTCGTATCCCCACTTCCGAAATAATATATCACCAACCTTATTATCCCCTACCATTGACAATTTGATCGAAAACTCGAATGACCCGACCAAAATTTTTGAGAGTTCGATTTGATACAATATAAAATAATTTGGGTCAAATTTTGAGCTAGTGACAAATCTAAAATTTAAATCGAATCAAATCTATCCAAACAAGATCTTAAACTATTAATCAAATATTAGTATTTCTTTAGATCATTTAAGTCAAATCTCAAATTTAAATTGATTCAAAGCTATTTAAAAAAAGTCTTAAACTATTAATCAAATAGTATCTATTTAGATCGTTTTAACTTATGACTAAAAAATTATTATTAATAATAATAAGTTAATTCTTTATATAAAAATATATATTTTTCATAAAAATAAAATACAATTCCGAATGATTCGAAAGCAGATTCCGAATAATGCAGGCAGGTTTGTTTGGGTGCACCGGGGCCGCTGAATTGTGGGAAGTTCTGTTGTCCAATAAAATGGGGTGGGTCAATTTTCCCACCACGTGTTGTTGCACAACTGCACATATACTAGTGGGCGGGTCACCACGTGTAAAGTTCACTTCTTGATTTTATTTCACGTCTACATATATATACTCCTTCTTTCTCTCTCCCCGTTATTTTTTAAAAAATATAATTAATATTTGATTATTAAAATAATTATAAATTTTAATATTATCTTTCTAATTTTTTTTGGTATTTAATATAAAAATTAAGTTAATAATATTTTCATAAAATTTATAAACAACAACTAAAAAAACAAATTTTACTTTTATTTATCACCTAAACCCATAGGTCGCTTAATATATTCACTAAAATTTAAGAGTTTTGACATAAATAAATGTCATTTATTAAAAAACAAAATTCATTTACGGGTGATCCAGTTCATTCTTCAAATATAGAATAGAATAATAACAATGGTGTAAATATG
This sequence comes from Panax quinquefolius, assembly GCA_020205615.1. Taxonomy (NCBI): domain Eukaryota; kingdom Viridiplantae; phylum Streptophyta; class Magnoliopsida; order Apiales; family Araliaceae; genus Panax; species Panax quinquefolius. The sequence continues at coordinate 706,129 of JAINUW010000225.1, read as the reverse complement.
AGAGAGATGATAATATTTTATTTTGCAAACCTGTTGTTTGAAATATATATTTATGTTATAAAATGTCTAGATTCATAATATTATATGGATCATACAGATACATTATAACTCCCACGCATTGACTATTAAAATGTATTTAATTTTGAGTTTATAACTTCCTAAGAAGATTGATGTTAACTACTTCTATAAATATGATAATTGTAAAGTGATGGAGTTAGATACAAAAGATTATGAAAACACTCTCTTTTCTCTAATTATCTTGATTTTAGTTATCTTTCATAACATTTCATAACACGTTATCAGCACGAATTGCTTATCATTTTTGTCTTGAAGCAGATAATCATAGTTGATTTGAAGAAGAAGGTATAACTCTCTCTCTATATATATAATATATGTTGTGTTCTGTTATTACCACCATATGAATAAGAGGTGATAAGGTATTACAGTATATATATGTTGTCTATTATCTCTGTACCACCAATATGTCCAGTGTCCACTAGTACTCTATAGCTAATGGTGTGAAATAGGTCAGGAAATAACACTGACCACACAACTGAATACATCCGAATTTACCTAGCTAGACTTAACATATATCATTGTGGTAAAATTAATTATTCTGATTTGAATAATATAACAATTGGTAACACCTTGACTTTGAGTTTGTAAGTTTATTTGTTGGCATTTTTTTTAGTAGAGGCTGCAAGCTCAGCAAAAGAATAAAGTAATGTTAATGCGGCTACTGTTTTTTTGATGCAATAATTCAAAAGAGAAAGTCTTCTTGTTCTAAAAACAAATAAAGTTAATTAATTACATGTACAAATTGTAATGTAGAAGAACTTTGAAAATTTGCCTCTATGCCTAATTCTTGTTGATCTTATGGCACAGAAGATCAGGGAGCCTGATTTTCACAGCTTTAGATTAACTTTTTGCAAATAATGGGGTAAAAGTTAAAATCATGAATTCTGTTTTGGGGAACTAGCTAGTCAAATTTGTAGTAATAGACAATTTGTTTGGTAAAAAGTTTGCGTTGTGATGAAGAATGTTAAACTATTTAAAAAAAAAAATCTTTAGATTAGACTAAATTTTTTTTTTGTGGAGACAGCCTTTGGAAAAAGTTTAATACTTATAATATCAATTATCAAAGGGTGAAAAATCAATCTAAAAAAGAGAGAAAAGAAAAAGTAAAAATAAGGCGATATGAACATTCGGACCTTTTCATAAAAAATTTATTTTTGTCATTCAAGAAATTTAATTGAAAAAGAAAAAAAGAAAAAAATAGTTATACATCATGTTTGATAGTAAATTACACGTGAATAGTTATATGTGGATAGTTATAATAAATTAAATTTCTAATAATTTTTGATATTTTTTTTATGAAGTTACAATGACAAATATTCTTAGTAGTGTTGATTTATTATTTAGTTTTAGTGAAAAAATTTAGTTTCATATTTTACTTTGCATTTCTATAAATTGTTTCATTATAATTAAATCTAAACATATATAATTATTTAATTTGATCGTGAATATGTTTAGTTATTTAATATTCAAATTTTATAAATTTGAATTTGTTGCCCTTGATTTATATCGGGCAAGAATTATTTGTAATGGAATCTTGATGCTGAGATTCATATAAAGACAAAGAACCTTAGAGATATAATTAAAGTTGGCAATCATGCATCCCTGCAGGATCATACAAAAATTAATTATTTCTATTCGCTATCATCTCCATGAAAAAAAATATTGATAAAGACATGTTAGAAAAAAAAATATTTACTATATTTCATGTCTCGAATATGCTCCTGTAGTAGCAATATTGTGAGTGTAAGTTCATAATATATTCCCTGAAGCGATAAAAGAAATTATATTCCTAGAAGTGATATCATTTCTTCTAGTGGCTGTACAAAATAATGAGTTTTTGTTAAAAAAAACCAACAATTAATCTCGCTCGACCGATTCTATCACATTCCCTGAAGTGAATGGAACCTCATTTGATAATCATAGAGAAAATTATGGTTGTAGTTGTGGTAGTGAACTTGAAAAGAACAATCAATATATAAAAGGGAATGTACCCGGCGTACTCCTAAACACTTAGTAGATTTGTACCAAGACTCCATAAAAGAAAAGGAAATGAAATGATCCTGAAGATCCCATGAATTATTTTGACTTTTCATATGGAGTGGATATAACTAATTTTGATATATATATATATCTATGGTTTCCTTGATGATATGTTGATAGAAATGTCCATACCAATTAATTATTTTTACTTCATTATAATAAGTAATTTTATTATATGTTTTATTTATGTTTCAAGTAAAATTTATGTTTTGCATATATAAAGTTGTATGGGCCAGAAGCTCGTCAAACATAATTGAAGACTCTTGAAGAGTGATTATTCATCAAATTTAATTAAAGTCTCTAGAAGAGCGATTATATTGTTTTCAAAGGGCACAAAACTTTGTATTGATGATTCTTTATATTCTTCTGAGACAAACAAAAATTTGCTCAGCTTTAAGGATATACGTTATAATAGTTATTATATTGAAATCAATAACGAAGGCAGTGAATAATTTCTTTATATTACTTCAATAGTATCGTGCCAGAAGCTCATATTAGAAAAATTATATATTTTCTCTTCTGGGTTATATTATACTAAAATGAGAATAGTCAAAACAAATGTTGTAATACACTAGAAGTGTGCAATACACCAGAAGTGTTTAGATCTAAATATTTTTATGATTTGTCATGATCATCTAGGATCAATAATGATGCATTGAATTATTGAAAACTCCCATGAACATCCTTTAAAGAACCAGAAGATTCCTTTACCTGTTGATTATATCAAAGTAAATTAATTACCAAATTATCACATTTAATTATTGTTATTTGGTGTTCATCTTCTAAGAAAGAATTTAGAGTGATATTTTTAAGGTATATTTTGAGGATTTTTATTTTAATAGACTTCCCACCATTAGGGGGAGAAAAGTCGTTGCTTGAAGCACGACGTGAGATCATTGCAGCACGACGGGAAATTAATTGGAATGTTTCAACGTTATTTAATCTTGATCCTTATACAAATCAGTATGAACTTGAAGCTCAAAGGATTATTCATTTGCAATGAATTGCAAATCAATTACCAGAATTATTCACCTATAATAAGAAAAGTGTGATATCTCACATTTTAGCTGCTAATACTCTAGAAGAGATTAAAGTCCTTGTAGGACAATCAGTTAATACAACAACAAATTAATTGAATCAAAGTCACACTTTAAACATGGAAGAATGATCGGTGTTAAAAAATAAAATTTACCAAAAGAAGAAAGTACAAGAAAAATAAGTTGCAGCCTATAAAGAGGCTATACCCATGAAACAGGCTACAAAATTTATTGATCTATCCAAAACTTATGAACAAAAATCTCCTTTAAATAAAACTCTTGAAGAGTTATCTCCTGAAGAGGATGAGTTATCCCCTGAAGAGTATCAGGTACCTGAAAATAACGAGATCTTGATACATTATGTATATACAGGAGACGAATATATTGGATAGAAATAAAATTGTTGTCGACAACATATTTTTATATAAAGTTGTTCTTGATATTACCAGAAGTAATGATCATGAATATGAACCACAAATTGTTGATGAATGTTCAACGTAAAAATGTTTGGTCAATGTGGAAAGAGGCGATTCAAGTAGAACTAAATTCACAAAGTAAACGTGAAGTTTTTGGACCTGTAGTCCGAACACCTGAAGGTGTAATACCTGTTGAATACAAATGAGTATTTTTATGAAATAAGAAAAATAAAATTATATGGTACAAAGCGCAACTTATAGAACAAGGTTTCTTCGCAGAGACATGATATTAATTATGAAGAAACATATGCTCCTGTAATGGACACAATTACATTCAAATTTTTAATTAGCTTGGTAAAAGAGAAATTAATGAATGTTGTTACATCATATCTGTATGGATCATTATATAATATATGAAAATTCCTGAAGGATATAAAATGCCTGAGGCATATAATTCTACATCTCGAAATATATATTATATTAAGCTATAAAGATCTTTATATGGGTTAAAGCAATCTAGATGCATATTGTTGTATAATCGCCTAAGTAGATATCTTTTGAAAGAAGGATTTGAGAATAATCCAATTTATGCATGCTTTTTTATCAAAAGATCATAATCTAGATTTGCTATTATTACGGTATTTTTTGATAAAAGATTTTGCTCCGAAAGAGTCGACAAAAATAACAAATTTGAGATGAAAGATATTGGTAAGACAAATTTTTGTCTTGGCCTACAAATTGAACTATGAAATTCTTGTTCATCAATAAACATACACAGAAAAAGTCCTAAAGTAACTTTACATGGATAATGTTAATCCTTTGAGTACTCCAATGATGGGTTGGTCACTTGAAATCAAGAAATATCCGTTTTGACCACAAGAAAATGATTAATAAACTTTTGGTCTTGAAGTACCATATCTTTGTGAAATTGGTGTTTTGGTCCTGAAGTACTATATCTTAATGTAATTGGTACTTTGATGTATCTTGCAAATTTAACAAGACTTAATATAACATTTGCAGTTAACTTACTAGCAATGTATAGTAATGAAATTAAACATATTTTACGTTATCTTCGTGAGACTATTGATTTGGGATTATTTAATCTAAATGGTAATAGAACCAAGCATATTGTACCAAAATTATTTTATACACATGAGCCCTAGAAGAATGACAATATTGATCATGTGATAATTTGGTTGATATATTCATTAAGTCATTACCAACTATGATTTTGAAGAAGATGGTGCACAATATGTGCTTATTATTTTATACAAGAATATTGTACTATTTTCCTTAGCCAAAATTTTTCCCACTGAGTTTTTATTTGATAAGGTTTTTAACGAGGCATATTCTTAGAAAATTGCTACAAAAGAACTCCATCCTTTCTGTATGAAGACTATGCTGCATGTATAACTCAATTAAAAGGAGGATACATCAAAGGAGATAGAACAAATCACATCTCATCGAAATTCTTTTTCACACATGACCTTGATAAGTGTGGTGACATTGTTGTTCAACAAATTCGATCATAAGATAATCTAGCAGATTTGTTCACCAAAGCATTACCAATCGCAACGTTTGAAGGATCGTGTCACAATATTGGAATCTGACAAATTTGAAGGACTTAAAGATACATTCACGAGGGGGAGCTAATACGCCACCATGCACTTTTTTTTCCTTAACCAAGGTTTTTTTTTCCCACCTGGATTTTTTACGGTAAGGTTTTTAATGAGGCGACTTTTCAGGTCGTATAGATACCATTCAATAGACATCCAAGGTGGAGTGTTATAAAATGTCTAGATTCATAATATTATATGGATGTCTGAGATACATATAACTCCCATGCATTGAGTATTAAAATGTATGATTTCTTGAGTTTTATAACTTCCTAGTAGTATTGATGTTCTTACTTCTATAAATATGACAATTGTAAAGTGGTGGAGTTAGATACAAAAGATTATGAAAACACTATCTTTTCTCTAATCATCTTGATTTTAGTTATCTTTCATAACATTTCATAACAATTTAAAGTAATTTATGCTTTATTTTTTAAAAGAAAGAAGTCGAAAGATTTTGGTTTTAATGTTTTATTATTATTTTAGAACATTAAAAAATAATATTAAATTTTACTTTTATTTATCACCTAAACCCAGAGGCGTTATACTAGTTGAAAAGCTCATTCGAGACTATATAAGTTGTTTATTAGATAGATAGATAGATTCCAAAAAAAAAAAAGAAAAGAGGATACGGTTTGATTCTTTAGGACAAGATAAAGTGCAAAATAATGAAGTTGACTTGTCAATGGAGTAATTTGTTTGATAGTGTCAATAAATAAATAAATTTTTATTTACTACTCGTATAGTAAGAAATTCAAGTTTTAATTTTTTGAAAATTAACTTAAATTAACCCGGCCGTGTGAAATTTTTATTTATATTCAAGTTAAATTAAATTAAATTAAATTAAATTAAATTAACCCGGCCGTGTGGGGGACCAATTGGACGTACGGGTTGGAATATACTCCTAGAAGAGACCTGACACCATCCTCCTCCTCTTATCACACAGTAGCCACTCAAAAACAATCTCTCCGGTTATCACATAATTGAATTGATCGCTACCAACTGAGTCGACTCATACAAGTTAATTAAGCGAACTCGGTTCCACTTGACTAGTATTTCAACGATTTTAATATAAATGTTCAAATAACAACAAGGCAAGTCCTATCTACCCTTTTTCTCACATCTTCAATATTTAAGGAAAGAAATATCCAAAAAAAACAACAGAATTAAAACAAGATCGACCAGACGATGAAATAAAATAGTAATAATTAATGAAAATCAAAAAGAAGAAAGATGAAAGTATCATCTAAATCTAGATCTACAATTAACAATTAAATTTAATAATGATAAAAATTTGAGGCTTTCTTTTTTTCTTGCTGTAATTATCCATGCCAAATCAAGTTTTTCCTAATTAAGAGAGAATGAATTTATTGGTGCCGTAACTTTTTGTTTTTATATCTTAACACATTGTTATTTATTATTTATATGTTATATTAATACCCGACACATTACATAGCTAATTAATTTTATTATTTGTACACATTTATAATAAATAACTAGACTATATAACCTAATATTTGCTTTTGTATCTATTTTGAATAAACATAAACAGTACGCAATAAGTAAATAATTATCCTAAACAAGTAATATTATTGATTGATTATTCAAGTAAAATTATTGTTTTTATATATTATTTATAAAAACTGTTAAAATATATATAAGTTTGGAGATAAAATATGGAATTATCAATTCGATATCTAATTGTTATTTAATTTCATTATTTTTTCTCTCTAATATTTTATACTTCACTTGCAAATGTTATGACAATTTGATATATTAATATTATTAAATTTGATATTAGAAAAACTTGTCGTAACTTGCAACTTACACGGCTATCGAGCTTGCATCTATAAGTATAGATGATAACCCCCTCTTTCTTATCCCCCATATCATACCCACCATCTCCAACCACAGAATACCTGCCCTTCTTCATCTTCCCTGCACAGTTTTTCTGGTTTTAATCTCACTTGTCATACTTTGATTTAGGGAGAAATTGAAACCGTGCGCTTTCTTTGGAAGTTTGAATTTTAAGGGGGTAAAACCCAGGATTGACAAGTTGCAGACATCACGGCTATACACAGAGTTTATCGGCTCCTTGTTCATGTCCATGCAGTACGACGTAAGGGTTGTGTGACAATTGAGAGCAACCCTTCGCCGCACGGCGGTCGTGGAGCCCTGCCCTCCGAAGGCGGCAGTCCTTCCGACCTCCTCTTCCTTGCCGGCGGTGGTTCTTCCCTCTTCTTCGCTTAGTTAGTTAGTTATTAGGCTTTTAGATTCTATTTACACAAATCCTTTTCCTATCTGACATCTGCTTGCTTGCTTGATTCCTGTATACCTACGTATATATTTCCCGTTCGAGCCTTTTATTTTCTGAAAAAAATACTTCGAGATGTTGAGGATTAAGAGGGTGCCCACCGTTGTTTCCAATTACCAAAAAGAGGACGGGGAGGAAGGTTCCCGCCACGGAGGCTGTGGCCGGAATTGTCTCAACAAGTGTTGCCTTCCAGGTATATTAAGAGTTCTGACCTATCTGTTATGTTTCCTTTCGATATGCTCTTACTCTTTCCGGGTTTTGATTCTATTGAATTTTAAATTAGGGGCAAAGCTTCCTTTGTATGCTTTCAAGAGGGTGAACAAGATCCCTAACGGGAAGGGGGTGACTGAGGAAAACAAAGAGCCTCCTGTTGCATTCTTGGATTCTCTCCTCCTTGGAGAGGTAACTAATTTGCCAAGTTTGTCAGCAAATTTTATGGTTTTTTCTTCCTTTCCGCCTGATAGGCTAACTTATTCTCTACTTGACGGCAGTGGGAGGATCGTATGCAGCGGGGGCTTTTCCGCTATGATGTTACTGCCTGCGAAACTAAGGTACGACACTTTTTTTCTCTTTTATTCACTACTTGGTGTGAAATTCATTTATCAAAGAGAGTACTTGATGAAGTTTTAAGATCTGTTAGGACCGAATTCATTTTTATATTTTTTATATAGGTGATTCCGGGGGAGTATGGTTTTATTGCTCAGCTGAATGAGGGCCGTCACCTTAAGAAGAGGCCGACTGAATTTAGAGTTGATAAGGTGTTGCAGCCCTATGATGGGAGTAAATTCAACTTCACTAAAGTTGGGCAGGAAGAGGTGATTTTCCAGTTTGAAGCAAGTGAGGATGATGAAATTCAGTTCTTTCCAAATGCCCCCATAGATGTGGAGAACTCCCCTAGTGTTGTTGCCATTAATGTATGTTTCTTTTCTTTTGTTGTTCACATTCTAAGTTCTTGTTCCTTTTGACCTAGTTTATGCCAAACTTAATTTTGTTGTTTACTGTAATTTAACAGGTTATTCCTTTTGATGAAGTTTATGCCAAACTTAATTTTGTTGTTTACTGTAATTTAACAGGTTAGTCCTATTGAATACGGGCATGTGCTTCTGATCCCTCGTGTTCTTCAGTGCTTGCCGCAGAGGATTGACCGTGAAAGCTTATTGCTTGCACTTTACATGGCAGCAGAAGCAAGGAGTCCATACTTCCGATTGGGTTACAATAGCCTGGGTGCATTTGCTACCATTAATCACCTTCACTTCCAGGTTCTTATACACCTGTACTTGTTTGTACACATAACTAATGGAGCCATTCACTTATGCTGTCATTTCAATTGGTGATACTGAATTGTATGACTTTCTTGTGACAGGCTTATTACCTGGCTGTGCCATTCCCCATAGAGAAGGCACCCACTAGGAAGATTACTACTATAACTGGTGGGGTAGAAATCTCCGAGATGTTGAGCTATCCTGTTAGAGGTCTGGTGTTTGAGGGTTCAAGTATTCTTGAGGATTTGTCAACTGCAGTCTCAGACGCCTGCATTTGCCTTCAAAACAACAACATACCTTACAATGTCCTTATCTCCGACTCCGGAAGGCGCATCTTTCTCTTGCCACAGGTAAGAAGATTTGGTCCATATTCATCACTCCTCAAGTAGCTTTCAAGCTGTTTTTTTTTTTCCTTATTCGGTTTGAATCACTTTCACTAACATTAGAACCGCTGTTGTACGAGTAACAGTGTTATGCAGAGAAACAGGCTCTTGGTGAAGTGAGTCCTGAACTTCTGGACACCCAAGTGAATCCTGCAGTTTGGGAAATTAGTGGACATATGGTGTTGAAGAGAAAGGAGGACTATGAGGAGGCATCTGAGGAAAATGCTTGGAGGCTTCTTGCTGAGGTCTCCCTCTCTGAAGAGAGATTCCAGGAAGTGAAAGCTATAATCTTTGAGGCAATCTCTTGTGCTGTTGATGAAAATGGAAGTGTCACTCGGAGCGCGGATGAGGACCAAGAGGTTGGACGTCGATCTCTTGAAGCAGCTGAGACCCATAATCAGGGCTCGCGCTCTGTGGTTGTCCCAGGGAAGCAAGAATGCCTAGTTCAGCACTAAGAATTTGGCTTTGAAGAGCAGATCAGTGGTCTTTATGTATGTTAAGTATGTGAGCTTGGGAGGTTCTTTGAGTTCCTCAATGAGGTATCCCTAAATAAAGCAAAATAGATTTGCAAAATTTGTGTAATTTCTGCATAATGGCTTGGATTTGCTACGTGGTTATGTAAAATACTACTCTACTTGCTATGAAGTATTTGCTCTCATGAGCTAATTAATGTAAGTATGGTTTTAGACTCTAAATTCTTGTAATGTGCATTTAGATTCTCATTTGACCGGTTAGAATGGATTTATGATGTAGCATGATGGACGACTCTGTGATGTTCAGTTGTCAAATGATAGCAGTAGATAATATTGTCTGAAGGAGATTCAGAATCTTTAAACTACAATTCTTTATGCACAATGTACTATATAATATTTCTTCAATCAAAATTAGAAATACAATTCGACTAAAATTTCAAAATTAGTATGATTTATAAAAATTTAAAATAAAATATAATTTTGTGATTAATATTTTTTTAAAAATACTATATAATTATAATAATTGTATTAACTAAAAGTAAATAAATTTATATTAATTTAAAAATTAATTTGTTGTCGTTTGACTTCAAAAGTCGAATTATATTTTTAATTTTGGAACCATGATGCAACATTTTATTTTTGTCTGGCTAGTTGGTGTAATAAAATCTCTTATTTCTCGTGAATGATAATCCAATACTTGCATTCAGCATTATATTCACACCAACAAAAGCCTAAACTCTTTGAATATTGCTTCATGTATTAAAATCCTACTAAAGGTAATTGTATATAAATAATTCAAACAAAGTATTGAATAATTCAAACAATTTTAACCCAAGTTAATAACTAATATAATAATAATTCATATATTAATTAATATAATAATAAAATAGCAACTAATTAATAACTTATAATAATTAATAACAAATATTTAAAAATTAATATTATTTTCAGGAAGAAAAAAAAAAATAAGTAAAATAGCGAGTAATTAATTTTTTTTTTAAAATATAGTTAATTTTTTTGAAACTTAACTATTATATTAAATTTTGAAAATTAAAATTATCATTATGTATGGAATGAAAATAAAAAAAAGGTCAATATATTAAATTATTAGATCATTAAAAGAAATAATAAAAAACATCAATACGGTTTCTTACTTTCTAATTAGCTTGTGGGAGGATATAGAAGTAAAAAACAATTCAGAGATCTATCTGACCCAGTAAGTCAGATATGAGGCTTACCGATTCAGAAGAATTCTGAAATCATTCAGCCCATGCGAAAGTTTATCAAACAGTAAAGAAATTTGAGGATTTCAAATTTAGGCCATTCAAATAGCCCCTTAATGAATATACCTATGATATTTTGACGAAAGTGCATTGTAGAAGAAAGTTAAATAATGGTTGGTTACATAATAACAAATTTAAGGGTAAGTGTTTACCATGTGCTTATAAATTTTTTCTTATACGCTATGTTTCTGAGTTTTGAACAGAAAAGAAAAGAATAGAAAACTTAAATTAGAACAGAAAAGAAAAGAATAGAAAACTTAAAGTTTTCCTTTGGGTTGTTTCTGAGTTTTTAATGAAAAATGATAGAAAATTTAAAATTGAAGATATAAGTTGTAATTTAAAATTTATTATATTAAAAGTTGAGGATAATACGGGAATTATAAAAATATTACTTATTCTACTTTCTTTTCCGTCCAAATCATGTCAATTTTGATGGAAAACTTTAATAAAAAAAAGTGGTAAGTTTTTCTATCCATTTATTTTCTTTTCCGTTTATTAAAAAATTCAGAAACATAAGAATTGGAAAGAAAACTTAAATTTTCCGTCCATTTCTTTTCTTTTTTGTCCATTTTAAAACTCAGAAATAAATGATTTAAGAGAGAGGAAAACTTGATTAAGTAATATTTTTATAATACCAAATTTGTCCTTATATTATTTTTAACTAAGCATAAGTTATTTCCATCTATGGGTTACTAACAAACCCAATTTGGTATTATTTAACAATCGCTCTTTTCTTTCTCTGTGATTTGGCATGATGTTGAGTTTAAGAATATATTTTTATTTGGATTTTGATTACATTCTTTGTATATGTTGGGCAAGGTTTTAAAACCTTATCAGACTGTCTGTCAGTCAGACCGATAAAAATTGTAATCGATTCACTTAACGGTCTAATTTGGACCATTGAATTAGTTTTGATCAAAACCGCTAAGAACCGATTGGCCCAGTGTTACTTAAAGCCTTAAACATTGAAAAAAAAAAGGTTTAATACTGAATAGGCGACTAAATTGCAAATCTAACCTTCCTATTTGGTATGTTTTTGCTAAACGGTCCCTTAAATTTTTTTTAGCACAACTGTTCCTCATAGATGTGTTAGTCATGTAAATGTGTTCCTTGATTTTCTCTTTCCCCTCTCTCTCCTCCATCCTCATTTTTTTTAAATTTGTGTAAAAACATAGTCTTCTTCTTCTTATTTTTATTTATTTATTTTTATATTAACATTTTGAATTCAATATGAAATATCTTTAAATTCAAAATTAGTATAAATTAACTAATTTTAGATAATATAATTACCAAAATTATAAACTTTACTATTTTTTATTTTATCTAAACGATACTAATAACTGTATAATTTATTTTAAAATTGAATATACATCAAATTGATTTAAACAAATATTAAGCTCAATAGAAAAGAATTAAGCTCCAACAGGGGTTATACTACCGACCTACCTCACTTTCTCCAACTTTCTTTTTCTTCTCGTTTCTCAAACTCTATTTTTTTAAGGGGAAAAAATGGCTTTGCAAGCAAACACTGTCCAACTTAAAGAGTTAAAATCGTTCAGTCTTATTGTTATCAAAGACTTGAATTCCGAGACTTATTTTTATTAATCAAAAAGATGTGTGTAATTGTGAATAGCCCTAAACACTACTAAGTTGGGCCTGGTTTAAGTGCGTTTGGCGTCAACAAAATAACCTTTGTTAGTTTTGTCTTGGCTTTATACTTCTCATTCCAGGCCCAGCAGATCTTCGTTGCCTGAGAGAGAGAGAGAGTGAGCGACTTACGACGACCAGTGAGCTTAAAGGTAGGCAATCTAGGGTTTTTTTCCCTACAAATATATGGCTTAGATCTTCGTTGGTACAAGGTATGCACGATTTTGTGTTTGGTTTTAGCTATTGATTGTTAAAAAGTAGGGTTTTGTGCGATTTATTTGGGGATTTTGCGCGATTTCTGCAAATGTACAATGGTTTTAATTGATTTGGATTTGGTTTAATTTGGTTGTAATGAATTAATTATTTTGGATGAAGTTTGGAACATTGGTTTGGTATGCAAAACAGGACATAACTTGGCAAATTTTTTTAAATTGAAGGAACTACATCTGTTGAATATGGAACAGGGCAAAGGTATTAGGTTTGGACTGAAATACAGAGTGGGAAGTTATGTTTAATTACAGGCTTCTCATCTTTTAACTACACAAAAGACAATCAGGTGGAGATTTTGAAAGTAGTATGCTCCATGGATTTATTTAATTGAAAGATAAATATTTCAGTGTATATCCTTGTTATTGTCCATTACTTTCAACTTACTATGCTTCTTTGTTCGTTGGAATCTACAGATAGAAGTGCGTCTGTCAGCCTAAGAACTCATATACCTGAAAAGCGAATTCAACTTGACAAAGAAATTAGAACAATGCTGGCAACTAACAAAAATAAGATCCTAGAGTTGTTTTTGTACTTCACCAAGCCTGTTCTCAACTCATCTACTGAATTCTTTTGGTCTTGCTTTTGCGGCTATACTGGGGAGAAATACTGAGGATACATATGCTTTGTAGTATGATAGACCCTCCAAGCCACGTCTTTTTCCTTTTCTTTTACAAATCCACGTAAAAAAATATTTAACAGCCGTTTAATCAATTTAATAGAATGACCCAATTTTACTATTTTAATTAGTTTACTGGAGTAATTAAAAAAATTAAAAGTTTAGTGATTCTACGGCGACATTGGTTTGGGGACAGGATTTGCGACCGGCTGATGTGGCTGTGCCACATGGAAGAGGAAAAAAAGAAGAAGCTTACTCATCACCTGGAACAAACCTTCTTTCTAATAAACACACTCACACACCGAATAAACACTCTCTAGTAAACAGTCTCTTTCACACACCGGAACAAACATTCTCTCTCTCGTAATTCCCTGCTTCGCTGCCGCTGGAGCAAGCTTCCTCCTGGAACAAGTGAGATCTAAAATCACCTGCTTTCAAGGTATCATTTTCCCATTTCGTATCCTCCTCATCCTGCCATTACTCTCTCATACGCCTAAATTCTGAAAACCCTAAAATTTGTGCAAACTCTTGTTTTGGTTGAAATTCTTGTTTTGGGTGAACAATCTATGACTAAATCAAGGATTCTGCAATGACTAGCGACTAGTTGTGCAAGTAATTTGTGTCCAGACTTCATTGGTAAAGAAAGCCCTAAATTACTCTGTCTCGAAAATTCTATCCCTGAGCAGTAAAATGGAATTTGTACATTTAGTGCCTTTTATGAGTAAAGAATATGTGATCCGAACAATAGGAGTAATTAGCATTATTCAAAATGATTTCAGAGTGTCCGCTGTGGTGATGAGATATGCCAGTTAAGTGAGGAAATATATTATATTGGCCATATAATGCAGTCTTTTATATAACAATATTATGCAGTCTGTGGCTTGTTTGTATCCATGTATTGGTTATATAATTCTTATATCGATTTGCATTTGGAATATTCAAGCTTATCTTAGTCTCCATGCCTTTTTCTCTGCTTTTTTCATATGATGTGCATACTGGAGTTTTATAGTTTCTCGTCTATGTATGACACAGGCTGACAGCTCTAAAATTCAATATTTACTTGAATCACAGCATGATACAGTCACAATCACAAGCTGTATTGACAGCATGATACAGTCACAATCACAGCATGGTTCCTCTTTTTTGTTTCCACTGCTTGTTCAAATTGTATCGACTTCTTTAGATAACTTATTTGGTGCCTGTGTGTCTTAAATCTTAATTGGTGTGTATTAGAAAAGACGGGAAATAACAAGAATGTACACTAAAATTCATCACAGCCTAGTAAATCTTTTTTCCATTGCTTGTAAAATGAAATTGTTCCGAGTCTATGCTACTTGAAAATATAAAAATTGATTTTCTCCAGTTCTAGAAATTTGCAGAAAAATCTATGCCTTTAAAAGACGGTGGATGTCAATTGTACAATTCTATAACATTCTCAGTATTACAATAATTGGGCATGTTATAATACTTGGGATTATGCATGTATGCAAAAGGTTTACCAAGACGAGAAAATGCACACTTATCTAGAATCAAACGAATTGGTTGAAAAATTTGTCTGTCGTGCAATGTAAAATTGGAAATGACCAATTTCGAGATAAGGCTGGCACTTCCATGCCCAGAAACAGACTCAAATAATTTAAAATTTGACAACACAATCAACAACAACAACAACAATAATATTAAACAAGTAATTAACACAGAAGCAGTACCTGCTGCAGTAAACATGAAAAGTAAAATTATATACCATAAAATTGTGGAGCTCCCTCTAAAGCTTTCTCTGTCGAATTGGACTGATGTATTGCATCAGGTGATTAAACTAAAATTTAATGGTTGGCAATGGTTATCGCCTTTAAATACTAATATGGGTTCTTTACTAGGCCACCTACCCTCCAAGACTCCAACTCCATTCTTGAGTTTTTGCATTAAATATGGAGTATTAAAAACATATGAATCTGACTTACCCATAAACATAGTGTTCCCCATCCATGTGTGTGCAGGACTTGTCTTTTATCTCACAGCCTGAGGATCCATCAAAGGGCACAAACGATCAACGCTAGTCGCACTGGTTATTTTAAAAGATTGATCAATCTAATAAGACTCGATCTCACAGGAATTCGGCAAAGTGAGAGAGGCGTGTGTTTGGCGTGAGATGGTTTTTCTTTGTTCCGGTTTTAGTAAAAAAAAATTCACTTTCTCTCTCATACTGATGTGGCTGTGCCACATCAGCCAGTCACCAAAAATGTCGCCAAAACACGGTCGCTGTAGAATTATTGAAGAAGTTTATCTCACTTGTACTGCACCTACTAAACTCTGAGCTATCATCCAAAAAATGTAAATTTGGAGGGCATTATTGGAAACCTATATTACCAAGTGCGGAAGGGAAAAATAAGTACTAGTAGTAGTAGTAGTAGTAGTAGTAGAACTCCAGAAGCTTGAAATTGTTATAATTTCCTTTGATCTTCCCAAAACCCTAGTTACCGGAGCACACAAACCGATCGACCTAACTAACCTTAGAGGTGAGTCTCTTCGTTCTTTTTTTCTTTCTGCACTTTCTCCAAATTTTTAAAAATCATTTCCTTTCCTTTGGTTTGCCTTCCCCTCCTCAAATCTCCCTTTCAGTTGTTCGGCATTGTCGTCTAATCTTATCAGGGTCAGACTTTCATATAAGTTTGTACGACTTTATGCACCTGTTTGTTATGTTATCTTACCCTCCACATGTTTGATAAAATGTCCCAACAAAATTGGAGCTCGTGTACGAAATGAAACTCATTTTGGACTTTTATAAATAACGAGGTGTTTTTATCCTACTATTTTGAAAATGTAGATAACGGTTATGGTAGTATTATTGTTGTTCAGAAGAATTGATTTAGCATTGCAGCTGGTGATATCTGCTTCTGGGATTAAATTAGTTTGTACATTTGTTGTACTTAGATTGGGCATTGTTTTGTAGGAAATGAAGAAAGGGGTGCATCCTCAGTTGCAATGGATATCTTATGTAGCACAGAGTGGCCGATTGATTCCAGTAATGATGACCAAAATTCATCAGGTTAGTAAAGTGTATCACATTAGAGCCAGACGTCAGATGGCTGAAAATATTGGTCAGCTTGCTAAATTTAAGCGTCGCTATGGACTAAAGGAAGAGGAAAATGAAGTGGCAAAGTGAACTGCTGATTAATTTTAAGTACGTGCTTGAGATTTTCACAAGAACTTGAAGGATACTTTTTTTCTATATCTATCTTGAAAACCAGTGAAGCAATGTTTTAACTCTGTTTTATTGGTTGTCATTGTTAGAAGTTCAATGTTTTGATAAATCAAAAGAGTAGACTGGTGCTATGATTATATAATAACAAAGTATATTTACTTTCATCTGTTTGCATGAAGTAAACTAATAAAATCAGTTTCTCTTGTGCACCTCACTAAAGGACGTGTTAGTTTTCAATGTTAGGATTTTGTACATGTACTTTTGAAAGCTTAAATTTTCAAACACCTTTGAATAATGACGCGGGCTCATGGTTCTTGATTTTAGAATTACTCTTTCTTCCGTCAAAGCTTTTCTATTGAGCATGTCCTGCAACAAACTAGGAATAGGAGGGAAGTAAAAGAAAGAAAAATATAGATACTTTGATAGGTGTCTTTTTCTTGTTTTGAGCAAATGAAAGAGAATAGTGTCTAGCTGAAAGCAGGATAGATTATATGCGTAGATTTATGTAATATACTAGTGTTTGTGTGTGTGTATTCATAATATATAATATAATTTCCCCAAGAAATTTTTTTTAGAGAGTGAGCATGGGAAAATATATATGCTTGGTGGATCCTTTGCTATACCTATGATCCCCATCTATTTCCTCTGGGACCTTCTGCTCTTCAGATATTTTTTGGTCAATCTCTGATTGTTTTGTTTAAACCTTATAAGCTGTAAACCATCTCTGAAACTCTGAGTCAGTTAGGTTCAGTGCATACTATTATACTAAGTCTCAGATTATGTCATTCATCTTAATGTATACCTTCCCTCCCCTTATACCAACAGTAGAAGGCTAAGGTAGAGATGTGAATGCTTTCCTTTGCCATTTTTTAGGAATCCGAGGGAGTAACAATTTTTTCTAGTCCTGATTTCTTTACCCCATTGTTTCTGACTAGAATCACTTATGGGATTTGCATGAATTGATTGGCTTGTACTCATAATAATATAATCTTACCTGGAATCTCAGTCTCAAATTGACTTTTGCAAATAAACTAAACTTGGATTACTGTGATGTCCTTGATTTTAGCAATTTGAGTACCAGCCTGCATGTTCTTTCCAATTCTAACAACACTGTTGTTTACACACAATGAAGATAGCAGAACTTGTGTTAGATCTTTTATAAGCACGGATTCTTTATTTTCTCTACAGTTGACCATCGGAGTGATAGGTAGGGTAGGTAATATCTTATGTATTATTATGAAAAGCAATTAAATATCTTGGAAATCTAGCATCTCAAGAACTTGGTATCGAATATTTGAATGTTTGGGTACGTGGAGAGGTGCAATGCCAAAATGAGCATTATGAAAATTTTATCCTAGCATATCATCGGTCATTGTTGTGATCCTAACTCATAATGTCATTACTAGTAGAAAATTAGAGTGTTCTGTTTATAAGTCGATAGATACTTGGTGTAATTTCTTCGGGTTCTGGCCCGCCTATGATCCACAGCTTTTATGTTTACCATCTCTACATCAATACATCATCATTTTTTTTAAATTACCGCAAGTTTGTGGTTTGATAATAAGGAAAGATGGGCTTCAAGGCCGGCCCCAGTACGTAATAAATACCCAAAGATCACCTTTATATCCCTTTATATCCCTGTTAAATTAATTAATAGAATATGAAACGAGTAATTTAATGCTTTAATCATAGTTTGCCGGTAAGGTAAGCTAAAAAGAAAAAAAGGTCGTTTTTATGAGTCCCCTCAAGCAAAATGCAATGCTGGAAACTTCCCTATCACTTAATAGTAATAACACCCGTAACACGAGTACCTTCAGTAAGAAAAACATGAACTTCTCCGGGCTATATGGACGTAAGGAGACTCTCGTATCATTATATATATACATATCAAATAAATCTACCTCTTAATTCTAATGCATCAGAAAATATAATGATGCGATTAGCCAGTTGTGGGTTCGGCTTGTTTACCATATTTCTAGTGCAAATCATACTACATACTCTGATAGCAGAATCAAGCAACCCCGTAATTGAAGGGGTACAGCAACAAAATGTGAAGAATGGTACATGGCGGTGGCTCAAGAAAGTGACGATAAGCCAACGGCCCATGGGTTGCTTGAACAAGCCTTGGATTTGCAACGCGGGGGAATTTATTCCACCAAAAATAAAGAGGCTTTGTTGTAAGAATCGTTGCATTGATGTGAGTTCAGATGTAAATAACTGTGGATTGTGCGGGATACGGTGCCCGTTTACTTGGCAATGTTGCCGAGGTTTATGCGTTGAAACCAATATTAATCCATTTCATTGTGGGAGGTGTGACCACAAATGTCCATTCCTGTGCTTTTGCATCTATGGGATGTGCGGATATGCCCAGCCATTGGCACCTTTTCGATTCCCATTTCCGCCTAAGCCCTTCCCTCCCAAGCCGCCTCTTCGAGGCCAGCCTCCGCCGTCTGGCTAGTTAGGACTCTCCTCCTCCTCCTCCTCCTTTGTGTGTGCTTGTGTACGTACTTGCTAAAGTCGTCTCTACGACTCACATGCATGATCGTTGCACCATTTTAAAATTTCACGTCTGATCTCACATTCTCTCTCTCTCTCTCTCTCTCTCTCTCTCTCTCTCATGCATGGTCATTAGTTTATAAGATGTACTAATGTTTTTTCTTTCTTTCTTTTGTTCGCTATATATTAACTAGCATTACTCATGATATATATGCTTCTTTTCTTATATAAAATGTTATCAATAAAGATGATGGATATTTTCGTACATACATGATGTATCCATATTTGAATTAATACGATAGTTCTTTTATTGTATCGATCTTACTTTTTTTCCTTTTGGTGTCTTCCTCCTCTCTTTCTTTTTCCAAAGTGCAGTGCTAACAAAAATGGCAAAAAAATATAATACCCATTGTGTTTGTCAACTTTTTAGGATTATCTTATTAAACTTTTAAAAAATAAAATTCACATATATACGACCTCAAATAATTTATCCAATTTTTATATGTGGCTTTTTAGATGAAAAGGAAAAAAACATGTAATATCTTAGTTGGTTCTAAGGTGGATAACTTACCCAACATTTCTTATTCACAGCAACAATAACATATATTAATAACTAAACTATAAAAACAAAAAACAAAACAAAATAAAAAACAGGACCAAATCAAAATTAATCAAAATAAGAGTGAAGAATGATCAGTCGCGTTCTTCTTCTTCCTCTTAAAATTCTAAAATCAAAAATCCTATACTTCAAATTTGTATCCTTACAAATAAAGAAAGAAAAATGAAATGACAATCGGTCGATTTCGATTCGTGCTCAACTTGACGAGAAATATAAATGAGAACAAATTTTAAAGTTCGATAAATTACTCGAACCTCCTCAAATTATAATTTTCTATTGATACTCGGATCATATTCGTTCAAACTGCTCAAGTTCGATTCGGAATCGTGCTCGACTCGGTAACTAAATGAACCTTAATTAAACCTTATTTTATACTCGATAAATTTTATGAATCAAATCTGAGCAACTCAATACTCAGCTCGACTCAATTCGTTTACACTCTTACCAGCCAATTCATCATCTAAAAAAAGGAAAAGATATATATGCCGAGCTTCTTGTCTCTTTTTCAGTGCTTCTTGTCGCCTTAGAGAATGAATGATCTCACGTACGCTTTGATTGTTGATTTATGGCAAAATTAATAATTTGGTCATCGAAGTTGACACGTTTTACTGAATACATGATTGAACTTTTAATTTATCAAATTAACTAACTGAACTAATTAAAATTTTAAAATTGGGTCACTCTATTAAAAAAAATAGACAGACGTTAACTTTTTATCTACATGGCGCTGAAAAAAATATACAAAAATTAAAAATATTACATGTGGCAAAAAAATAAATAAAAAACTTCAACCCTGACTTTCTACATCAACAAAATAATAATATATAATCAATTAAAATTTTAATTCATTAAATCAATCAGATTACATACGGAAGAACAGATTAAATAACTGTAAATCTATCTTCCCTAAAAATGAGAAGAATCATCACCTAGAGCTTTCCAGCATAACTTTATACATATGTAATCATAGTACTAACAATAGATTCGGAACAAGCTACCAATACTGAACAACTGAACAAATATCTTTGGTTTACAGAATACACTGAATAGAAGGAAGAAGAAATTAAAACAGAGACTCACGCCATTTGGGAGGATTGGGTCGACAACATGGGGGAATCCAAATCTTCATCTTTTTGCCACCATTTGGGTCTACGGCTTTTTGGAAAGATCGGTGAGGGAATTGGATCTAGTGGCGATGGCGAGGCGGTGGTGGTGGAAGAAGAGGGAGAAGAAGAACAAATCTGCCGCCTGAATCCCGTGGCCACCACCCTCTGCCGCCTAAATCCCCCTCTTCACCACCGTCGCCGCCTCCTTGCCATTCACATCCTTCCACCCTCCTCGAAGAACAGATCTAAAAAATGATGGGAATTGGATTCATAATAATGATGACGAAGAAGAAGAAACTATTAGTTTTTCAGCATAATTTTCATTCAAAAGTAAAATAAGTTATTCATAATTATAATTATAACGTGATATATTTAAATTTAAATATCTCGTCCATTAAGTAAGAGTTTGTTTTTCTACTTGTTTATTGGGTTTTTTATAGAATCAAATATATTTATTTATTCTAATCATAACTTGCTTAACTTATAAATGCAACAAAAATACACTAAACACAAATCAAAAGTTGTAAACTCTAGTAGCAGCAAACATTACATAACATTTAGATAGATAAAGGGAAGAAAGTAGTTCGATCGATTAGGGCATATCGGTCAATATACAGTGGCAATAGTATGTCCTATGTACTCCTTCCCTCACCTAATGTTTTAAATGATTTTTTTTTTTAAATTATTTATTATTTTATATAATTAAGAAGAATTAATTATAATTTTTAAAAAATTATTACTAATAAAAAAATATTACATATAAATAAATATAATAATTATGAAAATATAAGAATATTAATACTAGTCTAGTTTAATGTTATACGACTCTAAAACGTCGTATAACCAAGGGAGCAGTATGTATTGGAGTATATGTAATGTGGTGGGGTCTTTATAATTTACAAAAGCCCTATCGATCCCCTCTTACCTTATATTTTGGCGGCAAACCAGCACCGCCGCCCACCGGAGAAGAAAGGTTCGAAATCTCTTTCTCACTCATTACTACTGAAATCATTGTAACCTATCTATCTATATTTTCAGTTCAGTTCGATGTAATTCATCTTGCCTATAGATTCGTAATTAGTTGATTTTGGCCACTTCTTAATCAATTACTATTCAGTTTCATTCGCTTATCGTTTGTTATAACAAACACAGGGGAATAGATTTGAGGAAGGAGAAGAAATTTGTGTTGCCAAACTTTTAGTTCTTAGCTTTTCCGGAAACAAATTCAATTTTTTTTTTGTTATCTGCTCTCTGTGATATTCTTAATGCTTTCAATCAATCATAAAAACTTAATCTTTTTATCTGTGTAAGATAAAAACTATAATGCAAATCAGCTGCAGAGATTTTCAATCTGTTTTAACTTTAGTTTTCTGTGTTACTAGTATTTATTTTTTGTGGTTCATACTATTTTCAATTGCTTGTTGAAATCACCTTTAATAGACGAATTTCACCCTTTTCAGGTGTTGGTTCTATCAATGGCAACGGCTTTTTCATCTTCATATTCCACAGGTGCCTTGCGGAGGGCCATGCCTGCTCCTAAAACACTTGAGGGCCATGGCGAATTTATGTGCACTAATTCAAAAATCTTTATGCAGTCAACTCAGACCAAGTCAATTATGATATCTACTGACATAACATATTTGAGAAATAAAGTCCGACGCAGGGCCCTCGCCTTCATTTCTGGCGGGCAATAAGTTTCAACTAGATGATGTTCTTGAAGCTCAGCAGTTTGATAGGGATACTCTTAGTGCTATATTTGAAGTGGCACGTAAGATGGAAAAGATTGAGATAAACTCACCCGGCAGCCAAATTCTTAAGGGTTACCTAATGGCCACCCTCTTTTATGAGCCTTCAACAAGGACTAGGCTTTCATTTGAGTCTGCTATGAAACGGTTAGGTGGGGAAGTTTTGACAACAGAAAATGCATGTGAGTTCTCATCAGCTGCCAAAGGAGAGACACTGGAAGGTAGTTTCTTACTCTATTATTAGCTTACATTAGGTGATTTTGCTTATTTTGGTTCTGATCTTGAGACTTATTTTGCAGATACCATACGAACTGTTGAAGGGTACTCGGATATAATTGTGATGAGGCATTTTGAAAGTGGTGCTGCCAAAAGAGCGGCAAATACTGCCAATATTCCTGTTGTTAATGCTGGGGACGGTCCAGGACAACATCCAACTCAAGTCTGAAAATTTTTATTTTGTTCATTTTTTTAGTGCACTTTTTTTGCATATTATAGTGGACTTAATTACTGAAAATGTATAATTGTGGAGTTTTGCTTAAGATATTCTGCAAAATATCTAAACATATACAACATTCATTGCTAGAAAAGAGATAGGGCCAACAAAGAAAGCTCAGGAAAAAATTGTTAAGGGGGTAGGGCTGGCTGGGTGTGTGTCTTGTTTAAACTCAAGCAGTAAGTGGGACAACTTGGGACTGGGATTGGGGTAGATTTTGACGTTAACTGGTGACAATGATGAGAGATCCCTTTACGAAATTGTTACGTCTCTTAATGACTTTGGTAACGTTCTCACAAGCTAGTTCCAGTTCTTTACATGGTAGATAAACTTTAATTCCCTTTTTTGTCATAACATATCTCAGTATAGCCAAATTGTTGAGTAGAAAGTTTGTATATTTTTATATGGATTTTATCTGGTTTTGAAGATAGACCTCATGGTTTTAAAACTTACTTTGTGTTCAGGTAAAGACTTTTGTTGCAAGAGGAATTCAGTTCAAGTTATGATATTATTCTAATTATTATTATCTGGTGCGATACTTGTAGGGTTTTTTTCGGGGGTGGGTTAATTTCAGAATTTGTCTTTTGAAATAATTTCGCTCAACGAAATGCTTATAGCTAGGCATAAGTCTTTAAATGTATAACTCAGAAATAAAAAGGAAAAAGAAAACCTTGTTAGACCAATGTATTCATTCATGTAAAAAAACTGCTCATTTTTTTAATGTGCGACAGGCTCTTCTAGATGTTTACACTATTGAAAGAGAAGTAGGTAAACTGGATGGCATTAATGTTGGACTTGTTGGAGATCTTGCTAACGGGAGGACAGTGCGGTCACTTGCATATCTGCTCTCCAAGTACAAAAATGTGAAGATCTACTTTGTTTCTCCTGAGGTGGTGAAAATGAAGGTATAAAGGCAGATAGCAAGCTCCCATTCTTTCAACATTTTGTTTAAATTAAGTATTTTTATGGTTGATTTTGTGTTTTTGTTGATTAAATTGATATAGGATATAGTGAAATACAATATACTTTTTGACAATGAAAGATGACTTGTCTCATGCATTTTTATTTTTTTAACACTACTTTAGGATGACATAAAAGAGTATCTCACATCCAAGGGAGTTGAATGGGTAGAAAGTTTTGATCTTATGGACGTGGCTTCTAAATGTGACGTGGTTTATCAAACTCGCATCCAGCGAGAACGATTTGGAGAGAGAGCTGATCTTTATCAAGAAGCTCGAGGTAAATACATTGTCGACCGGGATGTATTGGGCGTGATGCAGAAGCACGCAGTGATCATGCATCCACTCCCGAGGCTTGATGAGGTTAGTTCTGACACTTGTTCTTTGCTTTTTGTCTTCTTTTCTATGAGCAAATATTTATGTTTAACTGTTGGTTAAATTGTTCAATTCATTTCTTTATGTAGATAACTGTGGATGTTGATGTGGATCCGAGGGCTGCTTATTTTAGGCAGGCAAAGAATGGTCTATATATTCGAATGGCTCTGCTGAAGCTACTACTTGTTGGCTGGTGAGAGAAGCATGCTCTTGTAATTCATGTTTTGACATCAATTTTTGATGCATGGCTCCTTTTTTCTAATTCCTATTAGTTTTTAATGTATGAGATTTTGGTAAATGAAACTCCGAGAGTGCTTTGTTTGGCGGATGCATAATAATGAGCAAGGAATTTCTCTTGCTTTCTATATCTTGGAGTTATGTTTTCTGTTGTTAGTCCTCTTTTATGTGTTCTATATATTAGGAATGCTAATTCTAAGACCAATATTAACAACATACATGACTTGAATTCAATGTACTCTAATCGTAATTGAAAGATTGCATTTACCTGTTGTGGTACCTGGACTTTCAAAGCCAGCATTCCAGCTGGCACCCTTGGGTCCTGTGCTCGCGTTTAGGTAGGTTAATTCTACATAGGGTTGTAAATTAAGGATTAGTAAAAAGAACATGTTTCAAAAACTATTTAAAATAATGACGTTTTTTCCCCATGCATATCCTAAAAAAATTATTTTAAAAAAAATCTTTCTTCTGTTGAATGATATTAAAATACAAACATATTTCATCTCTTTTACCTCGCATATAAATATAAATGCAAGTATGTGATGGAATACTGAAGTGGAGTGGAAGAGCTTGACATGACATCTGATGTGAAGCATTGATTTTAGAAAGTCCGAGGATGTGAATAAGATTGCAAGAAGCTACGGAGTTTCAGCTTATGTATTGATGATGTCCATCACATAAGGGAGTTAATAATTCAAGTACATGATAAATATATATCATCCAAACATACTTTTATTTTCATTCTAGAAAAATACTCCCTCCATCTCATTATATCTCATTATATCTGACGTTCTAGAGATTTTCACATAGATTAAAAATAGATGCACTTTTACTATTTTACCCTTAATTAATACTTTGATCTCATTTAATTCTCCATTAACACCCGACTTGATTTCACACTTTCTCTCCTAATTAATTAAGGACGTTTCACATCTTGCCATTAATGGTGGCGGAGAAGAAAGGGTAGAGAAAGAAAACAAATAGGCAAAATATTCTTGGTATTGTAGAACGTCAAATATTTTGGCAAGAAAAAAATGCTCTAAAACGTCAAATGGAGGGAGTATTGTTGTATAGCGTCAGAAGATTACAACACCAGGCACTCTCTTGAACGATGATAGATACTCCCTCCATCCCTTTATATCTGACGTTTTAGAGTGTTTTCTTTCTTCCCAAAATATTTGACGTTCTACAAAACCAAGAATAATTTGCCTATTTGTTTTCCTTCTCCACCACCATTGATGGCTGTTTTCAAAACACAGTTCAAATTCTTTTCTTTGATTTCCAAGGATACATTTATGCGAAGCCTTCAAAACTGTACTGCAATGATAAAATTATCAGGCCAGAATTTCTTTTATGACAAAACTATAGTTTCAATAGTTGAGAGTAAACCCTAGGTTTCATTGAAGAAGATGAAGGATGAAGATTTTATGGAGTCTGAATCCGAAAAGAAGAAATTACCGTTGAAGATGAAGAATGATGGAGATTTGAGTTCGAAGCTATGCTCGTTGATTTGAATGAACCTGGAGGATTTGCTTTGAACAAATTTCCAGATGAAGGGGAAGAAACTTTTGAAGAAGAAGAATTGCAAAAAGAAGTAAGGATTATGTTGAAAGTGTATCTTTCAAAATTTTATTAACCATGTCAGTTGTAATGTTAAATTTTTAAAATGAAGTTAAAAATCATAATTTAGTGGATGATAGTTTTGCTTTCTCTGTGACTTTTTTTTTTTTATAATTTATAATTATAATGATGTGTGTTAAAAGTCAGTCGTGAAACAGAAATTGAATTTGAGGCTTAGATTGACTTTTAATAGAAGAAAAATGCAGTTGAGATTTATTGGAGGAAATTCATTCTCTGCTTGGTGTTATTTTATCTTGAAAACAGTTTCTTGTTTTGAAAAACTCTTTGTGGTGAGAATTGAAAAGTATTTGAAGAAGCTCTTGGTGATTTTAAAAGGAACAACCAACAACCTGTGATTTTAAAAGTATATGTGAATGTGTTTGCAAAGGGCAACAATAATTAAGAAGAGATACCACCTATAATGGAGTCATCTCCCTTCAGTAAATCCTTGAGGAGTAATCAGCGCGATGCGATGCTTCTTCCAATCAGATTTGGGAAAGTTCCTAGTCAAGGTACAAATAGAAATAGTGAAGCTCTCGCCGCAATTGAACACACGTCAAAGCCATAAATCATTGATGGAACTTGGCGGGAGGCAAGAACAAGCTGGTTTGCCTGCCTGCCTGACCTCTTTCCAGAGAAAATGACAAATGCAATCTGCTGTTGTAGTGACAATGGGCTACAAGAAGAAACCATCAGCCTTGGAATTTGATGGATAGTGGTAAACTGAATATTCATTGTACAAATGCTAAACTGAATATACATGGTAATGAGACTGATGCTAAATTCGTGCATACGGGGAGTCACATAACCTATGGAATAGACTCATGATAACCACGTGGAAGGTTCCTTTGTCAATTCGATTGGTGGATTAGAGTATGTAAAATCTAGTCATGTCAATACTGGTGGTCATCAGCTTGGTTACATGAAAGATGCTGATGTTTATGGTAAAGATGAAAGAAGTAAGAAGTTGGGATATAACCACCAGCATAATCAAAGTAATAGCCAAAGGAGCAAGTGGAACATATGAGAAGCAAGAGTGCTTCCAAAGAGAGAGCTATCACTCTAATGCATCACAAAGGGGATATTAAGTTAATGCCCAAATCAATATTCAGGTGACTTTTGCTTCGTTTCCTTTTTCTTTTTAATGTCCTGGGCATGAACTTAATAGAGCACAATTTAGAGTTCACAGGGTTTTTTTGCAAGCTTTTCACAATCAGCACTATGCAATTTGAACAGCGTGCAAACAGCTAAATTAGCAAGCCATGTTCACTTCTTCCAGGGAATGTCTTGGTTATAAATTTCCGTAAAGAGTATTACAACATTCAAAAAAAGACTATACTTGGGCATCTGGCATTTCTACTCAAAACAGAAAAATCCTCAACTCAAGCCCTATAAACAGAAAAACTACTCCTTCATCAGTATGCTCAGATTCAGGCAAAAACAGAAAAATCCTCAACTCAAGCCCCATAAACTCAATCAACTGCTAATCTGCACAACCAAGATATATATACATCAGATTTACCATATACCATATTAATGATATTGTAAAAGAAAATTCATCACAAATACCTTCATCCAATTAATTCAAATAATTTTCAACTTCTTGTACTAATTCAATATCACATTTCATCTGAGTTGGAAGTTCACCTCGTCTCTCCAACATTTCTTTTCTAATATGCGGAATTTTGTATTTGTTGTGACCTTTGCCTTTCATGATTTCTATCATACGTGATTGCAATGATAGAAATATGCGGTTAGACTTCCGTGTAGGATACTCATCGAATGACTTCACCACAGCTTGTAATAGCTCATCAACACTTCTTGGAGCCTCTTTGTACTGTAATTGTTGAATGGCATTAAAAAAGCCAAGATCTAAAACATTCAAATATGGAGAATTTGCAGGTTGATATGTCAAACGAATATCAATCATGTATAGCAGCTCGACAAAAATCAATATCGGTCAAATTAATGTGTTCTTGCATTGTCTTGTTGAATATATATCGGATATCCAAAATCCTCTCTTGGCCATTTCTCTTTAATTGCAGGTAGAACCTTCTCTATCATGCAAGACCTTATAACTTCTCTTGTTACTAAAGTTATACGCTTTGTTTCAATTGTCCCGACAACTCTGTTAATGCTACTTCTTCTAGCCGGTTCTTGGTTAACAAAGGGGAAAAGACCAATTTTCCCTGAAAATAATTCGTTTCCTTGATTATCAAACCTTGGACGTGCTATAGCAGCTAAAAACATGACTTTCCCAATGAAGTTTTTGCTTTTACACGATCGCATCGGATCTTCTTCATTTGCTAGCAAGTAGAAATTTTCAGTTTTCTTGGTCATGTTGAACCACTTCTCATCAATATGAATAACATTAAACATTCCATTGAATATAGGATCATGTGGTATGCTACTTTGCTCAAGCATTGATATGCAGAATCGCAACCTCGATATTTTATGTTCTTCCTTCAGAAAAGGCTTTAGAGCATTTGTATGACGCCGTATTTCTCCGTCTTGTACACGCCTAAACAAAGTGCTCTTTTTCATATTCATGGCATAAGCTAAAGAGCAAATAGTTGTTCGTTGATGCAAAGGAACCTCACGAAATTGATCCAAGTCAATCTGAATTCTCTTACGACCACAATTTTTTGTCCTTTTATGAGAAACATCAACATATGCGTCATTAGCTTTTGCTTTTTTCCAAATCCGCTGAACGGTACGAATGCCAATTGAAAATAATGATGCCACTAATTTAGTCGTCCCTTTTTTCAATTTTCCATCAATACTTTTCTGTAGTAGCATAGCTCGGCATTCATCATTCCTTAAATTTCTCAGCTTCGTATGATGACGATTCAACATCTACAGTAAACTTAAGTGTGTTAGAAACAACAAAACTGCAACTATATGTATCAATCAAACGAAATGCAGAGCTAGCACAAACGACTCAGTTCATGGAACATTGAATTTCAGATACTAATTGCGTGCATATCAGAAAACATAATGTGTAATGTGCAGAAACAAAAGTAAGTATAAAACATCTTCAGCCAATACAGGAGAAAGAAATACAGAAATACAGGATTTTGCAAGTAAAAGTCTACTAGACAACCTTTTAACACCTTTCCAATGTTTTTCCCTACATTGTCAAAATATACAAGGAAATAAAACAGATTGCCAGATTCCAACTTTGTGTCTAATACAAACAACTAGCGACCAACTAAAGGAATTCATCAAGTAGAATAAATATTAAGAATATCAGAAATATTGTAAACTAAATCTAATAAACAAATTCCAAAAAACAAGCAACTTTTGGCAATGTACCAAAAATAACAGACTTTTTCTTTTTTTGATCAAAAATAAGGTTCTGTTAATATATAGATAATTGTTCACTCTATCAAACGTTGAAGAAAAGCACCACCCCTGTACCCCTAACAGCCTAAAAAAAATGTTGGCTCTGTTCAGATTGAAAGAAGAAAATACAATACCCGGATTTGAAGTTTGTTTGTTGCAATTGTGATCTTACTTCCATGTGTTCATCATCTTCCGTAGCCACTTCATCATCAAAAACGGATTCCTCTGCTTCATTCATTGTTAAGATCAAACGAATGAAAATTTGCTTCCTCTGCTTCATTGTTAAAATAATTTCTTCTTCATCTTCTTTATCTCTATGATCAACAAAATCGACATTGAGCTCGATTTCTCTATCGTGGAGCCATGTCAAAATAACGATCAAAATAATCCATAGAAGTTCAAAATTGCAATCTCGTTTAAAATATGCCTCTTTTAGTTGTGTTTAGCCGGAGAAAAAAATTTGGCGGATTTTTTTTTTTTGGCGGAGAGATCAATTTTTCTATCAGGATGTGAAACGTCCTTAATTAAGAGAGTGTGTGAAATCAAATCTGGTGTTAATGGAGTCCCTCCGTGCATGCTCCACATGTATTCATGTTTTTTCTGCCATGCACCACTCGGCTTTCAATTTATCATCCTTTGGGCAGGATCATGATTGTAATTGCAAAAATATCAAGTTAAATCATAAATATTTGCTAGCTTTCATATATCCAATAATAAAATACAACTGCACCAAACTATCCGATTCAGGGGTGTTAACTGATGTAACATACAACCTGAACATGGATTACAGTCCTAACATTCATCCATTCAAGGTGCACACATTTCTAGTAGGTAGGGAAATTTGGATCTACATCATGTGCCCATGACTCTAAACCCCCAATAACATCCTTGGCCGAACCAAAGCCCATCTTGTGCAGGTATTCTACTGCCCTTTGAGAGTCATTACCTCTTCTACAAATCACATAGACAGCAGCTTCAGAACCAGTATCTTTTCCCCCTGCATCTTGTTCTTTCTTTAAAGCAGAAGATATTTCAGGCAACCTATCCTCCAAACCTGAGAGTGGGATGTTCATTGATCTTGGAAGAGAAACAATCTTGTAATGGTGAGATGGTCGCACATCCACCAATATATGTGGTTCCCCATCAACAATTTTCTTACTGTACTCCTTGCTGCTTATTCTAGCATTGAGTGGAAGCAATTTCAACTTGAGCGGAGACTGCAATTAATTTGGAAAAACCTCAGAAATTGTTTCCTTCTTCGGTGATTTTTTTTTTAAGAAAACATCTATATTTCAGATTATGCTAGTCAAGCAAAAAGGATGTAAATATATACTAAGCTGGGCCCTTTTTTGATTTATGGGAATCGTGTGCTACATGTACCAGAAACAACGGCTGGTCTAAAGCCATCTCCCAAGTAGGATCCAAAACTGTTATGTCTGACCAGAGTACAAGATGATAAAGAGAGAGATTAATATTTAATCTCCCCGGAAAAAATTTGAGAGGCCAAAAAGTTGCGAAACATAGTTTATACAAACGTACAGCACAAAAATAGTTAAATTGTAATACTAGATCCTTTCACTAGAAGAAATTCCTTAAATTGGAGCATGACAAACTTCATGTACTGGACTCATGCATGCATGTCTAAAAGACTAAACTTTCAATAACATGTTCACTCAAACACTTCGCTAAAGACTGGTCACACAACTGACACAAGGAATTATGAGCTCGCGTGGGTCACAAGTGATTATTTAATTCATTATTGGTCAGATCCTCTAGGATCACCATATTTCCATTTTGATGGGAAAACTCAAATTATCATTCAATTAATTATAACTAGTGATAAAAAGTAAGAATACCGTGAACAGGGGAGATTGTGTGAATTTCTCATAGTCAAAATCTTGAAATTGTCGTCTGCACAAGCTTCACATTGCAATGACCTCCCTCTAATCTTGACCTAAGCAACATGATTGTAAGATAAACAAAAAACATTACGCATTTTTAACACAACCTATAATAAACATATAATTAGAGCAACTCAAACTTGGATCAACTCCCAATTCTCCTTCATGGTGTAAAAACATAGTCATATGCTTGTTAAAACATTTGAAAAGGATGGCGGAAACTTCCATGAAGACCTTAGTTACCGGAAAAAACTAATATCCTAGCAATTTAGGTTTTTGTACACGTGCATAAAACATTTTACATAAGTTCCAATACACTAAAGTTGACTCTTTGAAAAGTTTCTCTAGTTTCTTCCCTTGATTATGTTTTCTATAAGAAAGAACTACAAAGATCAGTACGATTTTGTAATGTCTAGCAATCTAAAAAAAAATAAGGTGATTCCAAAAGAGTATATTTAGCAAATATCATAACTTATCAAAATGTAAACTTAGAATATTCTTGTTAGTGTGTTCCATGAATCACCCTTATAATTAGACATAAGTCATTTGAACAATAATATCCTATATAACTTATAAGCCAATCCCTTGCGTACTGCACGTATAGAATGCAAGTTACTGCATTCTAGTTCTCATTCCATGCATTGAAACAATCCATATTCTAGGTGGCATACATGATAGATCGACATAAAAAGTTGAAGAAGAAAACAAACGGAATAAGGATTAGCTTTTCAAAGTAGTCGGATGGCATGTTGGCTTAAGGTCGTTAAACCACATAAAATGAAAGGAAAAAAATGGAAAAAAAGTGTAAATGTGCAAAACACAATGAAATTCCAAGTGGCAACCATTCTGCCCTGTTAGCTCAACAAAATTAAAATGGAAATGCATTAGAAAATGAGACTCCCACCAAATAATCATATACACATTATTTGACATATGGTCAAGCTCCTCAACTTGCGTCTTCCTTTTTATATAATCATCCCTGAACGATTATTTTACATGGATGAATATCTTTCACACTCTAAGAAACTCATTTCTCTTGGTAAAAATGATACTTCATAGTACTCGAGTGATGTAGGAGAAAGAATGAATAAAAGTACCTATCCCCACATTAACAAGCCATAAAAGCACAAAGCTTTTCTTAAATCAATTCATATTCAATACTTTGAATAATAATGAGGATTACAACTATACAGGACACCTATGACTTAGCGACATAGTAAAAACCCTTTAAAATCTACTACTATAATTTAAACTCCTAAAATAAAATAGTCTAACATAATGAAATAGGGAATTGATATTTTCACATGTAGAAATGTTAGTTCCGCAATATCCTTCTCACATGAATAGTAAATGTGGTCAACCCTCATGTGAGATGAGACCTTCGGGAACTAACATTTTCAATTGTGGAAATATCAATCCCATAAAATATAATTACTGACTAAAACTTATTTATTTCTAAATAATAATATAAAGTAACTAATTAATAATATTTCGAGTCCTTGCAGTGCTCCGTATCATCCAGTGGTTTTTTCAAATTCTGAAGTAAACATAAACCAGTAAAATTTTGTGACAAAATCAACTATGTTTGTGTTCAAAAGGAACAGAAAAACACATTATGTTTTACTCAGGATAAGTTTATAAAAAGAACTTTCTAATACATGGAATATAAAACATACAATAGGAATTCGAGCTGACATTGCATCCAAAAGAAGCATCCTTCCTGACAGTGGCTCCCCAACACTGCTTGCGATTTTGACAGCCTCTAGAGCTTGGAGACAGCCAATGATACCAGGAACTGTAGATTAAAAAGAAAGTACTGTTATAAAATAACTAACCCAGGTCTAACTTAATCAGCATATAGACTACACTAATGGCAGAACCAAGATAGTTAGTGGGTGTTAACAGAGCTTAGCTCAGCAACCAATGCATGTCGATGAACAGGATATCGAGGCATAATTCCCTGCTTATGTTGTCCTAGTGCAAAACCCCTTCCGGAGGTCTACACACACACACACATTCAAAGTTGTCATATCAAATATATAGAATAGGAATAAATCTTGGAATGCTGAATCAAGGTTCATGAAAGTTGCTTTAACCTATATGTTTTGAGACAACCTTGACACCATTGTTAATGCTAACAAAAATCTAGATTCTCGAAAACACCATATATAACAGGAAACAAATTGGTGTGCAATCTTTAAGGTGCAAAATGGAGATAGCCCATTAAACAAAGAATAATATAGGAAAATTCCCTACGATAACCATTCCTTGACTTTATAAGTGTATACTCATTATGCAGTAAATTACAAGAACTTAGTAACATTTACCTACTCCAAGAACTCCACTATCTGAACATCTTTGACATGCTGTTGTAGGTGGTGGAGTTGGAAATAGGCATCGATAGCATGGTCCTCCATTGTAATTGTAAACTGTGAGCTATACGAAAAATTACAGATGCAGTTAATCTAAAAATTTGAACATAAATACATGACCATACATAAAATTAACATCTCAGATCCCTATGAAGCATGCTTCAGGCATAATATCAGTATAAAAAGTGGGATTTGGTTGCAAGTTTACCTGCCCTTCCAGTCCCACAGCAGCACCTGATACAAGAGGCTGCATATATGAACATATTACAAGTCAATGCTAGGAAAATTTATCTTACAAATTAAACTATGCTTCCAATTTATAATACACATAAGCATGGCCGTAATTTGCAGGTTGTATGGCTAGGTCTCATTAGCGAGGGCAATCCTGGACTATTGAACTAAAGATAACAATCTACACTGTGAAGGGAACTACGGATCTGGCATACAAACTGCAATGCCAAGATCATGTTAATTCTTTATTTTTTTCCTTCTCGAATTATGTTATTCAAAATGCATACTTCCAGACATGTA
Organism: Panax quinquefolius; assembly: GCA_020205615.1. Lineage (NCBI taxonomy): Eukaryota > Viridiplantae > Streptophyta > Magnoliopsida > Apiales > Araliaceae > Panax > Panax quinquefolius. The sequence goes on along the minus strand of JAINUW010000225.1, from coordinate 671,693 downwards.
AAGTTATTCTGTGATGGTCACAGACCGATGATAATTGCATATATATCCTCGACATTAGAAATTACAGAAATTTCATTTGAACGTAATGCTGAGGTATCCAAATATCACAATTATTCACATTTAACTGTTTCACATACAAGCTGAATATCATAAGAAATTGCCTTTTCACATTCACTCTTCTTGAAAAGGGAAGAGAAAAAGAAAAGGCATTGTAGGAGTCCAGCTCACCTTTCCTAACACAACACAGCAATCACTGATCATGTAACGACTAGGAGCATTGTCTGTGGCATCTACTATAACATCATATCTAGGAAACATAGCAGTTATGGAAATATTATGTCCAGCATTACAGACCAAAAATTCGAAGGAAACAAGCAAGGAGTAAAATATAATATCAAGGATACTTGCTCAAAATCTCCAATGCATTTGATGCACGTAGCGCTTCTTTATGTTCCACAATCTGAACAGTTGAGTTAATCCTAAGAAAGATTCAAATGAGATGAAAATCAAATAGACTATAGATAGATATTGCAGTGAGATCAGGTACTTTAACGCCAACAGAAAGACATTCAAACAATAGTGACTTACGAACGGCAAGCAGCAGCTGCAGATTCCACCTTTGGGCGGCCAATAAATGCCTCACTATGGATAATCTAAAGAAAATAAGAGAATTAATGAAGCAGATGGACAACTTGTTAACATTCATGTAATTGGAGGTATGCAACAACAGGAAGAAGATGAAACCACTTCACTTGAATAAAAAACATAACCTAACAGTGAAATTTAGCATCGTCCTGTATCCCGATGGTAGTAACGTTACTATCTGTTTGAAAAGCAGTAGCAATAACTGCCAAGTAATTGAGTAATACCAAAGCTCTACCTGCCTATGCAGATTGTTAAGCTCCACAATGTCATGGTCCACAATGCCTAATCGGCCTGGAAAATTTGTTAATGCAAAAGTAATGTCAGACGCTCATCCTTTTAAACTGAATATATTAGAATCATTAGATAAAGTAACTCTAGTTTTTCTCTCTCAATTCTTAATTTATTTTTTCTTTACAAATGAATGAATAAGCAGTAAACGTTGGGTAATGAAACTCTCGACTCATAAAAATTTACCAACACCACAAGCTGCCAAATACAACAGGGCAGGTGAACCCAATCCTCCAGCTCCGACCACTAAAATTGAAGACTTCAAGAGATTTGCCTGCCCTGGATCCAATAAAAACAATGAATTGCAAACGTTAAGCTCTAAAAATTTATTTCTCAGCAACAAAAGCTAAACACACGCGCGCGCGCGAGTGTATATAATATAGGTAAACCTTGAACACCGAAGGAAGTAAGTAAGAGGTGGCGACTGTATCTGTAGATCATATCAGGAGATAATTCATTTCCAAAGCTTGAATTCCCGTTCAATAATCCACTAGAATTGAGCTTAGGATTAGGATTAGAATTAGGCTGGGGGTGAGATTGGTTTGAGCGAATTTGGAGAAGACGAGCTTCCAGAACCGAAATCTTATCGTCGATCCTGCTCTTTGAATCCTTCAAAGACTCGATTTCACGGACTAGTCTATGCGACACCTCCTCCTCCTCCTCCATGGCGTAGGTGTGTCTGCGCCTGCGCAGAGCTTGATTGAGTTCAATGTCAGAAAAACCCTACACAACTCTGCTGTATCATTCTTATAAGAAGTAAACCTCTGGTTTGAAAGGTTAAATTTTAAACACAGTAATTTCGAGGTATGCAAGTCATTAGGGTATGGGTATGTATGTATTATTGGGTTCGGCCCTTCCCCCGTCCCGTCGGTCTCTCCATACACCTCTAAAATTGATCATTTGAACGTTTGATTATTTAAGACTAATCTTCAATTTTTCAAGAAAATATTAATCTTAAAATTGCAAAACAATATTAATATTATTTAAATGATGTAAGCAAAGAATTCAACCTATGGCACAAAAATAAATCAATCCGTTTATAGAATAATTATAAATTTGAATAATTACTACATTTTTTTAATAATTTATATATATCTTAATAAATATATATAGGATAATTTTATTGCTACCCGTAACCTGTATCTGTATGGTATATTGGTACCTAATGAAGAAGACTAGAGATAAGGTCAAAGGGACATTTTCTCACTCGTGAAAATGGAAATGCTTAATTGTTTAATGTTTATCATCAAGTAGTATTACGTATACGTTGAACCAAAAAATCATATTAATTGATGTATGCATGAAATATTTATTAATTATGTAGGAAATATTTTACATAATCATGTTAATTTGTCTTTCGTTCCAAAATTAAATATAAAATTTGATTTTTAGAGTTAATTTGTTTCAATTTATTCGTGGTTTATAATTTTTTAAGAGAATAAATGATTCTCTTTCCTAAATTACCCCTAACTTCTCTCGTTTAATCTTGTATTAATAATAATTTTCAACTTTCAAAAAGGGGTAGAGTCATGCAAATTTTAATTTTTAAATAATTTTTTTAATTCAACTTGAAACCACTATTATTATGGAATGGGGTTAGTAGTAGTATAATTTTGTTTAACTTTGAAAAACAACAAATTAAAGATGATAATTAATACTACCTCCATTCTAAGTATAATAATTTTTAGTTAGTCTAGGATACTTTATGGAGTAGTATCAATTTTGAATTAAAAATGTCAAAATGCATATTTAATTAGTAGTAAACCACCTTGACTCTTCTATTCCTTGGCTGACGTTTGGTGTTTTCTCCAAAACCAAAGGATTAATTAGTTTATAATCACTTTGAATTTTTGAGTAAAACAAACAGATAATTAAATAAATAAGAGTCCTTTACAAGGACACTTTTTTTATTGGACATGTCAATTTTTTTTCCTTTTGAATCTCAAAAAATGTATACGGAGTAATATTTATTCCGACTAAATTTTTTATAGAATATAGTGTTTTAAGTGTAATTTGGATACATATACAAAAACAGAGTTGTACAACAATGTTTTTTATATGTATTCAAATTACACCTAAAACACTATATTCTGGACCCATTTTTCAGTCCAAAAAACATGTTTGCCTGGACTTAGTTTGAATAAATAAATCATGGTCTTAAATACACTAGATATAGTGGAGTAGTAGTATATATAGATTAATTAAGTGGAGTAGTAAAATCTGGATCCGGTTAGTATGAAATTTATTTTTTGGTAAGTTGGTTAATTGATTGAATAGAATCTTGACACACATGTAGCCTCTACATACACAAGAGTTTATCTTTATCGATCAATCGATTAACTTACCCAAAAATAAACTTCATGTTAACCACTTCCGTAAAATCTGATCTGAATTACAACTCCACTACTTTCAGTTGAAAATTGGCATGCATTAATGTGCATGGATATATATATATATATGGCATAAACAAGACAAAACATGCAGGCAGGCAGGAAATCAAATATGCATGTACGTACGTAGTTATGTTTTGCATAAATAAAGTGATGTTTTGATTGGGTAGGCCGTAGACGGAGTAGTACATTTGTCATAAAGTCACTTCTTCCCACTGGATTTAATCCTTGGGAGTTTAGAATAGTCTACTTGGTAGTACAATTGAAATCTTTACAGAATAGTCTAAATTAGAATATCAATTAAGAAATTATTTATTTCCTCATAACAGCAGCAGCAGTAGTATCAGTTTATCAATCAATGTGGCGAGGACGGACGGAGGGACTATCTCCTCGTCTTATTACTACTGGCAAGCATTTACGTACAGTTGGGCTGGCCAGGGCCTGCCACCAAGTATTGAATTTTTGGTTTGTGTGTTTGTAAGAAGAGGAGTAATACTAGTAGTAGATTTAGATTTGGAACTTGGAAGGAATAAAATATAGCCACCCACATACCCATATTCATCTAACTACCTACTGTTGAACTAGTTTGGTCAATGTCCCCCCAATTAAGTCCTTCCTAATTAATCCAACGCTCCAAAGTAGGCCACCCAACACTTTGGCTTGAAATTCCAATTTCCAAACGTCTTCACCCTACTACTTTCTAACTGAACCAACTCATAAAAGTAGTAATTAATCTTTCAAAATTCTAACTTTTCGTTTTTGGCCATGAGAATATTACTGGTGCATAATAAAAACAAATTTTCACATCAAAAGTGATATGTACTGCAAGTGCACAATGTCAAATTCAAGAACTGGCAAATACATGTTGAACACACATAGACTATATTAATTTTAATATTTTTTTAATATCTATTTTAGGTGAATTATAAATAAAAATTAAAAATTGATTAACTAGAATATGAAAACTAATAATGAGGATACAATCTAGGAATCTGAATCCATTAATAAACACAACATATAATTCAATCTCTTCTATTTTTATAACTCCATTATGATTTTGATCTCCCTTCCATTTAATTTAGTAATTTACAATTAATGTGGGCAAACATAGACTATAAAAATTTAAGGATTAACTATAATCCATCAAAACTTTTTTGAGCAAACATGTATTATGAAAAATTCATATTTTAACAATAATCTATCAAAACCTCTTAAATAATTTAAAATGGGTATTTCAATAACAAAATATGAAGGCGAAGTCAATTAAACATAAAAGCATAAATAATAAAAGACATGAAAAATATTATCATGAATAATTATTTAATTTAATTTTCATCCTAGATGAAAGAAATTAGCTAGACATAAAAAAAATTAAACTAACTAAAATAAAGAAAAGGAGAACATTAAAAATAAATAAGAAAACTCCTTTTAATTAAGGTACAATGGATAAGTAATTTAATCTGCTCCTACTCCTAACTCTAGCCTAAACTAATATAAACTAATATAATACCTAATACTCGCTCCTCTCTAAAATAAGAGACCTATTTATAGAGAATAAAATTTTGAACTCTAATTTAGATTTATTGAATTTGGACACTTTTGTTCCCTTTTCATGTAGGTTTTAACTTCTTAGGGGCTGTTTGTTTATAACTGAATGGAGCTAAATGGAGCTGAATCTAAATGGTTGAATCGGTCAGTGCGTTTGTTTTTTTTGAGTCCGAATAATTTGAATCGGTAAGATGGACGAAATTTGAATGGCTAAATCAGATTTTTGAAATTTGAATGAAAGAAATTAATGAAGTAAAAAAAAATTAAAAAATTAAAAAAATTTAAAAAATATAAAAAACTATTAACTATTATATTAAGTAATATTAAATAAATTTACAACAATTTTGAATTTTTTCATAAGGGTAAAATAATAAAATTTTGTCATTCAGATGTTTCAGACATGTCAATAATCAAATAATTTTTTTCATTCAGATTCAGATTCAGCTCATTCAGATTCAGATTCAGATTCATTTAATTTTTATCAAACACCCCCTTAGTGTCAATCAACTCCTTAAAAAGATTTTAGAGATAAACAGATCTTCTAGATAGACTTTTCTTTCTCTTGTTGGATTTGACTTGCATACCAAGATTGTTTCACCTCTTTTATTCTCCCCTTGTAAGATTCTTCTTGGATAATCCTTACATGGATAAGTGCATTAAATATCGCTTGATCATCAAAATTTTGACTTTATTGCAACAAATATTAAATCCTACAAAACAAAACAAAATATATTAATTTAATAAACTAATATAATTAAAAGGACAAAATTAGGGATAATAAAATGCATGTATTAATTACGTGTCTATCAGTTGTAGATGTATAGTGACGGTGAATATCTTCGTTATAGACTTTTTTTTCTAGATAGACTTTTTTTTCTCTTGTTGGATTTGACTTACACACCAAGATTGTTTCACCTCTTTTATTCTCTCCTTGTAGGATTCTTCTTGGATAAATCCTTACATGCATTAAATATCGCTTGATCACTAAAATTTTGACTTTATTGCAACAAATATTAAATCCTACAAAACAAAACATATTATTTTAATAAACTAATATAATTAAAAGGACAAAATTAGAGATAATAAAATGTATGAATTACGTGTCTATCAGTTGTAGATGTATAGTGACGGTGAATATTTTCGTTATAAGATTTATAGCGATATTTTTGCTGTGAAAATAATAAATTTTATTGTGGATTTAACAATTTCTTAAAAGAAAATATCCTTCTCAATCATTCAAGAATTAAAGAGCAAAAAAAATACTATGATGAAAAAAAGAAAGAGAAATGACAGTGCAATTATTTCTGATGAGTCTCACAGTATTATGCATAATGGAGTAATAACGAATACTGCCCCGTCCTAAGATAAAATTTTTTATTACTATTTTAGACAAGTCCAAGTTAAATATCTATTTATCTTAAATGATTTATTTTTTATAATATCCTTATTATTAATTGTTATATTTTTTTTCTCTATGCATATTTATAGAGTATCATTAGTAATGTACAAACAATTATGAAATTAAATGAGAATTTAAATAGGAATAATTTTGTCATTGTTGGGCCATAGTCCTTTTCCTTATTGTGCCAGACTTGATAGGCTCCTCCCTTAGATCATGTTACGCTAGTCCTGATTGGTCCGAATGGTTTGGGCCCAGTTATTTGATTATTTCATTGGGTCCTTTCGGTTGGATCCGGTCGTTTGGGTCATTTCTATTATTTGGGCTTAGTCATTGAATTGGCCCATTATACAAATTTCACTTAACTTCAACTTGACCCGTTAATCATTATGTCAAACGATAGTTGACTACTATGTCTGCCACCTTTCTGCATGGCATTAATGAGGATGGGACTCAGATGACCGACGGTGGCAAAGAGTGGTAGCAGGTGAGAGAGTAGGCTACATACTTTCGGCTGAAATGACCGGAAGTGGGAGAAAAGGTGTCAGGAGATGATGGGTGGCACAGTAAACCGGGATTGGAGTATGTATGGGGCCAGGATCACAAAAGAGGGTAAGTATAAAATTATTACACGCATTCATATTATTATTTTCTCTCCGACATTAGATATTACTTTCTCTCCATTGTTAACCTTGTGATCGCCGACATCGACTTCTCACATGCCGGAGCTATCCCGACGGTCGGTAGTCGAAGCTTTTGGTGTTGACTTGTTGAACTGTGCAGGATATCGGGCGCGTCTTGGTGATTGGGACGTGGAGAAAGATCTTGGCGTTAACAGTCATTTTATCCTATTTTTTAATACAAAGACTTTTATCATGGGAGGAAAAGATTACTCCTTGACAATCTCTCTCATGATTTTTATGATATTATCTTGTTCATTAACTAACTTTCCATTCAAGATTTGTGGTGACATTTATCTTCTTTTTTAATATACGCAAAAAGTCAACTAAGATTTTTATCATGGGAGGAAAATATTACTCCTTGACGATCTTTCTCTGATTGTTATGATATTATCCTGTTCATTAACTAACTTTCCATTTAAGATTTGTGGTGACATTTATCCTTTTTTTAATATGCGAAAAAAGTTAACCAAGACTTTTATCATGTGATAAAAAGATTACTTTTGAAGTCTGATTTTTATGATATTATCCTGTTCATTAATTAACTTTCCATTCAAGATTTGTGGTGAGTAATGTTAAAATTTCTATATTTCATATCCCAAATACTCATGATTTCATTGCATGTTAAATTTTATATTTAGTGTTTGTATGTCGTGTATTATAATCAATTCACCAATGACTGTATTCACAAATATAAATGAATCATGAATTACTAGTATTTTAATTAAGGAAATTTATAATAATATGAGTCTTAATTAAGAAATTTACAACATTATTATGAGTAATATTCATGATAAAGTTGCAAGAAAGTAGCGAAAATTGGAAACCAGTTTAATGGTTATGGACCCACACCTCCATCTCCCCCTCAACGGCCACTCCCTATTTGTCATCTTTTCCCATTAACTCCACTCTCTCCTCCTCCTCCTCGCGACTCCCTCTACAAATACCCAAACGAATAAACCCACAATCTCCCATTCTCCTTCTCTGCTCTGCTTTGCTTTTATCTTAAACAGAGACATGGCACCCTTCAACTTTTCCCTCTTACTCCTCTCTCTATTCTCTCTCTCATCCCTCCAAATTGCATTCTCCGACAATACTGGTTCCATCGGAGTTAACTATGGCAGAATTGCAGACAATCTTCCAGACCCATCCACAGTAGTTACCCTCCTCAAATCCAATGGCATTACCCGGGTCAAGCTCTTCGATACCGACTCCTCCGTCCTTACGGCACTCTCCGGTTCAGGCATCTCCGTCACCGTCGCGCTTCCGAACGATCTTCTCGCCTCCGCCGCGGCCAACCAGTCATCCACCGACGCGTGGCTCCAATCCAACATAGCCCCCTTCCACCCTAAAACCATAATTGAGGCAATCGCCGTAGGCAACGAAGTTTTTACCGACCCCCAAAATACCCCATATCTCGTTCCCGCCATGAAAAACATGTACAGTTCCCTCCAAAAGCTCAACTTCAGTTCAGCCATTAAAGTCACCTCCCCAGTAGCTCTCACTGTCCTTGAAACCTCTTATCCCTCCTCATCCGGTTCGTTCAAAGCGGACTTAATCGAACCGGTGATCAAGCCCATGCTCACCTTCCTCCAGCAAACCGGTTCGTATCTCATGGTGAATGCCTACCCGTTTTTCGCGTACGTGACCAACACGGACACTATCTCGTTAGATTACGCTTTGTTTCGCCAAAACGACGGCGTCAAAGACCCTAACAATGGCAATGTTTATAAGAACCTTTTCGAGGCCCAACTCGACGCCGTTTTCGCAGCAATGGACGCGCTGAATTTTAACGACGTCAGAGTGGTGGTTTCCGAAACCGGATGGCCGTCCGCCGGCGGCGAAGATGAAGCCGGCACGAATGTAACGAATGCGGCTGCGTATAATGGGAACCTGGTGCGCAGAGTACTCAGCGGTGGAGGGACCCCTTTAAGGCCCAACGATGCTCTGAACGTATTTCTGTTCGCCTTGTTTAATGAGGATGAAAAGAGTGGGCACGTATCTGAAAAGTACTATGGGATATTTTATCCAAACGGGCAGAAAGTATACGATATTCCGTTGTCGTTGGCGGCATTGAACGGGAGCGAGGCTCAGGTTCCGGTATCGGGTAATGGAGGAGATTTGGGGAAGGGGCAGAGCTGGTGTGTGGCGAATGAGCAGGCTGGGGAGGAGAAGTTGCAAAGTGGGCTTGATTATGCTTGTGGAGTAGGTGGTGCTGATTGCGGTCCGATTCAGTCGGGTGGCAATTGTTTTAACCCGAATACCCTGGGGGCTCATGCTTCGTATGCGTTCAATAGCTATTATCAGAAGATGTCGCGTGGGAGCGGATCGTGCGATTTTGGTGGAGCTGCATACGTGGTGACTCAACTTCCTCCTCGTAAGTGATGTGAATATGTGATGTGATTCTTCTTGCATCAAATCCTCCACTCTCCCTGCATCATAATTAAAAATAAATGTTTATAAAATAAATATAATTCAATATTTTTATTTGAATTTTGTAAATGAAAATAAATTTGTGGTGTATTTTTATTTTGCAGAGGTTGGCAATTGTGCGTTCCCAACAACAGTATAAAATTGATGAGCAGTAGAAAGAAACAGACAGACGGAAGATGTTTTTAATAAGATGTTAGACTGATTGATTGGTTGATAGATACTAGATAGAGATAGACATAGATAATTTCTTCCGCAGTAGAGGATGGTATGGAGGAGGAGGACGACGACATATTTCTCCTGCTTCTTTGTATTTATTATTATTATTATTATTATTATTATTATTATTATTTTGTTTACATTGGTTGGTTTGATGACCACTAATTAATACTCCACCAACCTTAACTTAAGTGGAATAATGAATTTCTTAAAATCTTTTAGTATTCCCTCCCTTTCTAAAAGATTGTCGTTTAAAGTTTTGGCACATGGATTAAGGAAATGTCATTTATTAAGTAAAATTTGTTTTAAATTTTATCACTACCCCTTTATGGGAAATTAAAAATTATTAATACAAGGGAGAGAATTTCTTGGAACAATGAGAGAAGGTAGAGGTAATATAGAAAAGTAAATAATTTATTATCCTCGAAAGTTGTAAATGACAAATTTTTTTAAACAAATTTTTCTCCTAAAACGACAATCTTTTATGAACGGAGGGATAAAATTTGTTTGAAATTTCATCACTACCTCTCTATGGAAAATTTAAAACTATTAATACAAGTAAAATAATTTCTTGGGACAATGAGAGAAGGTAGGGATAATATAGGAAAGTAAATAATTTATTCTCCTCGAAAGTTATAAACGACAAACTTTTTGGAACAAGTTTTTTTTCTAAAATGACAATCTTTTAAGAACGGAGGGAGTATATTATACTCTCTCTGTTCCTAAAAGATTGTTGTTTAAGGTTAATGCACACAGATTAATAAATATAATTAATACCTAGCCAAAATACTATACTATCCTTATTAATTATCTCAACCAATTATTCACACCTCAATATTTCTTATTCAATTCAATTAATTACTTCTTATTCAACCAATTACTACTTGAATTATAGTATTGAATTGAATAAGAATCATTGAGAAGATAGGTAAAGTAGGGGAAAAAATAGCTAATGTGTATTGATAAACTCAAAACGATAATTTTTTTGGAACAAAAATTATTTTCTAAAACGACAATCTTAATCTTTTAGGAACGGAGGGAGTATCTTCGTTCCTAAAAGATTGTCCTTTAAAGTTTTTGCATATGGATTAAGAAAATCATTTAATACTATCATTTAACAATTAAATTTTGTTTGAAATTTCATCACTACTTCATGGGAAATTGAAAATTATTAATACAAGAGAGAGAATTTCTTGGAACAATGAGAGAAGGTGGGTAATATAAGAAAATAAATAATTTACTTTTTTAGATAGTTGTAAACGATAAACTTTTTTTTTAAAAAAAACAACAATCTTTTAGAAATGAAGGAAATAGTTAGTTAGTTAGTTAGTTTGGTTCGGGTAAGTAAATAAATAAAAGCATTGCATTGCAATCAGACTGACTAGAACAGTAACAGTGGAGAAGGAGAATGGAAACAAATACTACTCTCTTTTTGCATTGCATTGCATTGCAATATTATCCTATCCTATAAATTATTATTATTAACCATTCCCTCTCTTTTATTATTATTATTATTATTATTATTATTATTATTATTATTAATTATCATTTTTGCTATTTTAGGACCCCTCTAGTTAGTTTGGATAAAACAAAAAAGAGTCCTAACTTGCTATATAATTACTAATTTTAAAAAAATTCTAATGGTATTATTAGAGGGATACAAATATATTATATATATATATATATATATAAGTGTTTAACGAGAATGTAGTATTACTCTCACAATAAGGGAAGGAAATAAAACTTGACAATCATTAGCAAGTGGAGATATGGGCTGGGCTGGGCTGGGCTGGGCTTTTTCAGGTAAACGCAGCCCATGAAACTATTTTTTAATTTAATACCCCCATCAGGCATCATCTACTTTACTCCTACTACTACTACTTAACATCAAAATTCTACTAACATAACATAATCTGATGGACCTGGACCTGGACCTGGTGCGTCATAGCCATCAGGTGGGTTTGAGCTGATGGGCCGATTGAATGCTACCTGCGGACACTTTAGTATCTTATTTCTTCACTATTGTGGATTTTTATAGTCCCACGTGTTGTGTTGGGTTCTATAGTGAACCTTTTATTGAGGAGAGGAGAGGAGAGGAGAGGAGATTGATTTCTATAAGGAATTCTACACGATCAACTTAAATACCTTAATTCGCATGTAATAACTTTTTGAGCATTAAATCATTAAACATTCATTTGTTAACCTATTCTTTAGTCTAGTTGATTTCCTTTATTTAATGATTACGTTAACACATATTTTTGATGACACACATATGAAAGGAGTAGTAGGACAACTGGCGGTTGGATGTTACAGCGATTCCCCAAATTACGAGATGAGATGGGTTGGGTCTTGGGTGTGTGTATGTAGAGAAGACCGATCACCGGCCAATAGATCCAGCTTCTGGCCTTCCAGGGAAAAATATAATACGGTTGGGTTAGGACTTAGGGGAGGAGGGTTTCAACTTGGGTGGGTTTACTTTGGGTTAGCAGGGAGGGCCCAGTATAGAGAGATGGGGTGGGCCTCGGTTTCAACATTTGCTGGCTGGTCAACCGCGGTGGACCCAACACGGGTAAGGCCTGGCCTCACAAGGATATGGTCAAATATATTTTATAGGGGTACCGTACCTTCTTTTGTTTTTATTTATTTTTCTTTAGGACTTTTCAGCCAGCCAGCCAGTAATACTCCAGTAAATAGTAAGTAGTAATTAAAAGAGTGACTAAACTGGTGCTCTCATTTGCAGCATAGGAAGAGGATGTGGGCCCGGGTAGTATCTTAATTTAGATTGAGAAGCATGTCCGCATGTGGCAAGTGCCAATGGCATGGGTAGGAGTGAGCAAAAAACGGATAAAATTAAATTATCGAACACAATCGAATTTTTTTAACCGAATTATTTTGAATTTTTTTTTTTTTTGTAATTTTGGTTATATCTGATTTATTGTTCGATATTTGGTTTTAAAAAATAAGTTAATTCAGATATCCGAAATATCGAATTTTTAATTAAAAAAATAATATTAATTTTATAGTAGTAAGTGGTTACCGTTGTCTTCAGATTTCAGTTCTCAAATCTCGTATCCCACATCAGTCTCCGCAATCCCATATGCCACATCCCAAATCAGTCTCAGATCAGATCCCAAAATCAGTCTCAGATCAGATCCCATGCTTGCAAACAACATTTCTCCTCTCAGATCAGATCCCATGCTTGCAAACAACACCGGACCGCCTTTGCCTCTCTCACATTCCATAACAATCTTCGCCTCTCTCAGTCTTCATCAGACGGCCAATCCTCCCGCCTTTGCCGACGATGCTCTTTGTTCACTTTCCATCGGTAAAAATGTTATTCGACCGAAGGTGTTTGTCGCGTTGAAGGTTCCCATGCTTATCGTATTGTACTTTGAGGCTTTGAGCTATAATGCCTTGTTTGGCTGTCGTATTGTACATTTATTTATAATGCCTTGTTTGGTTGTCATATCTCCATAATCTATAATGCTTTGTTTGGTTTTTGTTCGGTTGTTTTCTTCTTTCTTTTTGAAGGTTTTGGCTTTATTATTAATTGTTTATTCGATTATTACCCGAACAACCGAATAGTAAATTCGATAATTCGGTAATTCGAAAATTCGGTTAATGGGCAATTCGGTTATTTATTCGGATACATAAATTATACAAATTTCAGTTTTTGGTTATAACCGAATAGCGTATTCGGTTCAATTATAACCGAATGATCAGTCCTAGCCATGGGGTTGAAGAATGGGTTGGGTGGAAACTTGGTCGGGTAGAATCATCACCTTCTAGGGGGATATTTTTTTTGCTGACATTCTAGCGACATTATTTTTTTTGGTTTTTTTGTAGTACTTCTCAAAAAATGTATAGTATTTATTCCAACTGAAATTTTTGTAAAAAATAGAATTTTAAGTATAATTTGGATACATACAAGAAACATGATTGTACAGACTTTTTGAGAGGTACTACAAAAAAAAACCAAAAAAAAATAAAATAAAAATAATATCACTAGAATGTCAGCAAAAAAATATCCCCCTAGAATTATTGTGAGAAATGAGTAGATCGAAAGCAAAAATCTAATATAACCGAATTACCGAATCAACCGAAAATAATTTAACCGAATTTTTTGAAAATTGATTATTTTTACTATTTTGCTTACATCCTAATTATTTTACTTGGTTTTGCGGTTAGACGGTATGCGGGTATCATTTTTGGGTTATTCTTGTTAAGCCTAATAACCGAACAAATCTCGACCACTAGCCCAACCTTCTAATTCTCAAATTTCGATTGTAAGACCCTCAACTTTTATGAATAAAGAATAATTTTTTTTTCAATTATATTTTTGAATATTATGGTATTGATTTGATATAATGTTATAGTTGTGGGTAATATTTATAAATTTTGCAAAAGACGCAAGTTGTTATATAATATTCGATTGGTGGAGAGATATTCATTTTAACGAGGAATATTCGCACTAACGACACGATCATTGGTGGACCTCACAACTAAATTATTGTTTGATTGAGAAAATGACAAAAATACTTTATGAAAATAATCTACGGAGGTGTTATCGTTAAAATTGTTGAACTACCCTTATTAAAAGTACGATGTCTGTGGCGTAGTTAAGAAGACACTGCGGTATTGATTATTGATCTTTACGTGAGAAGTCACCAACTATACTCAATTATTGCTACGATAATTCTTTGCATCATATTTCTCGTATTATTGATTCAATTATTATTACATCATCATCCGCATTATATGATATATTATTAAATCAATAATTGAGGCGGCGAAAGATATTCATATTGTTATTTGCAATATCGATAATGATATGTAAGTTACATCAGGAGAGTTTGATCACCTAATTGGCTTGCCAATAATGAGAAATCCTTATCGGAAAGCCCTTTTCCTGGGAGCGACACAGTTTGTTAAAATGCGTATATGAGGAAGAAAGTGCGAAGGTCTTTATCTTAAGCAAGAATCGATGAAGAAGAATACTTGAGTCAACTCCAAACTTTGTGTTCTAACGACCACGATTTAAAGTATAAAATCATGATGGAGGCATGACAACACACCGCTTATAATCCATCCCAGGAGTACCAAAATGTATCGGGATCTTGAACATACATTTTGGTGGAAGCAATATGAGAGAGATAATGGAGTTTATCTCAAGATGTTTAACTTGTCAACGAGTCAAGGCGCAGAGCATCAAGTACCAAAATGTAAGACCCCAACTTATTATTAATGAAATTTAATTTTCTATTTATTATTTTGAAATAGTAAGGGTTGATTTGATTAATGTGGATAGTTAGGGGTAAGATACGCAAATATTTCAAAATAAGCAAGTGGTTATAAAATATTCATTGTTGTTTCGGAGAATATTCGTTTGGTCGTGGAATATTCGTATCTTATCTGGGAATATTAAATGCGACGAGCTTGAATGTATGTAATAGCCCCATAACGGAAAGTGATTGGATGAAGAAAACGACAAATATAAGTTGTTTAAAAATAATCTACAGCGTAGTTATTCACCAGATTATCTTCGTTAAAATACCCTTGGTTAAAACACAAGAAGATACCAGTATTGCACCAATTATTGATTCTTACGTAAGAAGGCACTACTCAATAATGGTTACGATAATTCTTACCGCTTAGTATTTTATTGAGTTAATAATTGCTGCGTTGATATTTTATATTCTTTGTTGTTTCAATAATTGTCATTACACGGTATTTTTTCATTATCGAAGCGATAATTCATATTATCCTAATAATATTATTAGATAACATTATTAGCGATGTCTAGAAAGTTACGTACAGGAGAGGTTTGGTCACCTAATTTGCTGGCCACAAGAAGAAGAAATTCTTATTGAAAGCCCTTCCTCTGAATCCACTGCTGGTTGTTAATATTGTGATTCGTAATATTATTTGTGAATAATTAATTATTGATTCATATGATGAGAAAAATATTGATTTTATGTGGATATAGATGGAGAAAATTTTTATTGTGACAATTGTTGAAAATTGAAATTTTATCTTTTTCTCGATAAAATAATTCATTTAAATATATTATTATATTTTAATAATATAATAATGGTGATATTTTACAACGAATGTGGGATATATGAGTATACTGAGGAGGAAGAGTATTTTTGTTGCAATAAATGTTTAAAACATGTTAAACATGTCGGTGGACCCTATTTATCGATTGAAATTTGATTATAAATTTGAAAATCGCCTGCTTTGTGGATTTCGATCCAATTTCTATTTGGAATTTGGAAATTTTTCTTCCGCAAAGTTGTAGAAATTGAATTTCCTATAATAACTCATGAGATTCGATTTTTCCGATAAAAGGGCTATTTATTATGAATTATTGAAGTTCTCAAAGCTCAAAATAATTAATTTTGGAAGTTTTAATTATTTTTATTATGAAAACGTTTTTGTCATTAAAGGTGGGTCTTGCATGTGATGTAAATGCTTTGAATTCAGATCCTTAAAAGTGGGCGTAGGAATTTGTAATATTAATATTAATATTTTATTAAATTTTCTGCTTTGGTGTTCTAAGCATTTTCCTATAAATAGGGTGCTTAGGTTAGAATTGAAAATCACACCAGAAACTGAAGTTTTCTCTCTCTATATTATCGAGCGTATTCTTGTGAGTATTTTGAGTATACTTTGAGTATTGTTAGACGGTCAGAGTTCCTTTTAGCACTATACCCTAGATTCAAATTAGAAATCTCTTAATCTTTCGAGGTAAGGGATGTTATTTTCTTCTCAAATGATATTATTTCTTCAATATCATTATGCTGAAATATTGGTTGGAACTTTTTATCAAATTTGGAACTTTTTCATGTAAAGTTACTATTCATGAGTTCTTATTCACGAGTTCTTATTCATGAGTTACTTATTCACGTGTTACTATTCACGAGTACTATTAATGTAAGCGTGAAGATGTTTTTTTTGGAATTTCTATCTTTTGGTGTCTGAGTTACTATTCACGATATCTGGCCTTATTCACGATATCGACCTTTATTCACGTGATACTGCCTTTATTCAATAGAAAAATAAAATTTCTTCTTTTTGTCCAAAATATCTATTCTCGATACTAGCTTTGATTGTATCCATGTTTTGATCATTCTTGAATTTTACACCACTATGATCATTTTTGAGGTATTTTTTGAACATGGATAAAACAAAGTACGAATCCTTAATCCTTAATCCTTGTCATTTTGTTTCACTTTGGATTCGTTTCTTTAAAAATATTTTTCATCATCTTGATCTTAAATGATGATATTATGGAATATCTTTGGCACCAGAGTGCAAGATGAATGATTTCTGAAGAATATCTTTGGCTCAGTAGTGCAAAGATGAACAGTGTTTAGATGAACACGACTAATCGATGAATATCTTTGGCACCAGGTGCAAAGATGAATATTTGATTTCGTATGTATATTGATTGATGTTACGGGATAAAAGATAGACGATGAACTTTTAAATTCATACACGGAAGATAGTAGTTTGCATTCTCTACTTAACTCTTCTTACAATGAATTATTATTTCATTGCGAATATTGATTTAAAATTTGTTGTCTATTGTATTCTATTAGATTTTTCCCTGTTGAAGACTAATGGTAATTTGTTGTATATTATCTTAGTCATAATATTCTTTACTGAGCTAGTTGAGCTCACCCTTTTTCCTTTTTGTTCCATTTTTCTTAGGAGGCGAGAATATAGCGAGTACGAGTCGGGGTATGGAATGAAGGTTCTAGAGAAAGTTGTTTAGTAGTCCTCACCATTTTTGTAAAATAATGTATCAATAAATGTGATGAGGATTTCTTTGAGTATAGATATTGTCTAGAAGATAATATTTGTATTTAAACTCACAGTTTTACTGTTGTAATAATAAAGTTGTAGTTATTTCTGTACCATGTATTGACAACTCAGAATGGGTGATGTATACCTATTTTGGGGGCGTCACACAAAAGGTCCATTGCAACCACTTGAAATTTCAGAATGGAAGTGGGAGCACATTACCATGGATTTCAATTCTGGGGTCTTCCTAAGGTTTCTCAAGGCATAGATGCGACTTGGGTCATTGTTGATAGATTGACCAAGTCTGTTCACTTCTTTACCTATACGAGAAACTTATACACTTGAACGTCTTTGCTTCAGATGTACATAAATGAGATTGTAAGATCGCATGGTATACCAAGATCCATAGTTTCGATCGAGACCCAAGATTCACTTCACGATTTTGGGTTAGTTTGCGAAAAAGCTGGGCACGGATTCTGATTTAGCTTTCGGCATATCATCCTCGACGGATGGACAGTCGGAGAGGACTATTCAAACTCTTGAAGATCTATTAAGACTCTGTGTCCTTGATTTCAAGGGAAGTTGGGACAAGTTTTTACCATTGGTGGAGTTTTCCTACAACAACAGTGATCAAGCAAGTATTGGCATGGCTCCATTCGAAGCGTTGTATGGGAGAAAGTATCGTTCTCCAGTATGCTGGGATGAGGTGGGTGAAGCAACGTTGTTGGGACCGGAGTTGGTATGTATGACTACAGAAAAAATTCAAAAGATCCGACAACGTATAAAAACTTCACAAGATCGACAAAAGAGTTATGAAAATCTTCATCGAAAGGACGTAGAATTCGATATTGGAGATCAGGTGTTGTTACGTGTTGCTCCATGGAAAGGAGTTACGAGATTTGAAAAGAGAGGAAAGCTCAATCCTCGGTTCATTGGCCCATTTTTAATTCTTGGCGAGTGGGGGGAATCATGGCTATAGACTCGCCTTTACCGCCAAGTATGTCTCGTGTTCATAATGTTTTTCACATATCTATGTAACGTAAATATGTGAAAGACCCAAACCACATTATTGAGTTAGAACCAGATGAGATAGAGGAAGATTTAACGTATAAAGAGTTACCTGTTAAAATCTTAGATAAGAAGGATCATGTTCTACGCTCCAAGGTTATACCTCAAGTCAAAGTTTTGTGGAGAAACCACGATGTGGAGGAAATGACTTGGGAGTTAGAATCTGAGATGAAGTCAAGGTATCCTCATCTCTTCGACATACCAGGTATGTACCCCAACTTTTATGAATAAAGAATAAATTTTTTTTTCGAATTATATTTTTGAATATTATGGTATTGATTTGATATAATGTTATAGTTGTGGGTAATATTTATAAATTTTGCAAAGCACGCAAGTTGTTATATAATATTCGATTGGTCGGGGAATATTCGTACAACGGCACAATCATTGGTGGACCCCACAATGGAATTATTGTCGGATTGAGAAAACGACAAAAATACTTTATGAAAATAACGGCGGAGGTGTTACCATTAAAACTGTTGAACTACCCGGTAGTAAAAGTACAGTAATACGTGTAGTTGCACAGTAGCACAAGGTATTGATGCTTACGTGAGAAGTCATTTAGCTATACTCAATTATTGCTACAGTAATTGCTGCATCATATTTCTCATATTATTGATTCAATTATTGTTACAGTATCATCTACATTATATGATATATTTATAAATCAATAATTGAGACGGCAAAGTTATTCATATTATTATTTGCAATATCGACAATGTCTGAAGTTATGTCAATGAGAGGTTTGGTCACCTAATTGCATGCGCCAATAAGGAGAAATCCTTATCGAAAGCCCCTCTTTCCTCGGAACGACACGGTTGTTAAATATTGTGAATTATAATATTAATGATGAATAAGTTCGTGTTGATTAAAAATGAATTTTATAGTTCCATTGTGTTGGACTTATTTGTGTTAGTATAATTGATGTCTGGAGGATATATTGTTCAATTGGGTATTCGGGACACTTTTCGTGTCGGAGTACTATTCACGAGTTACTATTCCAGAGTTACTATTCATGAGTTACTATTCACCCGGTTATAATTCACTCTAGTATTGTGCATTCGGGTATTTGGGTACAATATTATTCCATGAGGAGATGTGTTAATTTTTCAGACTGTTGGTTGAAGATATAATAGTAAGTCAATATGGACCGCTGGTGGAGTTTTAATAGTAAATCAATATGGATCGCTGGTTTAAAGTTTTAATAGTAAATCAGTATGGACCATTGTTTTAGTTTTAATAGTAAACCAATCTGGATCGTCTGTTTAATAGTAAATCAATCTGGACAGTTCATGAATTAGTTACTATTCATTCCATTCTCCTATAAATAGAAGTTCATTCCTTCATTATTTCTTACGAATTCACTGAAACTCTAGAGAGAGAATTATAATAGAACCTATAGAAAAGTATTCTGCTACTTCACTACTATTATATTCAGTTTTTTTTTACGGTAATGGGTGTTATTTCTTTATTTCGTCTTAATAAAGAGAACTTATGTTATTCCATTATTTATTATTCTGTTAGAATAACCTGTATACGCGGGCTACCCTATACATGGTGACATTATTCTAATATTCCGTTCTTTATTATTCTTTCGAAATATCCGTCATGCGTGCGTTACGCTTTATCAACTCCGTTCCATTATTTATTATTCTCGCCGTAATATCCTCACATGCATGCGTTTACGGCGGACTGGTTCCATTATTTATTATTCTCGCCGGAATATCATGTCTGCCCGTGCATTTACGCCGGATCTGGTTCCATTATTTGTCGTAATATCCTGTACGTGCGCTTACTCCGCACTGGTTCCATCCTTTATTATTCTCATTGGAATAACTTTTGCCTGTCTGCGGTTCTATCGCGTGCGTGGTGATTTCTTTTGTTATTCCATTCTTTATTATACTCATTGGTTAAAACTTTGACTTATACTCCATGAAATTAGTGGAATATCCTTGATATTTGCGCTTCATCCAAATCTTTTTCATGGAAATATTCTTCTCGAGCATTCTTGAATTTTACTCTACAAAGCAAAGATCATGTTGACAATTTGGGCGTTATCATTTCCTAGATAAATTAATTCTTGAACTTGTTTTATTGAATTCTTATATCATTGTCATCATCCTCATGTTTATATTATATTGAAAGTCATCTGTGGCTCAGTGGTGCATAGATGGACTTGGTATGATTATGACTGCATTCGAGGATTATTCGGATAATCATTACCGTAATGTTACAAATGATGTGGTAAAAGTCCTCATTGGCCGTAGTGTATTGATGGACAATTGTTGGCATGATCATGACCATTAATGAATACACGAATGTCCTTGGCCCGTAGTGCTTGGATAATTATGGCCGTGATACTAAAGAATATCCTAGGCCGTAGTGCAGGGGTGATTCGATGATGTGAATTTTTATTGTTAAAATTCCCCGAATGATAAAAGTGATGAAAAACCTTTTAAATCATAAAAGATAGTAAATTTCATTCTCTACTTGACTCTTTTAATGGATTGCTTGTTCCGCTGCAATTAAACTTGATATTTATTATATTTTATCAGTTAAACATTGTTAAAGGATAACGATAAATTATTCTGTATTATCTTAGTCATAATATTTCTTACTGGGCTAGTTGAGCTCACCCTTTCTTTCACATGATTCTCTTGAGAAATGAGAACGTAGTCGGATTAATGGATAATCGGAGAAGAGTGATGGTCCTAGATGGTGCATTAGTAGTTCTCACTATTCTGTGAAATAGTGTGATAATAATTGTAATGAGGACTCCTTTTGAGTTTGTATAATCTCTAGTAGACAATATTTGTATTCAAACTCACAGTTTATGTTTTGTCGTATTGTACACGACAGTTGTATTATTAAGTTGTATTTGAATTCTGTACCATGTATCTGGCGACTCAAGATGGGTGATGTATACCTAATTTTGGGGGCGTCACACTCAGCCCAGCCATTAGTCATTAGCAATTTAGCACTCAGCCCAGCCCAGCCAACAACCATTAGTCTTTTCTAATTCTCAAACTCTCAGATCTCTCAAAGTCTCCAACTCTCTCACTCTCAATCTCTCAGATCTCTCGACTCTAAACTCTCGGCTGAATTATATTTCTTCAGACGGACCATGGAGAGGAAGCCGTCCATGTCGTCGGCGCCGTCGTTAGAGAGGAAACTCCGATCTCTCATATTTCTTTCTTGCGCGACGGCGACGCATGGCGGAGACCACCAGCGACTTCAGATCCCAGCGACGAAATCCCATTCGAGTCTAGTTCTGATTTGTATTTGATGAAATCCCAGCGACTTCAGATCTCACTTTCGTTTTGCATTTGGGGCCATTTCGTTTGATCTTAGTTTGGTTTGGTTTGATTTTGTGACGAATTTCGTTTTGATTGTGAAATACTTATTTTGGAAATTTTACTGCATGGAGAATAGAAAGAATATTTATGCTGAGAGGTGTAGTTGTGTCCTAGAGGAACTATTTGTTTATTTTTTATTTTGTGCATAATTTTGTTGGTGAGAGACCTATCTGGCTACTGTGGAGATCTAGGATTTTTTTTCATCTTTCATCTTTTATGTTTACGAAGTTTCTTTCGCTTGAAATAATTATGGACATTTTTTGGTTTGTTGATATTTGTAGAGAATATCTTATTAAGGTCCCAGAACCACCAATTCTTCAATTCTTTAGGCCTGTTGATTATGTAGAAGTTTTAGCTCAAATTCCTGAGAAAACAGATGGATTGTAGCCTGTCTGTAGGAACTGAACTGTGTTGCTGCTAATTCTTTTCAATTCGGTTATTCGGTTAGTGCACAATTCGGTTGTTTATTCGGGTACCTAATGTAAGACCCCGAAATTTTTAAATAAAAAGGAATTTCCTTTATTTATTATTTTGAAATAGTAAGGGTTGATTTGATTAATGTGGATAGTTAAGGGTTAAATACGCAAATATTTCAAAATAAGCAAGTGGTTATAAAATATTCATTGTTGTCGGGAATATTCGTTTGGTCGTGGAATATTAAATCGCTGTCGGGGAATATTAAATGCGATGGCCGCAGACCATGTGTGGGCCCTATAACTGAAAAGCGATTGGATGAAGAAAATGACAAATATAAGTTGTTTTTAAATAACTAGGCGTAGTTATTACAGAAGTATCATGTTGGAATACCCTTGGTTAAAACACACTAATACGCGTTGTTGAACAAGTAGCACCAGTATTGCACCAATTATTGATTCTTACGTAAGAAGGCACTCTTCGAATAATGGTTACGATGAATTATTGCTTCGATATTTTATTGAGTTAATAATTGCTTGCGTTGATATTTTATATTCATTTGTTTCAATAATTGTCATTACACAATTTTTCATTATCGAAGCAATAATTCATATTATCCTAATAATATTATTAGATAACATTATTGGCAATGTCTAGAAAGTTACATCTAAGGAGAGGTTTGGTCACCTAATTGCGCCAGATAGAAGAAAATTCTTATTGGAAAGCCCTCTTCCTGAACCGCTACGTTGTCAATATTGTGATTCGTAATATTATTTGTGAATAATTAATTATTGATTTATATGATGAGGAAAATATTGATTTTATGTGGATATAGATGGAGAAAATTTTTAAATGACAATTGTTGAAAATTAATATTTTATTTTTTTTCGATAAAATAATTCATTTAAATATATTATTTTAATAATATATTAACGGTGATATTTTTACAACGAATGTGGGATATATGAGTATACGAGGAGGAAGAGTATTTTTGTTGCAATAAATGTTTAAAACATGTTAAACATGTCGGTTGGACCCCATTTATTGACCGAAATTTGATTATAACTTTTGTAAAATCGCCTGCTTGTGGATTTCCGGTCAATTTCTGTTTGGAATTTGGAAAAACTTTCTTCTGTAAAGTTGTAGAGAATTGAATTTCCTATAAAAACTCATGAGATTAGAATTTTCTGATGAAAGGGCTATTTATTATGAATTATTGAAGTTCCGAAGCTCAAAATAATTGATTTTTGTAAGTTTTAATTATTTATTTTATGAAAACGTTTTTATCATTTCTTTCTAGAAGGTTGGCATGTGAGAAATGTTGGGATCTGATTTCCAAAGAGGCGAGGGAAATTTATTAATAATAATATATTTTATTAAATTTTCTGCTTTGGTGTTCTAAGCATTTTCCTATAAATAGGGTGCTTAGGTTAGAATTGAAAATCACACCAGAAAATGAAGTTTTCTCTCTCTATATTATCGGCGTATTCTTGTGAGTATTTTGAGTATACTTTGAGTATTGTTATATACGGTCTGAAAGTCAAGTCATAGCTTTATATCCTGTTTTAAATTTAGAAATCTTGATCTTTCGAGGTAAGGGATGTTATTTTCTTCTCAAATGATATTATTTCTTCAATATCATTATCTTTGAAATGTTGATCTGAAGTTTTATCAAATTTGGAACTTTTTCATATCGGGTTACTATTCATGGGTTCTTATTCATGAGTTACTATTCACGAGTTCTTATTCAGCGAGTTCTTATTCACGAGTTACTATTCACGCAGTACTATTCATGAAAGCGTGAAGATGTTTTTGTGGAATTTCTATCTTTTGGTGTCTGAGTTACTATTCACGATATCGGCCTTTATTCACGTATACTGACCTTTATTCACGATATCTGATCTTATTATTCAACGAAAAATAAAATTTCTTCTTTTCGTCTAAAACATCTATCGGATACTAACTCTGATTGTATCCATGTTTTGATCATTCTTGAATTTTACACCACTATGATTATTTTTGAGGTATTTTTGGACGTGGATAAAACCAAGTACTGAATCCTTAATCCTTAATCCTTGTCATTTTGTTTCACCGGATTCGTTTCTTTAAAAAAATATTTTCATCATCCTCTCGGTCTTAAATGATGATATTATGGAATATCTTTGGCACATTGTAGTGCAAGATGAATGATTTCTTAAGAATATCTTTTGCTTTTGTAGTGCAAAGATGAATGATTTCTGAAGAATATCTTTGGCCCGTGAAGTCAAAGATGAGCAGTGTTTAAATGAACATGACTTAATCGATGAATATCTTTGGCTCAGTAGTGCAAAGATGAATATTTGATTCGAGATGTATATTGATTGATGTTACAGGGATAAAAGATGAGCGATGAACTTTTAAATTCATACATAGAAGATAGTAGTTTACATTCTCTACTTAACTCTTACTAATGAATTATTATTTCATTGCGAATATTGATTTAAAATTTGTTGTCTATTGTATTCTATTATATTTTTCCTCGTTGAAGACTAACGATAATTTGTTGTATATTATCTTAGTCATAATATTCTTTTCTTGAGCTAGTTGAGCTCACCCTTTTCCTTTTTGTTCCATTTTTCTCGGGAGGCGAGAATATAATGAGTGCAGTCGGGTATGGAATGAAGGTTTTTAGAAAGGATTGTTTAGTAGTCCTCACCATTTTGTAAAATAATGTATCAATAAATGTGATGAGAATTTATTTGAGTATAGATATTGTAGAAGATAATATTTGTATTCAAACTCACAGCTTTTACTGTTGTAATAATAAAGTTGTAGTTGTTTCTGTACCATGTATTGACAACTCAGAATAGGTGATGTATACCTATTTTGGGGGCGTCACACCTAAAATAGCATTAGTTCGGGTATCGGTTATAACCGAAATTGTGGTTCGGTTCGGTTATTAACCGAATGCTCAGTCCTAGAAATGAGTACTTGTGGAAAATAGCAAATAGATAGACCCGTCCGTATGGGAATTGAATTGAATGTGAGTTAGTTCACCTATAATAATTATATACTATATCATATACTTTTGTTCTGACAATATATTCCTCACTCCGTCCCCACCTCGTTTTAAAATTTTACACAAGAATTAAAAAAAATAATTATATAACATTAAATATAGTATTAATTAGATACAAACATTCGCGTTGCAGCGAGATTATTCAATTTGTTAATAATAAATTTATACATGTAATTAATAAATTAAAATATAATAAGAATATAGTATATTATTATGCGATGATCAAATTTTAATAGCATATATTACATAGAGTTGAGTAAAATATTTGTGCGCAAATACATATCAAAATATAGAATTAATCTGATCACTAAACTCAAGGACATTACTACATCCGTTCCTAAAATATCAACATAGTGACAATTATTGAAACAACAATAATACTCCCTCCGTCCCATAGTTATAGGCTGATTTTCCATTTTGAGATGTCCCAACATATAGGCTACTTACTATTTATAAAATTTAGTTGGTTCATTATTTAATTTTTATGCTCTTATAATAAATATTCAATCATTACTCTTTTTTTGAAGAAACAACATTCAATTCACTATTTTTATCACCACATTTAATGTTCTTGTATTCTCTTTGTTGAAAGTTCTATGATTATGGAATTTAATGGTTAGTACACGTCAATCAATGAAGTTGAGAGTTCCAGTGTGATAAGTAAAGAGTAATTAACTTATTCATTAATTCCATGTCATTTTTTTCATCCAATCGCTTTCCGTTATGGGGCCCACACAAAGCTGCGCCGTCGTACGAATATTTCCCGACAGTAAGAATATTCCACAATCAAACGAATATTTCCTTAACAACAATGAATATTTTATAACCACTTGCTTATTTAAGAAATTTGCGCATTTTACCCAACCACATTAATCAAATCAACCCTTACTATTTTAAAATAATAAATAGAGGAAATTCAATTTCATTTATAATAAGTTGGGGTCTTACAGTACGGGTTCGGTTTTTTTACCGATGAGCACCCCTAACTACTACTATCTTTACATTACTTTACTGTTACGTACTCCATAAAGCACGAAATGTGACTCAACCATGAACTCACTCTTATTTGTCAGTTTGGAGGGATATGATTAGAAAGGAATTTATAGGAAAAAAAGGGATGTTTGTGATATTATTAGAAAGGAAATTATAGTGTATTACTATTACTAATATTTTTCGTTTGTCATGTTTGTGAGTTTTATATAAAAAAAAAGGATGAGATGAGATTTTAATTTGTTTGTGAGTTTAGATATTATGAAGGAATGTAAGAGATTTTTATTTTTAAACTATACTATTAATATATTACCCTTACATATATAAATATAAGAAATGATATGATTTAATAATGTCTATCTATTATAATTATTTTGCTTACTTATTTTTGGTAATATAAAATATCTAACACTCCCATCCTTTTCCATTCCTTAACATCTTCCCACTTTCGAGAAATTTTTTTTACAAACTTATTTTTGGTAATATAAAATATCTAACACTCCCATCCTTTTCTATTCCTTAAATTCTTCCCACTTTTGAGGAAAATTTTTGAAGTCATGAATCAATTTTACCTCTTAGGGGGTGTATTCAATTAAGATTTTTAAAGACTTTTTTTAAGTGACAGACTTTTGTAAAATTTGTGGGATTTTAATGACTTTTAAAGACTTTAAAGATTTTTTTAAAATGACTTTTATATACTCCATGAAATAAGTAGCAGATTTTTATAAACTTTGTATCAAGACTGTGATAGACTTTTGTATACTTTTAATATATCTTGCAACTTATATTAATTGTTAATTAACCCATGTATACAACCTCTTCCTCTTTTTTCATGAACTAGAGTAAATCTCTTTATATTATTGTGGCATGAGATTTTATATATGTTGAAAGTGTTCATATTATTCTACTCATTTCATGATACATTTGGATACCAATAAAATTTTAGAAACTACAGACGCAATACAAAAATTAAGCTCACTTTTCATTGAGCTATATATACTTTATGCATATGCGTACGCTTTTTAGTAGAAATATCAAACTCTGTTTTTCACAAAATAATATGACAATGAAAATCTATATGATCAAAAGTTGTAAAATTTCATACATGTGAGTATAGTATATAATGTTTAAAGTGAAAATAATATATAGTATATAATGTTTAATGATCATAATATATGATATATAGTATATACTGTTTGGATCATATTATTATTGTAAAACAGTATATATATACATCATATATACATACACATCATATATTATTTATCATTTTTGCCAATTAGTGTTAAAGTGTCTCAAAAATTAACAGTAATTTTGTGACGCCCCCAAAATAGGGTATACATCACCCATCTTGGGTCGCCAGATACATGGTACAGAATTCAAATACAACTTACTAATACAACTGTCGTGTACAATACGACAACATAAACTGTAAGTTTGAATACAAATATTGTCTACTAGAGATTATACAAACTCAAAAGGAGTCCTCATTACAATTATTATCACACTATTTTACGAATAGTGAGGACTACTAATCTTATCCTCCGGACCATCACTCCGCTTTCTCGACTCGTCCCCAAATTATATTCTCATTTCACGAGAATAAAGAAAGAAAGGTTGAGCTCAACTAGCCCAAGAAGAAATATTATGACTAAGATAATGCAGAATAAATTATCATTAGTCTCCAACAATGTTAAACTGATAAAATATAATAGACATCAAGTTTAATTACAATGAACAAGCAATCCATTAAAAGAGTCAAGTAGAAAATAAAATCTACTATCTTTTATGATTAAAAGGTTTTTCATCATTGTTATCGCCGAGACTCGACTTAATAAATAATCCACATCATCGAATCACCCCGCACTTTACGGCCAAGGATATTCTTTAGTATCACGACCACAATTATCCATGCACTACTGGGCAAGAATATTTGTGTATTCATTAATGGTCATGATCATGCCATAAAATAATTCATCTTTGCTCCTCGTCAAGAGAATCCATAGCCATAATCATACCAAAAACGTCCCATCAATGCACTACGCCAATGAGGACTTTTAATTTTCACATCATTTGTAACATTACTGGTCATGATTATACCGAATAATCCTCGGTCATAATCATACCAAGTCCATCTATGCACTACAGGCCACAGATGACTTTCAACATAACATAAACATGAGGATGATGACAATGATATAAGAATTCAATTAAACAAGTTCAAGAATTAATTTATTTAGGAACTGATAACGTCCAAATTATCAACATAATACTGCTTTGTAGAGTAAAATTTAAGAATGCTGAGAAGAATATTTCCATGAAAAGATACTGGATGAAGCGCAAATATCAAAGATATTTCACTAATTTCATGGGTATAAAGTCAAAGTTTTAACCAACCGAGTATAATAAAAATGGAATAACAAAAGAAATCACCATGCAATGCGATAGAATCGCATGATGAGGTTATTCCAACAGAATAATAAAGGATGGAACCAGTCCCATAAGAAACATGACGCATGGATATTTCGACGAATAATAAATAATGGAACCAGGTCCAAGTAAACGCACGCATGTGATATTTTAACGAGAATAATAAAGAACGGAATATTAGAAGAATGTCACCATGTATAGGGTAGTCCGCGTATACAGGTTATTCCAACAGAATAATAAACAATGGAATAACAACAGTTCTCTTCATGAATAAGAAAGAATAAAATCCTTCTTAAAAAGAACCTGAATATAAGAGTAGTTAAATAATGTAAATCTTTTCTATAGTTTCTCTATATTTTTTCTCTCTGGAGTTTCAGTGAATTCGTAAGAAAGAATGAAGGAATGAGCTTCTATTTATAGAAGAATGGATTGCATAGTAACTAATTCCTGAACGATCCAGATTGATTCACTTTTAATCGGACGGTCCATAAAACTTTTAAATATAATATAATATAATATATATATATATATATATAATAAACTTCCTCCACCAAAATCCACTATCAAATATATATATATATAATAATAATAATAATAATAATAATAATAATAATAATAATAATAAAACTTTCTTCCACCCAACATCCACTATCAAATATATATATATAAAATAATACAACTTTTCTCCACCCAAAATCCACTATCAAATATATATATATATAAAATAATAATGTTATACTCCCTCCACGTGAATATCAAATCCCCACCCAATTTTCAGATTTCATACATCACATGTGGGCCCCATATGTGGTCCCCACATGTGGGCCCCACCTTTATAAAAAATTTCTACCGAATATTTTGAAAAATGGGTAAATAGGAATTCATAAAATAAGCAAACTTTATAAAAATTACTTTAATAATTTTAACAACATTTATCATCTTTATTATAATTTACAATATTAATCCCCGACTGTGTCGCTTCTGGAAGAGAGGCTTTTCTAATAAGGATTTTCTCTATCGCCTTGCAATTAGGTGACCAAACCTCTCCTCGATGTAACTTCTGACATCGTTATTATTGCAAATAATAATATTAATAACTTTAATCGTCTCAATTATTGATTTTTAATAATATATAAAATATCGATGATAATTGAATCAAATAACGTGAGATCTTATGCAACAATTACTATATGCAATAATTGAACAAGATGAATGACTTCTCACGTAAGTATCAATAATTAATACCGCAAGTCTTACTTATGCAACCACGCCAGACATCG
Source organism: Panax quinquefolius (assembly GCA_020205615.1). NCBI lineage: Eukaryota > Viridiplantae > Streptophyta > Magnoliopsida > Apiales > Araliaceae > Panax > Panax quinquefolius. The sequence goes on along the minus strand of JAINUW010000225.1, from coordinate 641,689 downwards.
TTCTTTTTACTACTGAGAGTAGTTCAACAATGTCAACCAGTAAAACTTCCGCCGTTATTTTTATAAAAATACTTTTGTCGTTTTCTCAATCCGACAATAATTACATTGTGGGGTCCACCAATGATTGCTTGTAGTTATGCTAATATTCCCTCTTTAAAACGAATATTCCCCACCAATCGAATATAATATAACAACTTGCGTACTTTGCAGAATTTATAAATACTACCCACAACTATAACATTATCTCAAATCCACACCATAATATTAAAAAAATATTTCGAGAAAATTAAATCTTTATTCATATAATCTGAGGTCTCACAAATTTCCTTCGTTTAAAATGTCAGAAAACTAAAAAAAAATATACATATACACATTATATATTTTATATTTTCATATATTATACTTACATAATCTTTACAACTGAACAACTGATATGAGAGTTTCATGATCTCACCTTTGTTGAACAAATCTCTTTCCTCTTTCTATTGGAAGCTTTCGAACGACTGTTTTTTCTCTCACCAATTCAGATTAGGTCTAGTTATTTGTTTACTTATTAATATATCTTGTTAATTCTCTTATTATAATAAATCCAATTATTTTTATGGCCCAAATTTTATCAAATTATTTATCCATCACATATTAATATTTATTAGCCCATATAAAATAAATAACTAGTTTGATCCAATAAAAGACAAAGTCCAATTAATAACTAGTTTTATCCACCTTTGTGTTTATTTGAAAGTCTTTAGAAATCTTTAGAGATGATGTAAGACTTTAGATATGAGTTGATAGTTATAATTCTTATTCTAAAGTCTGTCAAAGTATATTATTTGATAGAAATCTTTAAAACCTATGAATTTATGAATACCAAAATACTTTTAACTTTGTAAAAATCTTAATTCAATACCACCCAACTTTTAAAGACATTAAAAAAGTTGTAATTGAATACCACTAAATTTTTATAAACTTTTTAAATGTCTTAATTGAATACAACTAAACTGTTAAAAATCTTAATTGAATACACCCCCCTAATCTCTTCTCTTTCTTCCTTAAAAAACTTACAAAATGGAATTTGAAAGGATTTTAATTATTTTTCGCTTCCCTTCTCTTTCCATCAAATAAAAACTCATAAACACAATATTAAGTCTTATCTAACACTCTAGACTCCAAAATATTATTTTATAAAAATACAATCAAAAACTGTATAAAAGAAATTCATTAAAAAATGTTAATAAATTAATTTGTTTTTAAATATATATGTGTTCATTATGTTTAAAACGATAAATAACTTATTTTATATTATGTTATTTATATCAACTATTTCGCTCTGTCAAATCTGTACTTTAAAGTTTAAACGTAGGTAGGACTACAAGTTTTGGACCACGGTGGTGGAAGAGAAAGTACTAGAGGCAGCAGTGGAGAAATTAGAAAAAAAAATTATGAGATCAAATTATTAAATTATATCATAATTTTTTTTATTACATTATATATTTATATAAATTTAATAAGATCGAATTACTAAATTATACTAAAAAAAATTATTACGTACACCTAGGCTCGCCCTGAGAGGCAGTCATGGATATGGAGTATTTATTAGACCAGGGACTGTTGTGTCTTTTCAGTAACCTAATTACTCCAATTTTAAAAATACGAGAAAGCAATAAATAAAAATGAAAAAAAAAAAAGTAAAAGGAAAGAAAGAAGAAGCAATCCAGTGAGTGAGTCCACCGGTTCGTGCCTCGTGGGGGGCAAAAGAAGGGTAGAGAAATCGAGAAAAGCAAAAACCCAACCCCCAAAAAAGATAAAGAAAAGAGTAAAGAAAACCCCCTTCTCCCTTCTCCCTTCTCCTCTCTCCCCCAGACACAAAAATTCATTAAACACACAAAAAAAATCTTGCGAAGAAGAGGAAGAAATTGTATCTGGGTTTCTCTCCGCATCATCTTTACTTTATAATTGGCTGCCATGCGGAGAGGCAGAGCGCCCAAGGCAGTGGCGCTGGCACCGGTTGCCGGAGAAGCTCAGGGATCCGGATCTAAAGAGATAAGATTTCGAGGAGTGAGAAAGAGACCGTGGGGAAGATTTGCTGCGGAGATCAGAGATCCTTGGAAAAAAACCAGGGTTTGGCTCGGTACTTTTGATTCCGCCGAAGACGCCGCACGAGCCTATGACGCCGCCTCTCGAAATCTACGCGGCCCAAAAGCCAAAACTAACTTTCCTCTCTCCGATCCTCTTCCTCCTTACTCCCCTTTCCACCAAAATCCTAACGATCCCTTCTTCTACGGCTCGGCTTCCAGCCGTTTCCCACCTGACAACCAGATTATAGCCCAGCGTCCCGCCTCCAGCAGTCTAAGCAGTACAGTTGAGTCCTTCAGTGGACCCAAGCCGCCGCCGCCGCCGCCGCAGCAGCCGACTGTCTTGCCTTCCCGCCGTTACCCTAGGTCACCGCCGATATTACCGGATGATTGCCATAGTGACTGCGACTCCTCATCATCAGTGATTGATAATAATTGTGATGGAGGTGAAATTGCTTCGTCGTCATTTTCCAAACCCTTGTCATTTGATTTAAACTTTCCTCCTTCGATGGATGAGGTTGATGATTATTTTGACTGCACAGCTCTAAGGCTCTGATTGGTGTTGGTCAAATTGGATCCATTTGATAAAACTCAATTGTTCTCTTTTTTAATGCAGGGGAAAAAAATCATAGACAAGATTTAGACTTGGATAAAAAAAGGATTATTGTCTGAGCGTCTTACCGGGTTTTCTTATGTTGTTTGAAGAGAATTTACTCTTTTCTTTTCTTTTTTTCTTCAATTTACTTTCTAATCTTATGGTTAGAGTATATTACGATGGATTCGAGTGTGTGCTACTGATGATAATCTTAGCATGCAATGTGGGCAAAATGTCTTCAACTATGTGTAGACTTTTCGAATCTGTGAAGTCTGTTGTTGTTGAAGTAATATTACATGTTAAAAATATTAAAACAGAGCTATGATATTGATCTATGATGTTTCTTGAGGTATCTAGTCTCTATCTGTTTATTTTTGGTGTTTGAAATTTGCATATTTATACATGTTTGTTCATTTTTTGTTGTTATTAGCATGTGGTTTCTAAGGACTTGGTATGTGATCTTAATGGTTGCTGATAGATCCAATATGTTTTGAAGTGTTTTAGATTACCTTGTCAGGTAAATAGACCTATGGTACTGATTTGTTAACTTGTTTTGTATCTAATGCATGTCATTTATTTGGAGTGTTATGTATGAACCTTGTTGGCTTGGAAACACTGAATATTCATGGTTTATCATGCAGAAATGGTTGTAAAGGTGGATGACATTGTCAGGTTTGGAAGCTGTATTTGATAGGGTTTTTACTGCTACGAATAATTATTGACATGTAATGCAGGGTTTATATATTTGCTAAGGTTATGTTTTCTTTGGAGTGTTAATATCTGATGTGCTATGTCATTTTCCATTTTGATCCATACTCATTTTCCTGAAGCCATATCTGGATAATAACCTATGTTACCGTTAGACTTTTCTCTCAGTTATTTAGGTTATCACATTATCGACGATTCGACATATAGAGTGCAAGGCATTTGGTTTTGCATTGATAGTATGCAGACATACCATTAAATAGGTTGGAATATTGCATCTTGTGCTGCATTTAGTCTGCAGCTGAGGTTTAGTTTTAAATTTCTTCTTGTGTTTTTTGGCTACCAGCTTAGGATGTAGCTGTACTTGTCTATTTTAAATGGTATGTATCTGATTTGGGAATATATGGGTTTGTTCTTGTGAAATCATTAGCCAGTCATGTAGCAAATAACAGAGAACTTGGTATACCCTGTTTTGCAAATTTGATTTGTTAGGCATGCTATGTCAGTTTTGAATAGGCCTTGGTACTTGTAGTTTTGTCATCTCATTTTGAGTTTGACTTGGTTTTTAGAGAAAATAATAGCATGAAACTTAGGAACTTGGAGCTGATATATTCATTAGTGTTATGTATGTTTTATCCACTGAAAAGAGAGTTTGTTTGTCGTATTTAGCCTCCACAGTTTAGGATTTTATACGCTCATTGATTAGTTCCTTGGGAAAATATTACTATCACTAAGCTTGTTCACAACATTGCACAATTTTGACGTAGTAGTAGTGCATCCAGTATAATCGGTTCCGGTGTGATATGGTTTTATGGGGTTTTATAATTTCTGTATTACTAATATCTTATCTGTTGATGTCTGCTAATTATACAAGGATTGGGTGTTCTTTATTCTTTGTTCTTATGTTGTGCTTGCTTGATATGGTAAAAGCTTATAGCTCCGCTGCATGAGTTTGTTTGCTTGATCTTTAACCTTAGAAGTTATTTGGGTAACCAACTTTCTGCTATAGTATGGAAAGGCATGTGTCCGTGGATGTTTCATATCCCTTTCTTTGACAATGTGCTAATATGCACCTTCACTACGACTTAAGCTGGTAATTTGGAATCAGATTAGGACAGCCGGCTGTGGAAAGCTAATGAACACTGGTACACAGCAACCATGGACCATCTTCCTAGTTGTCTTGACATGGGAGGTTGACAAGTGTCGTGTTGTTCCCGCAGGCACTGGGTTGGGTAAGAGTTAGGCTGTAGATGTGCTGCTCTCCATTATTAGTCAGTACTCTTTGTATATACTAGTATGTGGTCTGCCAATAACTTTGTCTATTAATTTTTACTGGCTTTGTTGTGTGCTCTGGCCGTCAAATAATGGGTGGCCTATGTCTATTAATTTTTAGTGTTGGATGCTTACACATTTTTATTCATGAGTCCTATTATAGGTGCATAACATTTTTGTGGATAATTTGTGCGCGTAGTATTATTCTTAAAAAGAATACGTGATTGTCTTTCAGTTTGTTTTTTCTTGTTGTATTTTTTAAGCCTAGTTGAACATAATTGATGTCCTTGGGACCTTCTGATTGTATAGTTTATGAGGAAAATTGAAGTCGGGTCTAACAGTTTTCAAGCTTTAGATACTTTAGTGAAAATGTAAAGAGATTTGAAACTATCACTGGAGAGAGGGTAACATTGACACGTGGCTTCTTTTCCAAAGGTTGGGGGTAAGTGAGTGCAGTTGCAGTTCCAAGTTACATCAAGTCAAATACTCCATGCCTCCCTCCCGGCTCCCAGGGGTTTCATTTAACAGTTTTGGTGGTAAGTATACTTTTTTCAAGTAGTTTGCTAATAATATTATTAGCTATCAAATGGGCGGTATCCAGTTGGTAACCCAAATTGAACCTAACCTAAGACCCATAATATTATAACAAAGAAGCTAAAACCAAACCCCAATTTGTCCTAGAAGTGATTAGGGGCTAAAAACAAATACTTTTTTCTTCTGTATTTTTTGTTTGGGCTAGAAGTCATCCTTACGCTTGGGTTTGGCTGTGACTTGCTTCGGCTTGCAGTGTTTAATAGAAGCGCAAAATCCTCTCTCATGGCATACCAAGTAGAAGTATAAAAAAACTATTTGTGAAAAATAATCTTCTAATTTAGATGATTCTATAAACCTGCCAATCCCGATTGTTAAGTCGAAGGTAAGATTGAACATTATTTACAAAAGAGAAATATGTTAAAATATCCAAACGCTCATCTGAAACCCCCCAAAAGGTTAACCGACCGACCAAGTACAATTAACTCTAGTTTTAGTATCATCAACATTTCTGCCTTCTCTGATTCAATAATGAGTAATAAAATGTTTTTTGGTGACCTAGCTAAAAGGTGGAAGAAATAATACTATTTAGGAACCCAAATTAAAAATCTATACGGTGTTGGATATGGGCAAGTGGGTTGGGAGAGAGAGTTGCTTTGGATCTTCACATTATTATACGCTACTTGACTGAACTTGCTTTTCTGAAAGAGACAGACAGACAGAGTAGATTAAATTTTAATTTTTCTCAGCTGTCAAAGCAAAGGGGGCCAATCAATTTATCACAAGTAAACTCCACCCTTTGCACCAAATGCGTTGACCACAATAATCCATTTGCTGCTTCTCAATTTTAATTACTCCCTTGTTACTTTGTTATACTACTTACTAGCTAATAATCCTAATAATAATTATTATTATTATATATAAAAGAGGTCGTGTTGTCCAAAGAAAACTTGTTTTGTTTAATAATAATAATAATAGTGCCACACCACAGCACAGCACAGCACAGCGCAACCAAAGAAGGAACTTGAGTTTTATAGTGAACCACAAGGACATCTCATCTCATGCGGCACGGGCAGGTTGGCCATTTGCTTAATTGAGGCCTGGACGCACTGACACAGCCGGTGATTTTTTATTAATTCATCTTAACCACTCACATATTTATATTAAAAAATCATCTGAATAATTAAGATACAAATATGAATTTAAATTATTTGAAGAACTTCTTAATATAAAAATATAAAAACTTAAGATACATTAGAGGTAGACTATTAAAATATATTAAAATGCATTCAAACTCTCTTTCTTATTTTTCAGGTATTCAACAGAAAATACACAGCTTCCTCTTTAAAAATTAAACACATATATATATATACTTGTATTGCCGATGAAAATAAGTTGATATCTTGTGTATATGTCAAATTTTAATGATAACAGCGTCTAAAACTGACGACACATCATTTGGAGGAAGGTATTATTATACAAATAAAATTCTGATGGAACCACCAAAATATCAATGTGTCTACACATTTATAATAATTAGTAGTATAATAAAAGAGAGGAGAGATATAATAAAAAAATATATCTTCCTTTCCCATAAAAAGGTCAAGAATGTACATCATCTCAATTTTGGTGTTTCAAATCAAACTTTAAAATTAATATTTTGTATTATATATATATATATATTTTATCTCTTACATAATTAATCATATAATGTAATAAAATAATTAAGCATTAATAATAACACATACTCTCTCCGTTCTCTGCACATAAATTAAAAAAAAGATAAAATAGAAAGAAGAGATAGGAATTTTTTAATTTTATCTTTAGTAGCCTAATAAAATTACAAAAAAAAGCGACAATTTCTTCTTTATACATATATATTAGTAAATTTCACTAAATAATACATTTATCTTTTATTTTATTATTTTTTATATATTTATTGTCATCCTTCATAATAACAAAATTATAGGTTGTCAATTTTAAAAATTACTCCGTTCGAGAATGACTTGTTTTAAAATAATTTATAAATCGTAAATTAAGTTAAAATAAATTATAAAGTTGTTAAAACTTATAAGTTAAAATAAATATAAAAGATTACTTAAAGAGACATTAATAAAAAAAATAGGTAAAATAGACATTACATTTGATCAAAGTAATTTATTTTAAAATAATTTATAAGTCCCAAATTTATTTATTTTTTTTAATTTAAAACTCAACTTATAAATTAAAAAATAAGTTGTTGTCAAACAGTTTAATAGTGAAAAACAGCCTATAAGTTAGTTTGCCACTTATAAGTTCTTCCGGAACAGGGCAATGCATGCCCATTGAAGACAACTCATAAACTCGATTAATCAATCAATCAAATCTTATTTCCTGCAGCTAATTCCCAACATTTCTGATGATTAACGCTTCTTTCCTATATAAACCCTCGACTCAAATCAAACGCTAGTCCAAACATTAACCCCACAAATTATTATTTTTTTCTCTCTCTCTCTCCCTAAAAAAGCTAACACCGTCAAATTAAAAGCTAACCTGCCTGCAGTTATGGCGGATGAAAGAGATACACTTCTGAACAAAAACAAACAATTGTCTCGCAGCGTATCGTATGCCCAAGATGAATTACATAGCTTCAGAACGTGGCTCAAATGGATGTTCGTCGATCAATCCAGCGCGTGGACCACCTGCCTTTCCTGGTTCATGTTCGTGCTTTTTGCCATCGTCGTGCCGTGTCTTTCTTATTTCGGACTCGCCTGTAGTGATTGCGATAGCAAACACAGCAGGCCCTTTGACAGAGTGGTTCAATTGTCTCTCAGTGGCGTTGCTACGCTCTCGTTTCTATGTCTCTCCCGGTTCGTCAGTAGATATGGCCTTCGAAGGTTTCTCTTCTTTGATAGGCTCTGTGATGAAAGCGAGACCGTTCGGAAAGGATATACAGAACAGCTCAATGTACGCCTCTCTCTCCTTTTACTCCATTATATTGGGTTTGCTCTTTGGGAGAAGATTGATAATATCTTCTTTTTTTTTAAATAAAAATTTAAAGAATTAATTTTGGTGATCATGAGAAATATTTGGTTAATTGTCTCCCCTGCATTTCATTTAACCAGTGGATGGATTTTACATAATTGTTATGTCTGTATTTCTATGACAAAGTGGATTAGGAAATTATGATACCTTTGCTTTTCTTTCTCTTCACTTCCCCTTTTGGTTTTAGTATTCAGTTTCTTTTGATTTCCGATGCAATTGCAATTCCAATTCCGAGTCATATAAATTCTTAGAATTTGGTCCAATCAATTATTAAAGAAGATGCGGTGCCCAAGTTTATAAGTATTATTGATCCTACTGATATGATTTAGAACAATCAATGGATTGTGGTAATAAATACTATCCCAAGTGTTTAGTCCATCTTAATGGAAACTTCAATTCGAAACAGTAATAGATTTTTTTTATTATTAACATTTGTTACTAGAGAATATTTTGATTAGACATGATCAATTTTGGCACGCAATAAAAGTGTTCAACAATGAAGTGCACTAAACACTTTAATTAGATTCTAAATATTGTTATAATTAACATGCAATAATGATGATGTATAGATTGAGTATAAACAATTCAAAAGAATATACATAAATTTCTACAAATTATAAAACGATTTAAAGAAGAAAAAAAAAGAACAGAAAAGACCAACATAGTTGTGCAAATAGTAATTCTGAAGCAACCCGTGTATCATTAGTACATTTTTAAGCTATAAATCAGTCAATTGATGAATATATTGCTGGTCTATACTTGAGATCCAATCTATTTTGTTTAATTTGTTCATGCAGAGATCACTAAAGATCCTCTTTATTTTTGTAATTCCTTGCTTTGCTGCCGAGAGTGCATACAAAATTTGGTGGTACAGCTCAGGAGGAACGCGCATTCCCTTCTTGGGCAATGTTATCGTGAGTGACACCGTAGCATGCATCTTGGAGCTTTTGTCATGGCTCTACCGGACAGTAGTGTTCTTCCTGGTGTGCGTCCTCTTCCGTCTGATCTGCTACCTCCAGATCCTTAGACTACATGATTTTGCTCAGGTTTTCCATATAGACTCTGATGTGGAGACAGTGTTGAGAGAACACCTGAGGATTAGAAGGCATCTACGGATCATAAGCCACAGGTACCGCGTGTTCATATCAATGGCCCTCATTGTCATTACAGTTAGTCAATTCACCTCTCTTCTCATGACGACTCGCTCCTCAGCTGATCTCAACATCTTCAAATCTGGTGAACTCGCGGTAAGATCCATGTTTCTATCTCCACAGGTTAATTAATTAACTGTATTTTGGTCTACTTCATATGCTATAGCACTACCTCTGTGGCTCTGTCCTGAAATTAGGTTGACCCTTATGTAACCTTTTTAGCCTATTTGTAGAAGTGAGACTCTCATTTGGGAATTCACGGAAAAGGAGAATTGGGACTCTTTAAGTTTAAGCTTAATCTAGAGTTAAGTTTTAAAGTGTCTCGTTTACTTGATAGCTTCACTGAGCTCAAATAACCAATATTCGATATTTATTTTAGAGTTAAAGTCAGATAAAGGATAGAATGAGTAAAGCCTTAGTAGGCAATGAGCTAAACTTGGATAAAATTTAATTCGTTTATCTTACGAATTAATCTTTGAACGATCTTTAAACGAACTAAGGTTGAATAGGTTGGTTCATTTCACATCTAACTGAAATCATACTGTAGAAGTAGTATACTTATGCACAGATTCCTTTTTTCTTGCATGAATCACATGATTGAGATTTGATTAACTGATAAAAGCATTGACTAGGTCTTAATAATCTAATTGAGAACTTCACTTATAGTCAATGGGGTAATGTGCAGCTATGCTCCGTGAGCCTTCTTGCAGGGCTAATGATAATACTGAGGAGCGCAACAAGAATAACACACAAGGCACAAGCAGTAACATGCCTTGCAGCCAAGTGGCATGTGTGTGCCACAATAGACTCGTTTGATTCGGTAGAAGCCGAGGCAACTCCGGTAGCCCGTGTTGGCCATAACCAAGTATTCCCTGTGATCACTAATGGTGTATATGAAGGATCATCAGACACGGAAGATGTTGGAGACGAAGAAGACGAGCTGGACAATACTGAACTTGTCCCAGCTTATGCCTATAGCACCATCTCTTTTCAGAAAAGACAAGCCTTGGGTGAGTGTAGTATATTAGACAAATCGATATACTCGTATATTTCACAAATTAACCTTTTTTGTTTGTTAATTTGAAATTGTAGTGACGTATTTTGAGAACAACAGAGCTGGGATAACCGTGTATGGGTGGATGCTGGACAGGACAACACTCCATACCATATTTGGTTTAGAGTTGTCTCTGGTTCTATGGCTGCTAGGGAAGACTGTTGGTATTTCTTGAGCAATATATATATAGCCCCGTATGTATATGAGAGTGGCTTTGCGAAATATTCATTTGTCCTTTGGCTTATTATCCCTTCTCCGGTGGTCGGTGGAGAGAGAGAGTGGGTGCTCAGATGAAGCACTCGCAAAGAGTTGGAGAAACTGGAAGTAGGGACTTGCAAGGGCAGAGGCTGATCATGTAGAGAGCTATCTATTGATTTATGCATTTCTTTGTTTCAATTTTTTCTAATATTTATTTTCTGCATCTTCATTCTATTGTATTCGTACGGGGTCTACATTGTATTTTAAACCACAACTTCCCTTCCCCAAAACAATTACTATAAGGAATTGAGAATTTATGTTATCTTCGTTTTTTGTTTCCCATCTTTATTTGGGAAAAGTGGGGAAGAAGCAAGAGACTTGAGTTTGAGATATGCTACCAAATTTAAACTTTTGCTCCTACCACGTAGTTGGGACAACAATTGCAAGGGATTTGGCTCACCTCCAACTTATTAATACTTTCATATGTATTTTTAATATTTTTACTGACATCTTTTTTCACATGTTTCGTATGAAAAGTAATATATTCATGAAAATATAAAATAAAAAAAAAACAGACAAGTTAGAGAAGTTGAAGGCCAAAATGATACTACAAGCTGTTGATCACTTTCTGCTGATGCTTGGGTCCTAAAAGGTTTGGGGAATTACTCCCTAACCTATGACTTATTATGATTATAGAAGGGTATAGAAAAGTTTGGCCGGTTTCGCTGGCTCATTTGTTGGTGGGTAAGGGTTGGTTCTTAGTGACCAATCTTTTGGTCTCAAATCTTGAAGGCCCACTTTCATTTAGTGTGAGGGCTTGGATCTCTTGCATTAATTTTAGGGTAATTTACAGTTTATATTACATTTTGAAAAGTAATTACAACAATAGTGCACTCATTAAATATTTACATTTTTAATATATATAATTTTTTTTTTCATTAGTAGTGAAAATATAATATCCCTTTAATTATGGTGTGTTATTTAATGTGCTGGTGACATGGCAATTCAGTTTAATTTTTGAAAAAAAACTGATCACGCTTTATGTGGTAGAGTGGGCTCGTTTTTCAATTTAAATTTTGTTATTATCTTTGTTAGCCTACGTTTTTTCATTTGGAAACCCTTATTCTGTGTTTTTAAAACGCCTTAAGCTAATCCTTTCTTCTTCTTTATCTTTGTTGGCCTTAGTTCTTCCCTTAGAGAGATTTCTAAATCGGCGTTTTGGGTTTACAGGTAGCTGTGTTAGTATTATTCTTATCATCGTGATTATTTGTAAGTTGTGTGGTTTCTCGTTTCTACATTCTTAGATTTATTTTGGTTTTTATTTGGGATGGTGTCTACGAGGAAGAAAATGGAGGGAGTTGGGCATAAGATGAGTGATGAGAAGGGTAAACGGGTTAGGGATGATGATTGTAGAAAGGATATGAAGAAATTTGTAGAGGGGAGTGATAAAATGGCAAAGTCTTCAAAACGGGGGAAGTTGTTAATGTTGAAATCAGAGGTTGAAGATAAGAATATGGGTGAACATACCCATAAGAAAGGCTAAATCATTGGTATGCTTGATTACGATTTTGAAGTTTCTTTAAAAAAAGAGGAAAGAAGATGCGATCGAGGCTCCTGAAACGGAAAAAATTGTTTCGAGCAAAAAAAAATTGAAGGTTTGTTTTTTTTTAAATAATATATTTTTTTGTTGTTTTTTTTTACATTTATTTTTGTTTTTGTTTAAGGTGATGTTTCAACCTTTACGATGTTTTCCGATTGTGTTTAGTTTGAAGATTAGTATCTAAATTTCATTGTTGTTATTATGCGTGTTGTTTATGTTTTGATGGTAACTTGTTAATTGAGTTTTGGTTTCTAACATGTATATGTTTGGAAAATGAAGATTTCATAGTTATTCAAATGTATTATATTACATTAGAGTTCTAGTTGCTTTAATGATTTTTTAAATTGAATTTGTTTACATTATTCTTTGTCATTCATATTTGTGAGTCGAGTTAATAGTGTATTATGTCTTAGTAAGTAGTTTACATTATTGTGATTATGTATGTTGACAATCTTTTGATGATTACTTGCTAATTGAGTTTTGGTTACCAACATTTATCATTATGGGCCCGATTATTTCATAATGAAAAAATGATTTTTTATTATAAAAGAGTTGGAGATTGATGCATGTTTTTAATGTTTGAGGAAAAATGGTTATGTTGTTGTCGTGTGGATGTGTTGTTAGTATTATTTTCTAAATATATGCATTTATAATTAGTTTATATATTAAATAATTTGATGATTAATTGGTTTTTGGTCTCTTACTGATATTATTTGGTTATCAGTATTAGTGTTTTTTGTGTATTCTTGATTTAATAGTTTTGGTTTTAAAGTTTACAGATGTTATATTTTGCTTTCCCAAATTTGTTTGTAATGTATATTTTTTGCATTTTCAGATTTGGGAGTTTTTCTATGAAAGAAGCATCAATTGGAACTTTTACGCAAAAAGTTATATATTGGTGTGAAATGAATGTTCCAAATATTATTAAAATAAATTATCATAGCTTCGATTGGATAAGTTTAAGTTGACTGTTTTGGTAAATTTTTAGATTTTGGGCAGCCCCAGATGTTTTCCCAAATATTACATCATGCTTTGATTAGGGAAGTTTATCAGAGGGATAGTGGGGAAATGTGGTTTGTATTTGGCGAGAAAAGGGTTAGATTTGGATTGCTGAATTTTGTTTAATTTGGGTCTAAATTGGCGAGGAGATGAAGACATTGGTAGTTTGAGGGATTGAAAACTTTTGGTTAAGAAATTTTTCAAAATGAGGTTCTAACTTCGTTCTACTATAGGGAGGATTTATAGGAGTGCTTGTTTTGATGATGATGATGAGCGATTAGGATGTCTATCATTTTCTTGGTTTTAATTTCATACTAGCTCTTTTTTTACGATAATTATGTTGATGAAGTTTTGTTTAACTTTTTGTCGTATGGTGATGTTGCAAGTTATCCATGGGGAAAAGTTGCTTTTGAACAAACAAAGAATTCTCTATCCCTTCTTTGTAAAGGGACGTGTAAAGAAGGATAAGTTCGGTTGGGGTGATATCTGATTTTTATAGTGATAGTTATTGTAAATCTTACAAGCTTAGTGGTTTACCTTATGTGTTTCAAGTTTTCTTGTTTGAAACAATTCCCACATTGAAAGTCGAGGGTTTACGTATTGATGATAATGATTGAAATTGATTATTCGGATGGAGAGAGATAGGAAGGCTCAGAAGAATGAGAAGTTGAGCGACACGGTTTTTAGTTACAGTCGGTATCTTTGGTTACCATTTTCATTAAATCACGGTTTCTTTTTCATAAGTTATTGGTTTCTTTTTTTTTTTTTTTTTATGTCTTGACTTTTTTCTTTTTATTTTCAATGTTTACGATATGGTATATTTGGTGCTTTTAATTTGTTTGATTGACTATTCAAAACATTGTTCTACTACGAGGTTGAGAAGTTTCGGTTGGATTTAGGAGTTTTTTATTTTTCGATTGGAAATGACGGTGGAGCCAAAAGGTCCGATATTAAAGTTGAATCATTAAGGAAGGTTAGAGACCCTATGTTTTCTATTTACGATCTTGAAAAAATTATTGATGAGCAGGTGAAGCCATTGGAAGGAAGTTGATGGAAGTGAAGAAAGAAATCGAGAATTTGGGTGTTGAGGTTAAAGATCATTTCTTGGTGTTTCATGTTCAAATTTGCATGGACATTAAAAAGATGTTTAAAAGCGGTTTATGGAAAGTCTAGTTATCTTAAGCGGAGAAGTGTAAATGTTAATGATGATGGTGATGGTGATGACGATGATAATGATGATGATTAAATACGATGATGATGATGATTTTGATGATGATGGTGATGATGTTGAAATGGATGAGAATGTTGATGCTTATGATGTTGAGATGGATGAGAATGTTGATGGTGGCAATGTTAATGTAGTAGTTGATGATGTTTTGAAGGTTGAGGGTGATGTTGTAATTGAAGATGGTGACAATTCAAAACAGTTTCATGGAAGTAATACTGCGAATGTTGGTGAGGTTGGTCCGAATAAGTTTGAAGAAATCGATCTGAAAGGTTTACAAATATGTTAGATTTTCCATTTTTATTTTATGTTTATTAAGTAAATCTTTGATTTGTTTGGCCTTATTTTTTTTCTGAGTTCGATATAAGAATGGCAATTTAAATTTCGATGGTAAAGAGATTGTTGTTTTACCCTAGGCGGGTCTAATTAATGTGGAGAATGAAAAGGTAACAAATTTTTTTACAATTTTTTTATGTTATATTCCTATGTCTTATATTGATGAGATGTTTTTTTTTGGTAGGTTGAAAAGATTAATGATATTCCAAGTTTTGATATTTTAAGTCGGTCACGTTAATCAAGAAATTGTTGCTTTCAACCCTTCGAGGTTAGTGAATTTTTCAATATTAGTTACATTTACATGTTGTATTAGTAACTTAGTTTCGGTGTGTCTTAAAATCAATATAGGGTATTAAAATCCAATCTGAGGCGATAATTTAGTTATGGTGTGTTTATGTTAATATTGATTCTTTTTAGAATTTTTATTTGATATTGAAATAGTATTTTATATCATGTCTTAAAATCAATCTGAGGCGGTAAAAGTGAAGCTATGAGACATCTTAGATGCTTGATGATATGGTTTTGACAACTCAAGATTTAATCCATTGTGTTGAAGTTGAAAAATCTGCAACTAACCCACTTGGTAGGCTGTCCCGTCAATGCATGTATCAGAGTCTTTGTGTTGAAGAGTCCTTATACGTCGAAGTTTGGTTCTTGACTCAACTTGGTACATTGTTGATGATAAAACATTACGCAGAGGGTCATATGCATTTTCGAGACATTTTTATGGGAATGCCTTTGAAATCTGAAGATGTCGTATTTTGACCAAGTGGTTTAAAATTGGTTTAAATAATAGAAAAAGGTATGTTTATTGGAGTTTAATATATTTATATTATTTTTTTCTAGGAGATAAAATCATTCATTTTATATTTGCTATATGTGTTTGTTTTGAAGAATTGAAAAATTAAGTGAGAACAATGACAAAATAGAGCCTCCCTTGATTTGGGTCTATTACAATATCCTCCAAAATGTGGTTTCTGGTTTGAGACTCTGGACAATGGCTTGATGATGATGTGAGTTTTTATTGTTTTTTAATTAATGCATGTTAGTTTGGATATCTTATCTTATAAGTTTGGTTACTATATATTTTTGTTTGGATCTGACTTATATTAAAGTTTGTTTTTTTTTGTTAATATCGATTGTTATTATGGTTTCATTTACGGTTCGACACATCAACGTCTGTTTGTACTATATCGTAAATTGGCTGAATACTCAAACAATATCCAATTAAGGGTTCTGACAACAGATTGTTGGTTTCATGTGAAGTTAACCAACTTATATGGGAATATTGTAATAACAATGGTGATAAAACTTTGTTGTTGGGCAACATTGATGTGGTGAGTACATTCGAGGGTTTTATATGGAGGTCAACAAACCGTGGGTTGATGTTGATTTTGTCGTGTTTCCCATTCATATGACGGTTCTGGACATTGGTTTTATTGGTTTTGATGTCCATCGTTAGGGTGTTAGTAGTTTATAATTCTCTTGACGAGCAGGGAACATCATGCGAACAAATATAATGGATGTGTCTGCGAGCCTTATATTTTCATTCTTAGATTATATTATGCGGTTGTGGTTTTGGAAAAATAGATGTGATATTGATTTCAATAGTGAACCATATCGCATGAAAAGGAGAAAATGATATTATTGATCTTGAATTTCTTTGAGGGTCTACACGAGCAAATTGATGGGTAAGTTTACATTTTCTATATTTTTTAGTTTTACATATATTATGATGTACATCTTGATTTCCATTATATCTTTTTATTTTTCGATGATTGTGGTATGTTCACTATTTCTTTTGTGGAACATATTCTCCTGGCAGAACTTCTGTTACCGAAATCCATTCCCAATAACTTCAATCTGCAAGAAAGCGTGTGTCGATTTGTTTATCCATGCGAGGAACAAGTAGGCGGATATGAGTGCGAATCCAACACCACAGCGAGAATTGGTAGTGATGTCTAGTTTGGTTTTGCATCATTTTTCATTTACTGTTTTGACATTAGATACCATTTGATATGGTTATTGGATGTGAAATGATATTATAAATATTTTGATGATGGAATGATGTATTAATTTTCTTTATTACACGTATGATTTGTTTTGTTGGTTCGAGTTTTTTTTTTTTTGTTTTGTTTTTTATTTTTAAACAATATTGGTATTATTTTTTACGGTTCGATGGGTTTACATCTTTGTATATCTGGGTAATAATTTTATCAGGGGTTGGTAACCATTCAATCTTAACAGTCTTATGTATAAGCATTTTATACCTTGTATCAGGTATTTGTTTGTTATGATTTAGTTGGTTGCCAAATTTGAATGTATAGGTAACATTTTTTTATTGTTGTTGGTAACTAATTAATTAATACTAACGATAAATTATAAAGCAGATTAACGATTTGTATCATGAATTTGTTCTTTATGTTTGGGTTTGTTGGAAACAGTAATACCAAAGTTACCAACTATTGTTTGTTATTGTCATAATCATTCATTTTAAGTTAAAGAATAAATGTTATTTATATGTTTCAGTTCGTTGCCAAAATTTGATTATAATGTAACTATATTAGTTTATGTTAGTAAATAAACATTGATAACAGTAAATTTAATGAATCTTTTTTTTTTTAAATTTTTGGCCTTTTTTATTCACATGGGTTGCAATCAGTCATATAAAGGTTTTTAAAGAACGTTTCTTATTGTTATAATCAATAGTAATTGTTGGTAACCAAATTTGTATAGTAATTTAAAATTCATTTAACTAAATACTATGGGTTTTCTAATGTTTATAGTGTACCCAAGCATACAAAGAATTGTAATCATTTTTTATGCTATGCTTTAAAACTAATAATTAACTAAAATACATAAAACAATTACAAAGCTTACAATCATAATTTTTTAACACACGCACGATTTGGTTTACCAACTATGAATATAATGGTTTCCGGTTAAATGTTAGTGCATGAGCGAGAATGTCATAAAGGTTTCTAAAAACGTTTGTTATTGTTATAATAAATAGTAATTGTTGGTAACCAAATTGGTATAGTAATTTAAAATTGATTAACTAAATACTATGGGTTTTCTAATGTTTATAGTGTACCCAAGCATACTGAAAATGTAATCATTTTTTATGCTATGCTTTAAAAAACTAATGATTAACTAATATACATAAAACAATTACAAAGCTTACAATTATATTTTTTTAACACGGTACAGTTGGTTGCCAATTATGAATCCAAAGGTTTCCAGTTAAATGTTAGTGTGTAGGCAGAATGTCATAAAGGTTTCTAAATCAATAGTAATTGTTGGTAACCAAATTGGTATAGTAATTTAAAATTCAGTTAACTAAATACTATGGGTTTTCTAATGTTTATAGTGTACCCAAGAATACAAAGAAATGTAATCAATTTTTATGTTATGCTTTAAAAACTAATAATTAACTAAAATACATAAAACAATTACAAAGCTTACAATTATATTTTTTTAACACGGCACCGTTGGTTGCCAACTATGAATTCAAAGGTTTCCAATTAAATGTTAGTGTGTAGCCAGAATGTCATAAAGAAGAATTACAACTTAATTATCCAATTATCACATGCCATTAAGAAGAAATACAACTTAATTAACCAATTATGAAATTAATCATCTTTAAATCTTGTCTGCAATTGAAATTTGTTTTTATTACACAAGCAAAATGATTAAAATGATTACAATATAATA
Organism: Panax quinquefolius; assembly: GCA_020205615.1. NCBI lineage: Eukaryota > Viridiplantae > Streptophyta > Magnoliopsida > Apiales > Araliaceae > Panax > Panax quinquefolius. Next base: position 623,213 of record JAINUW010000225.1, on the reverse strand, counting down.
CGATTCTGAAGGTATGTATATATCAAATTTTTCGTGGTCTTGAAATTGGTGGTTTATTGCATGTTTTTCTATTGTGTCCTTTTTCTTGGCATCTGCTGCACTTATTTTGAAATGTAATTTCAGATATATGCTTGTATCTACCTTTCTTTGGTCTTCCGGCTGGTCTTCTTGTATTTGGTGGTTTGACACATATGCTCTTAATAACTTACGGAACATCCCAAGTCTCTCACGAATCTAATGGCATGATGGAAGTTGAATACGTGTCGAATTCCAAAGTTTTATTTGAATAATATTACGAGCAAAAATCATAACGACTCAAATTCCTCTTTCCAATAACAAATGACGGCGTGTCTTGTGAGGCATCTTATGGTCTTGAAATTTTTCTAAGCGTGTGCGTGTCTTTTGTTCCATATCCACGATAAATTGTTTGGCGTTATCATAAACAAGTGAAAATCACTAGGTTTGATGTCTCGACCTCTGATAGCATTTAATTGTGTAGTCGGTATGTATAATGCATTTAATAGCATTTAATTGTATATATAATTTGAAATAATGAAAGTCATATGTAATGTTGGTATCTTTATCAAACTTTTATCTTTGGAAAACAAAAGCTGCATAACTTTGTTTAATTTCATTTCGGATCTGATTTTATGTAGTAGGTATCACGCTTAACAATTTAAAAGATGTATGACTTACCTTAAGTTTCTTTGACTTTCGATGATATTAGATTGCAATTTTCTCTCAATTTGTTGCGGAAAGGGTTGTGAAAGAAGACATTCTTGGATTGTTTGTTTGTGAAATACCATCTTTGAACCATACTGGCGTAGGCATTCAATCATTGATGCAATTGGAAGATTTACGATTTCTTTTATTGCATTATTAATAGATTCGGTGGTGTTCAAGTCATTGTTGATGTCTAACTACAGTCCCATGGAGCCTTGTACACTTGTCTAGATGAACTTCTTCTTCCAAATATTTTCTTATTCGAACATCAATTGCATCAAGTTGATTCATGTGTATGTTGAATTCTTCAATGATGTAAGCTCTGCGTGCTGCGTTGTATGCTTGTTTGACTTCTTCTCCTTTCTTTTTGAACTTTTTTTTTTATGTTTTTCAAAATATGGTATGTAAATGAACAAATGCATGACATCGAGGAACACTGCTTTATTAAGTCCCTTTATAATTGCTTCATATCTATCTGAAACAATGCATTGTCCTTCTCTAACTCCAAGCATCTCTTAAATTAATGAAAAACCATGTCCGGGATAATTCATTTTCACTTTGTCCACAACTCAAAAAGCAATTGGTATAATGTTTACATTTGCATCTTGAGTGCTTGCTATGAGAAGTGTACCCCAGTGGGTTGATTGTATGAAGGTGCCATCAATTACAATGATGGGAAAACAATGGCGCCATGCTTGATGGATGCTCTTATTGCAAAGAAGAGATATTTGAATCGACCATTATTATCCAACTGCAAGGCTGTATTTGAACCTGAAATGAATTTCCAGTTTGGTCAATGTAAATATATGTACTACATATTGCCCATATTTGTAGTTGATAATGCTCTAAGTGTAGTACTAATGGCTTGCAAGTAATCATAAATTAATAATTTTATAGCGTTGGATGGTGTCTAAAATGCTTTTAAATAGTTATATTTATTGTATACCTCTTTCGCATGAAAAAATTATTTTTATTTTTTTTTCATTATTATATTTATTAGCCAAAATTTAATTAATAGGTAACCAAATCATTTAATATTGGTAATTGAAATTTTAAAAACATAAAAAAATGGTTTCTAATTGATACCTGGATTTGTTTTTTTTAGCATGTGCAACCACGAAGGAATCATAGTGTAGTCGTGTGGATTCCCTCTTACTTTTTCCATTGTTTTTTCCTTCGCTCTCCATGCTTTTTGGTAGGAGATGGACACATTATACTCCGTCATCATATCTTCCACAATATCGGTTGGTGTGTAAATTTTCTTGAAGTTAGTTAGTCTATGCATTATGCATTCACTTAACCATTTCACTATTCTTTGTCTATGATCTCCAAGTAGTATGTTGGATGAACAAGTGTGTATATCATTAAACTCTCTCACCTTGAACATATTTGTTTTCCGTAATTTTGATGCTCTTAGTTTCCATTTGCAACTTTCATTGTCGATGCATACCAGAACAAAGTCCCTTCCACTTGTTCTTTTCTACTTTGTGTTACTGTTTTTATGCGATTGAATGTAGCCTTATTGCTTGTGTTAATATTCTTTTGTCTTTGTAAGTTTGATGAATTCTTACCTCAAACTTATTCGGATCTGATATGACCTCATCACTTGTTCTTTCTTTCTTGTGTTGTCATCATGTTCTTTACCAATGACTTGATGGCGGATGCTCAACAAAATTTGATCCAAATTGGTCTCCTTGTGTTTCCAAAATTTCAAGATCGGTATTCCTTTGTGCCCGATCTCATCGGCGTTTCATCTTGCATTATATTTTCTTCTTGATTATGACGTTTTGTAAGTCATGGTTCCTCCAATGTGGTATTCGAATCTATAATCGGAGGATACTTGCCATATTCAACCGATTTTTTTTGATTTCCATATAAATTTGAAAGTTGATTCATTTGTCACCTTGATTGGAGGATGTTCTTTGCTAATATGAAATTTGATTGACAACTCTGTTTTGTAGCATTCTAGGCTTAATGCATTGCATATCAAGTTGTGCATTTCTGTGAATGAACATGTTGAAGGGACTAGTAGGCCGGTGACTTCGAAATTTTGATATTGGTTACTGTCACTCCACGTACCGTTGAAGTAAATTACAACTGGAATCATATCCATGTTACGGCAACTGAAACAGTAAAATTATTACAATTATGTAAATAGTCAGTATATGAACATATAGTAATCAAATTGTCACTTTTTTAGTACTAATAAATTTTCCCTACATTATTTGCATTTTCAAATTTAAGAATGCTTAGATAGTCAACTGTAACCAAAATATTTTTTAAATGTTGACAGATTATGAATGTTTGAATTGAAATTTTTATTTATTATTTTGCAGGTAACCGAATCAACAATTTTCAGTAATCAAAATAGACATTATAAGTATCTATGAATGTGAATTAAAATAGACATTCGGTAATCAAAATAGACATTCAGTAATCAAAATACACATTCTGAGTTTCCTCAAGCTATGAATGTGAATTACATTTTCCTTTTCATAATTGAAATTAATTTTACTCTTTTATTGGTTGCCAAATCATCAATTTTTATTAGTTGTATACTACTACTTTATTAGTTTCCAAATCAACTTTACATAGTTACCAAAATATATATTATTAGTATCAATATTTTTGGAAAAATTTGTTTTCAACTACTGCAATTAAATTTTTAAAAGTTATGAAATTGTTATCAACTCTTACTTTTTCCATAATGAATTTTACAGATTATGAATGTATGTTAGTAGGTAGTTAGTATATGTAAATCACATAGTAATCAATTATAACTTATTTTTTTATTGGTTTCCAAATCAACATGTTATAGTAACCAAAATCAATGAATGAAAAATACATTTTCCTTTCCAAACTGATATTAATAATATTACTTTATGGGTTTCCAAATCAACATTTTATAGTTTCCAAAATATATAATAATAGTATCAATATTTTCTGCAAAATTTTATGTTCATTCATTTTATTAAATTTTGAAAAGATATGATTTTGTATGGTTAATCTGCGAAATATTGTTTACTTTACTCAAAGTAACCAAACCTTGATATGAATATCCCCAAACTTCAATTTTGTAACGAATACGTACCTTTGAATGAAGATGCAGATTTAGTTTGATTTTCCTTCTGTTCCGAAAATATCTTGAAATCGCTTATTCTAATGTGATGTTCGGATGCTATGTTTCTGCTTTCTGTTGCTTTCGATTTCGATTTCCTCTATATTTCTCACAAACCTTCTTCTCGCAAGCTTCAATGGATGCTCTGTTTTTGTTTTTTTTTTTCCGTCGGAATTTTGGGCAATGGATGCTCTGTTTTGTTTTTTTTTTTCCGTCGGAATTTTGGGTAATTTGGTGACGTGATTTGGTGAGTATCTGGTTTAGTTGGTGGCCCGACAAAATAGGTGGAGTAGTTTTCTCCTTGAAATTAGGGATTTATTTTTTGTTGGTTTGGATATCTTGATGTGTATTGCATTATTTTTGGCATTATTATTCATTATTTCACTGTTATTAAAATTATTTAGTTGATGCACTATTGTTGTAATTACTTTATATTTGTTGTATACTTATGTAAAGAACCCTTAATTTTAAGCACGACCCGTTCGCAAACTTGTCCAAAAAGATCACGACTTTTTTCTTTTGGTATAAAAAGGAAAGGCAAGATTCATATATATATATATATATATATATATATATATATATATTATTAATAAGGTAAATACATATATATCAATTTCAAAGATCCACTACTTTTATTGCCAATATTAATTTACTTGAATATATTTTTATTTCTTTTTGGTAGTGGATATTTGGATGAGAAGATAATATGTTTTTTCCTGTAGTTACAAAGATAATTAGACAGAAAGGAAATGTGGACAAAATGAGAGAAATATGGCATAAAATTTTGAGTAGATTTACTTGACATTTTACGACACCAAGCTTTGCTTATATATATATATATATCCTCGCTAGCTAGCTAGATCGATCTCTCCATCTTAATAAGACCAAATTAAGAAAAAATTAATGTCCTCACCAACACCAAAAAAGAAGAAGGTTTTATCAGGCAAGAGGGTATGGAAGGGTATCACAAACACACCTCGTGCTTGCCTTGACATAGTGGTACGTTATAGTACATATCCGGCTAAGCCATGCTTTTTAAGCGGCCGAAGAAGGCAAGGAAAAATCTCCATGCGAGAAGAAGAGCAAAGGGAAAACCCTAGAAGTCGAATACAAAAAATGGAGGGACTTAATGTAAAGCAGCCTGAAGCTGCATCATCTTTTGTATCGGGTACTCGTGTGGAAGAAGATGATGATTCTAATTATATTGAAGTTGAGAAAGAAATAATAAATTCCAGCTTGCATGGTGGAGGTACTAGTAGTACTACTGACGAGGTGGATGATTCGATGTTTGAAGATTTCATCCAAAGGAATCGGGAGAGATTTCGGCTTGAGAAAGAAAATTCCTTGGAACGCTTGAATTACTACGCCTTGTGGCCTTATTATGCCTATTTTGATCCCGACTACTGAATACGTACTCATCCATCCATCAAACCTTTAAAATTTCATTCTGTTTTTCGTTCTAGTACTCGATCGTGTGTTTATTATTTAATTTTGTGTTTTAATTAGGTGAAGTACTTTATTATTTGTATTCTTAATTTTCTTGTTAATTGTTTTTATAGGTGAATTTGATATGATGTAGTACTATTGCAATACTACTGCATGCATGTGTCATGTGTGGGCGTGTGGCTAACCTTTTCTTCCAGCCGATCGAGCATAAATTTTGTATGCATACACTTTAATTAATTTATCTTTTAAGCTTGTGGTATTGTATATTTACCTTTTAGGGTATAGGTTTTAAAGCTCAAAAGTGGATTAATTTCTAAAATCTAGGACTCGATCGGGCCGGGAACATGAGACGACGTGATAAAAAAGTAGTATAAATTTCACTATATATATATATATATATATATATATATATATATATATAAAAGGAACTCATTACAAATGTGATGTCCAAATGTCTAATGTAGAATATCATATTTTAACATTTTCAAGTCTAATTTTGAGTCTAACGTACAAATAATTTATTTAAATTGATAAGGAATGAATTTATAATTGTTTTCAAGATTTCAATGAATCACATAAATTTTCTTTATTAAAAAGTATATATATCAAGTTGGTTTTAGGAAACCAAAACCAAAATCACTCTTATATTTTAAAACGGACAAAGTGTATACTTAAAGATGTCTAGTGGCATAATTAAAATAAATTGGGCTCACATTATCTTTAATTAATAGTATTTCATATGTCAACTAATTTTATTCAATTAGTATTTATAACGGAGCATGGTAATTTCAAAAATATAATTTCAAAAATGTAATTATTAGTGTAGACATTTGTTAATGAATTTTAATCGATAGACGCAGTTTACAAGTCACAAACTTATGGCATTTTTAGTGTGGCGAAATGGAACATATAAGCCGCCATGTCTGGACCAAACGCAACAAGGCAAAAAAGCCCAATAACAAAACAAAAAACACTTTAGACGTTGCCGCCATAGTCCATTTCCAATTCAATGGGCCAAGCAGGGCTGTAAATGGTACCGAAAAAATTTGTATTCATCCGAATTCGTATTCGAAAACAACGGATATTATTCACATTCAGAAAAAATAAAAGATTCTTTACATAAGTATGCAACAAATAAAAAATAATTATAAAAATAGTGCATTAACCAAATAATTATTTTAACAGTGAAAAAATGTATAATAATATCAACAATAGTAAAATACGTCATTATATCCAATGCAACAAAAAAAGAAAACCCTTAATTCAAGGAGAAAACTACTCCAATTAGTTTGGCAGTTACCAACTAACCCAAATACTCAAAAATACGTCGTCAATTTCTTCGTCCTCAACTGTTCGCCATTATCATTTTCTCTCTCTTCCTCCTCCTCTTGAACATTCACTGCTCCGACCTCATTTATCTACTACAACCATGTCCACGTTTATACCAAGGTAACCAATAAAAAATAGAACACTGCATAGGAAAGAGAGAGATATAAGAGAGTGATGTGTAATGTAATATTGATAATCAAACCTTCGTACCAAGGTAACCAAACATTTATACCAATGTAACCAAATCTTTATACCAAGGTAATCAAATCTACTTCCACACCTGCAGAATGAATCTGTTACCTTGGTCTAAAAGTTTGGCAACCAATTTCATGAAGGTTTGGCTACTAATTGTATCACATCCAAAAAAAATTAGTAACTTAGCAAAACTGAATTGATTACCTTGGTACGAATGATTGGCCACCAACTGCACCACAAAAAAATTACACCCAAACACCCCTTATAAATCCATGTTAAACTCATATTCTACTTCAAAAAAAAAAAAAAAAAAAAAGCCCATTCCGATTTCTTTAATATGCGGGACATAAGGAATGAGCCATTGATGTTGAAGAAGAATAAAAACGAGAGGATGGTGAAAGTATGCCATACCTGCCTGTATGAGGGGGGGGTCCCGGGGTCCACTACCTGCTATGAAAATTTTTTATGTACTAGGGAGGTCCAAATTGAAATTGGAAAAGTCCGGGGTCCGAGAGTGCTGTTGAGAAGAAGAAGGAAGGAGAAGAAAAAAAAAAGTAAATTTTTTTATAACTTAGGATTGTGTTGTTTGACTTGTTTGAACTAGCCCACACAAAGAAAAAAAATATTTCTCATGTAGTCATGTTCAGTATGTATTTTTTCTAAATGTCACGATGGCCTATTAAGCCACTAAAGTCAACATATTACATATGTGATATTACCAAATAACAAAACCGCCACCACAAGTCCACAATCAAATGAAGCTTGAATGCGAACCACGAGCCACCTGAGCACGGAGGAATTGTTCGCAGTCTTTGTCGCTTCTTGAGAGTGGAGATCAAGGCATTGCCGTCTCTCTGTCATGCAAGCTTGCGCACGCCAATCGACTCCATCAATCCAACTTCTAAGGTTAGGTTCCAACATTTTTTGTTTGATTTTGTTCCTTAATTTCTAACTAAAAATAGGGCTTTTCTTTGATTTATAAACCAAAATTGATATATTTTCGTTAATTCTAAGTGGGTTTTGTTACCAAATTTGGTTGCATTCATTCTAACTTCTAAGTGGGTTTCACTTATTTGAATTTAGGGTTTCAATTGCTAATTTTGTGTTTCAATTTGTAATTGATTTTTTTGTTTCAATTGAATTTGAGGAACTAATTGAAATGTTGAATTGCTTATGATTTATAATTATGATTTTGTTGAATGTTGAATTACTTGTGATTTAGGAATATGGAAAAATATTTTCAACGAACTAAGAGGCCGTTCACAACAACTACGTCACAAGACTCACAACCACAACCACAATCACAATCACAATCACAATCACAATCACAATCGCAACCACAACCGATTGAGCTGTTATGTGAGGATGTTAATGATATTATTGGTGATCCGGGATTGCGCAAATGCATCAACGAGTATGAGCCTCGGATTAGAGATGAAGTTAGAAGAAAATATGTGCAAATGGACCCTTGTCAATCAATTTCTAATGTTTATCCGAAAATAAAAATAGGGGATAGAATGAGGGCTTTCCAATTTGATTGGTTCAAGAAATGGGAATGGTTGGAATATAACATTTCTAAAGATGCCGCATTTTATTTTTGGTGTTATCTTTTTGGGGATAAAAAAGTTGGAGATGAGGTATTTACAAAAAAATGATTTCGAAATTGGAAGAAAGTTTCAGAGAAATTTGGGGACCATATCGGAAGTGAAGGAAGTGCACACAACAATGCCCGGATTTCATATTTTGCTTTCAAAGATCAAAGGCAAAGTGTGACACGGAAGATATCTTACGGAACACAAGTATTAAATCTTTGCTTATCGCTTTTCGGTTGACAAAGAAGTGTGGATGTTGTTCAATTGCTTCTAACATGCGGGTTGGCTTTTAAATGGGCATGATGAGTCGACACACTCGCTAAATAGAGGTAATTTTCTTGAAATACTTATTTGACATAGCTTGCGTTGTGATGAAGTTGGCAAAGTAGTTAAAGAGAATGCACCTGCAAACCATCAACTTACTTCTCCTGATATTCAAAAATAAATTGTTAGTGCTTGTGCATCAGAAACAACGAAAGCTATTATTGATGATATTGGTGATAAATGCTTTACTTTATTGATTGATGAGGCTCGAGATAGTTCAATAAAAGAGTAAATGGCCGTTGTTTTAAGATATGTAAACAACAAGGGAGAAATTTTAGAACGGTTTGTTGGAGTTGTTCATGTTAAAGACACCACCGCACTTTCTTTGAAAAATGCCATTCATAATTTTTTTGTTAAATATGGATTATCAATCTCACAAATTAGAGGTAAAGGATATTACGGGGCTTCTAACATGCGGGGTGAGCTAAATGGTTTGAAAACTCTAATTTTGAATGAAAATTCATGTGCAAGATATGTTCATTGTTTTGCTCACCAAATTCAGTTAGTTGTTGTGGCAAATGCTCAAGTAAACCAATTCGTGTGCAACTTTTTTGAATATGTGGCTTTGATAACTTAATACGATTGGGGCTTCTTGCAAAAAAGAATGGATGAACTAAGACAAAGACAACATGAAAATATGGTGGAGCGTTTAGAAAAGGGTGATATTTCCACGGAAGAGGTTTGAATCAAGAAACTAGTTTAGCTTGGCCGGGTGCTACACGTTGGGGTTCACACTACAAAATTATTGTTCGTCTTCTATCTATGTGGTCATCAGTGGTTGAAGTTCTTGAAATATATATGAAGATGGGCAGGAATCCAAAAGTAAAAGGCATTGTTGTGGGCTTGATCGATAAGATGGAAACATATGAGTTTGTATTCATTGCTCACTTGATGAAGGTAGTGTTGGGGTTGACAAATATTTTGTCATAGTTTTTGCAACAAAAGATCGAGAATATTGTAGAGGCCATGAATTTGGTTGTTACTACCAAGAGACAATTGCAACATCTCGGGGAGAATGGATGGGATGATCTATTAGGAGATCTGAGCAGTTTTGTTACGAACATAATATTAGCATCCCTAATATGGAAGATAATGTTCGAATGTCGCCTTCATTGCAAACACACATACTTTCACCACTTTCGAGTTGAGATATTTTGTCGTATTCTATTATTTTTTTCTCTATTTATACTTCTAATTATGTTTTTGAATATAAAGTAATTTTATTTTATATTTTTAGGTTGTTGATCGTATTAGTCGAGAGATGGATAATCGTTTCAATGAGAGACGAATCTGAATTGCTCTTGTGCATAGCATGTCTTGATCCTAAGAATTCGTTCTCCAATTTTAGTTTTTCAAAGTTAGTTCGACTTGCAGAACTATATCCACAAGACTTTTCAATGGATGATCGAATGGAGCTTAAAGAACAACTAAAGATGTGGATTTCTGAAATGAGAGGAAATGCAAGATTTATTAAACTAGTAAATGTCGGAGAACTTGCAACTAATATGGTTGAGGTGGCGTAGGACTGAGCAAAAAACGGGTATAACCGAAAAACCGAACACAACCGAAATAATTTAACTGAAATATTCTGACAATTCGGTTATTTTTACTATTTCGGTTATATCCGAATTTTTATGCGTTTTGGTTAGTTTATGCGGATATTACTTTTGGGCTATTCGGTTTAACCGAATAACCGAACAACACTTATTAAAATAAGACCACAAAGACTCGGCCCATTCACTCTTATCCACAACCCATTCATTACTCTTATCCATGAAACCACAACACTCAAAGACTCACTCTTGAATTCTCTCGGCCCATTCATCAATGTTATCATAAGCAAGTAATAACGTCATCGTTCATCGCCTGGCCCTGGCCCTCTGTTCAAGGCCACGAACTCTACGGCCTCAAGTTCTCGTAAAAGCGGAATCCAAGACTTCCAAAGAACGTCACTCGATCTCCAACTATCATCGCCTTGGCGGTTGATGGCAGATCCATCTCGAACCGAAGCGAACTCTATAATAAGTGATCCTTCATTTCGAATAATGCCGTAGATCCTTCATTTCGGCTATAGAGAACGAGAGAGCTAAGTAAGAAAGGGATCTAGCTCAAGCTAAGCGTGAGGATGCACTACGAGAGATTCGAAATGGCCGAGCTTCAAGACATTGGGTATTCTCAGATTTTTGATACGAATTTTTTTTTCGAGGGTTTGTGGATGGAACTTGCCTTCTCCAGCAGAGCAGATTGAGCCTTATCCAAAGATAATGGGTTCCATAATTACTTTTTATCTTTGAGTTTGTGGAGCGGTAAAGGAGAGTTTTCTTGAGATTATATTTTAAATTCGGTTGATCGCGAATAATAGCAATAATAACCAATTCGGTTATTCGGTTAGTGTAAAATTCGATTATTTGTTCGGATACATAAAACAGTGTTTTTCGGGTTTCGGATATAACCGAAATTTAGATTCGGTTCGGTTATTAACCGAATGCTCACCCCTAGAGGTGGGATATCACACTACTTTTCATTTAGTATATCTTCTTATCAAGTTGGCTTTAGTTTTTTGCTGTTGCGACTACTTAGTGTGGAGCAGTATTTTCTGCGATGAATATTGTTAAAGACAAATTTACATGCTGACAAGATGGGAGATGACTTTCTCACCGATTTTTTGGTGTCTTATGTCGAGAGAGATATTTTTAGGCGCATTGATAATGAAGTGATTATCCAACATTTTCGAATATGAGAACTTCATGAGTTGGATTTACTGCGCTTTACTATCCGAACTCCAGAGAGAGACTCGTCGTTCTAAGATCAGATTCTGGGTTCAACGATCAAAAATGTGTTTCAATTTGTAATTGATTTTTTTGTTTCAATTGAATTTGAGTAACTAATTGAAATGTTGAATTACTTGTGATTTAGGATTATGATTTTGTTGAATGTTGAATTATTTGTGATTTAGGAATATGGAAAAAAAAATCAACGAACTAAGAGGCCGTCGAAAAAAAATTACATGCATAATGGGACCCCCTGTTGAAATCCTCGCTCATTGGCTGGGTCGCCTCAGTTGGTCACGGTCAAATTTTCCTTTTTCGCTTTGGCTTTTCTATTAAGAATTTGAATGGCATTGCCTTCACTTGTTTTTTTCGCAAGATCCGGAAAAAGCCAATTTAACAAAAACAAATCTGCCATCAAGAACCGGAACTACAGAACCAATTCTCAAGTCATGAAAGGATTCAACGACGATAACACCCCACATTAAAGAAGAATAAGAAACAGTGGATAGTGAAAGTAAAGAAGAATAAGAAAAAGAAAAAAAGTAATAACATTGGTTGTTGAGAAGAAAGGGGATTAGATGAGAGTAGAAATTGAAACCCATCAAACAGATTTTGGTGATCTCTCTCTACGTAAATCATGACTGAACCCTTGGTTTGGGACAAATGTATTATTTTTGTAAATAAATATAGGAAATATAATACTTTTATAATTATTTTATGAGTGCACTATTGTTGTAATTATTTTTATAAATGTAATAAAAAATGTAATTGTTCCAAAAATAAATATATCCGCATTCGCTTTAAAATTATGCGTAAATAAATGGATACAAATATGGATACATGCCTATTTGTATTCGTTTAACATTTGACTGTAAATATATCTGACAGATATCTGAAATCCGTTATTTGGATTCGTATCCGTATTCGTAATTCATATCTGAATTGTGAGACCCCAGATTTTATCAATAAAGATTTAAATTTTGTCGAAATAATTTTTTTAATATTATGGTGTGAATTTGAGATAATATTATAGTTGTGGGTAGTATTTATAAATTTTGTAAAGTATGCAAGTGGTTATATTATATTCGATTGGTCGGGGAATATTCGGTTTAGCAGGGAATATTCGTACAATGGCTCAATCATTGGTGGACCCCACAACAGAATTATTGTCGGATTGAGAAAACGACAAAAATATTTTATCAAATAACGGCGGAAGTTTTACTGGTGGATCTTGTTGAACTACTTTAGAGGTAGTAAAAGAATGCGATGTGCGTGTGGTTGCATAAGTAGACACTTAGTATTGATTATCGATGCTTATGTGAGAAGTCACCGGTTTTGATTCCATTATTGTCGATTAATAATATGAATTATTATAGCGATAATGACGTTTTGTTTTATTCAGTATTATTAACGTAATAAAACGAAACATCTTTTATATAAAATGTATCTACTTTATTAAAGTTATTCTATAAATAGAATATATTATATTTTATTATGCATAGTGTTGCGTAGTGTTTTGCGTATAAAAAAATATTTTTATATAAATAGAATATATGATATTTTATTTAAAAGATTTTACTTTAAATATGGACCGTCCGATTAAAGTTAATCAATCTGGACCGTTCATGGATTAATTACTATGCATTCTATTTTCCTATAAATAGAAGCTCATTCCTTCATTATTTTCTTACTTAATTCACCTTGAAACTCTGAGAGAAATTATAGAGAGAAGCTATAGAGAGAAAATCTATAGAGAAAGAAGAAAAGTATTCTGCTACTTCACTTTTCCAATATTCATTCTTACAGGTAAGGATATTATTTGTTGTACTTCGTAAGGGTGTTATTCTTCTTATTCATGAAGAGAACTTACATTATTCCATTCTTTATTATTCTTTGGAATAACTTTGTATCTGTGGCGATACCCTATACTTGGTGAAATCCTACTGTTATTCCATTCTTTATTATTACATTGGAATAACTTTTGATACGCTGTGACATACCCTATACATAATCTGATATCGTGGTTTACCCTATACTTGGTGACATTCTTCTATTATTACATTTGGAACATCACATTCATGTGTTTTACAATACCTGGTTTAAAATCTTTATTATTATTACTTTGGAACATCACATGCACGTGTGTTTTTACACCGACTGGTTAAAATCTTTATCATTACATTTGGAATATCCTATGTCGTGTGTTTTTACACCTTCAGGTTCCATCTTTATTATTCTGTTGGAACATCCTCGCTTGCAGAATTTCACGACCGGTTCTATTATTATTATTCTATTGGAATAACTCGTTATCTGGCACCGCATGCGTGGTGATTTCTTTGTTATTCCATTCTTTATTATACCCAAATTGGTTAAAACTTTGACTTCTATACTCCATGAAATTAGTAGAATATTCTTGATATTTGCGTTTCATCCAAAGATCTTTTCATGGAAATATTCTTCCGATCATTCTTGAATTTTACTCTACAAAAGCGAAAGATCATGTTGACAATTTGGGCGTTATTAGTTCTGAATAAATTAATTCGTGAACTTGTTTTATTGAATTCTTATATCATTGTCATCATCCTCATGTTTTATATTATGTTGAAAGTTATCTTTGGCTTACGTGCATAGATGAACTTAGTATGATTATAATCAGGGTTCATTCGGTATAATCAAGGCTTGATATAAATGATGTGACAAAAGTCCTCAGTGACACATGAATGCAAATGATGGATAGTTTTGGTATGATTATGACCGGGGTGATTCTCTAGATAGTCATGACCATTGATGATTTGATAAAAATCCTTGGCCGTGAGTACGAGGATGATTAGATATTGTGGTTTATTCATTAAAAATCGAGTCTCGATGATAAAAATTGATGAAAACCTTTTAAAACCTAAAAGATAGTAGACTTTATTCTCTACTTGACTCTTTTAATGGATTGCGTATTCCATCAGCAGCTTAAACTTGATGTCTATTGTATATTATCGGTTTAAAATCGTTGTAGGCTAATGATAATTTATTCGCATTATCTTAGTCATAATATTTCTTCTTTGGCTAGTTGAGCTCACCCTTTCTTTCACCGTTCTCTTGAAAAAATGAGAATATAAATTTGGACGAGTCGGAAACCGGAGTAATGGTCCGAGGATAGCATTAGTAATCCTCACTATTCATTAAATAATGTGACAATAAATGTAATGAGGACTCCTTTTGAGTATGGATATTATGCAATGACAATATTCCTATTAGAACTCTCGCTTTATGTATTGTCGTATGTTACACGACACGATGTATTATTAAGTTTGTATTTGAATTTATGTACCATGTAAGTGGCGACCCAAGATGGGTGACGATACCTAATTTTGGGGGGCGCCACAACAATATCGAGCTTAGGGATATGATCCCCGGCCGGGATGTGAGATAAGAACTAGGAGGGAGAGACGGGAATTCCTTCGCTAGTATGACCTACCTAAATTTATTTGGTATTTAATTGGTCTGGTCGAGTATAGGGATAATATGTGATATGTTAATTAACCCTTGTTTTGTGATGCGGTGTTTGAGAATGGCATCCGAAAATGCTTTGATAAAGCAATGAAGCACATGAGAGTGTTGATTCAAAGAAACAAAAGGTAACGACCAACAACACGATAATAATCATATCGGTGGCAACGGCTATCGAATAATGATAACCATCGTGGGGAAATTATCATGCCAAGAATGGTAACCACTTCGGTGGTAATCATGGCAAAGATAATAGAAGTGGAAATTGCAAGAAGTGAAGGTCATTTAGCCCAATTTTATTGTGTACCAAAGTCAAGTCTAGCTGGGACGGTGGCACCAAAGGTGGATATGGACAAAACAAAGTCGTTGGTTTTAGGAAGTGCATTTTTCACGACTTCTCAAAAAGCGAGTAAACCGAACGAAGTTAGCACGGGTTAGTTAATTATAAATTCTTGCGAAGTCTATACCTTATAAGATACCGGGTTCTACCCATTATTTTATCTCTCTTGCTTTGCGTTCAACGTTTAAATTTGAATCCCAGAAGAAGTTAGACTTTGACTTATTGGTTGAAACTTCGTTAGTAGGAGCCTTCACTACGCTTACTATTTTTAAATCTTGTTTGATTCAAATAAACACTTTCACGCTACTTCGTCGATCTTATCTTTTTGAAAATACTTGCCTTTGATGTGATTTTAGGAATCAATTGGTTAACTACTCATCATGCTTTTCGTAAGGTTGTTAGATTTTATATTCATAACCAACTTGTTGTATAATTCAAGTAACCAAACTACTAAAGTCAATTATTGTCATATCGAAGCCATAAGTAAAGATCCCCGAACCTTTCGTTGTTGACTTCCTTGTATGGAATGCACCGTCGTCGACTTTCTCAGAAGCGACATCGTGAATGAAGATGGCAAGTTTATAGGTATCATTGTGAGGTGCTATCTAGGTTAAGGGATAGAAGTCACAGTTGGTATCAATATGACGTCTTATCCAAGTCTTGGATGAGAGTCACAGCTTTTGAATGATATTTCTATTATTAATAAATTTCTGGCGTATTCTTGAAGACTTCTTAGCCTACTTAGAGCGTGAAATCGAATTTTGTATTGACCCCAAAGACAAAAACCCATTTCTTAAACCTCAAATATTTCTTCAACTAAAATGAATAGCTTTACGTGGTTTATGATGAAAGCATTGGACTAATGAAAATCATGGGTATAATGTGGTATTAGTAAGTGTTATGATGAGTTATGTTGGTTAGTATGTGAAAACATGAAAGTTTCTTAAAAATCACAAAGAGTTGAAAATCAGATTTTGGTGAAAAACGTAACATGAAATTCAATTGACCATATCTCCTATTATATTTTGAATTTTTGAGTGTAGTCAAGTCCCAGAGTTAGATCTATGAGTTACCTAACTAATCCAAGTGGAATCAATGAAAAAGGTGTTGTAGATTTTCGTGTGGACTGATTTTAGCAAAGGAGTGCAAAGCTGCAAAAACCGAAAAAGCTGCTGCCATGATTTTAGAGGGGCTGTTTCGGCCACTTAAATTATGAGAAAAATTCTGGCCTTTTGGGACATGAAAGTATATGGTATAAAGTACCTCCTGTCCAAAAATGAACTCATTCTGACTTAAAATGAGCAAGTTATGACTATTTCAATATTTAGGTTTTTCCGACGAAAAACTCTATAACCGGAGTTCTATAACTCCGATGACCATGAAATTTAAACCGGAAGCTCACGTTAACATGTGTAAGATTCTGCCAAGATTTGGGAATTTTTGGAGTTATCCTTGAGGTAGCTAATTTCTTAAGGAATTAATTGGAAATTGATTTTTGAAAAATAGTAATTAAATTTTAAAAATTCCGAGAAAAATATATGTTCATTATGGGACTATATTATGCTAAATCTCAGAAAAGAAATATTTTTGGGACTGATTTGGTATTTTTCATGAAAATAGTTTAGTTACGAACATATGAGTTAAATATGTTATGTGAAGTAACAAAGTTGAAAATAAGATTTTATGGCTAGAGAATCCTATATAGAGTATATGCATATTTTTTGATGAGGATTTGATAATTGGTGATGATATCTTATGAGTATGACATTTTGAATGATTAAATGCATTATATGGTAAAAGCGTAAACAATTGAGATAAATTGTTTATAAATTTAAGAAGTGATTAAAATATTGTTATAATATTAATGATATTAGATTATGAGATTATTAAGTGATTGATAACATGGGGATATTCTTGAATCTCGGATAAATTATATTATAAATGTTTAATATTTATCCTTTATCTCATTTGATTGATTCTTTATATCATTATCCTCGTGCTTATATTATGTTGAAAGTCATTTTGTGGCACTCAGTAGTGCATAGATGGACTTGGTATGATTATGACTGAGGATTGTTTCTATTATAATCATAACCGAAATTGAAAACACGATTATCTTTGGTAGTAGCGCGGATGGATAATTCGTGGTCGTGATACTTAATGAATACACGATTATCTTTGCACGTAGTCATGGATAATTGTGGTCGTGATACTTAATGAATACATCGATTATCTTTGTACACGTAGCGCATGAATAATTGTGGTCATGATACTAAATGAATACACGATTATCCTTGCACGTAGTGCATAGATAATTCTTTGTCGTGATACTAATGAATACACGATTATCTTTGGCACGTAAATGCATAGATAATTTGTGGTCGTGATACTTAATGAATACACGATTATCTTTGCACGTGGTGCATGGATAATTGTGGTCGTGATAATAATGAATACACGATTATCTTTGGTAGTAGTGCATGGATAATTTGTGTTCGTGATACTTAATGAATACACGATTATCTTTGGTAGTAGTGCATGGATAATTTGTGGTCGTGATACTAATGAATACACGATTATCTTTGGTAGTAGTGCATGGATAATTTGTGGTCGTGATATCTTAATGAATACACGATTATCTTTAAGCGTAGTAGTGCATGGATAATTTGTGGTCGTGATACTAATGAATACACGATTATCTTTGGTCGTAGTGCATGGATAATTCGTGGTCGTGATACTAATGAATATCCTCGGCCCGTAGTGCGAGGATGATTCGATGATATGGATTAATTATTGAAATGAGTCTCGATAAGAATGAAATATTAATTAATGGATGTGGTAAAAGCCATCTTTGGTAAAGTAGTGCATTGATAGACTTGGTATGATTATGACCACGGATTATTCGGTATAATCATGATCAGAATTGAAAACACGAATATCCTTGGCCAAGAAGGCATAGATAATTCGTGGTTGTGATACTTATTAAGATCGTCTCCTCAAAGATTATTGGTTTTATGATTGTATATCTTTAGCTTTGTAGTGCAAAAGATGAATTGTTAATGAATATCTTTGGCGGATTGCGAAGATGAATTTAATATTTTAACGATAAAGGTATTCAAGGTATCCTCACCTCTTATCATACCAGGTACGTACCCTAATTTCGAGGGCAAAATTCCATAAGGAAGGGAGATTGTGAGACCCCAGATTTTATCAATAAAGATTTAAATTTTGTCAAAATAATTTTTTTAATATTATGATGTGAATTTGAGATAATATTATAGTTGTGGGTAGTATTTATAAATTTTGCAAAGTATGCAAGTGGTTATATTATATTCGATTGGTCTGGGAATATTCGGTTTTAGCAGGAATATTCGCATAACTACCAATCATTGGTTGACCTCTAATAATGTAATTATTGTCGGATTGAGAAAAACGACAAAAATATTTTATTGAAATAACGACGTAAGTTTTACCGTGGATCTTGTTGAACTACTCTCAGTAGTAAAAGTACGATGAATACGTGTGGTTGCATAGTAGCACACTGGTATTGATTATTGATGCTTATGTGAGAAGTCACTCGGTTTGATTCCATTATTGTCGATTAATAATATGAATTATTATAATGATAATGATGTTTTGTTTTATTCGTATTATTAACGTAATAAAACAGTAAAAACTTTTTTATATAAAATGTAATACTTTATTAAAGTTATTCTATAAATAGAATATATTATATTTTATTATGCGTAGTGTTGCGTAGTGTTTTCATAGTAAAATATTTTATATAAATAGAATATATGATATTTTATTTAAAAGATTTTACTTTAAATATGGACCGTCAGATTAAAGTTAATCAATACTGACCGCTCATGGATTAATTACTATGCACTCTATTTTCCTATAAATAGTTTCATTCCTTCATTATTTTCTTACTTAATTCAATTTAAACAAGACCCCAAATTTTATAAATAAAGATGAATTTTTCTATAAATATTATTTTTGAATATTATGGAATAAATTTGATATAATGTTATAGTTAGGGTAATATTTATAAATTTTGCAAAAGTATGCAAGTTGTTATAAAATATTCGTTTGGTCGGGGAATATTCTTTTTGTTAGGAATATTCGCATAAATGCTCAATCATCAGGACCCCACAATGTAATTATTGTTTGATCGAGAAAACGACAAAAATATTTTATAAAAATAACTACGAGGTGTTACCGTTAAAACCGCTGAACTACCCGGTGGTAAAAGTACAAGAATACGCCAGAGTCGCATAAGAAGACACTCAGATTGATTATCGATGCTTACGTGAGAAGTCACTCAAATTTATGCTCAATTATCACTACAAGAATTGGCACGATCATATCTCTTATATTATTGATTCAATTATTGTCACAAAGATCATCCGTATAATATGTTATAGTATTAAATCAATAATTGAGACGACAAGTTATAAATGATTAATAATTGTTGAAAGATTAAATATGTGTTGATGAAAAAAAAAATGATTTGTGGTAAGTTTGATTATTTTATGGGGGCTCATATGTCATCATCTAAGAGTCTCTTCAAATAAGAATTACCTCTTCCTTCACAATAGTAATTACCTTCGCCAATAGTAATTACCCTCAATGAATAGTATTTACCTTCGTCAATAGTAATTACCTTCACAATAGTAATTACCCTTGTGAATAGTATTTACCTTCACATAAGTAATTACCTTCACAATAGTAATTACCTTCAGAATAGTATTTACCTTCACCCTTCGTCAATAGTAATTACCTTTATTTACCTTCGTCAATAGTATTTACCTTCACTAATAGTAATTACCTTTACCAGACGTCGAACCACTTGTCGCTTCACATTACAAAGGCCGAACCACTTGTCGCTTTCACATTACAAAGGCCAAACCAAATTCTTTTCACATCATTTCACTTTGCTTTTCACACTAAGAGTGCTAAGCTAGAAATCTTCTATAAATAGAGGCCTAGGGCTTCATTATTTTTCACTTAATTCATTCAAGCTATAGAGAGAGAAAGTATAGAGAGAATAAGAGAGAAAGAAGAAGAGTATTTTGTTACTACACCGCCGCAGATTCAATCTCCTACCAAATGTAAGGGGTGTTATTCTTTCTTATTCATGAAGAGAACTGTTGTTATTCCATCGCTTATTATTCTCGCTGAATAACTCAGTATAAGTGGTTTACCCTATACTTGGTGACATTCTTCTATTATTCTGCTTGGAACATCCTCGTCACAGGTGTTTTACACCGACCGGGGTTCCGCTTTTTATTATTATTCTGCTGGAACATCCTCGCTCAGGTTTTTTACACCGACCGGTTCCGCTTTATTATTCTTACACCGACCGGGTTCCGCTTTTATTATTCCGCTGGAATATCCGAATATCCTATTTCGTTTTTTACACCGGATATCCGTTCCATCTTTCTTTATTATTCTCGTTGAACATCCCGCTTGGGTGAATTTCACCGACCGTTCCGTTATTTATTATTCTCGCTGAATAACTCGTCTGCAAGGCGGCTATCGCATTTACGGTGATTTCTTTTGTTATTCCATTCTTTATTATACCCAAATGGTTAAAACTTTGACTTCTATACTCCATGAAATTAGTAGAATATCCTCGATATTTGCGCTTCATCCAAAGATCTTTCATGAAAATATTCTTCCGATCATTCTTGAATTTTACTCTACAAAACAAGATTATCGTGTCGATAATTTGACGTTAATAATTCTCGGATAAAATAATTCTTGAACTTGTTTTATTGAATTCTTATATCATTGTCATCATCCTCATGTTTATATTTTTTTTTGAAAGTCATCTGTGGCCTGTGAAGTGCATAGATGGACTTGGTATGATTACGACCGTAGACTATTCTATAATAATCACGACCGTAATGTTACAAATGATGTGATAAAAAATCCTCAAGTGTCAGAGTGCATCGATGGACGCTTGTTGGCATGATCATGACCATTAATGAATACACAAATATTCTCGCCCCAGTAGTGCATGAATAATTGTGGTCGTGATACTAAAGAATATCCTCGGCCGAAAAGTGGGGGTGATTCGATGATGTGAAATATTTATTAAAGTCGAGTCTCAAATTATAAAACAAAGGATGAAAAACCTTTAAAACCTAAAAGATAGTAGATTTTATTTTCTACTCGACTTTTTAATGGATCGTATATTCACCGCAGCTTAAACCGGTTGTTTATCAGATTTTATCGCTTTAATATTATCAAGACTATTGATAATTTATTCTCGCATTATCTTAGTCATAATATTTCTTCCGGGCTAGTTGAGCTCACCCTTTCTTTCACCGTTTCTCTTCGTGAAATGATAATATAGCCGGGACGAAGCCTGGGAAACGAGTGATGGTCCTCAAGATAAGATTAGTAGTCCTCACTATTCTGTAAAATAGTGTGATAATAATTGTAATGAGGACTTTTTATTTGAGTTTGTATAATATCTAGTAGATTTATTTGTATTTAAACTCACGCTTATGTCGATTGCATACCTACGCTTATGTTAATAAGTTGTTTTTAAATTCTCAGCACTATGTAAGTGTCGCACCCAAGATGGGTGATGTATACCTAATTTTGGGGCGCCACAACTGGTATCGTAGCTTAGGATATGATCCCCGCTAAGATGTGAGAATAGTACTAGAGGGGAGAGAGACGAATACCTTCGCTAGTATGACCTACCTAAGTTTATGTGATATTTTATCGGTTGGTCGTAAGATAGGATAATTTGTTACACGTCAATTAACCTTTTGTTTTGTGGCAAGATTCAAAAATGACATCCGAGAATGTTGAGAATAGCAATGAGCGCAGCGCGATCGCTTGATTCACCACATATCAATAATCGTGATAATGTGCATCGTGAAGGCGACAATCCTCATGCAAACAACAACACCGACCAAATGATGAATGATCAAATGTTCGTGAGGCTTTATGCAATTTATGCAACAAAGAAAGCGAGAGCGACTCCTCGCCCAAAACGTAGGTGGAAACACGGAAAACTCTCAAGGTCACCGCTAAACAATTTAAGGAGCCGGGACCACCGGAGTTTAAGGGAGAGCCAAAACCACTTCGCTAAGCATGGATAAAGCAGATTACCAAGATATTTGATGTCTCGGATGCTCCGAGGAGCAAAGGTTCCTTTCACGCTTTTATGTTGCATACGAGAGAGGCGGATTATCGGTGGGAATCCAGAAACGACTCAACCAAATCACCAGATCAAGATATCTTGGGAGAAGTTCCAGAGTCGTTCAACGACAAATACTTTCCCGAAAGTATTCGCCATACGAAGGAGGTGGAGTTTATCAAGTCGAACAAAACAATACGACCGTGTCGCAATACGAGGCAAAATTTGCGAGTTATCACTATTTCATTCCCACTCGTGGTGGATAATGAAGAGAGAATGGCGCGAATGTTTTTAAGAGGTTCAAGTCGAGATACGCCAACATCTTATTTCTCATAAACCGTGTTTGTATTCGACATGTTGTAAATAGGGCTCGCTTAGTGGAGCGCGATAATGAGTCAACGCAACTAAAAGAGAGAGCAAATAAGAAATTATAATACCAAATGAGAATAGTCATCGAGGCTGTGACAACAAGCGTGAGGGAATCAATAAAGCCGATATGGTAACCACTTCTATGTGGTAATCGTACAAAAACAATAAGAATGGACATTTCAAGAAAAGGAGATTCAACAATGATGGAAAGACGCCAAAGACCAAAGACCCATTGTTAAGGAAGGAGAAAGACCACCTATCATATGCTTCAAATGCGAGGAGAGGGACACATCACCAAAACTCGCCCACGCCATTCAAAGCATGTTATAATTGTGGAAGAGAAGGTCACTTAGCTCGATTTTGTCGCCATCAAGACAAATTCAAATTTAGGATGGAGGCACCAAAGGCCATCCCGTAAAATTCAAACCTAGAGTAGGCAAGGGAGAGCATTTGTTGTGACCTCCCAAAGAGCAAGGAATCCGAATGAGGTCATCACGGTAAGCTTATCATAAACTCTAATGAAGTCTATACTTTATTTGATACCTGCTTCTACCCATTCTTTTATTTCTCCTACTTGCGCCATCGATTAAATTCGACCGAGAAATTAGACTTCGACTTATCTCGGAAACTCCGCTTGGAGAAACCTTCATTACATCCACTCGCTTATAAGTCTTGTTTGGTTCAAATCGCACTTCACATTACCCGTCGATCTTATTTCATTAAAAATACTTGATTTGACGTGATTCTAGGGATTGATCGGTTAACTACTTATCATGCAAAAATTGATTGTTTTCGTAAGGTTGTTAGCTTTCATATTCCTAATCAACCTATTATGCTAATTCAAACGACCAAACCATTAAAATCAATCACGGCCATCTCAAGCCATAAAGCTATTCGCTTATCGAAAAACTGATGTCAAGCTTTCTTAGCTCATGTCACGATTTAAATAAAATACGCCGCTTTAAACGATATTCCTATTGTTAATAAATTTCCGACGATTCTCAAGAACTTCCCGCCTACCCCCAGAGCGTGAAATTGAATTTTGTATCGACCTTGAACCCTAAGACAAAACCTATTTCCAAAGCCCCATATCGAATGGCTCCTATCAACTTCGTGAGTTAAAGACCCAACCGCAGGAATTGTTAGACATCGGCTTTATTCGCCCCAGTACTTCTCCTCGGGTGCTCCTGCTCTATTCGTGAAGAAGAAAGATGGGAGTATGCGACTTTGTATTGATTATCTGGAGTCAATCACGTCACCATCAAAATAGGTATCCATTGCCACGTATTGATGACCTGTTTGACCAACAGCAAGGAGCCAAATTCTTTTCAAAGATCGATCTTCGCTCCGGATATCACCAATTGAAGATTAGAACACGACATTCCAAAGACGGCTTTAACTCTCCCAGACGGCATTATGAATTCCTAGTCATGTCCTTTGATCGACTAATGCCCCGCCGCCTTCATGGATATGATGAACCGAGTATTCAAGGAATATTTAGATCACTTTGTGGTCGCCTTTATCGATGACATCCTTATTTATTCCAAAAGCCGTGAAGATCATGAGCAACACTTGAGGTCGACACTCCAAAAGCTTCGTGAATATAAGCTTTATGCCAAGTCAAGAAATGCGAGTTCGTCAAGAAGTAGCATTCCTTGGGCACGTGGTATCAAGTCATGGAATATCCGCTGACCCAAAGAAAGATCAAGCTATTCAAAGTCGGGAACAACTTAAATCAAAGATCAAGTACGAGCTTTCTTGCTTAGTGGGTTATTATCTGAGATTCGTGGAAGGATTTTCTCGAATCGCTATTCCATCGACTCAAATTGACTCGAAAGATACAAAGTTCTATTGAGCGAAGAATGTGAGAAGAGTTTTCAAGAACTCAAGAGGAGACTTATTTCAAAGACTGCTCGACAATACCATCCGCCTCGAGGGATTTGTCATCTACAAAGATGCTTCGCAAAGGGTCGGGATGTGTTCTCATGCAACATGGAAAAGTAATAGCCTTATGCCTCGCGACAACTCAAAGAATATGAGAGGAATTATCCTACTCATGATCTAGAGTCATAAATGTTGTCTTCAGCACTTAAAATTTGGAGGCATTACTTGTATGGGGAGAAAGTGGAGATCTTTACTTGATCATAAAAGCCTCAAATATTTCTTCACTCAAAAGGAACTCAACACGCGACAAACGACGCTGGCTTTTGAACTGCTGAAAGATTATGATCATACCATCCAATACCATCCCGAAAAGCGAACGTGGTAGCCGACGATCGAGTAGAAAATCATATGCAAGTACGAAAAGCGATATTGTCAACGCAAAGGCCCATTTTGTGTGACTTGCAAAGGATGGAGATAGAATTAAAGACTCTGTGACGATGTGATGATAGCGAGTATACGAGTAGAACCGACTTTAATCGATAAAGTTAAAGTCGCGCTTGCTTACGCACTGAGCCGATGCGATGAGGAAGAAAGTGCAAGAAGGTGCTATACGCGGAAGCAAGAATCGATGAAGAAGGAATACTTCGAGTCAACTCTGCACTTTGTGTTCCTAACGACCCCGATTTAAAGTATAATATCATGATGGAGGCACACAACACACCATTTGCAATCCATCTCGGGAGTACCAAAATGTATCATGATATTCGCCATACATTTTGGTGGAGCAATACGAAGAGAGAGATAGCGCCTGCTTATCTCAAGGTGTCTAACTTGTCAACGAAGTTAAAGCGAGCATCAAGTACCAAAAGGTCCATCAGAACCACTTGAAATTCCGTAATGGAAGTGGGAGCACATTACCATGGATTTCAAGCACGGCCTTCCTAAGGTTTCTCAAGGCATCGATGCGATTTGGGTCATTGTTGATAGATCGACCAAGTCCGCTTCATTTCTTACCGATACGAGAAACTTATACACTTGAACGCCTTGCTCAGATGTACATAAACGAGATTGTAAGATCGCATGGTATGCCTGCAGATCCATAGTTTCGATCGAGACCCAAGATTCACTTCACGATTTTGGGTTAGTTTGCAAAAAGCTATGGGCACAGACTTTTACGATTTAGCTTCTAAGATATCATCCTCGCATTTTACGGACAATCGGAGAGGACTATTCAAACTCTCAAGATCTATTAAGACTCGTGTCCTTGATTTCAAGGAGTTGGGACAAGTTCTTACCATCGGTGGAGTTTTCCTACAACAACAGCTTATCAAGCAAGTATCGCATGGCTCCATTCAAGCGCCAGATGGAAGAAAGTGTCGCTTCTCCAAAGATGCCGGGATGAGGTGGGTGAAGCAACGTTGTTGGGACCGAGTTGGTACGTATGACTACTTTAAAAGATTCAAACGATCCGACAACGATAAAAACCTCACAAAATCGATAAAAAGAGTTATGCCGATCTTCATCGAAAGGACGGGAATTCGATATAGAGATCATGTGTTGTTAAGAGTCGCTTCCATGGAAAGGAGTTACAAGATTTGGAAAGAGAGGAAAACTTAACCCTCGATTCATCTGGGTCCATTTTAAATCCTCGATCGAGTAGGAACTCGTGGCTCATAGACTCGCTTTTCGCCAAATATGTCTCGTGTTCATAACGCTTTTCACATATCTATGTTACGTAAATATGTGAAAGACCCGAACCATATTATCGAAGTTAGAACCTATTTAAATAGCTAAGATTTGACGATGAAGAGGTTCCTGCTCAAATTTTGATAAGAAGGAACATATTCTACGCCCAAGGTTATACCTCAAGTCAAAGTTTTGTGGAGGAACCACGATGTCGAGGAAATGACTGGGAGTTAGAATCAAATGAAATCAAGGTATCCTTACCTCTTCGACATACCAGTATCGCACTCTAATTTCGAGGGCTAAATTTCATAAGAAGGGAGGTTGTAAGACCCCAAATTTTTATAAATAAAGATGAATTTTTCTATAAATATTATTTTTGAATATTATGGAATAAATTTGATATAATGTTATAGTTGTGGGTAATATTTATAAATTTTGCAAAGTATGCAAGTTGTTATAAAATATTCGCTTTGGCCTGGGAATATTCTTTTTTTAGGAATATTCGCATAATGGCTCAATCATCAGTGGACCCCACAAATGTAATTATTGGCTTGATCGAGAAAACGACAAAAATATTTTATAAAAATAACTACGGAGGTGTTACCGTTAAAACTGCTGAACTACCCTATGGTAAAAGTACAAGAATACGCCAGAGTTGCATAAGAGAGACACACTTGATTGATTATCGATGCTTACGTGAGAAGTCACTCACCTATGCTCAATTATTGCTACAAGAATCACACGATCATATCTCTTATATTATTGATTCAATTATTGTCACAAGATCATCTCAGATAATATGTTATAGTATTAAATCAATAATTGAGACGACAAGTTATAAATGATTAATAATTGTTGAAAGATTAAATATGTGTTGATGAAAAAAAAATGATTTGTGGTAAGTTTGATTATTTTACGGGGGCTCATATGTCATCATCTAAGAGTCTCTTCACAATAGTAATTACCTTCACAATAGTAATTACCTTCACAATAATAGTAATTACCCTCGTGAATAGTATTTACCTTCAATAATAGTAATTACCTTCGCAATAAGTAATACCCTCATGAATAGTATTTACCTTCGCAATAGTAATTACCTTCGTCAAATAGTAATTACCTCAGTAATAGTATTTACCTTCACATATAGTAATTACCTTCGTATAGTAATTACCCTCAGAATAGTATTTACCTTCACAATAGTATTTACCTTCGTTAATAGTAATTACCTTTACCGCATGTCGAACCACTTGTCGCTTCACATTACAAAAGGCCGAACCACTTGTCGCTTCACATTACAAAGGCCAAACCAACAAGTCAAGCCACTCGCTTTTCACACACTAAGAAAAGCTAAGCTAGAAATCTTCTATAAATAGAGGCCTAGGGCTTCATTATTTTTCACGAATTCATTCAAGCTATAGAGAGAGAAAGTATAGAGAGAATAAGAGAGAAAGAAGAAGAGTATTTTGTTACTACACCGCTTTAAAGATTCAATCTCCTACCAAATGTAAGGGGTGTTATTCTTCTTATTCATGAAGAGAACTGCTGTTATTCCATCGCTTATTATTCTCATTGAATAACTCGTATAAGTGGTTTACCCTATACTTGGTGACATTCTTCTATTATTCTCGCTGAACATCCTCGTCTGTGGTTTTTACACCTAACCGGTTTCCGCTTTTTATTATTATTCTCGCTGAACATCCTGTCTTGTTTTACACCGACCGGTTCCGCCTTTTATTATTCTTCTCGCTGAACATCCTGCGTCATGTGTTTTTACACCTAACTCGTTCCGCTTTTTTTATTATTCTCGCTGAATATCCTATCTCGTGTGTTTTACACCGGATCCGGTTCCATCTTTATTATTCTCGCTTGAACATCCCGCTTGCGTGTGAATTTCACCGACCGTTCCGTTATTTATTATTCTGCTGAATAACCTCGTCTGCGCGGGCCTATCGCATGCACGGTGATTTCTTTTGTTATTCCATTCTTTATTATACCCAAATGGTTAAAACTTTGACTTCTATACTCCATGAAATTAGTAGAATATCCTCGATATTTGCGCTTCATCCAAAGATCTTTTCATGGAAATATTCTTCCGATCATTCTTGAATTTTACTCTACAAAACAAAGATTATGTTGATAATTTGACGTTAATAATTCCGGATAAAATAATTTTGAACTTGTTTTATTGAATTCTTATATCATTGTCATCATCCTCATGTTTATATTTTTTTGAAAGTCATCTGTGGGTCTCAGTGCATGATGGATGGACTTGTATGATTATGACCAGAGAGACTATTCTAAGTAATCATTAACCGTAATGTTACAAATGATGTGATAAAAAATCCTCGCCGGGTCAGAAGTGCATCGATGGACGCTTGTTGTACGATGATCATGACTTATTAATGAATACACAAATATTCTCGCCCGTAGTGCATGAATAATTGTGGTCGTGATACTAAAGAATATCCTCGTCAGAAAAGTGGGGTGATTCGATGATGTGAAATATTTATTAAAGTCGAGTCTCAAATATAAACAAAGATGAAAACCTTTAAAACCTAAAAGATAGTAGACTTTATTTTCTACTTGACTTTTTAATGGATCAGATATTCACCGCAGCTTAAACCGGTTGTTTATCAGATTTTATCGCTTTAATATTATCAAGACTATTGATAATTTATTCGCATTATCTTAGTCATAATATTTCTTATCGGGCTAGTTGAGCTCACCCTTTCTTTCACCGCTCTTCGTGAAATGATAATATAGCCGGGACGAGCCTGGGAAACGAAAGATGGTCCCGAAGATAAGATTAGTAGTCCTCACTATTCGTAAAAATAGTGTGATAATAATCAGAATGAGGACTTTTTTTTGAGTTTGTATAATATCTAGTAGATTTATATTTGTATTTAAACTCACGCTTATGTCGATTGCATACCTACGCTTATGTTAATAAGTTGTTTTTAAATTCGCACTATGTAAGTGTCGCACCCAAGATGGGTGATGTATACCTAATTTTGGGGTTTATTATTCTGTTGAATAACTCAGACATCGCTGTATACCCTATACATAATCTGTAATACGGGTTTACCCTATACTTGGTGACATTCTTCTATTATTCTCGCTGGAACATCCTGTCATGTGTTTTTACACCTGACTGGTTCCGCCTTTATTATTATTCTGCTGGAACATCCATGCATGTGTTTTTACACCTGACAGGTTACGCCTTTATCATTCTGTTGGAATATCCTATCTGTGTGTTTTACACCGGATCCGTTCCATCTTTATTATTCTCGTTGGAACATCCCGCTTGGTGTGAATTTCACCCGACCTCGTTCTCATTATTATTATTCATTGAATAACATGTACATGCAATCACCGCATGCACGGTGATTTCCTTTGTTATTCCATTCTTTATTATACCCAAATTGGTTAAAACTTTGACTTATATACTCCATGAAATTAGTAGAATATTCTTGATATTTGCGTTTTCATCCAAAGATCTTTTCATAAAAATATTCTTCTGATCATTCTTGAATTTTACTCTACAAAGCAGTATCATGTTGACAATTTGGACGTTATTAGTTCCTGAATAAATTAATTCGTGAACTTGTTTTATTGAATTCTTATATCATTGTCATCATCCTCATGTTTATATTATGTTGAAAGTTATCTTTGGCTTACGTGCATAGATGAACTTAGTATGATTATAACCAGGGTTCATTCGGTATAATCAAGGCTTGATATAAATGATGTGACAAAAGTCCTCGAAGACTTGTAATGCGATGATGGATAGTTTTTGGTATGATTATGACCAGGGGTGATTCTAATAGTCGCGACCATTGATGATTTGATAAAAATACTTGGCCGTGGTATGGGGATGATTAGATATTGTGGTTTATTCATTAAAGTGAGTCTCGATGATAAAAATTGATGAAAACCTTTTAAAACCTAAAAGATAGTAGACTTTATTCTCTACTTGACTCTTTTAATGGATTACATATTCATTTTGCAGCTAAACTTGATGTCTATTGTATATTATCGGTTTAACATCATTTGTAGGCTAATGATAATTTATTCTCGCATTATCTTAGTCATAATATTTCTTCTCGGGCTAGTTGAGCTCACCCTTTCTTTCACTATTCTCTTGAAATGAGAATATAGGCGACCCAGTCGGAAACGGAGTAATGGTCCGAGGATAGCATTAGTAGTCCTCACTATTCTGTTAAATAGTGTGACAATAAATGTAATGAGGACTCCTTTTGAGTATGGATATTGTCTAAATGACAATATTCCTATTAGAACTCTCAGTTTATGTATTGTCGTATGTTACACGACAGATGTATTATTAAGTTTGTATTTGAATTTATGTACCATGTAAGTGGCGACCCAAGATAGGTGACGTATACCTAATTTTGTGTGACGCCCCCAAAATAGGTCCATTCCATCCAACCCATTCTGAGTTGTCAATACATGGTACAGAAACAACTACAACTTTATTATTACAACAGTAAAACTGTGAGTTTGAATACAAATATTATCTTCTAGACAATATCTATACTCAAATAAATCCTCATCACATTTATTGATACATTATTTTACAAAAATGGTGAGGACTACTAAACAATCCTTTCTAAAACCTTCATTCCATACCCCGACTAAACTCGCTATATTCTCGCCTCCCCGAAAAAAAAATGGAACAAAAGGAAAGGGTGAGCTCAACTAGCTTCGAGAAGAATATTATGACTAAGATAATATACAACAAATTATCGTTAGTCTTCAACAGGAAAAATATAATAGAATACAATAGACAACAAATTTTAAATCAATATTCGCAAGTGAAATAATAATTCATTAGAAGAGTTAAGTAGAGAATGCAAACTACTATCTTCTATGTATGAATTTAAAAGTTCATCGCTATCTTTTATCCCCAGAACATCAATCAATATACATCCGGAATCAAATATTCATCTTTGCACTACAGGCCAAAGATATTCATCACCGGGTCATGTTCATTTAAACACCGATCATCTTTTGCACTACGGGCCAAAGATATTCTTCAAAATCATTCATCTTTGCACTACTGGCCAAAGATATTCTTAAGAAATCATTCATCTTTGCACTACGTGCCAAAGATATTCCATAATATCATCATTTAAGACCGAGGATGATGAAAATATTTATTTTTAAAGAAACGAATCCAAAGAAACAAAATGACAAGGATTAAGGATTAAGGATTCGTACTTGGTTTTATCCACGTCCAAAAATACCTCAAAAAATAATCATAGTGGTGTAAAATTCAAGAATGATCAAAACATGGATACAATCAGAGTTAGTATCCGCAGATGATGTTTAGACGAAAAAGAAGAAATTTTATTTTTCTATTGAATAATCACCAGTATCGTGAATAGTCTTAGTATGTGTGAATAGTCTAAGATACGAATAGTAACTCCGACACCAAAAGATAGAAATTCCACAAAAACATCTTCACGCTTCATGAATAGTACTGTGAATAAGAACTCGTGAATAAGAACTCATGAATAAGTAACTCGTGAATAAGAACTCATGAATAAGTAACCCGATACATGAAAAAGTTCCAAATTTGATAAAACTTCGGATCAACATTTCAAAGATAATGATATTGAAGAAATAATATCATTCTGAAAAAAAATAATATCCCTTACCTCGAAAGATCAAGATTTTAAATTAAAAACACCTGATATAAAGCTGATGACTTGGACTTGCTTCAGTATAGCAATACTCAAAGTATACTCAAAATACTCACAAGAATACGCCGATAATATAGAGAGAGAAACTTGAGCTTAAATTGTGATTTTCAATTCTAACCTAAGACCCTATTTATAGGAAAATCTTTAGAACACAAAAGAGAAAAATTTAATAAAATATATTATTATTAATAAATTTCCCTCGCCTCTTTGGAAATCAGATCCCAACATTTCCCACATGCCAACCTTCTAGAAAGAAATGATAAAAACGTTTTTCATAAAATAAATAATTAAAACTTACAAAATCAATTATTTGAACTTCGAACTTCAATAATTCATAATAAATAGCCCTTTCATCAGAAAATTCGAATCTCGCGAGTTTTATAGGAAATTCAATTCTCTACAACTTTGCAGAAGAAAGTTTTTCCAAATTCCAAATACAAATTGACCGAAATCCACAAACAGGCGATTTTTACATTTATAATCAAATTTCAATTAATAAATGGGGTCCAATCGAGCATGTTTAACATGTTTTAAACATTTATTGCAACAAAAATACTCTTCCTCCTCAGATACTCATATATCCCACATTCGTTGTAAAAATATTACAGTTAATATATTATTAAAATAATATATTTAAATGAATTATTTTATCGTAAAAAGATAAAATATTAATTTTCAACAATTGTCATTTTTAAAAATTTTCTCATCTATATCCACATAAAATCAATATTTTCTCTCATCATATAAATCAATAATTAATTATTCACAAATAATATTACGTAATCACAATATTGACAACCAGGCGGTTCCAGAGAAGGGGCTTTCCAATAAGAATTTCTTCTTCTTGGCCGCAATTGATTAGGTGACCAAACCTCTCCTTAGATGAACTTTCTAGACATTGCCAACAATGTTATCTAATAATATTATTCAGATAATATGAATTATTGCTTGATAATAAAAAAATCTTTGTGTAATGACAATTATTGAACAACAAAGAATATAAAATATCAACGCAGAATTATTAACTCAATAAAATCTTCGAATAAAGAATTCTTCGTAACCATTATTGAGTAGTGCCTTCTTCACGTAGAATCAATAATTGGTGC
Source organism: Panax quinquefolius (assembly GCA_020205615.1). Taxonomy (NCBI): domain Eukaryota; kingdom Viridiplantae; phylum Streptophyta; class Magnoliopsida; order Apiales; family Araliaceae; genus Panax; species Panax quinquefolius. Next base: position 589,944 of record JAINUW010000225.1, on the reverse strand, counting down.
AATACCGCCATTCTTGTTCAACAACGCCAGACAGTGTGTTTTAACCACCGGGTATTCCAACAAAGATTAATCAGAATAACTATGCAGTTATTTAAAAACAACTTATATTTGTCGTTTTCTTCATCCAATCGCTTTTCATAGTATGGGGCCCACACACATTTACTGCTACGTCAATATTTAATATTCCCAATGCATCTGAATATTCCACGACCAAACGAATATTCCCTAATTTATAATGAATATTTTATAACCACTTCTGCTTATTTTGAAATATTTTATGTATTTAACCCTTAACTATCCACATTAATTAAATCAACCCTTACTATTTCAAAATAATAAATAAAGGAAATTCCTTTTATTTAAAAATTTTCTTATTACATCACATGAATAACTTATATATATATATATATATATATATATATAAGTTATTTATATTTATGCATAAATATTAATAACTAATAACTTACATTCATTAATAACTTATATATATATATATATATATATATATATATATATATATATATATATATATATACAACAACTTACATGATATATATATATCGATTAGAGTTGAAGATTGAACCTCTTGAAGATCATTGTAGATTCAGATTTGGAGTAAGAGAGATCATATTTGCATTCCTAAAACCCTAACTTCTCTTTCTTTTTATCTTTATTTCTCAATGTATGTATAATCAATTGTAGATTATGAATTTTACTTCAATCATGAATTAAACTTCATTTTGAGATTACAATGGATCTTATTGAGTAGTTTATTTTGATATGCTTCCTTGTTAGTTTAATTAATTATTATTGGATTATCTATTATGGATTGAATTAATTGATTAATTGCTTAGCTAACAATTACCGTGATAATAAACGAAAACGGATATTATCCGTATTTGAATATTATTTCGATGGATAATATTTTTAAAATCCGTTGGACACCGAATACGAATATGGATAGCAAATTAATTTTTCGTATACGGATACCACTGCATCCGAATTCGTATATATCTATTTATACCCCTAGAGTCAAGCCCATAGCTTATATCTTGAAGGCGTCAATTGTCATTAGCGTTAGGGCTGAGAAAAAGAGAGGGTAAAATGGAATAATGAAATTGAACTTTTTTAATCGAAATATTTCAATTATTTAATTATTTTTTTACATTTCGGTGGTTATATCTTTTTTAATAATATATGAGTTTGGTTGTTTTGTGTTATTTGGTTAACCGAATAATGGGAAAAAGAATTGGCGCAATTTAAAAGTTAAAACAGTACAGAAGCAAACCAAATCATTCGGTCGATACTCCAGTCTCACTCTTTGCAGTCTGCTCTAATCCAAAGGCCAAAACCCCAAATCGCGTCTCTCCACTCTACTGGTATGTCTATTGTTTTGTTTTGTTTTCTTCATTCTATCCACGAATTAAGGCTAGGGTTTGAACATGTCTATGGACAATTTTAATATAGACATGAATTGTACTGAAATAAGAATCTATGACTCATGAATTGCCGATTTGGACTAAGACGAAAACCTCAATTGAGAATAGATTGTAATTAACTTTTTTAGTTTTCTTATATCATAATAATCATTAGTTTGTGGTGGAATTCATGTTTATAGAGCCTAGAGGGTCAATTCATGTTTATGGTTTTGAGTATTTTGAAATGAAGTGTTTGTGTATGTAATGCACATGAAGTGTTTGTGTATGTAATGCACATGAAGTTCTTGATAAAATGTCCCGCGTTGTAGTATGTACTAAGAATAGAATGCATAAATTTATGCTCATGAAGTGTTCAATAGAATGTCCCTTTCATGTTTTAGCTATCCAACAGGTGCTGGCCTGCATGTGCTGCTGCCTGCATGTTTATGAGTTGCTGCTGCCACCTGCATGGCCTGTTTGTTTGGATACACAAATTGTTAGAGAAATAGTGTTTGAGTTGGGTTTCATTTATATATGTTGAACAGGACAAATGCTTATTACATTTGAATGCAAGATTAGTGTGAACTCAAATCAGCTTCAAGTTTCATAAATCCATTTATTGTTATGTCATGTTCTATCTTATCTGGTTCGGTTAGTTGTTCGGATAATAAAAACATACAAATTTCGGTTATAACCGAATGATCAGTCCTAATTAACGCAATATGATAACTGACTCAAAATTAAACGGATCCCCGATAGCCCCACAACATTATTATAATTGACCCTATTATAACCCGACCCTAATCTCTCGTCTCCCTTTGCAGTTCATAGCTTACTTTCATATGCAGAAGCTGCAAGGCAGTTCTTTTCAGTTTTCAGGAGCAGAGTTTCTATCTATCTAATAAAGCCACCAATACCGACGTTTAATCGCTCTCGAAGTGAAACTCGCTAGGTATGATCATAGCTATTATAAATTCATTTATATTACTAAACGCACACTTATACCAATTTGAACAAAATACAAAGGGGCATTTAATTCTAGAAATGCCCGTTTATGTATGTAAAAGTTATTCAACATTACTAATCAGTTGAATGAGTAATTTACACAATTGTGTTTGATTGAATTCTCAGAAGGTGATGCTACCTTTTTTTAATAATATTAAATTTCGGACGGGCGTATTCTATTTTCTGTTAAGATGGTGTATAGGGTTATCTTTACTACTTGTTGTCATTGTAATGCTAGAGTTCATCTTCCATATGTGGAAATAGATTATGTATGAGGAATAGGACGTTTAGTTGTTGATAATTTCAAGGACCTTTTTGTGGAATTTTAAATTGCAGAAAGTATAACATAATCGAGATCATGCTGCCACCGCGAATGAAGATGGCCATCACAGAAAACCCAAAGAAACTTGCCAACTTGATTGACCTTGTTAATTTACCTTCAACTCTTCGTGAATTTTTTGGTCAGTCTCAGATCTCGCGCTTGGGCTGTTTCATGCGTGTTTGGTCGTACATCAAGGCCAACAATCTCCAGGTTCCAATTCTTTTACCTAAATGTATACTTATATTTTAGCTGTTGAGAATTCATTAATTACATACTTCTGCTAAATCATGAATGAATGGTCTTACAATAAATAAAAATTATGTTGAGCCCTTAAAGACTCTTGGCTTTCGAACAATTTACTATATCATAAATGGTTGCATCCTTGCTAATATTCTACTGTAATATATATATGGGTATCCATCCACAGCAATCGGTTGTTAGGAAGCAACCCATTTTGGCCCAGCCGCTACAACTTGTAGCGGCTTATAAAAATAAAATAAAATTTGTAACAAGCCGCTACAACCTGTAGCGGTTGAGCCAAAATGGGTTGCTCCCCAACAACCGGTTGCTGTGGATGGAATCCCTATATATATATATATAAGAGATGGTAAAACAACTCAGGTATCATGCTGCGTCTCTTACGTTTGAACACTTGTAGAAACTCTAGAATGACCTATAAGGTCTAACTGTCTAAGAATTTATTATAGATACGTCTATCTTCAACCAAATCAAACTACTTCAGATAATATTCTCCTTGATAGTCAAAAGATAGAATTGCTATCCTTTTGGTTTTTGAATCTAGATTTAAGTGTCAAAACACCAAATTTCTTTAACTTAGTGTCATATTTGGTTTTGTATTTTAACATGAGGTGCAATATATATGATGATATGTAAGATATTTGGCTTCTACTTGTATCAGTTGTATGATTGTGTAAAATATTACTATACATTAGTAATAAATACAATCATCACCAGGAGGCTCATCTCTTGCAACGGCGGATCGAAGTGAAGAATGAGTTTTGAACAATGTTGGAAGAAAGGGAAACACAAGAAAACTGATTCCTTTATCTGGTGGTTTTACCTCAGAAAATATCTCTACTGATATTTGAATTAGATTACTAAGTTTTCATTTTTATTTTTTGCTTTTGGTTACTATTGTTCAACAAGTAAATCATGAAAAATAAGATAAGGAACTACTTCCATCGAGCTCTAGCTCTCAAGTGGTATGAGATTCCATAACATTTAATTGTTCAGGGTTTCAACTTTCAAGACTTTTTTTGTTGTTGGGGGTGGAGGGGGATTTTTAGATCTAGTCTCAGTGGGGGCACTGTCTTGTCATTCATATTGGCCTTATTTCTTTGTTGCTGCATGCCATGCACTAAAAGCTTAATAGTTTACAACACAAGAATATAGCTTTTGCCGATTGGACAGTTTTTTCTTTTTTCAGGATCTGAACAATAAGAACATAGTCAATTGTGATGAAAAGTTGAAGAGTATTTTGTTGGGCAAACCTCAGATTGAGCTGGCTGAACTTCCTGCGCTGATCAAACTGCATTTTCCCAAGGAGACAATGACTTTTAAGCTTTGAATAGTGTGCTCTTTAGCTTACTATTGCCCTTCCCGTCAGATGCATTACCAGACTATCTACCTGGCTTAATATTATTGTGAATTAGTGTTCCATTTATGAAGTTTTGACTCGTTGTGTGGGTATATCTTTTAATCTTTATATAATATTGTTCACTAATTTTAAATTACATTCAGAAGATATTCAGGTTCTAAATTTGCGATTATTATTATAGGTAATATAATGACAATTGTGCATTTCCTGTCTTCTAACTCCTGTAATTTTTTTAAAGCACTTTTTTTTTGTAGGGCTAAATTACAATTATTTCCTTGTCAATCATGTTTGCACTTACTTTTCACAAACTGAATACCATCACAGAAAGGCCATCATCACCACCCAAATTTAACCTGAGCAACCCAAAACACTCTCCATCTCAATCAAGCCTCCTTCCGCGCTATCAGACAGAAGACTATCACTGAAAACACGTCAAAATTGGGGAGATTGAAAAATATGTGGGATCGATCTGGGTAGCGGTTTATATAAGTATTAATTTGGATCGATAAATATGATCCCAGTTTAGTTAACTGTGTAAATTTTATGGAAATATATTTTGCTCCTGAATGTGAAGTTCCATGTGTAATTTTGTCTTGAACAATTTATTTATTTTTTCTTCGGGATCTATTTTTAAACTGTCATTTACTCTTCTTTTTTCTTTTTTAGATGTATGTGCCCAAAGAAAAATACTGTTTCCTGATGTACATTTAAGAAAAAAAACTTAAATTTATCCATTTTATAAAGTTCATCATAATTCCCTAATTATTTTGGATTTTGTTTTTGAAGCAATTGAGTCCAGTGAAATACATTTCTTTTTTGGAACTTTTATAAAATAAAAACTAGAAAATATATAGATTTGACTCATTTGATAATGAGAATTTGAAATGTTTATGAATTTTTTAAATATGTATTTCACAAATTTTCTATTTGAGGAGATATATTTCCTGAATTCCAATTTCCTTCCCTGCCATTTCTTTCCAGGCAAGCAAGCAAGCACGAATTTTCTATTTCTCACTTCTAAATTAAATTCTAATAATATAAACCCCCTTTCTTCTAAACCGCCACGAACAAATTCTAAAAACCCCTTGTTTCTCTTTCTCTCTCTGTCAAACGCCGGAATCAGGTTTGCGAGATGTTGTTCGGCAGGGTTAGCTCTCGGCTATCAAGTCGGATCAGTTTGGCCATCCGAAATTCGTTGCTCTTTTACGTTCGAAGCCAAGAACAACAACAATACATCCCTCTGTTGAATCAATTTCGTCCCCTCCATCAATCTCACGACAAGGTACCCTTTTATTCAGTATAATTAGTATTCTGGTGATTAAATAATGCCTTTACAGGTGCTAGGGTTTTATAAGGGTTTTAGCTGTAGCGACCTTTTCAGGCGCTAGGGTTTATCAGGGTTTCAGCAGTAGCATGAATAAAATCAGTTGTGAAGTCGAGGTTGAAAATGCCCTTTTTTTTTCTTTTTTTTTGCGCTATGTGGTTTGTATGCTACAACTTGTGATTTTACCTGATGATGTTTTTTCTTTGGGTTGGTATTTATCAAACTTAGATACTGGCAACTTTGTGTGATTTCTTTCCCAACCTTAAGGTTTTATACTAAAAATGAAAATTGGAGTTGCTTTATATGTAAGTGAAAATCTGAAATTATTGGTACCTGTAATTTTTTTTTATCAGAACATTATAATTTCCAGGAAATCAAATTCATGATATAATTAGGTTGCATATAAGAAACTCTTAATGCCTACTTCTAGATCTAGGCATTTACTGAAATAAATTGGGTGTGGCATCATGAGATAAGGGGTGGATGCTAAGAATCTCTGCTTAGGTGGGCTAATTTATTCTTTTCCCTCCAGCTTAGGCGGGATAATTTTTTTCTAGACAACCTTGAACCTTGTTATGTATCAAAGACCCATATACTTATAGATATGCTTGGGTTATTTCAGGTGGTTGCAGATCAGGTGTCTTTGTTACATCATTCAATCCTCAGTTCATTTTCCTTGCAACAACGATTCTCATCATCTGCATCGTCTCAACCTGATGAAAAGGAGACTGCGCAGCCCGAAAATGCTTCTGAAAAAACAAGTGGAGATGCTGAAGTATCTGATCAAACAAAATCATCTGCATCTGGAAATACTTCCGACCAGACTGAGGAATTAGGTTCTATTCAATTTTTCATATTAACATGTTCCTGTGTTCTACAGAATTTGAAGAGGAATGAATGAACTACATTTTTTTTATCCAGGTGCTGAGGATAACTTGTCCGTGGATGATCTGGTGAGACTTGTAGCAGAGAAGGAAGAACTTCTCAAGGCGAAGCACAAGGAGGTTGAAACTATGAAAGATAAAGTTCTGCGGACTTATGCTGAAATGGAGAATGTGATGGACAGGACAAGACGTGAAGCAGAGAATTCAAAAAAGTTTGCCATACAGGTATTTCTCAGCGCAGTTTCTTTTAATGATGGATCACTTTCATGTTGGGTTGTGCCTTGTTATAGCAATTCTTTGTATTTTCTACCCTTTCTTTATTCCAATGTACTTTGCAGAATTTTGCAAAGAGCTTATTGGATGTTGCAGATAATATGGGTAGAGCTTCTTCAGTTGTAAAAGACAGTTTTGCAAAGATTGACACATCTGAAGACACCGCTGGAGCTGTGCCACTTCTAAAAACACTACTAGAAGGTGTTGAAATGACTGAAAAACAGCTAACAGAGGTATAATATTATTTTCCCACAAATATCAGATTCGTGTTCACTAAATAAATTTGACAGGACTGCTTTGGAAAGAACCCAGATTAGCTAGAGATTCTTCTATATCTTCTCAATTAGACACACTTACTATATTTTATATGTTGCTGAATGAATCTTTCAGGTTATAATTTATGTTGCCAGCTAATCCTGGCAAGTTCTAATTACTGCCCAATGCCTTAATCTCTATCATGTGCTAAAGAATGATGAACATGTGACACATATTAACGACTTTCAGTGAGAAGATTTTTTAGGTTGGGCTTATGATTTGTTTTCTTTCAGGTATTCAAAAAGTTTGGAGTTGAAAAGTATGATCCTCTGAATGAACAGTTTGATCCTCATAGGCACAATGCAGTATTCCAAGTTCCAGATCCTTCCAAGGCTCCCGACACTATTGCTGTTGTCTTGAAGGTAAGTTTAGCAGACCAGTTAATGTATATGTTAAATCTTGTCCTTCTGAAGCCTTGTAAAACATGGAAACAGTGGGAGGGACTTAGACCACAAGAAGGAGAAGCCTTGTGAAACATGGAAACAGTGGGAGGGGCTTAGACCACAAGGAGAGTACTCTGTTTTTAAAGAAGAATCATATATTATTTTTTCTGTTAAAAAGAATCAGTATGTATGTATATTTCTTTTGACGAGTGCTTGCATGAGTGAATTCTTTATCTTGTTTCTTAGATTTGGGAAACGAAATTTATTTGATGGAGTGAGTAGCATAATTAACTACTTGAACGAAGTGCATCTTTGTTTTTCTTGCTGCAGTCGGGGTACATGCTGTATGACCGGATTATTCGGCCTGCTGAAGTTGGGGTGACAGTAGCAATGGACAACAAGGAAGGCTCTTAGAGTTAAAAGGAATGGCTTTGTTGAATACACATGACATGATATTATGAAAAAGATTCGACTCCGGATACGACTCATATCTTAGGGAAGGTTTAGGTGCTGTTTAAGGTGGAACAATCTTTTTCTCCAGTTTATCTATGTTAAATTTACAATAATTGTGCCATAAGAGAGCTTGAATAACATTTTTAGTTGCTTAAATTAATAGAAACAGTTTTGGTTTGTATTGAAATTTCAAGCTACAATATGGGACTTGGATTGTTGTTTTATGACATTGCATTTTTCATTTACTTCTGCTATTCATTGTTACATGCCATTCTGAGATCGAGAGATTCTAAGAAATCTGGTTTGTTCCTCCCAATAGTTCTAGAGGCCTTGCACTTGTAAAATGGAGTAGAATTTATTTTTTTTGGGTATCTTTTCGTTTCAGTCAACAATTCAGCAAAAGTGTGTTTTTTTTGGGTGTTAATATCCTAAAACGCTTTATTTTTGGTACGGTTAGCTTTTTCTATTGAAAATATCTAAAACAAAGGTACAGTTCTACTGCAAACTGGCAATCAAAAAAGCATAATCTGATAAGTGCCATTTCAGAAAAGAGAATTTAAATCCAGCCGTATAGTGATTGTAATTCAGAAAAGATAATTTAAATTTGGGCGTAAAGTGTTTGTGGGTGACAATAGATTTTGTTGCTCTTAGTTTCCTGTTTTAGACGTGGAAAAGAAAACATTACAAGAAAACACCAAGATGAGACGCTGCTTCAAGGGGTCCCCAACTGCCTTACTTCCAATATCTGGTCCAGCTTCGTGAGCAAGTCTTTCTGCTCCTCAAAAGTAAGGCTCCTTAATATCTGTACCAGAAAAAAGCTTTATTTATTAACTAACATTGCAACATAATTGCCCCAGCTGAGTTGGCCAAGGGTTTAAAAAGATCAATGGATCTGCTCTGTAAGATTGGGAAATAAATACTCACCTGATCCAAAATAATCTCAACTGGATAGGTTTGAGGAATTATGAATGACTGGTGATAGATGTATGCAAAAACAGCCATTACCATCTGCAGATATATATATATATATATATATATATATATATATATATATATATATATATATATATATAACCTTAGTTACCAGTGTAAGCTATCATTTCAAATTCTAGTTCTAGCATCATAAACATATGAAGAATGCTTCCTTCCAAGATTACCGATTTGTGATTAGAGATGCATTTGTGAGGTCAAAAGAAAGCCAAAGCTAAAACAACTTAACCTCAAGATTTCTGCATCTTAAAGAAAGACCCTGCCATTTCTGCGTGTTTGTTTTTTCGCTTCTTTTCAATAGGTGAGACCCTAGTAGTTTCTTTGACAACTCAGGATCATATTATCAGCAATTTTATTTACAGAAAAAATTCATTGCAACGAAAGTTACGCAACATGGTCCTATACCATTGGTATATATCTTGAATTATTCAGTATAACATACCAGAAGTTTGCCTTTGTGAATTATATTTTGTATCGGAGGTATTATAATACGTCCCAAGAAAATAATATAAGCTTATATAGTAGCTATGACAGATAAGTTCCACCATGATAGTACTGTTGCAGTAGATTATAATCTATGTCTCAATTTACTTCACACTTTTTTTTGTGTGCGTAGCAGAGAGTTTAAACATACAAAAATATATTTTAATATTATATTTTTAATATTTAGATGTTATATTTCCAGTTACATTACAAATATATTATAAATACAATATCTTAATGCTTTTTTATGCACTTACAATCTGTGTGAACAACAAAAATAGTGTTGGCAAGTAAATTGAGTCAGAGAGACCGAGGGAGTCTCATCTTCTAACGATAACATCAGTCTGAAATCAAACCTCAAATAGCGTCAATTGGGATCACCAGTAGAAAGTAGCTTACCTGACAGTCCATCCTATCAGTAAAACCGCCATGTCCAGGAATACTATATCCAAAATCCTGGAAATTGAGAAGTAGATTTATAACCATGATTAAATAAAATTAATAATCCAGAAAATGATAATGAAAATGCACCTTGATTTTAAATGCTCTTTTGAAACCGCTGGCAAAAAAGCCTCCAAAAGGTGCTATAATGGATGCAAATAAACCAAAACATAAAGCATGCCATTGCACAGGCAAAACTGACATCTCTTTCCAAAGAAACTGCAATATCTCAGTTGACCACATGAGTATATTGTTCAATTAAATTTAGGGGGAAATTTCAAAATAGAACTACAGGTACAAAGGCCGGTATATTCAAGTAACTTATTTCTATTGTGAGAAATCTTGAGCTTGTGCTTCACATAAAGACAATCAACTTGTCAAAATTTAGAAATGTATGGTACTAAAAATAAGCAGGCATTTCATTCTTGTAAATTCAATCAATACAACTGGTTATCCTCCTGCTACCTAACACCAGCCCATGAAAAAAATAATTATTCATGACTTCTAATGAACCAGAAGAGGTAGGAGTGGAAGGAAAGATATGAGGCGTAGATGTTCAGCCACGACTACCGTTAACGCTTGAATTTGTCCACCCGTTCAACTACCGGCTTGGACATGAACATGCACAGAAAGAACCATCAGAAAGTACTTGAAGTCGCCTGGATACCTCCAATGTGAGAGTAAAAACAGGTTTCAAAGATGGGTTACAATGGAGGAGCTAGTATTTAGTAGGCTATAATGCGTCAATGTACCTTTATTGTTAACCTGTTTTTGTAGTTTAGCTACACCATCTCAATTGAGTTACAATTCCTAATAGGAATTAGGAATTGTACAAAGAAATCCTATTGGAAAAGGCAAGTACCATACAAGAGTTAGTATTGGAAATGGTAACTGCATGATGTCTTAGTTGACAAGATAGCGACCCAAGCCTATTAGACTTAGGAATTTGTTATGAGCGCTTAATATATAATGGCCTCGAATCTGGCCCAATTCAGACAACCCATTATATGAAAATGCACAACCCAACATTACCCCCTACTCATTCAGAGAATTTGGCCCAATTCAGACAACCCATTATATGAAAATGCACAACCCAACATTACCCCCTACTCATTCAGAGAATTGAATGAAGTGGAGGAGTAAAATAAATAAAAGGCTTCGGGAGTCTGAAGGGAATCTAGACTGAAGGCAGAGCCCAAGTGGAGGGAAATTCAACTTATTATTGAATGGGTCACCCTTATTGTGGAAGTTATGCTATTATTCCTTTAATGGATCGATATACTCAAATGTAGGCTTGAGAGGCATTCACCGAGCCCAAGCATGGGCTGCTAAGAAGTAAACACATAGGGTTTAACATTGGTCCAATCCAAAAGATGCTAATGAAATAAAGAAACCTTATTTATTCTGGGTGCGTGCGGGTGTAATAAAGGTCATGACAGCGCATTGGGGGGGTTTACCAGGACACGCAGCAAGATAAGTGTCCCATCACTACCCCAATTGTTAAATCATTATTGAAGGAGCGCCAAATCTTAGAATAAATAGAGAGTAGAAGTTATCATACTTTTCTGGTGTTTGTAAGATCAAAGCTATTTGAAGAGAGAGAATAAATTTTAGATGGCATATTCGACGTCGATTCATCTCCAATCTTCAAATTTCATCTTATTCTCAGTAAGATCATTATCTTCTTGTTTTCACATTCCATTATCTTCAAATGGGTAGTTCTTCCAAGTTTAGGCCCGTCTTCCTTCTCACATGCCGAGGAAGAAGTTACGGTAGCTGTGGAGGGGATTCCCATAGGGCAAACATATAAACTCCCTGTCATGGAACATGTTAGGACTCCTAAAGATATAGAACGACATAATAGGTTTGAATATGCTAGGGATATGTATAAGACAACTAATACGCCTTCACAGATATCTGAAACAGATATTGAACTGCTGAAGACTGAGTTTTACATCCCCGAGGACTACAAGGTGAAAAAACACAGTGAGAAAGATCGGAAGTATTGGCAACCCAAGGGTGAATGGATTGCCATGTCAAGGCATATCCTTTTATTTGGCTTGTGCTTTCCTCTTCAGGAGTTTGTTCTTGAACTCCTTCATACCACCAGTCTCAGTTTGAATCAACTGGTGCCAAACTCTTACATTCATCTTCATAGTTTCATGACATTTTGTCATGATCAGGGTATTAAACCTTCACTGGATTTATTGTACCAATTTTTCTCCAACTTATGTCTGATCTTCCAAGCTTGAACTTTATCTTCGGGAAGAACATCATTTTTCAGGAAGTTGATGATATGCGTCATTCATGAAACTTCCTGATCAATATCCATGACTTCTCAAATCATTGTGCTTGGTTCTTGTAGAGTTTCCAGGTAAACCGAACTATCCAGAGATTCTTGATCTGTAGTTGCCAACTTAGATAGGGCATCTTCAATTGTGTTATCAGCCTTAGCCAAGGAGCTGGTATTTGGAAAAGTCGGTGAGGATTGAATGAACGAGCTGAAGATAAGCCTGCAGATGCGTTCATACTCCCCTAACACCTGTTTTACAACTAACTGAGAATCACTATATATCAACAGATTCTTCACCTCAAGGCTTCGGGCCACTTCAATAAGGCCAGAAGAGCTTCATACTCTGAAATATTATTGGTAGCCATGATGTTAAAAAGTATGGTCTGTTGTACCTTAAACCCTTCTGGTGAGGTGATAATGACACCGGATCCGCTCCTAAAACCTGTAGAGGATCAGTCGACAAAGAGAGTCCAAGCAAGATCTTCGAATGATTGTCTTTTATCTGGAATAGGTGTTTCCGTTATGGGTTGATTAATCTTCATTTCTTCAGGAAAAGAGGTGATGAAGTCAATTAGAGTTTATGTTTTAATGGCAGGACACGCGCGCATAAGTGCCCCATCACTACCCCAATCGTTAAATCATTATTGAAGGAGCGCCAACTCTCAGAATAAATAGAGTAGAAGTTATCATACTTTTCTGGCGTTTGTAAGATCAAAGTTATTTGAAGAGAGAGAATAAATCCCTAATTTCCTTTTGATGGCATATTCGGCGTCAATTCATCTCCAATCTTCAAATTTCATCTTATTCTCAATAAGATCATTATCTTCTTGTTTTCACATTCCATTATCTTCAAATGGGTAGTTCTAACCAATTTAGGCCCGTCTTCCTTCTCCCATGCTGAGGAAGAAGTTACGGTGGCTGTGGAGGGGATTCCCATAGGGCAAACATATAAACTCCCTGTCGTGGAACATGTTAGGACCCCTAAAGATATAGAACGACATAATAGGTTTGAATATGCTAGGGATATGTATAAGACAACTAATACGCCTTCAGAGATATCTGAAGCAAATATTGAACTGATGAAGACTGAGTTACATCCCCGAGGACTACAAGGTGAAAAAATACAGTAGAAAGATCGGAAGTATTGGCAACCTGAGGGTGAATGGATTGCCATGTCAAGGCATCTCCTTTTATTTGGCTTGTGCTCTCCTCTTCAGGAGTTTGTTCTTGAACTCCTTCATACCACCAGTCTCAGTTTGAATCAACTGGTGCCAAACTCTTACATTCATCTTCATAGTTTCATGGTGTAAGACCCCGAATTTTATGAAATAACAGTATTCAATTTTTCTATTCAGTAAATGGTTAAATTGATAAAAAGCAAAGTTAAGGGTGCTATATGAATTTTTTTTCAAAATAAACAAGTGGTTATAAAATATTCATTTTTATCGGGGAATATTCGTTTGGTTGTGGAATATTCTTTCCTCACGGGTTTTTTGTCTACGGCAAGCGACCATTTGTTCAGGGCCCCATAACGGATAAATTGGTTTAATGAAGAAAATGACAAAATTGAGTTTTTATAAATAACGGCGTAGTTGTTACTGATTAACATTTGTTGAATATCCGGTGGTTAAAATACGAATACTGCCGTAATTGCACAAGAGCAGCCTGATCAAGTATTACAATATTTTTTCAATTATTGATTCTTACGTGAGAAGACACTTTCGATAATTGTTACGGTAGTTACTTGTTCAATATTTTATTTTATCGATTGAATAATTCTTGCGTTGATATTTTATATTATTGTTGTTTCAATAATTGTCACTACACAATATTTCCCATTATCGGATCAATAATTCATATTATTTAAATAATATTATTAGATAAAGATTATTTGCAATGTCTAAAAAGTTCACATCGAGAGGTTTGGTCACCTAATCAAGGCGCCAAGAAGGAGAAATCCTTATTGAAAGCCCCTCTTCCTGAACCGTGCGGTTTGTCATTATTGTGATTCTGTAATATTATTTGTGAATAATTAATTATTGATTTATATGATAAGGAAATATTTACTTGATCTGAATATAAATGATGGATTTATTTATGTGGTTATTAATGAAGGAGTTAATGTTGAGGTGTTTTATCAAGATTTTTGTTTGATTGGAGGTATTAAAAGATCAAATCCTTGTTCTTACAAATTTTATTGTGTGAGTTATAATTTTTAATTTGTGCTGATCAATCGTTATGATTTTTTGGATATGTTATACATATATGAGTTGAGTATATGTCCACAAATTTTGAACCGTTAAAAATGAACGAATGATTTGTTATGAATTTTAAGAGGTGACTGATTCGGAAATTAGGTTTATAAATGATTTTGGTGGAAAATTCTAGAATTGGTGGGCCCCACTTTTGGTTGGTGAGAAATGTGCTCAATTGAATTTTCAAATGTGGTGGGTGGGAATAAGTAGCAAGTAAAGCCATCGTTCATAGGAGTTAAGTCTGTTTTTTGCGTCTTAACATTTTCCTATAAATAGAGGCTAAGTTAGAATTGAAAATCACACCGTAAAACAAGTTTTCTCTTTCTCTCTAGATTATCGAGTGTATTTTGTGAGTATTTAGATACTTGAGAGTTCTTATTCTTCAAAGGAAGTTTCCTTGAAATAAATATCCGATATCCAAATGTAAGTCTTTGCTCTTTTGAGATAAGAGATTGTAAGGGATAGTAAGGGATTGTAAGGGATATTGCCATTATTATGGTAAGGGATTTTAAGGGATTGTAAGGGATATTTTTTCGTAATGATGTTATTCTTTCAATATCATTATACCGAAATATTGGTATGAATTTTATTGTGGAAATTCTACCTTTTTGTGTCGGGATTACTATTCACGATACTCAAGACTATTCACGATATCTGATCTTATTCACATATACGACACTATTCATGAGTTACTATTCACGAGTTACTATTCACGGGTACTATTCACAAAAAAAATTTGGTTTCTTTTTCTAACCAAATTATCGTTGATTTATGAATCTTACTCTTGAAATTAAATCCATGTTTTGATGATATTGTTTTTATTATCATATATAACATTTTTATAATCCTGGTGAAGAAATTTCTCTTTGACTTGAGTGTAAAGATAAGTAGATTATTAGTATGATCATGACTATGGGTTCTTGTGAAACCCCAGATTTTATGAATAAAGAATTAATTTTCTCGAAATATTTTTTAAATATTATGGTGTGGATTTGATATAATGTTATAGTTGTGGGTAGTATTTATAAATTTTGCAAAGTATGCAAGTTGTTATATAATATTCGATTGGTCTGGGAATATTCGTTTTAACAGAGAATATTCGCATAACTAACACAATCATTGGTGGACCCTATAACGGAATTATTATTTGATTGAGAAAACGACAAAAATATTTTATTGAAAATAACGGCGGAAGTTTTACCAATCGATCTTGTTGAACTACTTTCGGTAGTAAAAAATACGATGTCTGGCGTTGTTAGACAAGTAGTAGCACACCTGCAGATTGATTATTGATATTTATGTGAGAAGTCACTCGGTTTTGTTCAATTATTGCTCTGAATAGTTCTTTGCGTAGTATTTCACATTATTTGATTCAATTATTGTTGATTTAGAAGTTTTGTTTTATTCAGTATTAACGTAATAAAATAGAAACATTTTTTATATAAAATGAATACTTTATTAAAGTTATTCTATAAATAGAATATATTATATTTTATTATCGTAGTGTTTTTTCGTAGTAAAAATCTTTTTATATAAAAATGTAATACTTTATTAAAGTTATTCTATAAATAGAATATATTATATTTTACTATCGACAGTGTTGTTTGACAATTACTTGCGTAGTGTTTGCGTAGATAGTAGATTCTATTCTCTACTGACTCTTTTAATGGATTGCTTGTTCTCACTGCAGCTTAAACTTGATGTCTATTGTATTTTATCGCTTTAACATTGTTGGGAGGCTAATGATAATTTATTTTGCATTATCTTAGTCATAATATTTCTTTGGCGGGCAAGTTGAGCTCACTCTTTTCTTTCACTTTGTTCTCTTGTGAAATGAGAACGTGGGCTGACCGAGTCTGGGAATGGAGTGATGGTCCCATGATAGTATTAGCTAGTAGTCCTCACTATTCCATTAAATAGTGTGACAATAAATGTAATGAGGACTTATTCGAGAGTGGATATTATGCTGAAAGACAATATTTGTATTTAAACTCACAACATATGTTTTGTCGTATTTTACACGACTGTTGTATTATTAGTTTGTATTTGAAGTTTGTACCATGTAAGTGGCGACCCAAGATGGGTGACGTATACCTAATTTTGGGGGCATCAAAGTTGGTATCAAAGCTTAGGGATATGATCCCTGGCTAAGATGTGAGATAAGAACTAGGAGGGGAGAGACGGGGAATTCCTTCGCTAGTATGACTTACCTAAGTTTATTTAGTATTTAATTGGTCGGTCAGAGTATAGGGATAATATGTGATATGTTAATTAACCCTTGTTTTGTGGCAATGTTTGAAAATGGCATCCGAGAATGTTGAGATTATCAATGGAGCACAGGAGACCGTTGAGTCTTCACAGATCAATAATCAGGATTATGTGCAACCACAGAACAATACTCATGAAAACAATAACACCGATGAAATGGTGAATGATGGGATGGTCAGAGGCTTTATGCAATTCATGCAACAACAAAGCGAGCGACTCTCATCTCCCAAAATGCGGGAAGAAATATTGATAACTCTCGACGGCCACCGCTAAGCGCTTTAAGGAGCAATTCACGCAACAATATGCAAGGGCTACCGGCCCATCCATAATGCAGTGGAAACAATGGTAACCCACACTGTTGGTCACCGCTTAAGCGAATCAAGGAGCTGGGACCACCGGAGTTTTGGAAAAGCCGTAACCACTTAAGGCGAGACATGGATAAAGCAGATTACAAGATATTTGATGTCTTGGAATGCTCGTGAGGAGCAAAAGGTTCCATTCGCCACCTTTATGTTGCGTGAAGAAGGAGATCATTGGTGGGAATCAGAAACGCACTCCACTTTCGACACACCCAAGATGTCTTGGGAGAAGTTCCAAGAATTATTCAACGACTAGTACTTTCACGAAAGTATTCGTCACACGTAAGGAGGTAGAATTCATCAAGTTTGGAGCAAAACAATATGACCGTGTGTCGCGATGACGAGGCTAAGTTTGGGGAGTTATCCCGGTTTGCATCCCATTTGGTCGATAATGAGGAGCGAATGACGCTGAATGTTTTTCGCGAGGTTCAAAACCCGATATACGCCAATACCTCATTTCTCACAAACTTTGTTTATATTCAGATGTTGTGAATAGGGCTCAGTTATTGGAGAGCGATAATGAGTCAGCACAACCAAAAGGCAACGACCAACAACACGATAATAATCATATCGGTGGCAACGGTCATCGAACAACGATAACCATCGTGGGGATATTATTATGCCAAGAATGGTAACCATTTCGGTGGTAATCATGGCCAAGATAATAAGAAGGACATTTTAAGAAGAAAGTTCAATGATAGCGTGAAGACGTCGCGCACCAAAGACCCGTTTCAAAGGAAGAAGAACGACCATCTATTCGTATGTTTTAAATCTTGACAAGAGGGACACATCCGTCAAACTGCACCCAACAATCCAAAGCGAGTTTTAATTACGGAAGAGAAGGTCACCTAGCTCGATTTTGTCGTATGGTGAAGTCAAGTCCAGCTGGGATAGTGATGCCAAAGGATGTCCCAGACAAGCTAAAGCCGTTAGTTTAAGAAAGAGCGTTTTTTTTTCGTGACAAGGAACCTGAATAAAATTGTCACGGGTATGTTAGTCATAAACTCTCATAAATCTATACTGTGTTATATACCTGGTTCTACTCACTCTTTTATTTCACCTAGTTGTGTTTGATGTTTGAAGTTAATTAGGAGAAGTTAGACTTTGATATATCCGTTTAAACTCGATTCGGAGAAACCTTCGTTACCTCCATTATTTATAAATCTTGTTCAAATCAACACTTTCACGTTACGCGTGTGATCTTGTCTCTTTGAAAATACTTGCCTTTGATGTGTTTTTTTTTTTTGAAACGATTGGTTAACTACTCATCATGTTTTTTCGTAAGGTTGTTAGCTTTCGTATTCCTAACAAACCTATTATGCGAATTCAAGCAACCAAACCACTAAATTCAATCATCATCATATCGAAGCCATAAGTAAAGAGCCCGATCCTTTTGTTGATGACTTCACGGTGTGGAATGCACCGGCCGACTTTTACGTAGGCGACGCGTCGTGAATGACGATGACAAGTTGATAGGTATCATTGTGAGGTCTTATCTAGGTTAAGGGATAAAGTCACGGTTGGTATCAATGTGACGTCTTATCTAAGTCTTGGATGAGTGTAACGCTTTGAATGATATTTCTATTGTTAATAAATTTTCTTACGTATTATCAAGACTTCTTAGCTTTATCCTCAGAGCGTGAAATCGAATTTTGTATTGACCCCCAAAGACTGAAACCCATTTCTAAAACCCTCAAATATTTCTTTACTTAAAACGAACGTAATACGCTATTAAATACGTTGGCTCAAGTTGTTGAAGATTACGATCGTATTCATTCAATACCATCGTGGGAAAGCGAACGTGGTAGTGGTAATGCGTTGAGTAGAAGATCGATCGTATCGTTCTGAGTCGATGTTGTTAACCTGAAAGGCCCATTTCGCGACTTTACAAATGATGAAGATAGAGTTAAAGACTCTAGGAACACAAGTGAAGATAACGAATATCTGAGTAGAATCGACTTTAATCAATAAAGTTAAAGCCGCCAAAACATACTCGGAAATGATGAATGTGAAGAAGAAGGTTCAAGAGGGCATTATTCTGTAAGCAAGAATCGACGAAGAAAGGAAATCTCAACCCTCGATTTAATTGACCCATTTGAAATCCTCGATGAAGTAGGAACTGCGGCTATAGACTCGCTTTTGGCGCCAAGTATGTCAAGTGTTCGAACTTTTTTTCTATCGATGTTAAGTAAATATGTGGATGACCGAACCACATTATTAATTTAGAATTGACGAGATAGCGGATGATTTAACGTATGAGATCTCGTGTTAAAATCTTGGATAAGAAGAATCGTATCCAACACTCAAGGGTTATACCTCGAGAGTTAGAATCAAAATGAAGTCAAGGTATCCTCACCGTTTCTAAGATACCAGTATGTACGTAAATTTCGAGGGCGAAATTCCATAAGGAGGGGAGATTGTGAAACCCCAGATTTTATGAATAAAGAATTAATTTTCTCGAAATATTTTTTAAATATTATGGTGTGGATTTGATATAATGTTATAGTTGTGGGTAGTATTTATAAATTTTGCAAAGTATGCAAGTTGTTATATAATATTCGATTGGTCGGGAATATTTGTTTTAACAGAGGAATATTTGTACAACGGCACAATCATTGGTGGACCCCACAACGGAATTATTGTTTGATTGAGAAAACAACAAAAATATTTTATTGAAAATAACTATGGAAGTTTTACTGGCGACATCGTTGAACTACCTTCGGTAGTAAAGTAATGCGAATATCTGGCGTTGTTGCGTAAGTAGCAATACGGTATTGATTATTGATATTTATGTGAAAAGTCACCGGTTTTGTTCAATTATTACTTTCAATAGTTACGATAGTATCTCACATTATTTGATTCAATTATTGTTGATTTAGAGTTTTGTTTTATTCAGATTATTATTACGTAATAAAATAGAAACATATTTTTATATAAAATGTAATATTTTATTAAAGTTATTCTATAAATAGAATATATTATATTCTATTACGATAGTGTTTTGCATAGTAAAATCTTTTTTATATAAAATGTAATACTTTATTAAAGTTATTCTATAAATAGAATATATTATATTTTATTATGCATAGTGTTTGCATAGTAAAAATCTTTTATATAAATATAATATATTATATTTTATTTAAAAAATTTCTTTAAATATGGACCGTCCGATTAAAGTAAATCAATGGACCGTTCATGAATTAGTTACTATCGTTCCATTTTCCTATAAATAAAGCTCATTCCTTCATTATTTTCTTACGAATTCAATTTAACTCTGTAGAGAAAACTATAGAGAGAGATTATAGAGAGATAGAAGAAAAGTTTTCTCGCTACTTCACTACTCTTATATCAAGTATTATTTTATGGTAAGGGATATTATTCTTTTGTATTCAAGAAGAGAACTTCTCATTATTCCATTTCTTTATTGTTCATGGAATAACTCAGATACGCTGGCTACCCTATACTTGGTGACATTCTTCATTATTATGTGTTTATTATTCTCGCCGGAATATCCCAGTATGCATCTTTATCTGTGGGACTGGTTCCATTTTATTATTATTCCGATTTATTATTCTCGCTGAATATCCTCGCTCATCTTTATACTGTGGGACTGATTCCATCATTTATTATTCCGCATTTATTATTCTGTTGAACATCCCGTTGATTGTAATTTCACCACGACTGGTTCCGTTATTATTATTCTGTTGAAATAACCGCCTATGCGCGGTACCGCATGCATGGTGACATCTTTTGTTATTCCATTCGGTATTATACTCAGGTTGATTAAAATTTTGACTTCTATACTCCATGAAATTAGTGGAATATCCTCGATATTTGCGCTTCATCCAAAGATCTTTCATGAAAATATTCTTCCGAACATTCTTGAATTTTACTCTACAAAGCAAAGATCATGTTGACAATTTGGACGTTATCGGTTCTGGACAAATTAATTCTTGAACTTGTTTAATTGAATTCTTATATCATTGTCATCATCACGCTTCATGTTTATATTTATCGAAAGTCATCCGTGGCACAGTAGTGCATAGATGGACTTGGTATGATTATGACCGAGGATTATTCGGTATAATCATGGCCGTAATGTTACAAATGATGTGAAAATTAAAAGTCCTCATTGGCGTAGTGCAGTGATGATGGACGCTTTTGGTATGATTATGGGTATGGATTCTCTTCTACAAGGTGCAAAAGATGAATTGTTTTATGGCACGATCAGGACCATTGATGAAAACACGATTATCTTTGGCCCGTGAGTCGTGGATAATTCGTGGTCGCGTAATCTGAAATAATATCCTCGGCACAGTAGTGCGGGATTATTTAATGATGTGGATTATTTATCGAAATGAGTCTCGTGATAAAAGTGATGAAAACTTTTTAAATCATAAAAGATAGTAGATTCTATTCTCTACTTGACTATTTTAATGGATTGCTTGTTCCGCTACGCTTAAACTTGATGTACATTGTATTTTATCGGTTTAACATCATTGGAGGCTAATGATAATTTATTTTGCATTATCTTAGTCATAATATTTCTTCTTTGGGCTAGTTGAGCTCACCCTTTCTTTCACCGTTTCTCCTCGTGAAATGAGAACGTAATTTAGGACGAGTCTGGGGAATGGAGTGATGGTCGGATGATAAGATAATAGCTAGTAGTCCTCACTATTCGCTAAATAGTGTGACAATAAATGTAATGAGGACTTATTCGAGAGTGGATATTATACAGAAAGACAATATTTGTATTTAAACTCACAAGATATGTTTTGTCGTATTTTACACGACTTTCTTTGTATTATTAGTTTGTATTTGAATTTTGTACCACGTAAGTGGCGACCCAAGATGGGTGACGATACCTAATTTTTGGGCGTCATACGGTTCTCTTCGCCGATGGTCTGAAGATGAATTGTGATTAGTATGATCGCTGACCATTGAATTTACATTGAATATTTTTAGCTTAAGTCTGAAAGGTGAATTGATCAACATGGTTATAATTATGGTTTATATAGATTTTGAAATGATTATATATTTCTTTGAGATGTGAATATCTTTGGCCTCAGTCTGAAATGACGACTGTTGTTGAATATCTTTTCATCAGTAGTGCAAAGATGAAATGATAATGAATATCTTTAGCTTTGTGGTGCAAAGATGAATTATTGATATTCAATTTATTTTGCATTATCTTAGTCATAATATTTCTTCTTTGGGCTAGTTGAGCTCACCTTTTTCTTTCACCGCTTCTCTCTGTGAAATGAGAACGTGGTGAGACGAGCTCGGGGAATGGAGTGATGGTCCTGATGATAGTATTAGCTAGTAGTCCTCACTATTCTGTAAATAGTGTGACAATAAATGTAATGAGGACTTATTACGAGAGTGGATATTATGCAGAAGACAATATTTGTATTTAAACTCACAAGATATGTTTTGTCGTATTTTACACGATCGTCAGTATTATTAGTTTGTATTTGAATTTTTGTACCATGTAAGTGGCGACCCAAGATGGGTGGCGATACCTAATTTTTGGGCGCGCGCGTTCTTTTTCGCCAATGAGTCTGCAAAGATGAATTGTGACTAGTATGATCATGACCATTGAATTTACAATTGAATATTTTTAGCTTAAGTGCAAAGGTGAATTGATCAACATGGTTATAATTATGGTTTATATAGATTTTGAAATGATTATATATTTCTTTGAGATGTGAATATCTTTGGCACAGAGTGCAAAGATGACTGTTGTTGAATATCTTTTTCAGAGAAGCAAGATGAAATGATAATGAATATCTTTAGCTTTGTAGTGCAAAGATGAATTATCGATGAATATCTTTGGCTCAGAATGCAAAGATGACTTGTTGTTGAATATCTTTGGCACCATCAGTGTGCAAAGATGATTTGTTGATGAATATCTTTGGCTCGTAATGCAAAGATGACTGTTGTTGAATATCTTTGGCACAGTGGTCAAAAAAGACGATTGTTGATGAATATCTTTGGCCCAGTAGTGCAAAGATAAATTTATTAGTATGATTATGAACATGAATCGTGATTTGGTATAACCATGATCTTTGATGTTTCGGTGATGAAAATTATCTTTGTCTGGATGAGAAAAGGAATTTAGAACTACAATTACGATTATGAGTTATACATGTGATTGTGGATGTGGAATTATTGATTGATGTTACGGGGATAAAACATTGTTGGTGGACTTTTAACATGGAGAAGATAATAGATTTTATGGTCTATTTGACTCTTCTAATGGATTGCTTCGTTCACCGCAACTATGGTTGAAAAGTTTTATCATCTACCATATGTTCTAAATCTCCGATTTATTACTGATGAAGGCTATTGATAATTTAATTATCTTTAGTTATGATATTCTTTACTGAGCTAGTTGTGCTCACCCTTTTGCTTCACAATTCCTTTTCAGGTAATAAAAGTGTAGCTGGGTCGAGCGGAGGATAACAAAGGAATAGAACGGTGGTCTATAGCTGTTGAGGGTGAGGTGAACCCAACGTTGGAAGGGTGTTTTGTCACTATCATACAAAATGTATAATGACATACAACCTCGTGTCATCATAAGGCATGGTTGTGCTCATCCACTTGCTGAGTATATCTACGAGCACTACCTATATGATCTTGGAGTTTATTTGAAGTATAATTCTCAATTGGAGACAAAGGAGATAGTTATATGTCGAAGAGAAGACTCACCATCGGGAAGAACATGATAGTAATCTTCTCGCTTTTCTTTGGGGTCTATCAATTGACCAAGGATAATTACGTGGTAGTATGATATCTATTATAACCTAAACGCACGGCCTCCCATATACGAAGATTTCCTTGAGCACTTCCCAAAGATTTTAATTTCTAAAATAGTTTTTGACTATACCTTTATGTAGGGTGCCATTGTGACGTCTTTGTCGAAGGTCGGGACATGAGTCACAATTGGTATATATTTGTATCAAAACTCACAAAGATTTATGTTGTTGTATTTTGCACGACAATTGTTGTAATAAAGTTGTAGTTGTTTTCGTACCCATGTATTTGGCGACTCAGAATGGGTTGGATGGAATGAACCTGTTTTGGGGTCGTCACACATGGCATTTTGTCAGGGTATTAAACATTCACTGGATTTATTGTCTACTAGATATTATACAAACTCAAAAGGAGTCCTCATTACAACTATTATCACACTATTTCACAGAATAGTGAGGACTATTAATGCTATCCTCTCGACCATTACTTCGTTCCCCGACTCGTCCCAAATATGTTCACATTTCCTCAAAGAGAACAAAGAAAGAAAGGGTGAGCTCAACTAGCCCAAGAAGAAATATTATGACTAAGATAATGCGAATAAATTATCATTAGCCAACAAGCAGTTAAAACCGATAAAATACAATAGATAACCAAATTTAATCTGCAATGAATAAGCAATCCATTAAAAGAGTCAAGTAGAGAATAAAGTCTACTATCTTTTAGGTTTTAAAAGGTTTTCATCAATTTTTATCATTTGAGACTCGACTTAATAAATAAACCACCACATCTAATCATCCCCGCATCTACGGCCAAGGATTTTCATCAAATTATCAATGGTCACGACTATACCGAATCACCCAGTCATAATCATTCCAAAAACTATCCATCACCGCATTACAGTGCCATCGAGGACTTTTGTCACATCATTTATATCAAGTCATGATTATACCGAATGATCCCCGATCATAATCATACTAAGTTCATCTATGCACGTAAGCCAAAGATAACATAATATAACATGAGGATGATGAATGATGACATAGTAATTCAATAAAACAAGTTCAAGAATTATTTAATCCATGAATTATTAACGTCCAAATTGTCAACACGATCATCGTTTAGTAGTAAAATTCAAGAATGATCGTAAAAATATTTCCATGAAAAGATATTGGATGAAACGCAAATATCAAGGATATTCTACTAATTTCATGGAGTATAGAAGTCAAAGTTTTAACCAACCGGGTATAATAAAGAATGGAATAACAAAAGAAATCACCACGCATGCGTGCTTGGCATGATGTGTTATTCCAATGTAATAATAATAATCTTAACCAGTCGTGAAATTCACAATCAGGATGTTCCAACAGAATAATAAAGATGGAACCGGATCCGTGTAAAACACATGATAGGATATTCCAATGAATGATAAAGATTTTAACCAGGTCCTGTAAAACACACGAGCATGTGATGTTCCAACGTATTAATAAAAATCGGAACCAGTCCGGTAAAACACATGCATGGATGTTCCAATGTAATAATAGAAGAATGTCACCAAGTATAGGGTAAACCGCATATATACAAAGTTATTCCAATGTAATAATAAGCAACGGAATAACATAAAGGATTTCACCAAGTATAGGGTACGCCATGATATCAAGTTATGTATAGGGTATGCCACTTTTACAAAGTTATTCCAATGTAATAATAATGAATGGAATAATGAAGTTCTCTTCAAGAAGAAAGAATAACACCACTTACCGTAAAAAGAACCTGAATATAGAAATAGTGAAGTAAGAGAATACTCTTCTTCTTTCTATAATTTTCTTTTATAGCTTCTCTCTATAATTTCTCTCTACAGAGTTTCAATGAATTCGTAAGAAAATAATGAAGGAATGAGCTTCTATTTATAGGAAAATGGAATGCGTAAGAATTAATCCATGAACGGTCCAGATTGATTTACTTTAATCGACGGTCCATATTTAAAGAAAAATCTTTTAAATAAAATATAATATATTCTATTTATATAAAACATTTTACTATGCAAACACTATGCAATACTATGCAAAACACTATGCAACACTATGCGTAATAAAATATAATATATTCTATTTATGAATAACTTTAATAAAGTATTCTATTTTATATAAAAGATGTTTCGCTTTTATTACGTTAATAATACTGAATAAAACAAAGCGTCCATTATCGTTATAATAATTCATATTATTAATCGACAATAATGGAATCAAACCGAGTGACTTCTCACATAAGCATCAATAATCAATACCGCAATGCTACTATGCGACCACACGATTCTCGTATTTTTACTACTGAGTAGTTCAACAAGAACTACCAGAAAACTTCCGCCAAGTTATTTCAATAAAATATTTTTGTCGCTTTCTCAATCCGACAATAATTACATTAATTAGGGTCCACCAATGATTGAGCCAGTTATACGAATATTCCCTCGCTAAATCGAATATTTCCCACCAATCAATATAATATAACCACTTGATACTTTGTAAAATTTATAAATATTACCCACAACTATAATATTATCTCAAATTCACACCATAATATAAAAAATTATTTTGACAAAATTTAAATCTTTATTGATAAAATTTGGGGTCTCACAATCCCCCTCCTTATGGAATTTCTCCCCCGAAATTAGAATTACGATGCACTGATATGATAAAGAGATGAGGATACCTTGAAAATATTAAATTCATCTTCTAAATCGCCAAAGCTATTCATTAACTATTCATCTTTGCACTACTGATTAAAGATATACAATCAGAAACCAATAATCTTTGAGACTCACTTAATAAGATCACAACCATGAATTATCCACGACCTTCGCTAAGGATATTCGTGTTTTTCAATTACTACCATGATTATACCGAATAATCCGTGGTCATAATCATACCAAGTCTATCAATGTACTACGGCCAAAGATGACTTTTACCACATCCATGAATTAATATTTCATTCTTTGAGACTCAAATTTCAATAATTAATCCATATCATCGAATCATCCCCGCACTTCTACGTGCCAAGGATATTCATTAAGATCACGACCACGAATTATCCAATGCACTACTACCAAAGATAATCGTGTATTCATTAAGATCACGACCACAAATTATCCATGCACTACTACCAAAAGATAATTGTGTATTCATTAAGATCACGACCACAAATTATCCATGACTACTACCAAAGATAATTGTGTATTCATTAAGATCACGACCACAAATTATCCATGCACTACTACCAAAGATAATTGTGTATTCATTAAGTATCACGACCACAAATTATCCATGACTACTACCAAAGATAATTGTGTATTCATTAAGATCGTGACCACAAATTATCCACGACTACTACCAAAGATAATTGTGTTTTCAATTACTGCTTATGATTATACCGAATAATCCGTGGTCATAATCATACCAAGTCCATCTATGCACTTCAGCCACGATGACTTTCAACACAATATAAACATGAGGATAATGATATAAAGAATCAATCAAATGAGATAAAGGATAAATATTAAACATTTATAATATAATTTATCCAGATTCAAGAATATCCCCATGTTATCAATCACTTAATAATCTCATAATCTAATAACATTAATATTATAACAATATTTTAATCACTTCTTAAATTTATAAACAATTTATCTCAATTGTTTACGCTTTACCATATAATGCATTTAATCATTCAAAAATGCCATACTCATAAGATATCATCACCAATTATCAAATCTCTCAAAAAATATTCATATACTCTATATAAGATTCTCTAGCCATAATATCCTATTTTCAACTTTGTTACTTCACATAACATATTTAACTCATATGTTCAGTAATTAAATTATTTTCATGAAAAATACCAAATCAAATCCCAAAAATATTTCTTTTACGGGATTTAGCATAATATAGTCCCATAATGAAAATATATTTTTCTCGAATTTTAAAATTCATTTACTATTTTTCAAAAATCAATTTCTAATTAATTCCTTAAGAAATTAGCTACCTCAAGTTTAACTCCAAAATTCCCAAATCTTGGTGAGAACCTTACACATGTTAACGTGAGCTTCTAGTTTAAATTTCATGGTCATCGGAGTTATAGAACTCCGGTTATAGCATTTTTTCGCCTCGGAAAACCTAAATATTGAAATAGTCATAACTTGCTCATTTTAAGTCGAATGAGCTCATTTTTGACGAGAGATACTTTATACCATATACCTTCATGTCCCAAAAGGCCAGAATTTTTCTCATAATTTAAGTGGCCGAAACAGCCCTTTAAAGTTTCTGGGCAGTAGCATTTTCGAAATTTACAGCTTTGGCCTCCTTTGCTAAAATCAGTCCACACAAAAATCTACAACACCTTTTCCA
This sequence comes from Panax quinquefolius, assembly GCA_020205615.1. Taxonomy (NCBI): domain Eukaryota; kingdom Viridiplantae; phylum Streptophyta; class Magnoliopsida; order Apiales; family Araliaceae; genus Panax; species Panax quinquefolius. Next base: position 561,704 of record JAINUW010000225.1, on the reverse strand, counting down.
AAGAATTCCACTTGGATTAGTTAGGTAACTCATAGATCTAACTCAGGACTTGACCACATTCAAAAATTCAAAATATAATAAGAGATATGGTCAATTGAATTTCATGTTACGTTTTTCACCAAAATCTGATTTTCAACTCTTTGTGATTTCTAAGAAACTTTCATGTTTTTACATACTAACCAACATAACTCATCATAAAACTTACTAATACCACGAATACCCATGATTTTCATTATTCCAATGCTTTTATTATGACTTTCATCATAAACCACGTAAACCTGCTTCATTTTAGTTGAAGAAATATTTGAGGGTTTAAGAAATGGGTTTTTATCTTTCGGGTCAATACAAAAATTCGATTTCACGCCTAGGGTAGGCTAGGAAATCTTCAAGAATACGTCAAGAAATTTATTAATGATAGAAATATCATTCAAAATCGCTACTCTTATCCAAGACTTGGATAAGACGTTACATTGATACCAACCGTGACTTCTATCCCTTAACCTAGATAGCCCTCACAATGATACCTATAAACTTGCCATCTTCATTCACGATGTCGCCTACATGAAAAGTCCGAAGCGGTGCATTCCACACAAGGAAGTCAACAACGAAAGGATCGGGCTCTTTTACTTATGGCTTGATATAACAAAGTGATTAACTTTAGGGTTTGGTTACTTTGAATTCAGATAACAGGTTGGTTAGGAATATGAAAGCTAACAACCTTACAAAAAAGAATAATAAGTAGTTAATCAATCGCTTTTCAAAAATTACCTCAAAGGCAAGAATTTTTAAAGATATAAAATCGTGAAAGTGTTTATTTGAAACAACAAGATTAATAAATGATTGAGGTAACGAAGGTTTCTCCCAACGAAGTTTCAATAGATAAATCAAAGTCTAATTTTTTTTCGAGTCAAATTTAAACATTGAACACAACTAGGTAGAATAAAAGAGTGGGTAGAACTTGTATTGAATAAAGTATAGACTTCGCAATAATTAATTTACCCGTAATAACTTCGTTCGGTTTCTCGACAAACGCCTCGCTTAAATTACCGAAGTTTGACTTTACTATAGGTACATTCCACCCTTAAGTGCTTCTTCACATTCCCGATCCATGATTTGAATCATTATTCTCCGATCCATATCGAATTCGGGTTGACCGCCATCTGTGCGGTAATTCCGAATTCGATGTTAAATTCTCCCAATTCTTCATCCAAAAAGCAAAGTCCATTTCATCTATTTTGCTTTATTGGATCGGACGTCTTTTTACTACACTATCAACGCGTTGTCGCGCTTTTACCCACGCATCGCCTATTCTCCTTCGTTCGGTTGTTTCTTCTTTCAAATGATCTTTGATTTTAAATTCTCGATTCCACTTTAATATCTTACACCGCCAAAGCGTGATTTTGTTCGAAAGCATCACATATCGGGTAACCCAATTTTGAATTGTCAGATCCCTTTGTTCCACGCATCGTTTGCCTTCTTCAACCTGTTTCTTCTAGCTCACGAACACGATTTTGTAATTCTAAGTTTTGATCATAAATTTCTTCTAACCATTCTTCCTCGTGTTCCTCTTCTTCCTCACTTTCAAATTGCTACCTCTGCAACTAGCTTCGGGTGCAACAATTAGTTCTTCATTTACTACGTGGATATCTCAATTTGGTCCTCGTCCATTACCGCATTAACTCGATTAGTGATTAAAGGTGTCACAACCAATACATTCACTCCATTGTGAATATTTTCACCGCCATTTCAAACACCGCCACAACACAAGGGTTAATTAATATATCAAATATTATCCCTATACTCTGACCACCAATTAAATACCAAATAAACTTAGGTAGGTCATACTAGCGAAGGAATTTCCGCCTCCCTCCTAGTTCTTATCTCACATCTTAGCCAGGATCATATCCTAAGCTCGATACTCAACCGTGACGCCCCCAAAATTAGGTATACGCCACCCATCTTGGGTCGCCACTTACATGGTATATAAATTCAAATCGACTTACTAATATAACTGTAGGTATGCAATAATACGATATAAATCGTGAGTTTGAATACAAATATTGTCTACTAGATATTATACAAACTCAAAAGGAGTCCTCATTACAACTATTATCACACTATTTCACGAATAGTGAGGACTACTAATGCTATCCTCTGGACCATTACTTACGTTCCCGACTCGTCCCAAATGTTCACATTTCACAAGAGAACAATGAAAGAAAGGGGTGAGCTCAACTAGCCCAAGAAGAAATATTATGACTAAGATAATGCGTAATAAATTATCATTAGCCTTCAACGATGTTAAACCGATAAAATACAATATAGGCAACAGGTTTAATCATGTGAATAAGCGATCCATTAAAAGAGTCAAGTAGAGAATAAAGTCTACTATCTTTTAGGTTTTAAAAGGTTTTCATCAATTTTATCATTTGAGACTCGACAATAAATAAACCACCACATCTAATCATCCCCGTACTACGGTCGAAGGATTTTCATCAAATTATCAATGGTCACGACTATCTACCCTAATCACCCCAGGTCATAATCATACCAAAACTATCCATCACCGCATTACACAGCCACCGAGGACTTTTGTCACATCATTTATATCAAGTCACGATTATACCGAATGATCCTCGATCATAATCATACTAAAGTTCATCTATGCACGTAAGCGAAAGATAACATAATATAACATGAGGATGATGACGATGACATAGTAATTCAATAAAACAAGTTCAAGAATTATTTAATCCATGAATTATTAACGTCCAAATTGTCAACACGACATCTTTGTTTAGTGAGTAAAATTCAAGAATGATCGTAAAAATATTTTCATGAAAAGATATTGGATGAAACGCAAATATCAAGGATATTCTACTAATTTCATGGAGTATAAGTCAAAAGTTTTAACCAACCGGGTATAATAAAGAATGGAATAACAAAAGAAATCACCACGCATGCGGTTGCTTGCATGATGTGTTATTCCAATGTAATAATAATAACGGAACCAGTCGTGAAATTCACACCGACGGGATGTTCCAACGAATAATAAAGATGGAACTGCATCCGGTGTAAAACACATGCGATAGATATTCCAATGAATGATATAAAGATTTTAACCAGTCCTGTGTAAAACACATGAGCGGTGATGTTCCAACAGAATAATAAAAAAGCGGAACCAGTCCCGTAAAACACATGATGTGATGTTCAAATGAATAATAGAAGAATGTCACCAAGTATAGGAATTAAACCAGCATATATACAAAGTTATTCCAATGTAATAATAAGTAACGGAATAACATAAGGATTTCACCAAGTATAGGGTACGCCGTGATACAAAGTTATGTATAGGGTATGCCACTTTTACGAGTTATTCCAATGAATAATAATGAATGGAATAATGTAAGTTCTCTTCAAGAAGAAAGAATAACACCCTTACTGTAAAAAAAATGAATATAGAAATAGTGAAGTAGTAGAATACTCTTCTTCTTCATAATTTTCTCTTTATAAACTTTCTCTCTATAATTTCTCTCTGTGAGTTTCAATGAATTAAATAAGAAAATAATGAAGGAATGAGCTTATTTATAGGAAAATGGAATGCATAAGTAATTAATCCATGAAACGGTCTGTATTGATTTACTTTAATCGACGGTCCATATTTAAAGAAAAATCTTTTAAATAAAATATAATATATTCTATTTATATAAAAACATTTTACTATGCAAACACTATGCAATACTATGCAAAACACTATCTGCAAAACACTATGCGACACTATGCATAATAAAATATAATATATTCTATTTATAGAATAACTTTAATAAAGTATTCTATTTTATATAAAAAGATGTTTCGCTTTTATTACGTTAATAATACTGAATAAAACAAAGCGTCATTATCGTTATAATAATTCATATTATTAATCGTGAATAATGGAATCAAACCGAGTGACTTCTCACATAAGCATCGATAATCAATACCGGTAATATCTTCTATGCAACCACACGTATTCATCGTACTTTTACTACCGAGTAGTTCAACAAGAACTACGGTAAAACTTCCGCCGTTATTTCAATATAAAATATTTTGTCGTTTCTCAATCCGATGAATAATTACATTGGGTCCACCAATGATTGAGCCGTTATCACGAATATTCCTCGCTAAATCGAATATTCCCCACCAATCGAATATAATATAACCACTTGCATACTTTGTAAAATTTATAAATATTACCCACAACTATAATATTATCTCAAATTCACACCATAATATAAAAAATTATTTTGACAAAATTTAAATCTTTATTGATAAAATTTGGGGTCTCACAATTGACGCTAAACTTGTGAACTGCTATACTTTTGTCAATCCCAGACATGTCAGCCGATGTCCAAGCGAAGATGTCTGAATCTCTTAGAAGGGCAATCAGACAGTTGCGGAAACCAGCTTGTAATCTTAGCCCTATCTGAATCGTCTTTTCATGATTGTCAAAGAACAACTCTATCTCTCTGTCTCTTTGGCCAGGGTGGCTAACGGTTCAGTGCCTCCTTTTGTGAAAGGCTTGAACTCAATTTTCATTATTTGGTTTTGTTTACTTACCCCCACAGAGGACATGTCCTGATCACCAACGACTTCGCCAACTCCGAGTTTAGTTAGAAATTTCATCAGGTGAGGAATGGAAGTGATAGCCCAGAGCGCTGATAGAGTTGTTCTTCCCAAGATAGCGTTGTAATTACTATCCACATGTACAACATAAAATTTAACTATATAAGAAAACTACTGAAGAGTTGTTCCAAAAACTATCAGTAGATCTATTGTTCCTGTGATTGGGACATGAACGTTGCCGACACCATATAGAGGTGGCTCATTGTAAAGCTCTAGTTTCCTGCCCCCAAGTCCAATCGATTATACGCATGGCCGTAAAGTATATCGACTGAACTTCCATTGTCGACCAGCATGAGCTGAAGATCCATAGAACCAACCTTTGTAATTATAACCAGTGCATCATGAGGTATAACCATACCCGTGGGATAATCATCGTCTGTAAAGGTAATAACATTGGCCATGGTACTCTTTGGCTATCCAGATACATGGTGTTGGTGTATAACTTTGACGAAGGCTTTCTTCTTCCTGTTAGACATGATGGCATCCACAACTCCTTGAGGTGTCGGAGGAAGGAGGTGGTGCGATTTGGTCAAAAGCTGATTGTCTACCTTTGTTTGCTACGTAATAGTCAAAATTTCCTCTTAGTATTTGGTTTTCGAGGAAGCGCTTCATCTGGTAGCCCTTCTCTTCATGGCAAGAACAATATTTACCATTTTTTTTTCTGCGTGACGAAAACTTTGATCTTCGGAGGCCTTTCAAAGAAGGGTTCACTCTTTGATTTCATTAATAATATTAAATCGGCTAGTGTTCAGGGGAGTGTAGTCTTTCTCTGACGAGTCTCTATATTTGTTTTTTCCCCTTATCCCTGGAGCTATTGTCTTTACCTTGCCGATCATCCTTGAAACCTCTTCAGTCATCAACTCTTCGAACGTCGCCTCTTCCGTCAGATCTATTAGTTTTGGGGTCCCTTCTTTGATGATAATTATCACTGTGTTTCGAATGATCCCGAAGGCTAGCGATGGCCTCTTACATCTCTATAAAGTTTTCAACCTTGTTATAGGCCTGCGTGAGATTTTGAAGGGCTTTGGAGATGATTTCCTCGATCAGTCGACTAGATTTGTTAACATTCAAATCTAGCATAAGAAATTAGACTGCCTTAGACCAGATCTAGGGTAGGGATCTCGACGACCGCCTCACGAATCGCTTTATAAATTGCAAAAAAGATTTGTTTGACGTTTGCCTCACTTAGATTAGTGAAGTCATCTGTTTCCCACGTTTTCTATTGCTGCTGAAATGAGTATGGAATTGTTCGTTAAGTTCATTCCAGGAGCCAATGGAACGGGAAGGAAATGTGACCATCCATTCTCTTGCGGTTTTCTTGAAGGTAAAAATAAAAAGATGACACTTTTCAGCTGCATTATGACCATAGAAGCGCATTAAACGTTCATAAGAGCAAGTATGGCCATAAGGATCACCTGTTCCATCGTACATCTCCAAGTTCGGGACTTTGAGGGATCTGTTGAACTAAGCCTTGACAAGATCCGTAGCGAAAGGAGATGACTAGGATTTGTTCTTTGTGACCCCAACACGTCCTTCAAAGGATCTTTGGGGAGACGTCTCTCTGGCATAATTGCTACCGCTTCGGCGTCGTGTTGTGATGTTTGTTTTTATAGCGCGAAGGAGATCTGGTTCATCAGCTTCTAGCTAAAGTAGGAGAACTCATCCTCATGCTTTGATGAGAAGAAGATCTAAGAGTGCGACGAGAACAACGACGTTTAGATTGGGAGATCGTTCCCCGTTTTCTGATTAAGCCATCTTTAACCCGCGTCAAATCAACAAACTTCTTATCAAGCTCTTCTTGCTGGAGTTGAAGACCTTTCTTTTTATCCCGGACCTCCTGGAGACAATGCTGCTTATTAGCGTCTGTTGGTTGACGTGACTGTGAGTGTGCCTCGCCATGGGAATTGCTTTGGTGATCGGGTACCGATGGTAGTGTCACCATGGAATTTGTTTATTAAAGAGAGGTTGAAAAAGAACTCCACTAAATACTAGAAGGCCCTCCTTCTAGCGCCAAGCTTGAATTTTTCCGCATGTTCAACCACCAGCTTGAATGTGGACCTACACAGAAAGATCCATCAGAAAGTACTTGACGGCTTGGGCTGCCAGGGGATACTTCCGGTGTGAGAGTAAGAACAAGTTTTAAGATGGATTAACAATGGAGGAGCTAGTATTTAGTAGGCTAGAATGCGTCAATGAACCTATATTCTTAACCTGTATTTATAGTTTAGCTACACCATTTCAACAAGACTACGCTACACCATCTCAACAAGACTACGCTACACCATCTCAACAAGACTACAATTCCTAATAGGAATTAGGAATTGTATAAAGAGATCCTAATGGAAAAGGTAAGTACCAGACAAGAGTTAGTATTGAATATGATAACTACATGGTGCCTTAGTTGGCAAGATAACGACCCAAGCTACTTAGGACTTTGTTATGGGTGCTTAGGATATAGTGGCCTAGAATCGGGCTCAATTCAGACAATCTATTATATGAAAATGCGCAGCCCAACAGCTATCATAAAGACGAATTATTATCTATATGTCAAGCTCAACAATACTATTCTTCAATATCCTATTAAGTGACTAAATATCTCAACCTAAAAAAATTGTGGAACAAACCATAGTCCACTTAGGTGTTTAAAACTAAATGAAAAGTTCTAAATGTATAAGAGAATCTGAATGAGCTGAATGAAGTAAAAATTCTGAATATAAAATGAAATGATGTGTTTGATAATTGTCTATTTAAAACATATGAATATATTTTTTCCCTATTTTAACATTCCGGACTATTATAAACAAATTTACTATGTAATTATAAATAAACAATGTTATCTAAAAAAATTTAAATATAAACTTGTGAACAATCTTTGATGGGAGTATATTATTAGTAATATAATTTTAGGAATAAACAGGTAAAAAAGTTTTTAATAGCATTCTATCAGTCCATAAAACCAAAACAAAATACTACAACAACATTCATTAAATTGGTTATTGACCAATTTGTTAAAGAAAAAAAAATCAAAAAACAATTTTTACATAACAAAATTTGTTTACAATAGTAAAAAAAGATGAATATTAAATGTAATTTTTAATATTCTATGAGGGTAAGTAGGTAAAAATATCATTCATCACTACTTCTTACTTCTTATTGATTTAACAACAATTTTTGAATGAATTGTTTAGGCACGTTTAAAGGCATTTAGAGTTTCAAAATTATAAAACAAACGGTTGAATGACTTATTCGGTCAGATTCAGACTCATTCATATGTAAACAAACAGTCCCTTAGTTCTCTATCCATTCACAAATAAAGGCAGTACAGGAAAAAATAAAATGTCCTTTAGAGCTCTTCTGCCAGCTTCTTTCCCCGAATATGGAAGTTCTCCCCAAGTTAGCAGCAGCTATGCTTACAAATGCATACATAAATGACTATTATTTCCCCTTGATTAGCATTAGAAACTATATAATTGAAACTCTTATAGTTCAAAAAGGAAACTAAGATGATGTTTGGCCTGAAATTGTCTGAAATGTAAGAAAGAGATGCGCTCTCACATACAAAGCATATTGTACATAGCATGCACAGATCTATGAGTTGATGTGTATGAGAACAGTACTTTGAAATTGGAACTTAGCAAACAAAATTTTTAGTCTCAACTTAAACTATAAACAACTACCAACAAAAGCTCTCTTCTTCCGTAAGAAAATTAGACCTCCTAATGTAATAATAGTGCCAACAGGATTGCCAGAAAACCACTCTTAACTTATTTAAAAAAGAAAAAGAAAAAAAAGAAGCCATTCTCTTAAGTCCAGAGCATACTAATACTTCAATTTAAACTTGTCAATTTCTATAACTTACCCATCCAGGTAAAGAATAATATTCTGGCTTGAAAAGCGGACCAGGATCACATTGAAGCCAACCTGTTGATAAATCCTGCACACGGTCTTCTAGATAAGCTTAGTTTTCTATAGAACTGCATATTTCTACAAATATGGATACGAATCCTTACAAATATGTTACCTTCCTCCGACATGTGAGCCACTGGTGATGACCCAAGATGTTTGCAAGCTGCATATGAGATAAATGGAAAATCATCATAGATCCATCTCAACATGTGATACCATATGCTTTCAACAAGAAGCAAAGAGAGATGCTAAAGGGATAAATTATTACTTACTCGTTCATGAAATAGTCGATTCTTCAACCAAAAATATATAACATATTTGAACAAAAATTAGGTTTTGAACAATGCTATGCAACCAAATTTAATGATATTAATTTGATAACTAATCTATATATTCTTACTCAACATGTATACATGATGGTTTAAAATTAAAAATAAAATAAAATCTTTACCTTGTCTTTCAAATGAATATCCTTTGCGGGTAAGATTAAAATTAACAACATGACGTGTCTTAAGGTGAATTAACAGAAAGGGTCTTCAGATACAAGTGGATACTCAATGCAGAAAACTAGAACAAGATAAATTAGAAGGGGTGCAGGAACTTTCAATAAACCAATAGGGTTAAATACACTTTTTCCAACTCTACTCGACCTCGGTTTACAAATGCATCACTGAACTGAAATTTTTTACGATCAACTCATTGAACTACACATTATTTACAAAAAGTGATAGAACTCCGTTAACCATTTACCAGAAAATTGACGTGTCAACTTACGTGGATTAAATAAATATATAAGTAAAGACTAATTCCCTAAATCCCCAAATCATTTTTCGCCTTTATAAGAGCTCGCCTTTCTTGTTCCTTTCGTCTCTTCATCCTCTGGGTTGGGTCTGCCAAACATTTCTTAATCTTGCTCTCTCAGCCCTCTGGATCTTCTTTTCATTATCAACATTCCCAGTTCAATTCTTTGAAAATTATTGATAAATAAAGGAAATCCACGATTGATTATAGATATATACACCTTTGTGAAATTGAAAGATTTAATTTTTGTTCGTCCCTCCTCAATTACGCAATTCAATTTGAAGAACATAATTGCTAATTCAATTTATATAGCTCTGTCATTGAATTCTACTATTGATTTTTGATGGAATAGTTAAGGGTTATGTTGATTATTTCATAATTCTGTTTTATTGGGGTTTTTACAGATTGTTTAATTTTGGGAATTTTAGGGTTCTTATAAACAATTGGGTGTTGATAAAATGATGGAGAATTTAGAATATGTGATGCTTTTGATGGTGATTTGATTTTTTAAAAAATTGGTTGGTTGGTGCTGTTAGTATGTATACTTTGTGGTTTTAATGATGACAATGTTTATATGGGCTAAATTGATTTTATATTGGCTTATAATCTAATTGGGTCATGTTAATCAAATATTTTTTTATGCATATTAATTATATAATATATAATAGTTTGCATAGGTTATTGCATGGATTAATCACTTTGTATGCTAGCTCACAAAAGTTTACTGCAGGTTTGAATGTGTAAAACAGGTTAGTCTATTGCTTTCAATTTTATAACTAGAATATATATATATATATATATATATATATATATATTTTATATCTAATCTGTTTTGCTTTGAAGACTAATTCAAATATGTGTTGGAGTATAATTAGGATATTGATATGTGGAGGTTATAAAAGGTAAAAGTGTTTTGAAACTGAAATTGAAATCTTATCTGTTTTATTCCTTAAGCTCCTTAATTTTAGTCCATCATATTTCTGAGTTATAGAAATATATTTTTCTAATATATATATATATATATATATATATATATATATATATGAGCTACCAATTTATACGTGTCTTGGAGATGTTTTAGGAATTGGTATAATTAAGGATTCTTATTCAAAAGTTGGGAACAATTTTTTGGGTATTTGCTAACAGTAGTTGTTTTGAAGGAAACATGTTAACAGCTAGTAGGACTCTTTTAGATTGTATTTGGATATTACTTGACTTCTTCATAATAGTACATCTCTTATATATCTACTGAGTTGTTATTTCTAACGTATTTCTACTATTTCAAAGAACTAGCTGTTGGATTGGAACATTACTTCATAGCCGTTGCTCTATTCCTTTATATATATTGTTGCTCGGCTTCAAGGAGAGACAAGAGACCGCAGAACAGAAATTATTCAAGAAAGCTAATCTAAGATACATTCATATCATATAGTGTTCTTGTATTCCTTCTTTCATATCTATTGTAAACATAGTACAAATCTAGGTTGACTTGGGGGTTTTTATTTTAGTAATATTCAGTTTGTACAACGAAGCTATCAAAGTCTCAGAGGTGAGAGGTGTTGCGGAGGTGCAAAGGGGGCAGAGGTGTCCAATCGATCGTCGTTGTAACAGGGAGTTCTATTTACTTTGTAATAGCTGAGTATTATTTTAATAAAGTGAGTCTCCAATCCTAGTTGGGATTGGACGTGGATTAGGCTACTAGACTAGAGGATAGAAATGAACCACGTAAAAATCTTAGTGTGATTTATCTTTTTTGTTTCGCTTTTTAAGCTTTAATATTCTGCATTTTGGTTTAAGTTGGAAAAATTTATACTAATACGGACATGTATTAGTGTCTGCTTAAAAAAATGCATAAAAAAGAACATAACTAATACGGATAGGGTTAGACCGTTCGATTATAGACTGCTATAGTAAACTTCAAAAATTGGCCACTATAGATTACTTATGAGTATTTACACCTATTCACCCCCCCTTTAGGTGTGCTTAATTACAGAATTACAGGTGCGGGTGGCAGCGAGGGTTTGGAGACAAGGGACAGCTTCGAAGACGCCGCCATGACCATGTTCCATGTCGACGACGATGAATTCGTAGCCAGAGAGGCCAGCTATCTCGACGAGGGTAGGTGAGAAGCTGAGAAGGAGGAGGCTGTAGAGGGTCTCGCCATTTTTGAGGCTTGAGAGTTGGAGTTGGGGCGATGGTTGATAGTGACAATAAGGAGGAGCTGATTATCTAGGCTTTGTTGGTTCTTTGTTTAAAGAGATGGATGGTGGTGGTGGTGGTAGTAGTGGGGGAGAAGTGGAGGAATAAGGTTTTAGGAGGAGGAATGGAGGAGAGGGGTTTCTTGAGGGTTGAGAACAGTGAGAAAAAGTAGTGAGAGTGAAGAAGAGGAGAGTAGTGGCCATAGCTAGCGACTGATTTATAATTATTTTTTTTAAAATTTGTTACACGTGCATTAATTTGCCATGACATATTTCTCTCTTGCGTGGAATCTTATACGGCAAGTCTACTTAACAGATTTTGTGACGTTTTGAAAAAAAAATCAGTTCAGTGAGTTGATTGTAAAAATTTTCAGTCCAATGATGCATTTGTAAACCGTGGTCGATTACGGGGAAAAATGTATTTAACCCTAAACCAAAAGGATCAATAGATACTACTCTCAGTGCTGACCTTCTAAGGTAAATTAGAGACATTTTCAACTTTAAAATTTACACAATCATTTAAGTTTTGAAAACAATAAATCTCATAAGTACTTTTTAAATTGTTCATAATATTCATATTTGTATTAACAAAAATTAAGGAATTCGTATCAATTTTGAATTTGAAAATATTTCAAATTGACTTTTAACCGTCTATACAGAGGGAGTATATCTTTTGATACATCCAAGCCCCATAACTGTTCCCTCAACAATATATAAATGGAAGGTGAGGAGAGGGAGGGGATTGCAAAGATTCCTGTGTTGAATTTAAATATGCATGATTATTCTCACCACAAATGCTGATATCATGGTTGCAACGGATGCTCCAATGAAACCTTCCCATGTCTTTTTAGGAGAAAGCTTTATTAACGGTGTTTTCCCAAAGAAAAAACCAAAGAAGTAAGCAGCTACATCATTGATAGCAATAAGTAATGCTGGGAGAAGAAACCTGCATGAATATCCGAGTTGCAGATATCACAGAGTTGCAAAGTTAAATAGTAAGCAAATTGACATGCCAGATGACATAAGCAGTGTGTGAAATTCTGACATCTTCATCTCAAGGATAACAATATGATTGTGGTCATTTTCACACTAACTACTGAAAGGATGACTCAGAAGAAAATCGTCCCTAAATCTGCAATGTGAAAGCTCATTTACTTGCAGAGAGAAGAACAAGCAGAGAATTGAGCAGTAATTGAAATAAACATTAGAGAGGGCAATAAAATAAATCAAGCTGCTAGTAAGAAAACATCATTCTTATCTAAAAAGTAACTTTAAGCAGGAGAGAAGAAAGTTTCATGCAGCTATATCGAAGCAAATCCAAAAAGAAAGAGAGAGCAGGTATTTGTTAAGCTATTTTAAGAACACCGTAGAAGTACTTTTAAGAAGAAGACACCACCAAATTTCTTACCGGTACTCGGAAGGAAAGAGACAAATTTGTTAGAAAACTAACAGCAACACAAATATCTGGCTACCAGGGGACGGCTAGTGAATTTCAGGTCATGTTCCGCTCTATATGATACTATAATCCATGTGGAAATAATTGGAAAATGGATGCACAAGATAAGAGACAGGGAGTTTAAAAGCATTTTAGTGGACAGACTATGTATAATTACAGCATCATAAATAAATGAAATATGATAAGAATGACATATTTTGGGAGCCATGTTACCAGAAGATCCCTTCAAAAATATTGGCAACCGTGAAGGAGGACTGAGTGAACACCACAATAAGAATCATGTGCGTCCATGCATATTGACTAAATTGATACTTGTACATCTTCTTTTTTAGCGTAAGAATGAACCACATAAATCCTGTACCAAAAACAGGAAGTACCACATTTAGAAGCATAATATGAGCATAAAGTGAAAATAAACAAATTGACTCCTTAGCAATAAGAAGTAAAAGAAAAGCTTTCTAAACTGATTAAAATGGAAAAAAAAATTCTAGTAAATGCATGTAAAGAATTTAATGGTGACAAAGGGATAAAGTGGGTCTGTCATCCTAACATTTTATATCTATTGTAAAAAATAACAAACCTGCAATATATAAGAAATAACAGATAACCATCTGATACTTGATAAGACCGCTCACAAGCTTAAAGAAGAATTTATCAGACGTTACAGTATTCACGAGCTGTTGACTTAGAATGCGCCCATACACATACAGCATAGCCGTGAAGAAAAAGTGCCTGTGACAAGTATATTGTATATCATGTGAACACATCAGTTGCAGTTGATTATGATTTCTGGTTTTAATTTCAGATTCGAAGGAGCATACTATTTATTCCAATCAACAAATCAAATAATCAAGGAAATTTTGGTTTATCTTCTCACCAGTTCAGCAGCCTAAATCCAGGAAGACGCCTATCTTCATGAGCTCTTCTAAGTAAATTAAACAGCTCTGCCACCATTAATATCTGTATAATGATGACCATGGCACAAATATAAAGATGACCAAAATACACAATCAATATGAATACCACAAGCATCCACATAGAAGAATATGCACGGATCCGCATTGATCTATATTTGTCGTGGCCACTGACAAGCAAATGAGTTCCATTCAATTCACTTATATCATGAAAAACCTGAAACCAGAGAAAAAGCATTATATTTTTGTACTTCAAAAGAAGGACAATTCATTCACTTAAGTTAGTTAGATGGATGAATTACAATAAAATCTGATACATATCTAATGGAAACTACCTCGAACTTATACAAAGTTATTGGACAAAATTATGTTACTACAAAACCAATCAGCATAATTGACTGATATCGGAGGATATTTTCAACAACAAAAAAATGGTGACAAATTCAAGTCCATGGACATGCGCGGAGACAACAGACATCTAAGAAGAGATGTGCAAGCAAGCACCCATAAGCAAGTAAGGACACGATATGGTTATGATACTTCTCTACAATAATGGTATCTTTATATTCCATGTAAAATAAATGCAAAAGATAATATGCATGTTATTATCTGATGAGAGCAAAATAAAGATAATACCAACCTCGTTCAAGCTTGAACGTCTACGATGCCGAACACGACCGGTAGGTGTGGACGGAGTACTATTACTATTATATTTGTGCATTATTGTAGTACTTATCTTTCACTCTCAACAATTTCCAAAAGCATATGCATGTTAAAACCCCCTGAACAAGAACTCAAAAGATTGTCAGCAGCTCAAAAAAAGCATATATACGAGTGTGAGTGTGAGTGTGAGTGTGTGTGTGTTTGGTAAATGTTTATTCTATATGAATAATAGGCTCTAGTTATATGAAATCACTCAAACACAAAGGAATATTTCCTTGAAATTAAAAGGAATGAAACAATAGAACCAACCTAGTTAAAAACTTATCTCTTTTATACAAAAGAAAATTGTACACTTGTATCATATGAATCTATAATAGCTTGGAGAATAAAAACTACGTGTCACAACCAATCTTTAATTCTTTATTGTCTATACACAGTAGCCAGTAGGAACTAGGTATACTAAGATTTTAATCTCAAACAGAAGATAATGTTTATGGGATTAATCACAAGCTGTGTACAGACTAGACTCTACTTTCTTCTTGAAATAATTTTGTTTAAAATTCGATGGAGGGTTTTTAGGTAATCAATTACATGCGTAATATATAATTATTCAAACTATACCTATCAGGTTTAATCATAGCTCAAATCATTTTAAAATTGTTAAAATGTGGACAAATGCACCAGTGCTGTGTGATTGATTTCCTGATAATAAAAAAGAGAGAGAGAGAGAGAAAAAAAAGAAAAGGAATGCATGTATGTATTATTCCGCCGTGGAAATTAATAAGATGAAAATGGCAGTGAAGCACATGGGAAATCACAGTGGAAACAATTAAATGTATTTCTTACCGTTGAATCTGCAATTGGAATTGGGGATGCACATAAGATAAGTATTGTTTGTTGTGTCGTTGTGTGTGAGAACTGAATCTGAGAAATGTTTGTTTTCTTTCTTTCTTTCTGCCATTTTTGCAGTTGGTCAGAACGCAAATACTCCGCTTTCACCTGACACGTACGTACGTCGCAATTTTTATATTTATCTTAAGTCTTGACAAACAAATACTACCACTAGTACTATAGAACCCAAATGTGTTTTATTTTCATCATTACTTAATTAATGGAGTATAAAGTATAAAAAAAATATTAGTATTAATTATAAGATTTAATATTAAATTTAAAAATATTTAAAATAATAATTTAAATTTATATTTTCAATTGAGCATAAACGACTTTCCATAATGATTTGGGATTTATTAGACCATCAGACCAGCCACCAGCTAAGCTAATATCGTGACCTGTGCAAATCTTACTCCATCTACCTCTCAAAGAACAAGACCAACACACCCTCCCCCTCCATGTGTTTGATTGCGGTTTGAGTTCGATTTTATTCATTCCATTCACATGGTTTGGGTTTGAGATCTGGGAGTACTGAACTTCATATAACACTCAATTGTACTCAATGTAGTCTATATATGCATTTGTGTTGGAAGAAGGGTCATGAGTAGTTACTCTTCTTTTAGATTTTTCATCGTAATATTGGGTGAATTGCTTAAAGATTATGATTATAGCCATATTGTTTTTACTTTGTTTTAGCTTGAGATCTTGTACTTGTGTCTAGGGCAGTTCCAGTGTGCGTTTTCGGTATGAATTGGCTTCAAATTTCATTTTTTATGGGATAAGTTCAAATGTCTAAAACTGATGCCCCTTTATGTGGATTTTACTGTTCGTCTCCAGATATGTAGTCACACAGGGTTGTATGATGGATCTGCTTACATAATTTAACATGGGTTTTATTTTTCTTCCTCCCAGTCTTTAGTTGTACTAGTTTTTAGCACTTGGGTTTTTCACTATGTCAGAATAATATTGAACCTCCCTCCCTCCCTCTCTTTTGTCTCTTTGAAATATTTAGCACAAGCCCATTTATACTGAAGAATATTATTTGTTACACTATGTAATTGTTTAACTTATATATCCTTTCCGCCAGAACTACCTGTTTATGTTTACTCTTTGTAAAGTTTTACTTATGGCTGGTCTAAGGTATTTAAACCTGGATACTTCAAAAAGAAAATAAATAAAATATATAAAAAAAGAAAAGATGGTATATAGGCCTGGATGTGGGTTTTTTCTTGTACTTTGTATCTCCAACTGTGTTGGATGCTTTCTGATCAAGAACAATTGGAGAATGGTTCTTATGAACTTCTCTTTGGTGTAATTTAGGTTCCAGTAACAACAGATGGCAGCAGTAGATGCTCAAAATCCTCTTCTTGGAGAAACTACTTGTGGTTCTTTACTGCAGCAGCTGCAGGTAATTACTTTCCAAAATTTTATTATTTCTCCATTCTTGTTCTTTACAATGTCCATATATATATATGTATATGTTCGCATATATAACAGTTTGTATTGTGTTCGGATTCAGCAAATTTGGGATGAGGTTGGTGAAACGGATGAGGAACGGGACAATATGCTTCTTCAGTTAGAGCAGGAGTGCTTGGATGTTTATAAGAGAAAGGTTGACTTGGCTGCAAAGTCTGGGGCACACCTTCTTCAGGCACTGCAGATGCTCGAGTTGAGCTAACCAGTCTTCTATCAGCACTTGGAGAGAAAACTTTTGTTGGAATTGTGAGTAAACATGTGCCTTCCATTGTATGATGGATAGTAATATGTTCCTCCTCCTGGATCTTGAAGTAGAAGTCATTCAGTTGCAGTGGATAACTATACAAACCCCTCAAATGTTAACATGAGAGTAATTAACTGGATACCTCCTGATTTTGTTGGTTTTATCTGCAGCCTGAAAAGACTTCAGGAACTATCAAGGAACAACTTTCAGCTATAGCACCAGCATTAGATCATCTATGCAAACAGAAAGATCACAGGATTAAAGAGTTCTCAGATGTACGGTCTCAAATACAAAAGATATGTGGTGAAATTGCAGGGACTAGTGAGCAAGTAGGAAGTCCTGCAGTGGATGAGTCTGGCCTTTCCCTGAAGAAATTAGATGAATTCAATGCCCAGCTTCAACAGCTGCAGAAAGAAAAGGTAACATTTCTTAGATTACATTATATATGCTAGGTTAACTTTTAAATCAAAAAAATAATCACTGTTCACCTTTTGTTTGGTCTGGCAGAGTGAGAGGTTGCATAATGTCCTTGAATTTGTGAGCACTGTGCATGACCTTTGTGCTGTCCTTCAAATGGACTTCTTCAGTACTGTCACTGAAGTTCATCCAAGCCTGAATGACTCTACTGGTGTTCAATCTAAAAGCATAAGTAACGACACCTTATCTCGTCTGGCTAAGACTGTCTCAGCATTAGAAGAAGATAAGGAACAGAGGTTGCATAAGGTAATTGTATTAGTACTCACCATTTGGTGATTGTGAGAGAAAGAATATTCATGTTCTCATACATTTCTATCACACTTGCATGTTTATGTCATTGCACATCTTAGATGCTTTTAGAAGATGCTTGACATGCACGATGCCTACTGTATAATTTTGTGCCTGTTAAAGAACATCGTTCTATGAACTAGCCTGGATATGAATTTTATAGTTTTAAATTATTTTCTGCTATTACATTATAATTGTCCTGTAAGAAAGATTTTTGTAGAAACATATGTTCCATCTCGTGTATCATTGTCATTTATTATGTGCCCTTTAGAGAAGCTGCCAATCTTTAGGAAGGCTTGTTTAGAGTTCAATCATTTCCCTTTTCCTCTTTTTCTATGTAATAAAGAATATAAGTTTCTTCTGTTCCAAAATGAGTCCACTTTCTCTATTTTGGATGTCCCGAAAAAATAATAGTCTACTTCCAGAATTGATGTACAAAATCTCATTGTTCTGAAGTTGTGATCTTGACCATTGATTGCTTTTCTTTTCTTTTTGTTTTACTTAGAAAAGGACTCTCATATTGGGGCAGATGGAGTAAGTAATCTATTTAGTTATTTTTTATAGGTGTGTTTTGCCCCAAGTAGTAACCTTTTTAGTTATATTTTTGATATTGTATTTATGTGAGACTATTTATTTATAATAACACCTTTATAGAGTGCTTTGAACCTTGCATTCATTGAGTTGCTATTAGACTTGTGATGTTCTATTAGTTTAATGTACAATATTTCACCTTGAAGTCATCTTAATTTATATCTTCTTTTGTTGCAACACACTTTACTCATGCGACAGTCATCTGATATCTATCTTTCTTCTACAGCTTCAAGATTTAGCAACACAGCTAACTGATCTTTGGAATTTAATGGATACCTCAGAAGAAGAGAGGAGCTTGTTTGATCACATTACATGCAGCCAATCAGCGTCAGTTGATGAAGTTACCATCCCTGGAGCTCTTGCTCTGGATCTGATTGAGCAGGTATTTCAGACTCCTTACCTGTAGACTCTTATTTA
The DNA here is from genome assembly GCA_020205615.1 of Panax quinquefolius. Taxonomy (NCBI): domain Eukaryota; kingdom Viridiplantae; phylum Streptophyta; class Magnoliopsida; order Apiales; family Araliaceae; genus Panax; species Panax quinquefolius. The sequence goes on along the minus strand of JAINUW010000225.1, from coordinate 542,717 downwards.
AATATAAATATGACATCTACTCTTCATTCACTTGTTTGTTGGTAAGGCTGATGTGGAAGTTGAAAGACTTGATCAGCTAAAAGCTAGCAGGATGAAGGAAATTGCTTTTCAGAGGCAAGCGGAGCTCGAAGAGATTTATGCACGTGCTCATATAGAGATTGATACAGAGGCTGCTCGTGGAAAAATCATGGCACTCATAGATTCTGGGAATGTGGAGCATTCTGAGTTACTGTCTGACATGGATAATCAGATAATAAAAGCAAAAGAAGAGGCTCTAAGCAGAAAAGACATACTGGATAAGGTGGAGAAATGGATGTCAGCTTGTGAAGAAGAGAGTTGGCTTGAAGACTACAATAGGGTATTTATATTCTCTAAGTCTATGCCCCTTGAATATGTACATATTTTCATTCAATTACTTTATCCTTGTCATTGCTAGTATTATGTGATTGTTGTCATTGCTGTTATTTCTGAAAATGTATTAGGAACATGAAAACCTCATCCTCAACCGCATTCTCTCTTTTGGTAAATAATAAGTACTGTATAGTGTAAATACTAAATACTTCATCTCTGGGGTAACAATTATTTATCGGTATCCTCCATATGTTGTGATCTAGTAATTAGTAAGCTGTATAATTATGTTAAACTGTAATTGGTTGGTCATTGGGCCCAACTGGTGACCCAAAATATGGCCACCGGGGGTGGGTACCAATTGGCTTCAGGCACAATCAATCTTAGTTTCCTCCACAATGTCCAATGTGTGATTATGATTACATCTGACTTCCATATTGTCAAAAGCACAAACTGCATTCTACTGCTTTTATAACTTTTCTGATTTATCCTACTCCTGGATCTTTTAATCGTACTTCTATGCTCATTGTATAACATTACACTGTCCTGTAAACTACTCAAAATATACAGGTATTTACAGGAAATGTAAGTTTGTTTATGCGAGTGTTCTTTCCATCTCAACGTGGTTTTGACAAAACAGCTAGTTTACTATGTAACTCATTACTCCTTTGGTGAAACAGGATGACAACAGGTACAACGCAAGCAGAGGTGCACACTTAAATCTCAAGCGTGCTGAGAAAGCCAGGATTCTGGTCAACAAAATTCCTGGTATGTGCCGAAATTTTTGGTTGGTTAATTTTTGGAAGGTGATTCCATTATTAATAATTATCATTAGCCTACCAAAAAAATGTTTACTAATTATAATTAATTTATTCATGTAGCTCTTGTTGAATCATTGGTTGCCAAAACTCGTTCTTGGGAAGAATGTGGCTTATCGTTCACTTATGACGGTGTTCCTCTACTTGCCATGCTAGATGAATATGCAATGCTCAGGAATGACACAGAAGAAGAGAAAAGACGGATGAGGGTCGGTCAAAGTTATCTGATTTGTATTTCGAATGAGTAGATTTCTGTGGCATGTCCAATGTTGAGAATATTTTCTCCTGGCATTATCTCAGCCTTCTTACTTGAGATTTAGATTAGGATTCCTAGTTTTCAGATTCATTTGTTTTGGACTACACTATAATTCTACTTTTGGTGGTTTACAGGATCAGAAGAAGTTCCATGAACAGCTAAAGCACAGAACAGGAAACACTTTTTGGTTCAAGGCCAAGCCCTGCTAGATCACTTGGCACGAAGAAAGTGTTGGGTCCACGTGCAAACAGGGCAAATGGAACCCCCAACAGACGACTGTCTCTGAATGCTCATCAAAATGGTACGCGATCCATAAATAAAGATGGGAAGAGGGACAACATGACGAGGCCTGTTGCTCCTTTGAATTATGTGGCTATATCAAAAGAGGATGATGCCTCGTGCAACTGAACCTCTACGGAGTACACCATAGTAATTGTTAGGGGAAGTCCTTTGGTTTAATCAATTCTTATTGCTAGTTTAGTTGCTTGCTGTAGTAGAAACGGAATACATATTTGATCAGCTAGTGATTGTGAGTAGAGATTGGGTAGCTTTTAGTGTAATATTGTATCCCCAAGCTTTCTAGCTGGCTTCTGCATTGCATTGAGATCTATATAGAGTAGCATGTGCGGGCTCAGAAGTGTTGGATCCTTGTAGGAAGAGAAGAAACATTAGTTAAATGCACAAATCTCCCGTTGAATGTGCAATAAATATCAGATCACCTCCTGCACAATAATCGCTTCTGCTTTCCTTGCCTATTCAAAATCTGTATCTCTCACTCGAGTCATACTCATAAGATGGATTAACTATATTGGTGATTTGCATTTTCAAAACATTTGTACTCGGTGCTGAGCTATAAGACTACTTTTGTTGGGAATTTTTTCTAATCCTAATTCATAACCAAGAACTCCTTTCCTGAAAAATATATAAAATAGAGTTATACCTATTTTTGTTTTGTAGAATTTTTTTATCGTTTAGAATAAATTATTATTTTTTATATCATTTCTAACTTATTTATCCCTTACATTAATAATTTTCAACTTTTCATTCATAAGGATGGGTAGTGATGATCAATAAGGCGGTCTTTCAGAAATAGAAAAAAAATTATGGTGGAACTAACTACTCCAATAACGTTACGGTCTCTCTCCCCCTTTTCATAAACCTAAACTTGGAACAATTAGTATGGCCAACGAAAACGAACCAGCGAAGCTGCTGCTACCCTTTCTACAGCGAGCAGATGAGTTGCAGAAACACGAACCTCTCGTTGCCTACTACTGTAACTATCTCTTTCTATTTCTATCTTCTTAAAATAGTTTCAGAAGCTTAATTAATCCGCAACTCTAAACCCCCCTAGTTTTAATTCAAAAATTCATCCATCTACGTTCTAATTAGTTCAACTTCTTCAGGTCGATTTTATGCGATGGAACGAGGATTGAAGATTCCTCAGAAGGGCCGTACAAAGACAACCAATTCTATCCTTATTTCTCTTATGAAACAGCTTGAAAAGGTTATATTAGTCTCTTTATCCTTCTTTTCTTTTCTGATTTAAGCTTATTTAATTTATGAATTCTTGGTTTAGTGTTACGTAACTTCACCTATTATCGCTCCTCTCTTTGGTGGATCAATAGACTTTGAAAAAAGGAACACAATTCAACTAGTATGTTGAATGTATGTTCTTGTTAATGAAGGTTAACTTTTATTTCTTGTTTTGAGTTGCCAATTGAACGTGTTTATATTTTATGGTGACTTTAAACTTTCATGATTTGTCCAGAGTACGAGGGTTTCTCCCATTGTGGAAGTTCAGTTGCCAAGTTACACGGGAAATAATACTTATTATTTTAAAAAAAAGTGTTATCAAATTTCAATTTCCATTGCTTCAAAATTCATTTTATTTTAATGTTGAATTCTAGTTTTTTTTTTATCTTCTAATATATGCATATTTTCAAATTATTTCTTTGCTTTGTTTTTTCTAATGCCTAGTCCATGATTAATTTAGGCGTGCTCCACCTTTTCTACTCTATACTGTAACATATGTATCCAGAAATTTTGTGCTTTATTGGTTGTTAAAATATTTTTTTCCAGCTTAAATTAACTACTATGTAGTATAAAGTTAGAGCAGGAAGTAAGTTTTGGTAGGTGACTCTGATTTTTTATGCTCTCTGTATCTATTTTCTTATTGATGACCAGTTCTGGTTTTTTTTACAGGATAAGAAATCGCTAAATTTGGGACCTGATGACAGTTTGCACTTGGAGGGATTTGCCTTGAATGTCTTTGCAAAGGCTGATAAGCAAGATCAGGCTGGGCGAGCTGATAAGTATGATATGTTCTTAACTCTATAAGATTATAAATTTTTTTATGTATTTTCTTCCTAACTTTTGCTTAGATGGGCATCTGTAGGTGTTATCTTCTTGGCTCAAATTTATTGAGGTCCACACCTCAAGCATGAGAAACTTTTGATATAAACATTAGGGCTTGAAACTTGTGTTTTTTGAAATGATCACGTGATGATTTTAAAAAGTGGTCATCACAAAATCCAAATGGTTTTTTGGCCACACGTGAATCCTTAATTTTCAAGTGGGTCTTATAGCTGGTTAGAATTACTTTGGTGAACAAACTTTGTACATCTTAGTGTTCAAGGCAATTGTATTCTTAATGATTTTGTAGGCATACTTCAATCATTTATAGTTATGGGGATAAATGTTTTTTTAGTCACTCTACTCTAGGTCAACTTACAAACAAATGAGTCACTAAACTTGTTTTCTTACAATCAACTCACTGAACTTTAGTTTTCTTACAAACCGTTACATAAACCGTTAAGTCCTTTGATTTTTAACGATTTGACCACATAGGAGAGAGAAAGCTAACATGAAATTTTTATTCATGATGTAGACACGCTTAAGTGGAAATGAACAAATTTTAAGGAGAAAATGAAAAAATTCTTTTAAAATAAAATATAAATAAAAACTTAGTAAAAAAGAATATAAAATACAATAACATAAATGAAAAAATATATTTAATTATTTTTATAATTAAAATCAAATGAGTTTTTATGTAATTATTAGAAAATATAATTAAGGAAATTATAAACCATAAAAATTATAAATATTATTATTAATTGTATTATTAATATTATTATTATTATCGGTATTATTATTATTATTATTATTATTATTATTATCGGTATTATTATTAATATTATTATTATTATCAGTATTATTATTATTATTTTTATTATTATCGGTATTATTATTATCGATATTATTATTATTATTATCAATATTATTATTATTATCGATATTATTATTATTATCTGTATTATTATTATTATTATTATTATTATTATTATTATTATTATTATTATTATTATTATTATTGAAGATCACGTTGGATCATTTTTGCCACATCAATTTTTTTTTCCCAACTCAACATCATATGTGTCAAATTCCGTTAAAAGTCAAAGGACTTAACGGTTTTTGTAACGGTTTGTAAGAAAACTAAAGTTCAGTGAGTTGACTGTAAAAAAAAAAAAATTAGTAACTAATTTGTAAGTTGATGGCCAAAAAAGCATTTATCCCCTTGAAGAACATATATATGGTTTATTTTTAGTTAAGAGATCTCTTTAATTCTCAAAATGACATGGGTTCACAAATCAAAATTTTCTCCTAATGGAGTTTGTGTGATGTTGCTGTTGGTTATCGTTGGACATCATTCTTTGTCTTTAAAAGTTCGTTTTGTTAAGCCATTTTGACAAGTTATCTCCGTATTAACTTAGAAGGATGATTTTTCCTGATGACACTTGTTTAAGATGTGTGTGCGTATTTATTAATGAACTCAACATAAGGGACGACAAATCTTGGAAGCACCTCTTTTTCCCCTTTTATCAGGAAAAAAATTGGATGCTAATTTTTTAGCCTTTTTTCAGGGGATGATTTTAAGCTCCTGATACGTAATTATGATTTATGAAGGTTTGTAACTCATCTGGTAAGATGATGACAGTTTTTTGTCCCTATACTGTCCATTCCAAGATTCTATACCCAAATACCATACTTGAGGTTCAGTTCCCCCCATACACAGTTTTCAATGAGTTCAACGTTCTAGAAATATGGCTTTGCGATGTACAGTAACCTTAATGGTGGTTTCATATTGATTATTTTAAGGCCATCTCATAAGGGGTACATACATTCCGCATGGTATTCTGGTTGTTTATGTTGCGTAAGAAAAAGGTATTGCATGTGATTGCTATGTTTAGTTAGTCACCCCCACCCAAACCTTGGGAGGAAAAAGTAAAGGAAATCTATGCCCTTACGCGGCAGGTCCTGCCTAGAAATGTTCCGTCTTAAATGGCATAAACTCTTTTTCTCTGTCATCCCATGCACCTGACATACATTTTTTATGATGCCACTTGTTCTTTTAAGAGGTATAACCTTTCAAGCTTGTCACAGGAGTACTACAAAGACCTTTTATGCTGCAAATATTTTCTTTGAAATTCTTAATCAGTTTGGTCAACTTCAACCTGATGTGAGTCTCTTCTTATCACATTTGAATATCCATGCTGATGGTTATTTATCAGTTAAATTGATTTAACATCCTTCATATACTGTTTTTTAAACTATTCTATATATTTATTTAATAAAATTGGTTTTTTATTTATGATACATCTAAAAAATATTGGGTTCTCATTTTGCATTTTTCTTTGTCAGCTTGAGCAGAAACAGAAATATGCAGCATGGAAAGCTGCAGATATAAGCAAAGCTCTGAAAGAAGGAAGGAAGCCAATACCAGGACCATCAGGGGGAGATAATGATTTATTGAGTCCGTTAAGTAATGGTTATGTATGTTCTCTATCTGATGTTATTTCTTGGTTTGGTTGAGTGAGAAGTATCTTGTCTATCAGTTATACGTGACAATAAAAGCAAGCTTATTAAGTCGTCGCCTAGGCGTCTGAGCAGTATCACAACAAGTTGAAGGGATGACTTAGGAGCAGTAGCTAAGTCGTGCGACTAGGGGAGGCAATCGTTGCCTTGCCTTGCCTGACTACCTTCCAAGGCGGAAGAGAAAAAAAGAAGAAAAGGTGCCACAGCCTCTCGAGTCTCGTCCATACTTCATACTCGTCTAGCCTTTGCCGCAGAAAAAAATATCTTGGCTAAATTCAGTTTAGTACCTTATAGTTTTCTTAAACTTTAGATCTAGTTCCTTATGTTGCAGACTTTTCATTTAAATCCCTACTTTTCTTTCATAATCACCTCAAGTTTTCTAATTTTACATTTTAACTCCTGCATCCCCATATTTTTAGTATTAACCCTGCTCATTAGTTCAGTTTTCAATAAGGTATTTAGGTCCCTATAAATGTGTATTATTTGTAAATATTATATACATGTGAAATGTTAACATATTTTTGTTTTTAATGGTATTTAAGAGTATTTCTTGTGAAATAGTAATTTTTTGTGAGGAATTTTTTAATATATAATGCAATTGAAGTAAAATATTACATGTATAAAATATACATAGGAAATGATTTGTGACTTATGAATGACTAGTGGAGCGTCTAGTCGATTAAGCTACTGGCTACCGACTCGAATTGACTTAACTACTTGACAACTATGAATAAAAGACAATTGCAGATGATTTATTGTTGAAAAGTGGAACCAAAGTACCAAACTAGAAATGTTGGTGACTATATAATTATCTCAGTTTTGTCCCGACTTCTCCTTTTGTTCGTCCATAAATGTTACATATGGATAGGAGATTATTTCTTTTCTTTGATCTCTGATAATAATATATGCACGAACGCTAATAGAGGTATTTAGCTTTGAGTCCTTTCTCTGAATGAGGAACCCAAAGGTTTGGGGTCCGAAATAGCTATGAGCTAGGAGTTATGCGTTCTGAGCTTGAGTTAGAGCGAACTCCTCCCGAGGGGGAAGTGTGACAGGCCGGGGGAACCTATTCTCTCTAACCATATCTTTCCAAATTTACTAAATGCATTTCCAGTTACCATTTGTGTATAACTAATTTACTTTTGAAAATGGTTGTAAACTTATTTACAGGTGTCATAATTAGTAATTTCTTGAAGCAGTCAAACAACTTCTATACAACATGTGATACTGAAACTTCTTACTTCATAGAATGAGCTAATTATGGATTTGCCTCTTTTAAATGCTCTTATTAAAAGAGGCACAAGTATAAGCAAACAATCTGGAGGTTGTTGTAACTATTACTTTGTTTGTAGGACACTGAACCAAGCAGAGCTGATCTGGCTTCCAGACACGAATTTGATCCATCAACTCAGGTTTATGATAAATTTGACCCACCGCAGTCTTCAAATATTCCGTTGGTGCCTCCCTCAGACATTCCACCATCGCCTCCTTCCGACATTCCACCATCGCCTCCATCAACCATTCCACCATCTCCACCCTCAACCATTCCACCATCTCCTTATCCTACCAACGATTATTCGTCCCATAATTTTCACCAATCTCATTTGACTGATGATTACCTGTCCCATAATTTTCATCAACCACCTCCAATAAACAGATCAGAAATTTCAACTTATTCTCAACCATATCAACAACAGCCATTTCCACAAGAACCCCAACAACGCTTGCCACATTATCAGTCTCACGAAACTCCTGCTTATTCTTATCCCAACTTTCAAACTTACCCTAGCTTTACAGAGAGTAGCCTTCCAGCTGCTCCATCTCATTATCCTTCTTACTTTCAAGGCTCGGATGCTTCCTACAGCACCCCACCAGCTCCTGACATGATGAAGTACCCTTCAACAGCTCAGCAAAGCTCAAATGGTAGGAGTGATGCCGTTTCAGAAGCTGCACCAATTTCTGTTCAAGCATATCAATATGATAGCAATTACCAGCCTCCACCTGAAAAAATTGTGGAGGCACACAAGGCAGCACGGTTGCAGTTGGAGCGCTGGCATTTGATGAAGTATCAATTGCTGTGGACTACCTTAACAAATCACTTGAACTATTGACTAACCCGTCAGCAGGTCAGTGAATTTTTCGTTTTACATCACAGGGCTGGATTTATTGACTTTTAATTGGTTTGGCTTGATTTGTAAAGGTTGGTTTTATTTCGCAAAGAAGTTGTTGTATTTGAAACACCTAGTGGAATGAAATTTTTAGTTGCATCCAAAGATATTTGTACCATACATGTAGGGGTAGAGGGTAAGTTCATGTGCAACTGCAATACCTGCTCTTCCAATAACATATGTTACTTTGGGAGTAGCATTCCCATATTAATCTACTGTGAAGGATGTACGTGCTCAAATGATGCGAGTGAAAGCCTAGAGTGTTCCCCCTAATAATTTGACCTTGATGCCGACTTGTTCATATTTACTTTGGTTTAATTGATGCAACTTTTCCTCGTACGATTGTTTGGAAAATATTTTGCACATCTTTTGAGATTTTTCTTCCATTTTCAGGTCTCGAAAATGGTCCCAGTTCTCAAATTCTGTACTATAAATAACGACCAACTCAACATATCATCCTTCATTTGACCATCATTTAGGTATTACGGGTATGCCCACGAGTAATATATACAAAATATATAGAGTATTTAAACTATTTATAAACATATATAGCTATTAAAATAGTATGTATTATTAAAATAAATATATAATTATCACAATATATACATACATGGGGGTTTAATACCTGTGAGTTTGGGGTAAATTGTATCTCTACTATCACTTATACTCGCTATCATTTCTAAGGGCTGTAACAATATCCAAATAGTAGTAAGTTATATTGCAAAGATGTATGTGCAGTGGGAAAGCCACATTCATATTTCCCAAACCCACTGGCCCAAATCAGGAATAAACGAAAACATCCATTACTTTAAACAACTTGTTCGCCATTCAATATATAGTTAAAAAAGGAGAAGAAATTATAAATTCTAAAACTTCAAGGACCTCCGGACACATCCGATAAATGAGGAAAAGAAATTCAGCCTTTTCAAAACCTTAATGAGACTGATTTAAGATCCCTCTGATCATCCACATCCGGCCAAGAAAATAATCACTTATTGGATTCTGGATCAACTAAATAATTATTATGATTGATGGCCAGAGCATAAGAGACATGCCTTCCATAAGTCATGTGATAACAAAGGCCCTGGAGCACCCAAAGATATGCATGAAAAGATTCAGTTTGAATAAAAATTTAAGATTTTGACTATTGGAAACTCAGTTGTCTAAGGAGCCTCCCCTGCAATGCCTGCAAGTATACAACTCAGATTATAATACTCTCCACAAGAGCTAACAGTAAAAATATAGTTGAATCATAATTCCAAGAATGATGCCATGAGCTTTTGTTAGAGGAATGGTGTAGATCTTGGCAATGAGATGATAAAATAGAAAAGTAATATATATATATATATATATATATATATATATATATATGATGACCAATCATTACGAAGGAAATAATATAGCAAGTTGAGGCACATCAATATCCCATGGCCCAACTTCTAACATTTGAAAGTTTCAACTAAGCAAACCAAGTCAGAAAAACACCGGGCCTAGTTCTTAAAGTTGCTTATTCAATTAAAAGGCTATATCCTTATTATCGTTTAGGTGGAATATTAATTTATGTGTTTTTAATTTTATATCATTTTTCATATAAATTTGTCATTCACATTTGAACTCCCCCATTCCCTATCCTCTTTCCAAGAATGATGCCATGAGCTTTTGTTAGAGGAATGGTGTAGATCTTGGCAATGAGATGATAAAATAGAAAAGTAATATATATATATATATATATATGACCAATCATTACGAAGGAAATAATATAGCAAGTTGAGGCACATCAATATCCCATGGCCCAACTTCTAACATTTGAAAGTTTCAACTAAGCAAACCAAGTCAGAACAACACCGGGCCTAGTTCTTAAAGTTGCTTATTCAATTAAAAGGCTATATCCTTATTATCGTTTAGGTGGAATATTAATTTATGTGTTTTTAATTTTATATCATTTTTCATATAAATTTGTCATTCACATTTGAACTCCCCCATCCCCTATCCTCTTTCCACAACCACTGTGCAATGGGCACAGCAGCCAATTCTTTAACTAATTCTGCACCATGAAACACATGATCCAGCAAAGTCAATCGATCAAAAGAAAATCAAAGCTTCAAGACTGATACACCATCAAATCATCAACGCGGGGATTGGATTATCTATATACTAAATATAATTATAGTAATGACAAACCATTGGCTGACTTAACTGGGACGTTTTTGGTTGGTCACTCGATCAATAATCATTTTTATTTTTTTCAAATACTTTAAAATTTATCTCTAATTTCTAGGGGAGAGTAAGAAGTCGCATTTGTAACCGCAACCGCACTTTATAATAAATTATATATGATTTATATGTACTAAGTATCAAGTTGTAGTGCATATAATAAAATTGTAAGTGAATAATGTAATTTAACTAGTTTTTTACGAGTATTAGTCACTTGTCGTGTAATATTACATTTAGTGTCTATATTCTTAAAAATTCATTAGTTCCTTCAACTTTATGCAAATTAATATGAAAGACAAGATAAACTTTCATTTAGAACTTTATTTGTTGCGAGTTATTTAAACCTCTTTCATTAATGTAATTAAGTCCATGACTTTATTTATTTTTAGTTTAATATATGTGATAGTAAATCCTTACAAATTATTCATGTATAGTTGCAATTTGTGAATTGAACTTTTTATTAGTTGTGAGATTCATAAGATTTTTAAATAGGTATGTGTTGAAGTGAGAAAAAATTTCATACTGTGACTTAGTAATATAAAATTATATATTATAATTTTTTTAAACATACATTAAAATGCAAACGCACCAGCACCAGCACCGCACTAGCATGTAACCGCATAGTTGTGGTTGTTAATATTAGTAACCACATATTGTATGTGGTTGCCGTTGCAGTTGGTGCTTATAACCGCTCCACACAGGTGTGCTCTCCCCTACCAATTTCATTGGAATGAGTTAGGATTAAGTTCAAACACATCAGTCATTATCCTAATAATCATCATTAAAGATATAATCTTAATTTTTTAATACACAAAGTATAATTTTTATTTATAATATATTTGAAATATTTATAGTCCCCTACATTAATTAAATATTGATTCATTAAAAGACTTATTTTGTATTAAAATTATATTTCTAATTATAATATAAAATAAAATATGCATCTTTTTGGGTGATGATAATATAAAATATGCCACTTGCAATTAATATTAGTTGTTAAAGCAAAACTACATGGATGCACTTTATGTGACATAATAAATAAATAAATAAATATGTTTACCAAATCCTACTTTAAAAAAAAATCAATTCTCCATTTTACATTTATTAGATATCTATTAAGTAGAAGATATATTTTGTAATAAAATATGTTTCTAACTATAATTTGATAAAAAAAATTATTTATGTTTTTTTTAAATAAAAAACTAATCCCTTATTCAAATGTATCCCGTGCTTTGCACCGGCTACCAGCATGCTAGTAGTATTAACAAACAAACAAAGTACCGTCCAATAATTTTAGTCATGAATCATGTGGTGTTTGTACTAAAAATCTAGTTGCTAGTTGCTCCCTACTCAGATTAACAACGATTTCTTCACCAAAATCAACAACCGGGATAAGAAAAAAAAGCCCACAAAAGATGCAAGCTGCCTAACACAGTTTATGGTGTACCTGATCAAAATGTGAGCCTCCGTGTAGCTGCAACAAGAGCATCAAAAAGATTGAGCTAGCAACTGGTAACAGCTCGGAATAGCCCTTTTGGTTCATCGTAGAACCATCTGGGGAAAAAAATTGTTTAGCTAAAATCAGAGCCATGATCGTAGTATCGTACAGAAACAACACATAAGTGTAATGCATGACTAAAACAGCATTCATAAAGGGTAATGAAGTAAGATTAGTAACTTATAAACAAGACAGCCTTTTGTTAGTCATGCAACTATCGAGTGTTATTATAAAGTGCCTTATTTAATATCGGTCCTCAACTTGGCAATGGGATTAACTAGGCTGATTGATGGGTGTTCCTTCCGTAAATTCATTTATCATTTTTCTTTCCCTCTTTTCTTTTTTTTTCCTCTGGGAAGGGAAGGGGAAGGTTGTTGAAATTACATGCTTATTGACAGTGTCGTTAATTGCTGAACAAAGTAAGAAAAGATCCTCCTGCAATAGCCACCACCACCTTTTCATCCAAAATAGGAAGTTTTGGTGAATATGGCATATCAGAACTCTTTGGTGACTTGCATTTTATTACTCTTTAATTCCCATGGTCCTCCAAAATTCCAATTTTGAACTAGAGCATCTCATTACAATATGGAACACTGTATAATACTTTTAAAGGCCAAACAAGGGAAACTTTTAGAAAATGATAATTCAACGCATCCAAACCTGCAAGAACACACAAGATAAAGTGAACTACATCCAACTTCCAAGCCTAGTGTAACCAGATACCAAGAGACTCCAACCTTTTCATTAATTTACTAAAGCAATTACTGGGAATGACCATCAGAAATTTCTAGAAAACGTGAAAAACAAATGAATAACAGCAGAAATATGAAGGTAAAGGGAAGAAACATTGACACACTTGCAAATAAAGAGTGGATGTAGTCCACCAGTTTCCTCCTTTCGCAAACGAGATATCCTTTCACGTTCTTCAAATTTTCTTGGAGGAACAACTTTACACGGGCCTTCAATCAAGCCAGCCCTTACTGCAATATCATGATTAGACTCGTAGACCTGTGAAAGAGTAATATGAGTTATAATCAAATCTAATATGTATGCAATGAATTTTCAGCTTAAATTCCAAATCAGGGATGGGTTGATAGCAGTTATACATGTCATCAACAGTGTCACATTACTAGGTGAGGTGGAGTTGCTACTTCAAACAAGGCTATGAGTGCACGAGTTTGTCCATGACAATTGAATGTTGTTATAATCCCCTAGAGAGGGTTTACTCTTGGGCCTTGGCACAAGCGTATAATCTAGAAATTAATCCTTTGGAGTCTGGAAGTAGGTAGATACTTTTGAAGTGTTAAAGCATCGCCCTTGAAGAAATAGGCCTAGATTTCTCAATTTTGTTAGTCACGTTTGATTTACAAAATGTATTACAAAACCTCTCCATCTCACCTATAAAAAAATATTTATACAATGTCGGAGAGGAAACGAGGTCTGAGCAGTGGACCTTCCTGCCTCGATACAGATACCTACAACATCCTATGCTCATAGATATGGTATATAGTATATGATTCAAAGGAGCTCAGTATACCTTTCTTATTGTATTTCTATAATGTTTAACATTCACCAAGTTAAACAGACCAGAAAGCACATTCACCCTTTCCCTAAAATTAAGCTTGGGGTAGTTTTTGAGAACATGCTTCAACAGATAAGAACATAAATAATTAATTATACATCGTCCAAATGTATGAATATATATACAAATAACTCACCTCATTGATTTCTGGAGCACATGGGCGACCAACAGCCTCTGGCAAATTCGCAGGAGAGTAACACAGGGATGCAACAACCCACTTTGATCTGGTTTTGCTATCCTCCCACATGCCCTGCAGGAAAATAGGCTTGAGTTGTTTATATGAAACACTCTTATGAGAAGATTGTTGATAGCTTTTACTTCAAGGCAATAAAAGTGATTCCTAGAGCAGCCGCAGAAGTTCTTTTCGTAATTGTTATTGCACATGATAACTTCAGAGAATATTAAATTGACATTTTCTAGTTTGAACAAGGTTATTCAACTATGGGAAAAGTACATAGTTCTTATAGTGCGGAACCTAGCCTAATTCTCAGAGGAAGAGAAAAATGTGGAACCAAATCTGATCAATACCGAACACGTTTGATTGGGTTGGAAGACTGGTTCATTTTATGTTACTGCATTAAGTGGTAAATGGTAACTAATAGCTAAGAGACCAATTAATGGAGGCATTCAGCGTATTGTCAAAAAGAATTAAACAAAATAAAATTGCTGCATTGTTACAAACAATTCAAAGTTGCTCACCTGAATCTTACAAGGCATCAATATGTTATTGTTTGAACGAAATAGTGCATGATCGTGAACTTTATACACAACCCCACTGATGGAGCAAGACTGGTAATATGTCTTCTCATTCGCAACTTGAAGCATATCTCCAATCCAGTCAACATCATGCAATCCACCTGATAAAGATCCACAATGCTCTCTAGGCCCAATACTCGTTTCAGTAGTTTCAACATAATTGGCAAGTGAAACTCCATGCTTGTCATGATTGGTTTCAACATTTGTAGTATGTTCTACAAATTCTTGACCACATAATTTCTCCAACTCCTTGACCTTTAAATTTGTCTCGGGATATATCAGGGATGGATTTCCAGAGCTCTGTCATTTCTGTTTGGTCTTTGTCTTGGGGATGTCCAAAGGCTTGAGAGTGATCAAGTCTATTGATAACTGTCTCAGAATCTGGTGTAGGCTGTGATTTGTAATTCGTATCTAGTTTCACCTCATATGATCTGTCAATTGTTAAGTCAGCAGAATTAACACAAGCAGCCCCAGAGCTTTTCATTAAGTTATTTGGACAAGATTGAGAAGGATGTTCTTCAACTTTGTTATCTCTACTTGATAAAGTGTTGTTCCCTTGCATTACTTTCATATCTGCCATCTCCACACCAGCTGCAAAATGGCTACACTTACTGTTCATGGTAGTAGGAGCACTTTGTATAACAGAGTTCCCATTTGCAATAATTTTCTGTAGATTATTGACCTTCCCATCTGAAGTTCCCACAATATTCTCTAAAACTAACTGAACTGCTGTTGCATCAGAAGATACTTTTGGTGCAGTTAAATTTTTCATTATACGACCATATTTAGGTTTCCCATTGTTCAGGGACAAACACTTTCCACAATGCCAGTCACTTCCAGAAACTAATTTTTGATTGAGAAATTGGAGACATTTTAAATGATACCCATTCTCACAAGCATCACAAACAAGTACATTGTCCACCTCGTTAACCATAAACTTGCACATTTGACAGGCCAAAGCCTTGTTCATGTAATCCCTTGAAAGAGGAGTCCAGATGGGGTGCTCCAGAACCTGTGGTTGTAATAACTTCTGAATGATTTTACCAATTTCATTGTGGTTGTTGGTTGGCAGGTTCACAGATGTGGTCGGAGTGATAAATGGTTTAGAAGTTATTGCTTGGGGGTCCACTCGGCCCACTCGCGACATATCAGCAGCTCCCTCAACCTTTACATTAGCATGGACTGGAATCTTATAAAGCAATGTAGTTTTAGCTGATGAGGCAGATTGTGTTTGCACGGACCATATAGGAGTTTTAGTGTGACCTCCAGAAGAATTCGCTGTATAAAGAGGTAGAAGTGTTATTTAAACATAAAGACAAGGATTAAAGAAAGACAACAATCTGATTTGGAGATCTTCAGAAATTGTAGTAGCATATATGGCAAAACTGGCCGCTAAACACGACATCAACATTAGTAACACACTCTTGACATGAGAACACTCTTGACATAAGAATGTTGTGCAACATCATTTCCTAGATAGGCTATACTTGGCTGCGAATCAGAGATTTTCATGTAATTTGCAACACAGACTTTCACCATTATTTCTACTTTGCAAGGGAGAAACAAAATTTACCCTGAACTTGTGAAATATAGGAAGCACCATTGGTATTCGCATCCAATCTAAAATGATGTCTCTCTGCTCTAGGAAATGCTAATGAACAAGAATCCTTTCCGAGATCACTTCTAGGCAGTCCACTGGAAACCAAAGGTCTTACTTCGCTGGTGGGCAACTGATATAGTAAAGGTGTTGAGTTTGCTGTTGAAACATGACCCAAGTGTGAAGAGGGTTGGAAGCCTCCGGAAGAAGCTGGAGGTTGACTTGGTTTTTCTGAAGAAAACATTTGAACAGCATGAGATGTTCCACAGTTTTTAGTTGCTGAACTTACATTCATATGCAACCTTTGAGATGAATATGAAGCAGAATGTAGGGCAAATTCCTCCGACTTTTCCATCTGAAATGTGAAGGGTAGGAGAGAAGTAACCATCAGCAAAGAAACATATGAAACAATTAAAACAGAGTGATTCAATAAGTCATAAAAAATAACAGTAAGCAGCCATGATATTGTAATATCCACCCTGAGAAACAGAATAAAAGACTACATAGAAATTACTGAAAGGTATAGGAACCTCCAATAAAATAACTGGTAAGACCTGTCATATATCATACTAAAACAAATACTAGCAACTGTTAGTATTTTCCATTTGAAGCTAAGATTTAACACACACAGAAGAAAATATCTAAAAATATTCAAAGTTTAAGGTACATCATTACTCTTATAATGTAAACAACCCGTCATCACATAAAATTGCCAAATGAGAAACTGCACATGCATGTAAATATCTCAAAATTCCTCAGAAATATCCCAGAAGATGGAGTGTCTTACAAACATATATTCATTTCACATAACAATTAAAACCTAAAACCAATATTGCATATTACAGATATATATTCCATTGTATTATACCATTATCAGCAGGTTGAATCATATTATCAAACCAAATATATCCTGCAGTACATATTTTTATTTATAAGGAATAGCATCTTAGATAGAAGATTGAAACTGAAATATACATGTATTGACAGTCATCAATAAATCTAAGTATAAGCATAATAAAAGCATCCCGTCTCAGCTGACAATAAATATATTCAGGGGAGGACTCCGCTACATCAGTACCTTCTCTCTCTTTATAGTAATCATACCTTAATAGTTTTATCACTTATATTTGTTAGTGTAAATTTCTTGTATAACCAAGTGCCACACGTTAGAGAAATAACCATTTGATGTTTTGATGACCAACCATCTACCACGGAGAAGGGGCTCATCACCAGTCTACTGCTTCAACTGAACAAAGGTTGGCTTCTGACAGTACTAATAGAGACATAGCGAAACAAGATATGCTCCCAAAAATAGTATTCAAGAAAACAATGGAGCTTCATAAAATAACAAAACTCACTGAATAATTTCTTTAATAAGTGTACAATTTTTATTGGTAGAAGAAAGAAAACAAAAGAAAGGAGCGCAAGGAGTCCACCTAAAAGATTACAAGTGTAAAGGGGGGAACATAATCAGATAAGAGAAGCCTTCTGATCCGTATTTATGACGCAAAAAGGGGTGCCAAGATTAATCAATTATTAGTTAATTATTTCGTACATTGTTTAAAGATAATCACTTGTAACTATAGATCTTTTAATTATAGCAGGTAGATTATTTTAGATTAGTAATCAGGGGTTCATTTCCTTAATAAATTAGGTTGCCTAAGTTATCTTAGAATTAGGATTTATGGTCTATATAAATGATGTAATATACATTATTTGAATACAGAGGTTAATATATTGACTTGAGTCTAAGGCTTTGTACCAGTGTCGCCTCCAAGCATCGTTGTCTTCCCTATTCCTTTCCTTCACCCTCTTTTATTCCTTCCCTAAACCATCTAGACTGAGTCCTGAATCAATTTAGGTCTGAAACTAAGCATTCCTCGAAAAGAACCCATAGCATAAGACCACCAAAGGATAGAACTATACTAATTGAATATTAATATAATAGACTCGTAAAAAAGAGAGCTCATACTTAAGAATTGCCTATCAAAGGAAATAAAGCACATACTTATCAATAACTTAACATTATAATTGGAGTTCGGCGAAAGTAAAATATATATTACTCAATTGTCAGCTTAACAAATATCTCATGTATAAAACAAACAGTGCAAGTATCTCAGAGCTTGCATTAACAATATCCCCACAAAGCAAGCAACATTATATTCATGATGAGACAAGCCCATATGACATTGAGTTATATGTCTTTCAACTTTGTAAATGGGCTTAAAATTAATGATATAAAGCTACATGTTTACGATGATAGCGCTAAGCATTCTCTTCCCTTTATGTAGAGATGGGAGCGTCTAATTTGACTTAACATACGCAAGTCTATATTTGAAGAACCTATAAATGGGAAGAGATTAGCACATCAACCAACATGCAACAATCGAAAGAAGGTGTGAATCACAAAATTTCTTAAATATAGACAGGTGGTTGACATTTCTTAGCTATATAGCATGTAGATTTGTCTTTTCAGAATGACAGAAAACACCAGATTTGCTAAAAAGAGTTGTCAAATCAAGGTTATATATGTCTTTTTAAAACGGTATGGATAGGAAAAACCAAGGGCCAGACAGAAAAACTTATCAAATTCCAGACGCAAGAGTTGGGAGCAATTGCAGAGAGCTTAAGGAATGACCTCAACCCCAAGGGATTAGAGCAATGACCGATAGCTTGAGAAATAACCTCATAAATAAATCCTCTAGGCTTTGTGTCCATCTCAAAGTAAGAGATTTATCCTTAATCTATAAATTAGAAATTTGTTCTCCATCCAATGGGAAAAAGTGCAACATAGACCATGTCTTGATCATGAGGCATAATCTAAAGAGACATTGCTAAACTTGTGTTTCTCACTGCAGGGGTAGCTTAAACAAGCTTGATGTGCAACTTAAATTTAAAATATGTTTGAGGTTATTGATGTTACAAAGAAATGAAAAACTTCTGACAAATCTTTAATGTCTGAAAGTAAAAAATTCTTACAACTTCTTAGTTTCCAAATGCTACCAGTTACCACTAAATCTTCATACATTAATAATTTACCTTCAAAACCCTAGTTTTAAGTATCTTTAGAACAAAATTCAGTTATCCTTTTGGTACATTTAGGGCGTCCCTTTGGTTATTCATTCAAATTTTTAAAAGTTTAGCTCAGTTGTTTTAAATTGAAAAAAAAAATGCAAGAATTTATGTTAAGAATTGAACAATGTATTTTGAATATTAATTACATTATATAACTTACTAAATTTAATAAAATTCATTTGTGAAAAATGCAATCACCATGGGGCTCAAGATAGTGTATGACTGCATAAAACTCTAACACAGCAACATTCATTTTGAAACATAATCTTACCGATGCTACATATTTATCCAAACAAAATATTCAAGCGATCAGTTCTACATTAACAGACACAAAACCAAGTTATTTGTAATAATTTCATTGTGAATCCAGTGTAACCAATTAAGTAATTAACAAAATAAAACTCAAACTGATACATCAAAATATGACCTTAACTAAGTTCGAATAAGAACAACTCAAACATCAAATAAACCCTCACCTTTTCCTTGGTAAGCTTCAACTTCTCAGCAATTGATATCTTAAGAGGCAGAAACCCTAACCTCTGTTCCCTTGACTTACTGAGACCAAGATCCTCAATAACTGCCCCAAATACATCTCTTGGAAAAACATCCTTAGGAGCAAATCCTTGGCAAACCTCCGCCAACTTGGCTCTAGCATCACCCATCATCTCAATTTCCACTGACGTAGAAGTCCTCCCTCCCCTCATTTTCCCCATCGTCGCCAGCACCAGTACTATCTCCGCCACTTTCTTCATATTCATATTAGCAGCTTCACCATTTTTTGCCTTCTTCAATGACCTAGCGTCCGATTCGTGGTTCTCCACCACTCTTTTTTCACCTACATACGGCGTTAAACACTCGGATCTCACCTCGAACGGTTCAATAACATCAACACCGGCGATTGAATCCATAAAGGTCGTCTCCTCGACGTTTTAGGAAGAAATTGGCCAGAAAACCCTAGAGATTGGCGGAGAAACCTGCACAGAGGACAGAGATAACTAGCCATTGGCATGGATAGGGGAATAGAAACCCTAGAGAGAGAGATAGGGGCCAACAGTGGGTAGAGAGAGGAAAAGAGGTTAGAAACAAATTCGAAAATACAAAATACTACTATAATTTATATATACCTTTATGGCGGGGTGTTAGTAAGCAGCTTTGTATACGTTGGATGCAAGTGCGAGATTATTTGGCGAGGCCTCGTCGTGAGGGGAGGGGCGGGTTGGGTTGGGTTGGGTTGGGGCAAAAACTTGTACAGAGACAGAGAGTTGTAGCGTAGTAATTTAGAGAGAGAGGGGATTTATTTTCTTCTAACTGTTATACGCACGGGGTGCACGCTCCTATTAATATGACCGTTCTTTCTTTCTTTGTCCATCTTTACCCTCCTCCGTAAAACTAGTTTGTTTGCAAGAATTATATAATCTAAAATATTATATAATCTATGGAATTCTATTAATTTTAATATTATAATTTCGGAATTATAATTATAATTTTAAGATTATTAAGTCATTTTATAATTTTTAAATTAATAAATTCAAGTCTAAATTCGAAAACAAAGAAGACATTTGGCATTAATAGTTTTATCCCAAGTATAATTCTTGCAAACAATAAGAATTATACTTGGGATAGGACTATTAATCCCAAAACTATGATTGTTTGCAATTATTATACTTGGATATGACTATTAATCCCAAGTGTTATGTTTATTTTCAAATTTAAACTTGGGACTATTAGTCTCGAGATTATAAAATGGCTTAATAGTCTTGATATTATAATTATAATTCTTAAATTATAATCCTAAGATTAATAGTCTTGGAATTATAATCCTTGCAAACAAACATAACTCAAGTGTTGTTTGTTTTCAAATTTAGATTATAATTTCAGGATTAATAGTCTTAGATTATAATAATCCCGATTATAATTCTTGAAAACAAACATAGGTTGAGTAATTACATATATGCCACCTATTCCTCACTTGAAAATTAAAATTACTACTCCATTATTTATTCTTATTCAATGTAATTATTGTTGGTCTAAAGAAAATTAAAATATCCAGAATCTCACAAAAAAAGTTTGAAAAGAAAATTTGATTGAATAAATAATATAGTTTCAAAATGTGCTAAAGAAGCAAATATCAAGTCCCATGATTTTTGTTGTGTTGAATTTTTAATTAATAAGTCCAATTAAAATTTAAATATTACTTTTTGTCTCTAAAGTAACTATTTTATTCTTGTGACGGCCAACTCTATCAACGTCCAATTTGATTATTATTTTTTGTGTACCTCTTACAAGGGCGTGACACGTCTTGTCTTGCTTCTTAATTCGACGTTCACCTCAAAATATATAGTAAATTTGTTTTGTTTTAGTCTGGGTGACGCAGGGTAGAATTGTCACACAAAAAAAAGAGAGTTAAAATCCTAACAAGTCTAACCAAAAATATAATTGGTTAAATACTTAAATGGTCATAGACTTGAATGTGAATGAAGGTGGGTTGTTGAAAGACAAGACGGCGGATGAAAGGGAAAAAGAGTAGGCAGACTCATCTCTTAAAATTGAACTGATGCCTGATGGATGATACAAACAAGCAAGTCCTCCGTGAAAAA
The DNA here is from genome assembly GCA_020205615.1 of Panax quinquefolius. NCBI lineage: Eukaryota > Viridiplantae > Streptophyta > Magnoliopsida > Apiales > Araliaceae > Panax > Panax quinquefolius. The sequence goes on along the minus strand of JAINUW010000225.1, from coordinate 520,936 downwards.
CCATTTCTTCCTATCCATCTACTCCATTAGCTCCCAAAACAAAACCAAACCAAGTGGGGTGGGGTGGGGTGGGGTGTCAGGAATCAGCTGTAGCCAACACTGTTAAGTGATCCAGAAGTTCATCTGGGTAAACCGCAAAGAGGAACCTCACAAAATTTTAATGCAACTACTCCTTTTCTTATAAATTTGTCTACACATTGTTCTGAAGAAGAGACCTACAAGCATTTTGTGATATATGTTGCATGAAATACCAATTCAGATGTAATATTATTTTGTACATGTTTCAACAAACTATACACGACCAGACTATGTAGACTACTTCTTCTCAAGGGCAAGATGATTGAGATCGTACTCACCACTGGATGCCACATCACTGCAAATCATAATCCTTGAATCAATGGAAACAACTTGTGCATTCTCAAGTTAATATCCACGGAAAAGCTGCAGAGGAAATCCTCTCTTGAGGTGGAAATTCACATACGGCAATATGACAGTTTTGAGGGCTGCTGACATAAATGACTGCATACATTTGAAGAGCTAATTCAGGACTATAAATGACTGTAAAAGGTTTGCCATGCTCTAAACAGAACTATAGTTCTTGTCATACTCTATGTTTTGCAATAGACGATATAATTTACCATACAAAGATCCATTTGGATGAAACACTAATACAACCATATTATTATTTTTACAAGTCTAATACAATTCTCTTGATGTACCCAAGCTCTCAAGCAGCGGGGGCCTATGCCAAGAGAGCTCAGTAGCTCCTATCTCTAACTCAAACTCAGTAATGTATTGTTGATATAAATAAAACATTAACCCAGCAAGTTTATTTTGTGTCAACTTGTCAAAGCAACTGTAAACCTCTTTAGCAGCATTACAATGTGAAGACATATCATGCCAGGATTCAAAGAAAATTCAGTGCTTGCATGAATACTGGTAAAAATTAAGGTTAGCAGAGTCACATGCTTGTTAGGTCTTTAAATTGGAATCAGCATGTAATGTTGAGTTTTGGATCTCCTACAACATTCTTACTACATGCATCACAGTCACATCCTCATATAAGATTGAATAAATAAGGGAATTGTTATTTCCACAAGTAAAAATTGATATTTCCACAAGTTCTCTCTCACATTAACTTATATACCTTGATAAGGCTCATGTGTAAGTTACCAATTTTACTCCACTCCAAATGCATTGTCAATTCACTCAATTGAACACGACCAGCTAACTTGTTCCTTGAGATTTTTGCAAAACCTGAAGCACTGACCACCTGCACCAAATAACAAGTGACTGATCACATCCGTATCTGTATACAATAATTTGCCAAGGGACAAGTAGAAAGACGGAAACAAATAAAAATGGAAGTGCCCCAACTGTTGGATTCTTTCACTCAAAACCTTGTGTGCTTCTGAGTCACGTACATTAACAAATTACTATTATATACTATTACATATTGTGGCAGAACGAAAGCAGCAAGTATTATTAGTTCAGGGATCTCTGGTTAGTAACTTAATAATCATTCTTTCCTAGAATATAGATTCAGATGACCCCATGGAATGGTATTAAAAGCTAGAAATTTGCGGCAACAATCAAAATACAAACTTTGAGCTAAACACATAATTCAATTCAAGACGAATACAATGAAGTTCCTGAATCTCAAAATATTGGTCATCTTCTCGTTGTTTTTCTGTGCGTTGGCCCAGCTCACCCTAGTACATTATTCTTATTTTATCTTTTACTTCAAGTTCATATCATTAGGCTTCAATCTTGTCAAAAGAGTAATAATTATATTGAACAAGCAAAAAAGTAAAGGTAAGAAGAGGTTGCTGCATTTAGGTTATAGCTTACTGCCCAATCAAGCTTACCATTGAGATGCAGGCAACTGGTATCACTTCTCCAGCATCAACAACATCAACCGTCACATCTAAGTAAACTGTAACGTCAACATTCTGCTTTTCAATCTTTATGATTGGTGGAGAAGATACTGAAATATTTAGCTTCATGTCATCATTTGGAAATTGTTTGTACAACTGAGGAACAACATATCTCCATCCAGCAGTGTTTAAGAGGGACTGATCAGTTATTTGATCAACAATCCACTGCATTGAATGTCCCTAAACATAAAAATAGAACTTTTCAACCTGGAGATCAAACTTTACTTTAACTACAGATAATTTTAAAATGTAACACAAGAAAAGTCGAGGTCATAAATCTTCGGACTCCAATCTGCAGCCATGGTGATAAAATAAATCCTTGAATAGGGAATGCACCAGGTAAGTAGAACCTTCCAATATAGGAGTTCTAGATCATATAAATACTTTAAAGGCTTCTTGTTATCTCCTTTTTTATATAATAAAAAAATATAATTGTTTGAGAAAACAGGGGTGCAACCAGTCCCCATTAGCTGCATACAGAAATCAGTTATATATAGTTATAGATAAGAAATCAAAGATTTAACAAAAGATCTGGGGGAAGATCTCCTCAGACCAAAAAAAAACTAGGATATCTAAGGAGGAATTCATCCTTGCTACAGGAAACTCTACATTCTCAAGAGATCTTTCATTTTCTTTCAAACCAAATTCCAAAAAAGAAGAAAACGATAAAGAGAGACATAATGGTGGAGCCTCCGTCAGTTCTTTGTTCCTTTCTCTCCTCTTATACCAGGACCAGCAATATACAACCATGTTTTTATCTATGTATGAAGATCAGTATACTAGTTATTCATAAGATAACACTCTATATTCTTTGAGGTGCTGAGTATTTCATTAAAGAATAAGAACTTACATCAAAGTAAACTAAAACTGCTGAGTTAAGAACTTTTTCATGAAATGAAATCCCAATCATCTTATCCAGACCCTTGCAGGAATCTGAAACTTGTAAGCTTTTGTGGTAAAGGTTGGAAACTACAATTTCATCTTTTTTTGTGAAGAGCCCATCAATCTTGAGTTCAACAGAAGAATTACTGAGCACTGGGTCATTCACAAATGTAACATTTATTGCTGCTATGTTGTCTATCGGGATTTCTTTTGGAATAGATTTCAATAAAGAATCAACATTTATAATCCCATCTTTGATTTTGCTGGAGACAGCATCTTCAACTGCAGAAGCAATATTCTCCTCAAAAGCATCTGCGACCCTGGGAGGTATAAAAGAGGATTAACTGCACGAAATTGCGGTAATTCAATATACACATGATATTCGTTGTATGAATTAGAAGAATATCATGTGTGTTAGGCCATAATCCTTTTCCTTATTGGGCCAAACTTATTGGGCTCCTCCCTTGGATCATGTTATGCTAGGTCCTGGTTGGATCCGGTCACTTGGGTCATTTCCATTATTTGGGTTTAGTCATTAAATTGGCCCATTATACAAATTGTCACTTAACCCAACTTTGACCAGTAATCATTATGCCAAATGATGATGATTGACTATTGTGTACCACTTTCTTTGCATGGCATTAATGAGGATGGGACTCAGATGACCGGCGGTGGCAAACAGTGGTAGCAGGTGTGAAAGTAGACTGTTTACTTTCGGCTGAAATGACCGGAAGTGGGGGAAAAAGGTGTCAGGAGATGGTGGATGGCACGGTAAACCGGGAGTGGAGTATGCATGGGGCTAAGATCACATAAGAGGGTAAGTAACACACACATTTCTTTAGGATTCTTATTCTATCTCTCTCAGGCATTAGATAATATTTTTCTCTCCATTGTTGACCTTGTGATCGCCTGTACTGACTCTCACGCCGGAGCTATCCCTCGGCTCGGTAGTCGAGCTTTGGTGTTGACTTGTTGAACTGTGCAGGATATTGGACGCGTCTTGGTGATTGGGACGTGGAGAAAGATCTTGGCGTTAACATTGGCGCTAGAAAGAGGGCTGAGTTCTAGTGTCCTAAGTATTTTTCAATCACGCATCGTGTTTTGTTCTACGTCCAATATTCATGGTGAAGAGTAGAACACCTACACACGAAGAAGCGGTAGAAATTCGCCAAAGAATCGACACCACGAGTGTCTGTCCAAAGATCGTTTGGGACCGTGATAAGTGTTCATGCTAAAGCACGTCGTCAAACGATCCCTCAAGATTTTCCGATTCGAAGGCAATGGGCAAGGCTAAGCGTGGGTTAGTCTTCTGATGATAAAGCGTCATCGCCACGGTTTAAAGCGAGTAGAAGGCACTTCTGGAACTCGATCTGAGAGGACCGTAATGAAAAAGCTTCACGACCGGCTAAGATGGCGGATGAGGTGGATAGAGCTATGGAAGTACTCGTGAAGCAACGACAGGATATATAAGAAGCGGATGGCGGATGATGAGAGTTGAGATGAAGAGCTCGATTATAACCAAATCAAAGAGCAAGGACAATCAAGTGGAAAAGAACTTGTTCATTCGGGACGAGAGTCTCGAGACCGAAATCGAGAGAGAAGAAGATCCTGAGCCCTACTCCTCAAAGATCGAGGAGGGTACATCACCTGTCGATTTTAAGGAAGCAAGGTCGAAGAGAACGCGAAGAGGTCGATCCAAAGATCGTACTCCAAAACCACAAAGAAGGCCCTTGTTGTTGCACATTCTCGCGCTTTAGTGCTCGGGTTGAAAGCGAAGCATATCTAGAGATCGTGACTCACGAGAGTCTCATCGAGGGTACACCACCCTCGTGGACACTGCATCGTCGAAGAAGCCCTTCAGAGTTGAAGGCTCTATTGTGAAACCTAAATCCTACTCGGAGGAGGAAGGAGTCACCTGGAAAAGAAGCATCATCTCAACCGAAAGGTGTAGAGTATTTGGTTAAAGAGTTAAAAAGAACTTGAGCGAAACTTAGAAGTACAAAAAACGAAGGATACTTGGAAAGAAAGCATCCCCTTTTCGCGGATATTCTTAAAGAAAAAGTCACCCCACCAAGAAGTTGCCTATATTGAGAGTTATGATGGATCGGGGATCCCTATGACCCAACAAAGGCGTTCGATAGGCGATGGATTATTATGACTTTAGCGATCTTTGCTAAGTGTCATACTTTTGTCACAACGCCTTTCGGAAAAGATGCCCGACGGTGGATGGGGACTTTGCCCTCAGATTCAATTTCATCTTGGGCGCATATATGTGATAAATTTCATGCTCGCTTCGAGCAACAAAAGAAGGGAAAACCAACCGATTCGTTGGCTCGAGTTCGACGTTTTGAATGAGTCTTTGGGCGATATGTGAAGAGATTCCGTGAAGCGATCGGCCAAGACAAACTGAACGATCTACAAGCCGTTGGATTTGTTTCGGAATGGGTTAGATCTGGTCAATCGGAGAAGTTAGTGAAGAAGTTGATGTTTCATCACCCAAGAAAGTCTCGGCGAGGCCTTTGACAAAGTCGAAGGTTATATCGTGGTGGAGGAAGCCGTGGACAACCTCAAACGTCCCGCTTGAGGGCCGAGCAAGGAGACAGACGGGATAGAACCGATAGAGACCGGAGAAAGAATGAGGGTAATAAAAGACCGCTACTGGCGGCGGTTCAAAAAAGTATAACAATTGGAGATAGGTGGAGGACGTTCGTCGCTCCAACCCAAAGAGTGAATAGGGCGTACACAAAGACTTAACACACAGCATGGTACATTATCTTGGATCAAATTAAGAATCAACCTATTTTTGAACCACCTCGAGATAACATTAAGCCCTAAAAGGAAATTCTCGTAAGTATTGTGATTACCATCAAGCTTGGTCACGATACTGGACCGTATAGTTTGAAGGACTTTATTGAAAAGAAAGGTCTGGCGGGGCTTTGATTCGATATGTGGTTGCCGAACTAATCAACAACGGAGACGAGGGCTCTGTTCCGTAGCTCAACCGGTTAATGAAGTGTTGGACATTCCGGAATACACACTGCGGCACGTGGTAGATGTCATCACTGGGGTACTTCAGGCAAATTCGTTGGAAAGAAGCGGCAAAGCTACTTGGATTGATCGTGTGCCGGTGTGGGTACCCTCCGAAGACCGATGACCTTATTCGAATCTGATAATCTCTTTTCTTGATGAAGATTACCCTTCCGGAAGTCATCGAACCAAGACGAGGGATCACCGGTGCTTGTTGCATGATGGGTTCGGTGGATATGAAGCGGATAATGGTAGATAATGGGTCTTACAGCAGATATTCACGTATGCCCACGCTTATCGGAGGATGCACTAGATGGGCGAAAGATGGAGATAGGACGGAGGCTCCTTTATATGGTTTTAGTAATGACCCGGTCGAGGTGGTTTGGAACTATTGACCTACCAATCATCTTGGACGGCCCCCAAAGCTAGAAATTATTTGCAAATTTTATGTTGTGCGTGTAGATTACGCTTATAATCTTTATTTTAGGAAGGGCTCGCTTTAATTGCTTTAAGTTGTAACCTCTATTCCTCATTTCAAAATCAAATTTCCTACTACTCGTAGGGCTTGGCGAGGTGAAGGGGACTTGGATCTGGCGGAAGATGTTATAGAAATCTTGTGATCACTTGGGAGTGGGAATGTCGAGCGAAGCGGACCGTGGCAATAGAGATCGAACCCTTCACAGAGTAGTTACGAACCATTGGTCACGCCACCAAGAAAGCGGAGGAGATAGAGCTTATCCTGACAAGGAGAACAAGACGGTGAAAATAGGTTGGGTCTGCCGGAACCTCTCCGGACGAACCTCATGGAGCTCCTGCAATCTTATGTTGATATTTTTGCATGGGAGCCTCGGGATATGCCGAGAGAGTAAGCGGGGATATCGGCGAGCATCTACCGGAGGTGAACCCGTCGAAAGAAGCCATCCGACCGAAGAGGAGGATTTTCGCACTTGAACGTCGGCCGAATAATTGATGAAGAGATTACAAAACCGCTGGCGGTGACTTCATTTTCAAGATTGATTACCCACAATGGATGGCGAATGTGGTGTTGGTGCGAAGCAAAATGGTAAATGGCGATCCGCATCGACTACACCGATCTAAATAAGGCTTGTCAGAAGGATTTCTACCCTCACCCCCACATTGACCAATTAATCGATGCCACTTGGGTATGCTTTATTAAGTTTCATGGACGCATTTTCGGATATCATCAAATTTCCATGTGCGAGGAGGATATCTGAAGGCGGCGTTCATTATTACGCATCGTTCGGTATATGCTATAAGAAAATGACCTTCGACCTCATCAATGCCGAGACCACATATCGAGGATGATGAACCATGTTTTCGGATATCACCGGGCGGAATGTGGAAGTGTCGTGGATGACATGATTGTCGAGAGCATGTTGGTGCGTAAACATCCGGATGATTTAGAAGAATGCTTTCGAATACGATTCGTCAACACAATTTGAGATTGAATCCCACTAAAGTGCACCTTGATTAGGGTTTGGCAAATTTACAGGTTATCTTGTCGATCGAGAGAGGAATCGAAGCGATCACGAGAAGATTGACGATCCCGAACATGAAGACTCCTCACCGTTTAAAGATGTTCAACGTCCCCGACCGGAAGGATTGCGACTTTAAGGAGGTTCATGTCCAAGTCGGCGGAAAGATGTCTACCGTTCTTTGATACATTGAAAGAAGTAGAAGAATGCAAAGCGTTTGATGGACTTGAGTGTGAGGGCGTCTTTCGAGCATCAAGTCCTACTTATCTTGGCGCCTTTGTTGGTGAAGCCCGCCCTGCCGAACCCTTATATTTGTACTTAGCAGACTAGTTCGTTGGCGATAGGGAGCGGTTTTGGTGCGTGAAGTTGAGGGTGCGACCCGGTTTATTATATAAGCCGTGTCCTTGGGATCTTTGAAACAAGGTACCGAACATTGAAAAGTTTGCTTTTGATTTAATAATCATAATGAAAGCTTAAGCAATACTTCCAGGTAGATTGGTAATAGTATATCTGATCGACCTTTAAAAGAAGATTATGGGCAAACTGAGGTATCGAGGAGATTAAATGCATGGACGATGGAGTTGTCACAATTTTCATTGAATATCATCCCCGAACCGCCATCAAAGGGCAAGCTTTGGCTGATTTTGTTGTTGAATGCTCGCTTTCTAAAGTCGATGAAGTTATAGCAGAAGAATGAAGGATCTGGACGAGCGATTGCGATTCTTCAATGAGGCGAGTTCGTGGACGCCGTATGCAGATGGGTCTTCTACCACGACGTCGATGGAGCGAGGATTATTCGAACGAGTCCGGAGGGATTCAGAGTGCAGCGAGCCCGTCGATTTGATTTCAAAGCGACAAACAACGGCCGGTATGAGTAAAGCGGTACTTGCGAGGTTACTGATCGGCAAAGAGTCTTGAAGTCTGCAAAGAATAATCATCTTCATGATTCTCGCTTAGTCGTTAAGCAACTTTCTGGGAATCTGGGCTCATGGCCAAAAATGATCAAATATCTAACAGAATTGAAGGAACAACTTGGCATTTCCAATCCTACGAGTTTGGGGATCGGGAATGAAATACGTTCGAGAGTTAGCGAAGGTGCGGAAGATGAACCGGTGGGTATCGATAGGTGTTTTCTTTTTGGGATGGAGTGAGGACGGACCCCAGTTGGTTCATCGTCGCACATGGATTTCGTGGATGTGGTGGAGGATGGCAATAGAAGAGGTGGGAACTTCGGAGCTCTTCTACAATCGGGGTTATCTTGGTTCTTATTTTCTTTACACGAAGGACCTTAGCCCGATCGTGCGCAGAGGAATATCAGTAGGCTCCTCCTCACCGGGGTAGGTTCGAGGTTGGAGGATTGGGGTTGGTTGAGAAGGTTGTTTGGGGGGTTGCATCGGGAAGTGTTTCAGGGTCACTTTCGGGGTTTGTTTCTGGTTGGGTGGATTTGGATCGTTTGGCGGATCTTTTTCTTCGGCGAGGTCTGAGGTTTTCTTCGGGTATGTTGGGTTCGTCAGTTTGAGGTTCGTCAGTTTGAAGGGAAGAAGTTGGTGGATCGGTGGTAGGGGGTTAACCTAGGAAGATTCTTCGGCCGGATGCTCTTCACTGTGATCTCGCATTCATCCTCGCCAAAAAATCTTCCGTCTCTCACCTCCAGGGGAGTCGGTTTGATCAGAGACACTGCAAAAAACCATGTATCAGAACCTGTATCACTTATATAGCTCAGAAATTATGTTACAAAGTTATTCAAAACTTACATTTGTGGTTGTATAACCAGGCTTGTTTGGTCAGAAGTGTGAAACTCCATTCTTTTGGAGGAATCTTCCTCAAGAAGTCTGCCATCTCCCTCACCCGTCCTTCGGATATGTCTCCAAAGTCGGCGAGACCCTACGAGGTAGTCCAGTCTGGAAGAGAAGAGATCTCAGGTCCCGTGATGAAAAACCACTTCTCATGCCAACCCTTGTTGCTGGAAGGAGTATCCATCAGGGGTCTCCTCTCGAACCTGGTGTTGGGTCGAGGAGATTGCTTGCTTAACATTTTGAAGCCTCGTTCTCGAGACCTACCAGCAGAAAAGAGGGTGAAGAAGATATCGACAGAGGGAGCAATCCTTGTTCACGGCGAGGAAAGCAATAAATGCGAGGATGTGGATGTAGGAGTTGGGCACTAATAACTGGTGACAAGACTCTCTATGAACCTAGGAGGGTAATGATGAAGACACGGGAGAGGTAGGCGAACCCCTTTTCCAGGAAAGTGACAAGCATGGCGACCCAACCGTCCGGTCGCTGGTACATACGCTCTTCAGGAGCAGGGGCCCTTATCGCGTACATGTCAGGAATCTGATAACGAGTCCTGAGCGTGCATATCTCGGTTCCGTGACCGAGGACCTGGATGTTGGCATGAGGAATTGTTCCCCATCCTTGAAGAAATCGAGGCGGAGGAGGTCGGAAGGGGTTTCCCCCGTGGTTGTTGATTGGGGGTTGGAACTCGAACCCTCTTGGTTAGAGTTTGGGTTGGGAGAAACGATACTGATAGGAGTTGCACGAAGGGGAGAGTTTTGGCCAGGGGTTTCGGTCACCATTGTTAATATTTTGTGAAGCAGAGAAAGAAGTTTGTAGAGAAGAAGAAAGCTCTAAGGTTCAAATTTCGAATTAGCGGTTAAAAAACCGCCGAATTGGTAAAGTTTACCTTTATATCGACAATTTGACGGTAATTAAAGGCGGCACATTTAATTCAACTTGCAATGATGATGAATGGGAAGAGGTTTCGTCTGCTTTAAACCTAAATATCTTCACCTATGTGGGCTTGCGTCTATTGGGCTTCCCACTTCTGTACCTGATAACAATTTGGGTCGATTTTGATGGGCTTTGGCGAGTTTCACTTTGGATCTCTTATGACTTATCATAGTTTGTTACGTCCCGGGCCTATACTGTTTATAGTCTTTCATTAAACACCCTGTTTAATATAAGACTAGGGGGTAATGTTAGGCCATAATCCTTTTCCTTATTGGGCCGAACTTATTGGACTCGTCCCTTGGATCATGTTATGCTAGGTCTTGGTTGGATCCGGTCACTTGGGTCATTTCCATTATTTGGGTTTAGTCATTAAATTGGCCCATTATACAAATTGTCACTTAACCCAACTTTGACCAAAAATCATTATGCCAAATGACAATGACTATTAGTATCCGCCACTTTCTTTGCATAAGATAATGAGGATGGGACTCGGATAATGGCCGTGATGGCAAACAAGTGGTAGCGAGTGTGAAAGTGGTATTTACTTTCTACCGGAAATGACCTAAGTGGGGGAAAAATGTGTCGAGAGATGGTGGATGGCACAGAAACAAAAGAGTGGAGTATGCATGGGGCTAAGATCACATAAGAGGGTAAGTAACACACACATTTCTTTAGGATTCTTATTCTATCTCTCTCAGGCATTAGATAATATTTTTCTCTCCATTGTTGACCTTGTGATCGCTCAGATCGACTCTCACGCCGGAGCTATCCCTCGACTGGTCGGTAAAATCGAAGCTTTTGGTGTTGACTTGTTGAACTGTGCAGGATATTGGACGCGTCTTGGTGATTGGGACGTGGAGAAAGATCTTGGCGTTAACAATGTGTATAGGACCTATACATCATACAACGAGTATCATGTGTATAGGACCTATACACATTATATACTATAGGTCATGGAAAGTATAATGCAAGCACACACAGAAGAACATGAAAATTACTATTCCTAAAGTTACTTGTGTTGCAACGTCAAAGAAGGGTATATATAGATCCACAAGCTAACTGACATTTATAGTATAGTTTATCACATGCAGATGATAAATGTGCATTTATCATAGTGGCACTAAAGTGGCTGGACTGCTTCAAAATTACAAATGGCCCTTTTCCGTAGCTTCTATGTCATGAGTCACAAGTTCCAACAATTATCAAGTAAAAAAACATCCGTACTGTTCACCTTGGCATTAACTAAAATTTTAGGTAATTCACTGTAATCAGAAATAGTTAGACTATGAATCTTGAGTCTTGGCAGTCAATGCAAACAAAGTGTCAGAAATAGTTCCTTAACCAAATAAATACAAGAGGGATACCCTTGATATAGCCAAGATGCACCACCATCCAGCTTTATGGATATATCTTTCACGTAACATCCGCATTCCAGAAGAGACAACTTAAGATTTCCTTGCTGGTTCTCCAAACCTAGAGTAAGCCCAACTTCCATACCTTCAACCTTAGCAGAAGTAGAATTCATCAATTTCCTTTGATTCTTTTGAACAAGCGCATAAAAGACAAAACAGAATCATATAATTCATGCAATACTGTTATTTGTAAATCTAGCTTGTTTGTGACTTACCCAGAAAATACACTGGTGTATGATAAAGCAATAATCAAGGGTAAAGGATGGAGTATTTTTAGAAATGTCATAGTACTTGAGGAGTATTGTTCCAATTTTATGTCCATATATCTACGAGGAGAGGAGAGGGGTATTCCTTCTCCAGTTCTCCACTTCTTTAATGGAAAATTCAAGATAGAATAACAGTTTGTGGTTTAAAAAAGCGAGAATAATGGCAGACCTGTTGATGTATACCTGAACAAAGGCATCCCCTTTATCTGAAATCGCAATTGGAAGTAACCAAGTGTAATATCAGAAAAAAATAATAAAATAATATTAAATTTATATTCTTAAAACATATTATTTGGAACTTGTCATTTATTTGGGTCAAACTAGTTATTTAAATTATGTGGGCTAATAAATATTAATAAGTGATAGATAATATTATGTAGTTAAAATTTAGGCCTTAATATTAATTTAACCCAAATAGAAGTTTATTAGGGCAAACCTAATTAATAAATAGCTAAACCTAATATTACTTCATTATACAAACTGAATAAGAAGAGGTGGCTACTTTAGAGATAAAGGGAACAGCTACAAAGGGGCTCAGGTGAAGAAAGACTAGAGATTTTGATCACTAGTGGGGAAATTTCATCAGTAATAAGTAAGTATATTATACATTATATAAAGTGGGGATAAATCACGTGGTTCCATATTAAATTATTAAATTTAGTATATTGTTTTTTTTCATCACGAGCAAGTACTTTTGTAATTCAAGAACTAAGAGCAATCTTTAAAGATGGGAGAGTTTATTTATTAATGTAATACTTATACTGGATGTACTTATTATTATTATCACTTTATTCCAATCGATCAATTGAGCAGGAGGAGTGATGCATGATTGATTTTGGAGATCATAAAATAATAAATTGATGATTTTTTAAATAAAAATATATATATAGCAAAGTAGTAATTAAAGTTTACTTAAAACTTGCATAATTTGCAAGAGATGTTATACAAATAAATATGTAAGATTATATGGAATGAATTAAATCTTAATATTATAAGTAATTATATTTTATAGTCGTATCAAATAGAAGTGTTCATATTTTTATAAATGTACTTACATTTAGTATTATTAATTTGTGTAATTAGTTTGGGATGGAAGGAACTTAAAGAGTTATAATTGGAATATAAATTTTGGAGTATTAATAATTGATATAAGACGATGATTAAAAGGCATATTAAATAGATTATGAATTATTTTGGAATTATTGAATTGGATTATATTTAATTTGAGGTGAATATGTTTAGGTGATGAATAACGTTTAAGTATTTGATATCGTTGGTATTTGAGGTAAGATTTTGTGGAGTGTCTTATAAATGGTTTGGAAGTATCAATCTGATTCCGTACTCTTTCAAATGATACCTTTGTTAAATTTGATTTGTTCGTTTGTTTCTTATTTCAATTCTATTATGATTTCACATAATTGTTTCTTATGAAATAAATATATTAGTTTCATTTAGAGTTGATCACGTATGGCTTCGTGATTGTCTTCTTTTGAATTAGGTTATCATGTTTAGTATTATTTATTTTGATAATTGTAGAAATGATACGTATTCTACCTTCCTTTTGAAACCTCGTGACTATAATTTGATTGGTTCAACATACGCATATAAAACCCTTTTGTTGGTATTATATACGCGTGTGTTGTGACACGATATTTTTGTTAGAATATCTTAGAAGTATACCCGAAGTTATAACCACCGCGGAGGTACCACAGACATCGTCGTCTTAAGCACGAGAGACGTGACATTTTCCGTGACGGTGTGTTTAGTCCACTTGCGTCTCTATTTTGGATTCCTAGGAAGTAGTGGGCCATTTAGTGTTTTGTTGTGGGGCGTGTGGGTTAACCCTGGTTTTACGCTCTGCGGTTTTGTGATGTTGTGCCAAACACACCTATCCGATTTGCATACATTTGGATTCGCGGTCCAATGTGTGATTTGCCATGTGTTGCATTATTTCTGTTGCTGTGTGGCATTATTTTTCGACTTACGTGTGTGACGATGTGTATTTACGAGCTCATTCTTAGGTATAAAAATAACTCCAAATGTATTTGTTTTCATTTTTATTATTTTATTGGATTAGTTTTGTTGGTTTCTACGCTCGGTTTAAGTCGTTGAGTTAGCATTCTTGATTCGTTATTTCTTTATTCTTTATTGGTTTTAATCAATTACGTTGATTCAGATATATTCATTACGTTGATTCAGATATATTCCATTCAAATCTTTGGATTTGATAATCGAAGAAGGCACATCAATCCTATTAATAGTGATATCTGAGAGAATAATTTGAACATTACCACCTATAACTGCGATTTTGACAGCCTTTTCAATTTGGGGCAACGGGAAACGAGTGAGGGAAGAAACTGCCTTTTCTATCAACGAATCCTTAACGAAATCAAGACCCTTTTCAGATATGTCTATTGAGATGAATCCTTCCTCAGTGGATCGAACAGAAGAAAGATAAGAGCATGCAAACAATCGTGTTAGCCATCAAGTGGTCTTTTATTAGAAGTTAAGAGAATAGACCACCCGGCACCCGCCCAGATGATGAGATAGATGAAAAAGTATAGTTAAGTTACGGATTCAGCGGCGGAATGCAGAGTGGTGCTGATACACGCCTTTGGAATCGCGTGGCACCGGATTCTGGTGGGAATGAAGTATCTCAAGCAAAGGATTCCCTTGCGTTAAAAAAGATGCTTCTCTTTCTTTTTCTTTTGTTAATTCTGGAAAGGGATAAATATTTGCGGGCAGGTGATTAATTTAATTTAGGAATCTGGCTGCACCTCCAATGATTAGTTTGACCGCAATGAGTATGAGTATTTATTCTCAACCGACTTAACCATAATCTATTCCCCTCAAATGAAATGAATTAATTAAAATACTTCATCTAATTTTATTTTATTTACCCTAATTTAAAAATAAATATTTTTTTATTTTTAAATTATTCTATTATTATCTTCTTTTTTTAATTAATTTTTAGTTCTTTTTTGAATAATTAAATAAAGAGAGAGAAAGAGGTATAATTGTACTTCTAATGTCAAAGTTAATAGTGTTGCTCTTTCTAATGTATATCATAATTTTTTAAGTTAAATAAAGATAATATTAAAAATATATATTACTTCTACAATTATTATTTTATCTTTTTTTACTTCTACAATTTTAGTTATATTATTATTATATTATATTTTATTTAATATAATTGTTTTATATCTTTCTATTTAATATTTTAAAATTTATATTTTATGTCGCTTAATTTAGGCACACGCTAGGTTATAAACGCTGAAGTTATCCATATGAATTACTCTATATAAGTTATGGAGTTGCATGTGAATTTGACAAATTAGGAAACATTTATAATAAAAAAAAAAGTATAAAAAAAAAGAAGAAGAAGGAACTCCACGAGAATCAATTTATTAGAAAGGAACAATACTAACTTTCCGTAATGCTTTATTAAGAGAGATCACATGACGCCTCCAAAATTGTGATACATCACTCATTTTATTGCCATTTATACTAATCATGTAATTTAATCTACAACTTATTAACATAACTGTAGCAGATAATACGACATAAATCATGAGTTTAAATACAAATATCGTCTACTAGATATTATACAAACTCAAACAAAAAGTCATCATTACTGATTATTATCACACTATTTCACGTAATAGTGAGGACTACTAACGCTTATCTTCGCGACCATCACTCATTTCCTCGACTCGTCCCAAATTTATATTCTCATTTCCTCAAGAATAAAATGAAAAGAAAGAAAATTGAAATTAAATTTCAAAGAAGAAATATTATGACCAAGATAATCTGCAAAATAAATTATCAATAGTTTCAACAATGTTAAACCGATAAAATACATAGACAACCGGGTTTAATCTGCAGTGGATATCTAATCCATTAAAAGAGTCAGTAGAAAAATAAAATCTACTATCTTTTATGATTTTAAAAGGTTTTTCATCATCATGTTATAAATGAGACTCACTTTAATAAATAATCTACATCATCGAATCACCCTCGCACTACTACTGGCCAGGATATTCTTTTAAGATCGCGATCACAATTATTCTCGCATTACTACCAGAATAGTTGTGTATTCATTAAATTACGTGATAATCGCCAACAATCGCCCATCAACGCACTACTACTACTCGGATTTTTTTTTTTTACCATCATTTGTAACATTCTGATTGACATTACACCAAATAATCCCCATTCATAATCATACCAAGTCCATCCACGCTCTACTGCGCCACGTATGACTTTAAAAAAAATATAAAATGAGGATGATGACAATGATATAAGAATTCAATAAAACAAGTTCAAGAATTATTTTATCCAAGAATTTTAACGTCCAAACTGCCAACACGATACATCTTTCTTTGAGAGTAAAATTCAAGAATGATCGTAAGAATATTTCCATGAAAAGATCTCGGATGAAACGCAAATATCGAGGATATTCTACTAATTTCATGAGTATAGAAGTCAAAGTTTTAACCAACCCCCAGATAATAAAGAATGGAATAACAAAAGAATCACACATGCATGCGGATTGTTGATGTAGATGCAGTTATTCCAACGTAATAATAATAACGGAACCCGGTCGGTGAAATTCACATCGATGCGATGTTCCAATGTAATAATAAAGATGGAACCAGGATCCTGCAGAAACACACGATGGGATATTCCAACAGAATGATAAAGACGGAACCGCGTCCTGTGTAAACACATGCATGGATGTTCCAATGAATAATAATAAAGATTTTAACCGAATCCCGTGTAAACACATGCATGCGATGTTCCAATGTAATAATAGAAGAATGTCACCAAGATAGTAGAAATCACAGATATCAAGTTATTCCAATGTAATAATAAAGAAATGGAATAACATAAGATTTCACCAAGATAGGTATACCGCGATACAAAGGTTATGTATAGGGTATCTGCCACTTTTTACAAAGTTATTCCAATGTAATAATAGTGAATGGAATAATGTAAGTTCTCTTCAAGAAGAAAGAATAACACACTTCACCGTAAAAAGAATCAATATAAGAAGTAGTGAAGTATACTCTTCTTCTTTCTATAACTTTCTCTCTATATAAACACTATAATTTCTCTCTAGCTTTGAATGAATTCGTAAGAAAATAATGAAGAATGAAACTTCTATTTATAGGAGGAAAATGGAATGATAAGAATTAATCCATTGAACTATTCAGGATTGATTTACTTTTAATCTGACTATTCATATTTAAAGCAAAATCTTTTAAATAAAATATAATATATTCTATTTATATAAAAACATTTTACTACGCAAACACTACGCAAAACACTATCTGTTACTATGCATAATAAAATATAATATATTTTATTTATAAAATAACTTTAATAAAGTATTCATTTTTATATAAAAAAAGATGCTTCGCTTTTATTACGTTAATAATACTTTAATAAAATAAAACGTCATTATCGCTATAATAATTCATATTATTAATCGACAATAATGGAATCAAACCAAGTGACTTCACACATAAAGATTAATAATCAATCTGGTGCTTACTTACGCAACCACACGACATTCTTTTCTTTTTACTACTGAAGTAGTTCAACAAGATCAACCAGAAAAACTTCCGCCGTTATTTCAATAAAATATTTTTGTCTTTTTCTCAATCCGATAATAATTACATATGGGGGTCCACCAATGATTGAATTATTGTTATTTAATATTCCCTCGCTAAACCGAATATTCCCCGACCAATCGAATATAATATAACCACTCAGATACTTTCAAAATTTATAAATATTACCCACAACTATAACATTATATCAAATTATTCCATAATATTCAAAAATAATATTTATGAAAATTCATCTTTTTATTTATAAAACCTGGGTTTTACAGATTTGTGAAAAATTTGATATTCAAATTGAAGAATAATTGTCCACCATAATAATACGTATAACACAATTTCAACAAAATAAAATATTGTAACACCGATACTCTCCTTTTAAAGGAATAAAATAAATAAAATAATTTATATGTCAAAAATTTATGACGAAATTAAATTGCGATCAAAATAAAATTTTAAGATAATATTTGTTTAGAAAGATAAATTTTAAAATTTTGACTTGTACGGTAAGTCTAACAATGACAAAAGAGTATACACATTTAAACATCTAATTTTATGCCTCAAAGTCCAAAGACACCCTAAGTAAAATAATTATAAATTTAATTTATTTTAGTGATCTACTGTTCTAAAATTAATTTTTTTTAAAAAAATTTACTTGAGATAGGGGTTCTTTAATAATGGCCTAATAATTTGGAACCAAAATTAGAATATAAATTGATTAAAGAAAGTGTTGTTATGGTGGGAAGCAATTATAAGAACTTGAGGGGCAAGTCTGAGCTTAAATTTTAATTGATAAACGCATTGGAAAAATTATACGAAGTCAACTCCAATCCGAGCAACCAAACATTTATAACCGTCACCGTCGCCAACAGTCCAATATTATTTATATATATAATCTTGTTGTAATTAAGTAAAGTTTGTAAATTTTAGGCATGCCGATCGAAATAAGGGAATCGGAAGCGGGGAAAGAATGTGTCGGACGATGAGAAGCAATAACTGATTATTTTCAAAGAGGACGACCAAGAGTCCGTACACTTTACCGAAGCTCGGCAACAGCTGGTAACCAATCGCCTCAATCTGCGACATACTATGTGACCGGCGACATCATCCTTAAGGCTGTCTACATGGCCGACGAAGCCACCCTTGAAGGCGTTTTATGGATAGAGATATTAATCAAATCTAATTCACCACGTACGTACTAACTTATCATAAAATTAACCTTGATAATCGGATACATAATAAAACGTACCTTGATAAGATAAGAATGGTGAGTTTATATTATCTCATGTGATGTGACAAATTATTATTAAAATATTATGTTAATATAGATAAATAAATAGATAGATAGATATAACAATTTATTTC
Organism: Panax quinquefolius; assembly: GCA_020205615.1. Classification (NCBI taxonomy): domain Eukaryota; kingdom Viridiplantae; phylum Streptophyta; class Magnoliopsida; order Apiales; family Araliaceae; genus Panax; species Panax quinquefolius. The sequence continues at coordinate 502,195 of JAINUW010000225.1, read as the reverse complement.
CGTCGAAGCACCTCATGTCAGGTCTAGACGAGAGACAACAATATCACGTGTATTAGTAATGTTCTCAATAAATCTTCTCAACGTTTGTTTATACGTCAAAATTTGCTACTCCTACTCCCACATTTAGGAAGTGAAGCTCTCCTATATAAACTGTCCCTATTGAAGATTAATTGGCACATAGCATAGTGCTATGTAAAACACACCACAAATACAACTGACAATTACGAAAACATTTATTCAAAAATAAATAAATTGGAGGTCAAAGGAAAAGTGCTCTCCACAAATAAATATACACTGATGATTAAGAACACAATAATGCCATCCCACACTCTGGAGTGTCTAAGTCCCCCCGTCAATCCTTTGGTATCACACAATATCATCTTCACACCATAGTCATTATGCCGCATATCGAATGCTAAAGGTCAAGCTTCATGAATCCAAACTCACAGAAAATAATCTGGTGCTGGCTTTTTGGCAGGAGCCCCTCTTGATTCCTGCATTTCACAATTATAATGCACGGTGTGAAATAGAAGCTCATATAGAAAGTGCAGAGTGCAGCTTTAAATTGATGCCTCGACTCAACTATATGTGGGGATAAAGAAATCACTTCATTAATGGTTGGCTGAAAAAACTGCAAATGTGATGATACCAGAAATTTTAACTGGAGTGTAATGCAGTACAAGTTCAAATCCCATACCATCAACAGGTAATACCACAAAATTTATGAATTCAACCACCTAATCTTTCTGAGAGTATGTATTATGGTCCTATCGTCAAGTCCATTAAACAATATCATTAACCAAATTTTCTCTGCGTCCACTAAATGAAGGAACATCTGCCTGACATGACAAGTAATACACTCATAGCATTATATTTCGTGCCACGTTTGCATTTGTTCAAGTTGATCCAAAGACAAGTTTATGTCATGAATTACAACCAAATGTTTATGCACAAACCTGTGGAGCTGCTTCAAATACACGGAATTGCTTATTGAGATTCTCATCCAACTCAAGAATAGCGGCTACATTACCACACCTGCAACACATTAAAGAATGATTAAAGAATTTGATTCTCATATAAACGAAAAAAGGAAAATTGTAGAAGTTACAAAGTTACCTGTAACAGTAATTAGGAGCCGACCAGACCGTAACTATCTGGTTATTGAACATCCATTTATAACCTTCCATGACCAATTGATGGGCACGACATATATAATCTATGTTATTTGAGTGGTTAAAAGAAGTAACAACACTGCCACCAAAGAGGTAACCAGCACCACGGGGACTCAAACCCCAGCCGTCAACAATATCTTCCGGATCTGACCATAGTAGGTCACACATGCCGCCATCATGGGGTACTTCTTGCTTCCTATCAATTGTTCGAATCTGCCATGTGGATCATGTTAATATCCTATAATGTTTAAGAGCACCAAACAAACATCACAAGATGAATTCTCAAACCTGATCTAATGTTGTAATAGCAGGAGATAGACCACCATGCACAGAAAATATCTTGTTCTCAATGAGAGCTGACAGACTGTAGATTTTAGAGGAACAGTATTAGAAGTTTATAAGGTTAAGTGAAGACTTAACAAAGTGAACCTGGACTAAGTACATCACAGGCATAGAGTAATGAGACATGAACTCTTTCAGATCCATTTTATGGAGTTATAATTTAACTAAAAAGACGTCAAGCAATAGACCAACTTCAATCATCTTCTTCAATTTTCTCCAAAGCAAGTCTATACTAGTCTTAACTAACTAGGTCGGCACCTGTTGACTCCATGATATATCGGGGGGATAAAAGCATATATAATGGCTATGCAAAACGAAAGGCATACAAGGCATTGGTGTTTGCAAAATCCAATACAGCTGGCCTATCATTTTATAAACCTATTATAAGAATATTAGATAACTATGAGCAAAATTAAGTATGCAGCAAAGAACCAAGAAAAGGCATTTCTTTCTTGTTATGACATGGATGTATATATATATGTATATGGGGAATATGGAGGTACACAGCCGTGTAACTTTTAAAGTTAAACGGTCTACAATCGTAGAGTAGTCCCCAGATAGTAGAGTGAATTCACTCTACGATCGTAGAGTAGTCCACGATCGTAGAGTGAATTCACAAATCATGGAGTGACTACTCTACGATCGTAGAGTGAAATCACTATTTCACTCTACGATCGTAGACCATGTAACTTTAAAAGTTACACGGCTGTGTACTTCCATTTTACCTATATATATATATATATATATATATATATATATATATATATATATCAACAGTGAGGTCAAAAAAAATGTTCATACTAACTCAAGTATGATCTGATCAATAATTGCCCAATTAATAATTTCTTCTATTCAGTTTTTCTTTTTTGATAAGAACGTAAACAAGTGTCTTAAGATTCTTAACATCCAAAAAGATAAAGAATAATTAGGTATCTAGGCTAGTACATTTGAATTGTACTTTTGTTGGAAAAAGAATCATAATAATATCCTACAATCACTAGCTTATGTATACCACTATCCATTATAGTACTTCATCAGACAGGTACCATGTGGCAGACCTCAAGTAATCAAATATGTCGGTGCAATATCTCCAAACATTGACAGAGCCATACTTCCGCAGGCACTCATCATAGAATCCATATACCTGGAAGAAAGAAAAGCCAATAAGTTCTAAAACAACAAAGAAACTTATATAAGACATTCAAAACATAGACTGAACCTGAGTGATTTGTCGGCTCTCATGATTTCCCCTAATTAGTGTTATCCGGTCTGGATATCTGACCTGATTGTACACAATCCTTTAGATGGAACAGCCATAACAGAAAGGATGCATTTTAAACAAAAATTACACTAAATTAAGGAACTTTGCACATTCCTACTAATCATTGCAATCTTACACCTTCAAGTTGAAAGAATTGGGCAAACTGGAATTTGTAAGACAAAGAAACTAATGCAGCAGTCTCTTTAATGAACCCCACAAGGACTTTGCAACATTTATATAATGATCTGATGTCTTGCTATACTTGCTTATTGTGTGACCTGCAACCCACCAATGTGTATGGTATCTAATAGCTTGATATGTCGCAAATTGCATCATCAGAGGTTTAGTGCACTCTGATAAAAGTATAAATTTAATTCATAGGGACTGTGACACAATAATCTAAATTAAATTTGGCGAATTCATTTTCCATTATTTCATAAGATTATTTTTTAGATCAAATATTTTGTAAGACCTAACTAGACTGTACGCGCCAAAGCATTTGAAACTAACAAATCCTTGGATAAATATTCATCCAGTAACATGCAGTATTACAGGGTCAGGGTGGTAGTATATGTGGGAAAGCATATGGTGTGTGGGGGATTCCAGGGAGGTAGCCTTTTCTTGTGGACTGCTTCCCTGACTGCTATTTTGACACTGGAGCCTTTACGGAGGAGGGATAATCGATGTTATGTGTAAGAGAGACTGGGAATCGACAGACCATCTGCGTTACATCAAAATCCAGTTAATTATTATGCTCACTATCATGGATGCTTGTGTGCCTCGAGTGATGCCTAAATCGATTCAAGATTTGTTGGAAGTTTGGAGGGGAGTAAGGTTCCTAAAATTTGTTAAAAGCCGCTAGGATATGGTGCCTCATTGCATTTGGAGGGAGAAAATAGTAGCTATTTTGAGGGGAAAGAACGTTCCATAATTCATGTTAGATCTTTACTTTTGAGCTTCCTGTTTTATTGTCATAACGAATCCTATTTGGGTTCAATCGAGTCTTTTGCTGTTTCTGTGGCCGAATTCAGCCTTATAGTTTGAGATGTTTTTTTGGTGTCCGAGCTTTGTTCCCTCATCCCTGTGAGTAGGCTGCTGTTCTTTTTCTGTTCTTCTCTTTTTGTATACTCTGTATGTACTGGGATGGTACCCTTTTGATGCCTTTTAAAAAAAATTATAAAAGAGAATATTTTATTAATTAGAAGAGCAAATTACAACTCATGACGAGGACAAGAAGTCCTCCCAAAAGAAATTAAAGAAAAAAAAGAGAAAAACTTAATATAAACAAAGCACCGCCCGCCAAACTCTTTGAACATCAGATAAAGAAATTCCTCTAAAAGTTCTAATTACATGAGTCCAAAGAGAAGTAAAAGAGAAGTAAAGAAAGATATTTTATCCCAAAGCAACTCAATATTTGTAGTCTAATCACAAAAAATTCTAACATTCCTCTCAATCCAAATCCCCAAATAATAACAAAACAAGCACATCTCCCACCACTCGTAAGACCAAAACCCCTGAATTTACATGGTAAAAGATTCCACCGAATAGGGACATGTCCAACTTTCACCTATCACACTGAACAAACAACACCACAACTGAAGAAATAAATGAGGATGAGACTTACTATCCTTCAACATTACACACGTCTGGGGATAAAGATTTGTAAGGCCTACGCCTTTAACATATATGTTAATTGTTAAGTTGACCCAGAGTTGGCCTTAATTTCTGAGAGAGCCTTTACTTTCTAAATATAAGAGGCTAGAGGAAAACGGTGAACTGGACGATAACTCAATAAGTGAAAAAGAACGGCACAAGAAGATTCTCGAAGAATCAAAATACCAAACACGCCTATCCAAGGACCAAGAAAAGGAAGCTGAATTAAAAGGTTGAATAAATAAAGAGAATTCATCCGTCTCCCTATCATTTAAATTACGGAATAAATGAAAATTCAAAGAAATTTAATCTCCCTCCCAAGAATAGAAATTAGAAATGGGAGAATTATGCTCAGACGATAAGTAAAAAAGACGAGAAAAAGCTAATGAAAGAGGAACATCTCCTATCCAAATATCCTCCCAAAACTGAATAATTGTGCCATTACTAACTTAAGAGACAAATAAGAAAATGAAAGGAAGTGTAACCAGGAGAAAAAAAATTTAGGACTAGAATAAGTAACACAAGAAGGACAAAGATTTACATCTCACCCATTCTGCTAAATTTCATACTTGCTTCAAATCACTTGATGCCAAAGAGAGTAATACTTGCTTCCAAAGGAAAGGGCAAAAAGAGGTAATACTCCACTGTGGTTGTCCAAGTTTAAGCATTACCCCACTGAACTTTTTTAAAAAATAGAATTGGCACACTAAATTTTTAAAAAATTATTAGTTGGACCATTCCGTTCAATTTATTGGACAGACGTTAAATTGGACCGCATATTTACATGTGGCAACGAGAGAAAAAGAGAAAACAAAATATTAACTGATGTGGCCAATGATTTGGCAACCACGTAAGAATCAAAAGAAAGAATAATAAGTTCTGATTTTCTTTCATTTTCTTATTATTTCTGTCTTCCTAAGTTCTTCATTTTGTTACAATCGAAGAAGGCGAACAAATCCAGATTCTGGCAAGGCTTAAAACAGTCGGAGACCGCCAAATTGAACATGAAACCAGCAGGGACAAACCATGAACAGCCCACAAGAATATTAATTTCCAAATAAGTGTAATACGTCAATCTCATAATTCACATCACCAAATCACCATAAATTTTAAGCTGAAGAATATATATGGACCTAACATCTCTTGTTAAAGTTTACCATCAATTGATAATAATTTAAGAGTTAATTCCATAGACCCCTGCATCCAAGCTATCTAAGTAGAAAAAAAAATTGAAATCAAAGCTAAGGGTTTCAATAAATTTACCCGATAATGAGAGAAATGGGAAATTAAAGTTAAAGGGTTTCTAATGATTGTAAGGATTTCTAGGCCTCTTGTTGGATGTCTCGATCGATTCAGATCTGAGCTTCTTGTTGATTCAAATAAGAGAACATGTAATTGATTTTTTACACCATACTAAATCTCAATCACACGATTCAGATATGAGATCGTGCAGATTTGGGCCACTTGTTGGTTGCCTCTTGTTGTTAATACTTTGCTAAGTTGGATGACATTTACCCTTCGACTTTTCTTCTCTATCCACAATCCGCATGGTGAACAGAGAAGATTTGTACCAAGTCTAAACTTTTTGTTTCAATCACTAAAAAATTTCAACAAAAAAAAAAAATTTGTTTGGTGCAAAATAAAAGGGGTCCCACGGGTTGAGGACCTTGAGGGAGTTACTGCCCCAAGCATGAAACACTTGATATTTCCTGTAAAGAAATACTACCTCCATCAAGGGCGCTGACAGCGAATCATCGGTTATTTGATAGATAGATGAGAGATGGTGAAGTTTAAAGTGAAGAGAATCAACGTAATAATTGAAAGTTTTTTTTTAATATGAGAAATACTTTGAATTTAGTCTTTTATTCATAATATTAATTTATCACACTTGGTTGCTTAATTGGAAATCTTTTTCTTTTTAAATGCCACATAACTAAAAAATAAATGAACACTGAATTAATTTAACAGAATGGTCTGATTCAAAATTTTTAATTAATTCAGTTGGTTGATTGCATATTTTTAAACTTTAATGATCAAATGCTGAAAATGTGACAACTACAGTGGTGTATTTGGCCTTTTTGCTCAAAGGAACAATCAACCATATGGTCCTCCCTATCCTCAACCCATAAAAATTTGTACATAACGCGGTCAAGAGAATAAAGAGAAATACTTGCTAAACAAGCTTGAATAGGAGTAATCCTCCTACCCAAAGAAAAGTAAGCATCTTTCTAACAATCAAGCTCTATTGTGGATCCAAAAAGACTGAGATTTCAAATTTCCACCTAAAGGGACCCCTAAATAAGTTATAGGTGAAGACTCAGCTTCACACCCAACTTGTGAAGCATAAGAAAAAAGAACATCCTCCTCCATATTAAATAACAGTGAGACTACACTTTGAAAGATCAATTTTCATATCCGATATAGTCATAAATTTGAAGGAGCAACAAGACATTCTTCAAACCTGCGACACCTTCAGCAAGAAAAAGAATAGTATCATCGGCAAAATGTAGATGAGAAACATAAACTTCATCTAGACCAACTACGAAACCATTAACATGACCCTCCATCTCGTTTTTTCAAATCATCTAACACAAAACATCCACCACAAGACCACAAGAGTACAGAGAAACGAAACGGATCCCCTTGTCTAAAACCTTTAGATGTCTTGAACCAAGATTTAGGCTCTCCATTAACAATCACAGAAAGATGGAAAGAAGAAAAATAATTCTTAATCCACATTCTCCATTTAAGCCCAAAACCTTTCCTAACTAAGATCTAATCTAGAAAGTTCCAACTAGCCCTACCATAGGCTTTCACAAAAATTAAGACTCTAAAAGGTTCGAAAATCAAATTCGTTACTACTAAGATGTTAAACGAATAACAATAAAGGTAAAAAATATTTTGTATTATAGTTTTATGCTTTAATAAGTGGACTTTAAATTAGAGATTGTTTTTAAACAAAATATAGACATAGAATTAGAAGTCATGATAATCGGAAATAGGGGATAAATTTATATAGAAGAAAACAATTCGATTAAATGTAAAAGTTAAAATCCGAAATCAGTTGCTATATTTTTAAGGACTATTATGTGGGTTATATCTTCCGTTATAAGTTTTGGATATGTTATACTTGCTTAAGCTGGGAATATTTTCACTAATTTTGAACTATTAAACTTTATAGTAAGATTTGTTATGAATTTTAAGAAACAGATGATATGAAATTTTTGTAGCAAAATATTCAGCAACGAGTTCTACTATTTAAAAATAAATAACTTAATGATTTTAAATACAATTAGAGTGTTCTTGGGGTTAAATTGGAGTACTTGAAGTCTAGTTTTTGTTAAAATTTATAAGTTTGATCAAAGATTTTAAATTAATAGCGTTATGGCTAAAATAGTGGACTGGGATCTTAAAAATCTTTTTGTCAAATTGAGATTTCATAACTTTTGTTATTAGTTTTATGCTTTGGGCTACTAATAATGATCTAAGGCGAATAATTAAAGATACTGGACTAGATTAAAAAGTGTTTTGAAATTGTTAGTTTGAATTGTATACTTAATTTAGCTTGATGTTTAGGTGGTGAATAAGATTTCATATTTGATATCGTTAGCATTTAAGGTTAAGATTTTGTAGTGTGCTATAAGAAGATTAGATTATAAGTACGGATATGAACTCCGCTCCTTTGATTATTGTTGTATTCTCTATATCTCGTGATATCTGGCCATTAGTAATCTTTTGTTTATATTTTTGTTGGCAATCTTGAATAGAAATTTAATCTTTGATACCTTGACTTTGATTTGTAATTTGAACTTTTTTCCTTCTATTATAATTTGTACCAAATTCCCTAGTTCTTCAACAATGCTCAAATTACTTTGATTTATTTATTTTTACTTTTATTTAGAATTTGATACTTATTAGATTGATTTGTTTGACAGATTCTTGTGTTGCTTCATTTTGGTCTTGACATTTCTAACTTCGTAATTTGTACTCTTTTGGACTTGTTCATCATGCATCAAACTTTATTTTGATTTTTGTAGAGCGATACATGTTACCTTCTTTTGGAGACATTGTGTTTATGATTTGATTTGGTTTAACATTTACATTTAAAATCCTTTTGTTGATATTGTGTCACACGTGTTGTGACATTATATTTTTGGAAGAATAAGCAATAGGGTATACCTGAGCTATAACAACATGTGGGAATAGCATTAGCACAAACATGTTCTCTTGACATCGAGGCATAACACCTTTCGTGGCGGTGTGATCAACCCACGACATATCCGTTTATATGATCTGAATGTGAGCATTGGCCATTTGATATGTTTGTCTAAGATGCATATGGGTCTACCTATTCTATTTTGTGGATTGGTGGTGTTGTACCAAACACACCTTTCACGGTCCGATGTGTGATTTGTCTGTGGGACATTATTTTAACTTACTTATGCGACAATATTTTGACTTGCCTTTGTGCAACATATATTTGTGTTTTATTCTGACCTCAGTATGAAATAAACACTTACTTTCATTCAGCCTTCAGTTTTGGTTCATTAATTCTGTTTAATTTAGTTATATCTTGTTCAAACTTTGGAGATTTTGTTACCATTGTTATTTAAATTTGAGGTCATATTTTGTACTTTGTTCAGTTAATTCTATATTTCAGTTATGCTTCTTTTGTATATTTATATCCGTACTGAGCATTTGAGTCATGTTGTGTCTTTCCTCCGACTGGTTTACATGAACGATTAAGGTTTCGTGTGAAAAGAGCTACCTTTGACCTAATAGGTAGTTTTGATGTTAAGTTTTGATTAATTTTGATTAGTGTAAATTCGGGAGAATTTTATTTAATTCATTTATGCTTTTTTTTTTAGATTATTAAATATTTGAAGTTATTAGTTCTCTGTTTACAAAATTTGAGATATGTTGTGCTTTGCAAGTAAACTCCCTTTCCTATATGAGAAAAGGGTATTACAGAGATGATATTAAAGCTTAGATTATGATTTGTAAAATGCCTTTTGGTTTGACCTATGAGTTATGGGTAAACACTAGGAAGACGTAAAAGTATGTTTCGATTTGGTTCTATGTTTGATTGGTCTTGATTTTGACCAATTGTCGGACTATTTTTTATTTGTAGTTGATTTGAGGAAGGTGATGTCAAGGTTATTATTGTTATGCGATGGAACCTACTTATTGATTAGACCTTATGATTGAATCACTAAGGTAAGTAAGACTATAATTTGTACGGCTAAGAAATGATCATATATAAAATGCTATTATGATATGAATATTTGTATTAGCAAGTATTTGGTTTTGGAGAATTATTTGATAGAGTTGGTTTTGGTAACAATTTATTATGATAATAGGATTGATGATTTGATTTGGGTTATACTTTGATTTTAGTTAAACTTGTGAGTAATTTAAGATATGCATATTGGTGGAATAATATGATAAAGTGAAAACTATTAAGTATAGATAATCTAGTGTAAACTTTAGTTGTAGATATTCGAGGTAATTGGATAAATCATTTGAAGTTAATGAATTTTATGGCTATTTTTTAGTAGATTATTTTAGTTATTTTGTATGAAGTTTCTTTATAATAGTAAGAGAAGATTTCATATTGTTGGATTAAGGTTTGCAATAAGAGAAATAATAGTTCATCAAGTGATTACATAGTAAATGATGAAATTCAATTGATTTTTAGAGACCTTGAACAACGTTGAGAAAATTTACTTATAATAGAGAGTAAAATATGCGACTTAAAGTTTGATGTTGTGATCATGAGATGTTAGTAATTTATCATTTGACAGGTGCAACGGTATTTGAGAACTAATTCTGATTGAGCTTGTTATATTTTGAACCTCTTGAAATTTTAAGGAGAGCTACTGATATGGTTTGCGGATTTGTTTTGTCTATCCGATATTTTGGAGTTTTGCATTACTTTGAATTTAAAAAATGAAATAAAATAAAGATTATTGGGTAGATCCTAGACCTGTTTAGAATTTGGACCCTTTTGTGAATTAAAAATAATTTTAAATATTTTGAATATTTGAACTCTATTTTAAACGTGGAGAAATTTGTGTTTTCGAATCATGTTATTAATAAGGTTTATGAAGAATTATGAAATTTGAATAAAAATTAAAATTAAAACTTTCTATAGTTTATTTGAGTTCCGAGGAAAATTCTTTTAGGGAGGGAGAATGTAATAACCCAGAATTTTTTTTAATAATTATATGTTGATTTAATTTTTTTCAACAAAAGCACAATTGAATAACAAAGGTAAGATTTAGCAAAAAAAAAAATAACAAAGGTAAGTTACTATTTTTTCATTTGAGATCTTTTTGAAACTTAAATTTTCTTTAGTAGATAATTAATTAATTGGAATTAAAAATAGTCCGTTAGGGTTTCGTAACTCCTATATTGTTTCCTTATTATGTTTAAAGAGTGAAAGATGAAACCCTAATCCTATTCTAACTCTCTTAGGGATTATTTGATAAAACTGAATTTAAGTATATTTGAATAGCTGAATGAAACTGGAACTCTTTAACGCTAAATTAAAAAACATGTTTGATTATATGAAAATCTGAAAGTGTAATTTCCTATTTTATCCCTCACAACTTTTTGTGATAATTATGATTTATGAATATACATTCTTATAAAACACAACTAATTGAACCTTTTAACAATTTCTTCGTGTGTGTGTATGTGTGTGTGTGTATATATATATATATTACTTGATGATCATATACACTTTTTTTATAATTAATAAATAATAGTTATAAATTACTCTTTATTTCTACAATTACCGCAAACAGAGAACACAAACCCTTCCAATTACCTATGAGCACCAACTCTAGCTTTGGCGATGCACAGGTTCCTTGAAACATATTCCAAATTATGCTTTTTGTAGCTCTCAAAGTAAGTTCGAAGTGGGTGAGACTAGCAATGTGTGTGAGTGATTTTGGGGACTTGAATGGGACAAGGATAGCGGTTGATACTCTCAACACACCTCTTCTCACATTCTTCTCTGCCACCAACTACCTAGTTTTTATTATTACCCAATTTGTTGTAGTTGTCAATCATAGATCTAATCCCTTGAGAAAACCGCAAGACATCAACCAAAGGATAATACTTGTCAAAGTCAACAGGCGGCAAACCGACTAAAAGTGGTCTCTCCTCTCACTCTAAAACAAAGTTCTCCATCAAAGACCGTATTGCACAAGGTAAAGTAGAACCTTCATTTATTTTGATACGAACTCTATCACATCAAGCCACAGTAAAATCCACTGAAAGATAACCTCCACAAAAATCTCCAATAGTCCGAAAAAGTTCAAAGCTCCAAATATACAAAGGCAAACCAATCCCTGCTATTGATGCCTTTTAATACATGATTACTTATCAAGCTGAAATTGTATTTTCATAGTGAAGGTAGAGACCATCTTGAGATAGAATTTATCGGGACGCAACTAAGAAAAGGTTTTCTGTATCGTGCACGTGGGTTACTTCCCTTGCTTTTGGCACCTTCCAAACTCAGTTTTGTTTATCGAGAATAAACATTCTGGGTGAGAAGTCTTCGATATACTGATATGGAACAACCTCAGAGGTTTCCTTTTAATTCAGGAGTTCTTTCAACAGGACTCAAAAAAATAAAAATAAAAACTACAGAAGTTTCCTACATACTCTGCCTCATTTTTTAAAGTTTCGTGAATTATTTAAAAAGAAACATTCACAGCACTACAACATCTCATGTTTTACATTCAATTCAATTATCCACTCTGGAAGTGCAGAAAGGCATATATTCCAATAGCAAATATTGGAAAAACAAAGAAATATGTTTTTTGTGTGTGCGTATCTGTAAATAAACATGAATATTACCTTTAGGGCAAGTAGAAGTAGAAATGTCTCAACTGAATAAAATCCTCTGTCAACAAAATCTCCAAGAAACAAGTAATTGGTTTTTGGGCAATCACCACCCACTTTGAAAAGCTCTTTCATGTCATAAAACTGCCCATGGATGTCGCCACATATCTATAAAAATAAAAAGGTCCAGAAGTAAATCAATGACTAGAATTTGAAATTTTGCCAACATTATATTACATAGCATACATTCATCGGTTGAAGCAAGTAAGAGACTAAGTAGATCTTTATGGGAACCAGGTTTATGATATAAGGGTTATCAAAATTTAAATTGGGGCTTAGTGGCGGAATCTGTAGAATATTAAAATGCCTTAGTGGCTCAGCCTAATATAATAGACAGACCAACCCATAACATACAAATTATAAACTATCAAAACAAGTTAAATGGTAGCAACTTTCAACTAAAATTTGAGTTTCTGATCTTTGAAGCATGGATCAGATAGAGATGATCATTCATGCTTCACAACTAATTTCAAAGAAATAGAAAAGAAGGGGCTGATGAGTGAAATTATATTAACACTTTTTGACACAAACAGACTGGAAATAATCAATCTTTGTTATCTCATTGCATGTGAATCAAAAATAGCAGGAGCAACCAGATGCTTCAATGAATAAGGAAATTTGAGCTGAAAATGGATAAGAATATAAGATCAGAAGATGCTAGGGACACACTTGCACATGCATTTGGCAAGCGTTGGATACTTGAGTTATGTTTTGAAACTTCAAAAATTTGAGGGAACTTAACGGAGCAGAAAATAAAATAAAAATAAATGTAAAATGAACAAAGTCAGCTTTTCCTTTTTAAAGGCAATTATAATCATTTCCCACCGACTCCTGTCTTTACCTTACTTCCTCAATTCTGAAGTTCAATTTTGGGCGCTGGCTCAAGAAAATATACAGAATATTTTTCAAGCGTGTAATCATCTAAACAAAATTAACAGGCGTGTACAGTAGGCTTTGCGTTTTTAAAAATAAACAACTGGCAACAACAAACCGACAGAAATAAATTAACTATCAGATTTATGTCAGTGGTATCTGTCAAGGAAATACTTACTGTACCTCCACTACCCAATTGGCCTGAGTTGAGACCTCAAAGAGATAAAGGGACTATAGATACTAACATATGAGCAAAACAAATTTATCCAAACCCCAATTGTCACAAAATCTCCAGGATTAGGTACTACTCAAACCTAGATCGATCCAATAACGTAAAAATAAAGACCGGTGAACTCTTTCAACATCGATACAGAATATTAATGGAACTAATCCAATATTGAAGAACGACAGTCCATAGAATAAAAATAGGGAAAAGAGGGTGTATATGTGAATTACAGTGACGGGTGCATCAACCCTTTGAACGTTGCTCTCTTCAACGAGGATTTCCATGGCTTTGAGGCAAAGAGACTTGACCTCCCACTCCTTGAGAGGCTCGCAGTTCTTCAGCTGCTCTATTTGCCTGTCTAGGTCTGACATATTCCCCCAAACCCTTCACTCACCCACTCTCTAAATCACTATTCCTCAATATTAGCGAGCGCAAACAAGGAAGGGGGGGTAAAAAATCAGATTTGGAACTCCAGCCTGAGTGAAGAAATGCTGTTTTGCAACTCTAGTAGTAGTTGTAGCACTGTGGTTCACTTCTTTTTGTGGGCTCTCTCTCTCTCTCTCTCTCTCTCTCTCCGTAGTGTTCAGTTTATGTCTCGATGACTTCGCTATTCGCGCCGCAGCCGCTTAAATAATTCGTTGGATTTTCATTCTCCCTCTCACATTCTCGTCAGTTGTCACGTTACCAATCACCGAGTAATATTATTAATAAAAATAAAAATAAAAATGATGATGATGATAAATCATCAATAATATGATAAAAATTAATTAGATTCTCATTTGTAACATTTTTTAAAATTGTATTTTAGCACATATTTACGTGTTAACTAACCCCACGAAACTGCAACCAAATTATCTTTATTTATTTCACTCCTAAATCACTCTATCCAAAAACCAAAAATCAAATGTGTTGATTAGCAAACTTTTGACCTTCTTGCATAATCAAATCATCACTATTTGTTTGTAACTTCTATAGTTTATTTTGTATTGAAACATAATCAACTTTATAACTTGTAACTACTTCAATAGTTCTTAAATAATTCAGGGAAACATATATAAAATATAATTGGCTTATTAATTCTCAAACCTAGTGTTTTTACTTGTATAAATTATTATTATTATTAATCCATATGTAATTGTTAAATCGCCTGATCTTTTTAAAAAAATTATTATTATGGGCACACGTATTGAAATGTAGGTGTATATTTGTCATTAAATGTAATGTTAAAGATCAATATCTTTTTAAATGTTAATTTTAACAAAGTGTTATCTTTAAAATTTTAAAAAGAGAGAAGAAAATCAAGGTCAAAAATGGTTTATGAGACCACAGGAACGCGGGCATAAGCCCGTATAAAAAAAATTGACCCGTGTTCGTGGAGATTAGTACAATTGCGGTTGAAAAACTCCCGGATATCAAAATAAATAAATAAATAATACATTAATTATAATATTTGCAAATCAATTATCACTTTTCTATACATACTTATACTTGTATTATAATAATACAAACAACATTTTATTGTATAAGATAAATATAATGTTTTGATTGGTTGTGAACTGAGTTGACTCGTAAAATTATACTTGAATTTGATTGATTGATATTTTTACTTTTATTATTTTTGTATTATCTCATAAGATATATGATAACTGCACGATTCATTTATTTGTAGGCAACTTATTCAGAATATATATAATAGAATTTGTACATAACTCATTCATAACACATGTAATACATTCATTTTTTAGCAAACACTAAAACAAATATGAATATCAATTTTAATAAGAATATATGTTTGGCTGTTTTAGTAAATAATTATTAAAATAACATTTCAAAGTCACCTTATATAGCATTTTTAACTAACATTCAATTTGTTTTGAAATTACGTATACAGTTTTTTTAGGTTTAATCCAAAATTACAGATGTAATTTTATTTTAGAATAATAAAGTGACAAGACGATCTTAATTTGTGATTATTTTTAGTAACATTATAGCATAAAATTACCATTGCTTACCAAATTTTAAGAGTACAGTTATTAATATAAATTACAATAGTAAATTTAGTGCTTGACACCGAGATAGTATACAGTTAAAAACACAAATTTAGAGTGTGTTTGTTTAGAAATTGAATAGTTGAATCAATGTACCATTTAAATAAGGCTTTGCTTTTGAATAAAATTTATTCTAATAAATAATCGATTATATTATTAAATTTGAATGGTCAAGTGTAATTTTTTGGGCTAAATGAAGTATTTTATATTTAATTGTTTTATAATATTAACTATTATATTAAGTAATATTAAATAAATTTACAACAATTTTAAAAAAATTTCAAAGGTGTAAAATAATAAAAATTTGTTATTTAGATGTTTTAGAATTCAGACATGTCAATTATCAAACAACTTTGTTCATTCAGTATTAAGAATTTTGTTTCATTCGAATTATTTAAACATTCAAAACTATTTTATTAAGTTTTATCAAGGCTTAAATATGAATTAATACCCTAAACTATAGGTCATATTCCACTTCGGTGATCCACCTTTTAATTTTGACAATTAGGTGATTAAACTATCAATTTTTTTCAATTACACCAAAATTGAACACGCCACGTCAAAAATTGCTGACGTAGCTAATTGTGTGGGGTCTTAACAAACGTATATGGCAAAAAAAATAATTTTTTATTCATTACATAAACAAATATGTTTATATCATGGGCAAAATCGTCAAACCAAACTTAAAATCCATAATTAAAATAAAAGAAACATATCAGGATAAACAAAATCAAATTCGTCGGCTCTCCCCCAATTCGATAGAAAAAACCTAGCAAACTGAAGCGCAAAATCGACGCCAATATATATATATATATATATATATATATATATATATATATATATATATTTTTGTAGCTGATGGATTTCATTCAATTCAATTTTCAATTTGTACCCTAATTCTCACAGATGTCTGGATAAGGCAGCAGTAATAACAGAAGAAGATAGAAGTGGCCAAACTACTACTACTAATTCATGGAGATTATGCACTATTACTCAAGTTGAAGAAGCCAAATGTGTAATTAGAATGCTACCAATTTGGCTTTGCACCATCATATACTCAGTTGTATTCACCCAAATAGCCCCACTCTTTGTGGAACAAGGCGAAGTCATGAACTTAACCGTCAATAAATTTCGTCTCCCTGCCGCCAGCATGTCCGCCTTCGACATCTGCAGTGTCCTCATCTCCACCGGAATCTACCGCCAAATCCTAGTTCCGGTGGCCGGGAAACTAACCAGAAACCCCAAAGGCCTGACGGAGCTCCAAAGAATGGGAATCGGCCTAATCATCGGAATGCTAGCCATGATTGCAGCGGGTATAACTGAGTTGGAGCGGCTGAAACGAGTGAAACCCGGAAACGAGTCGAGCTCGTTAAGTGTGTTTTGTCAAATTCCACAGTATGTGCTTGTGGGGGCTTCTGAGGTGTTTATGTACGTAGGGCAGCTGGAGTTTTTCAATGGAGAAGCTCCAGATGGATAAAGTGCTTTGGGAGCTCAGAAGTTCTTTGCGCTTTGGTTTGCTAGGTTTTTTCTATCGAATTGGGGGAGAGGCGGAGAGTCGACGAATTTGATTTTGTTTCTCTTGATATGTTTCTTTTATTTTAATTAGGGATTTTAAGTTTGGTTTGACCATTTTACCCATGATATAAACATATTTGTTTATATAATGAATAAAAAATTATTTTTTTCATCACATGTTTCATTAAGACTTACTTTCATTAATACGCCAACAATTTCGACGCGACGCGTTCAATTCACGTAATTTAAAAAAATCGATAGCTTATTCACCTAATCGACAAAATTGAAAGCGATCACCGTTTTTAATACTACTTATAGCTTTAAGTGGTGATTAATTCATATTTAAGTCTTTTATCAATAACCCGAGTGAAAGTGTAACTTTCTTGGATTTAAGGACGTAAACTCAGGTGCCTTAATTACTTTTAAAGTTGAAAGTATAACTTTTCTGTGATGACTATCTCATGTATAATATTTCTTTACCCATTTCAGGTTCAATAGGCCCGAGATAACATTTGATCCCACACAAGATATTTTACAATATCCGCTTTCGGAGATCTCTCACAACCTATACGGGCTTTCCCATTTGGGGAAAAATTTGGTGGTTGGTGTTCCCCTCATGACTTGATTCGCTGTCTTGAGCACCAAGTCCCCCACCAGAATTTGTCGAGGTACCACTGCAGTATTGTATTATTGTCGCAGTTTTTCATGGTACCGTTCTAATTTTTCTTTAGCTTTGTCTCTAAGTCGACTAAGGCTTACAGAAGCGAAATTTGCCTCTCTTCTTTCTCGAAGCTTGTTCAAGTCTCATCCTCACTAAGGGATCTCTATTTCAGCAGGCAATACAACTTCTTCACCATATACTAGCGCATATGGGGTTTCACCCGTAGGCTTTCTTTTTGAAGTTCGATAGGCCCATAGTGCCATTGGTAACTATTCTGCCCATGTTTTCGGGTGATCATCCAAGGTTTTCGAGAAAATCTTGATCAAAGTTTTGTTTGTGGCCTCTGCCCGTCCATTGCCTTTCGGGTAGTAAGGAGATGATTTGTAATGTTTTACCCTATATCTATCTATCAGGCTCTGGACGTCCCTATTGATGAATGGAGTTCTATTGTCTAATAAAATGACATTCGGGATCCCGAAATGACAAATAATATGTTCCTTGATGAAATTTGCCACTGCTGGTCCTGTAGCCCTCTTTAAGGGTATTGCTTCTACCCACTTTCGGATACATCTCAAAACAAGCGGTCAAGATCCGAGATGTTACCTTTTTGAATTGGGATGAATAGGACCTATAAGATCCATTCCCCATGTATGAAAGGTCCATGGTGTTGCTAAAGTCCGAATCCACAACGGAGCACGATCAAGTTTCCATGAATTTGCAAACGCGACACTTCTTGAAAAACTCTAAACAATCCCTTCCATTCTGTGCGGTAAGAAACCTACGATCAATCAAGATTTGCAGACCAAACTTTGGCATCTCCTAATTCCAAACACCGTAAGAGCTTGCTTGTTAAACCCTCTTCTAAACAACTCTCCGCTTTGTAAGAATCGCATCCTTCATGTAATCGTGCAATAAAACCTAACGCCCCCAATTTCTCGAACGTCGTAGGACACCCGAATGACCCCCACCTTGGTGTTATGCATTTCATGTAATGGTTTGGCTCTTAAGGTGACATCGCTTGAACAACGACCTTCTCTCTTGATAAGAATAGCCTTCTCGGCGCCACGTATATGATCCTCCGTGTTGTTCGGAGGCCACACGAACCTTCGATTGAATGTCTTCGGTCTTCCTCTCAGCTTTTTTTATTTCCACCCATAAGCTAACACGCTAAGAAAAATACGGTGAAGAATGGGATTGCCTGCTGCTTTTCAAGAGAGGCATCACCGCAGAGTTCTCATGGCCCACCAGATTTAATTTCGTAATCAGAGCCCAAGAGCTTCACAACCCATTTTTGTTGTTCGAGTTGTTATTCGTCATTTTCTGAAAATATTCGAGACTACGCTGATTGGTCCGAATATAGAATTTTTTGCCTAAAAGGTAAGGTTTGCCAGTGCACGTATGGCTTCCACGATAGCCAACATCTCCTTAGCATACGTTGACTGATTTCTTGGTCACTCCGAGGGCTTGACTCACGATGCCAATCGGTTTGCCTTGTTGAGACAGATCGCTTCCAATTCCTTCCCTGGATGCATCGGGCTCAATAGTGAAATCATCGTTGAAGTTTTTACGCTAATATAGTGTGGTCGCCACGGCATGTTCGAGAGCTTCGATCGCAGATTCAAATTCTTCATGCCATCCGAATCGCCTTTTGAGAAGATTGGTGAGAGGCCGAGTTTTAATGCCATAATCTTTAACGAACTTCCGATAATAACTCGTCAAAACCTAAAACCCAATGTAGTTCAAATATTAAGAGGTCGAGGCCAAGGCGCTACCATAGCAAAGAATTTTATTTTCATCCACTTTCACGCCTGACTAGAGTTGAATAGAAATGAACGATCGAATTTGGCTACCATTCAACGCGTTTGTTTTGAATAAAAACCACTTGAATAAATTTGAATCAATTATATTTTCAAATGAATGATCAAGTGTAATTTTTTTTTTGCTGAATTTAGTATTTTTATTTAATGTTTTTACAATATTAACTATTATATTAAGTAATATTAAATAAATTTACAACAATTTTGAATTTTTTACATGGTAAAATAATAAAAATATGTTATTAAGATGTTTTAGACATGTCAATTATCAAATAATTTTTTTCATCCAGTATTCAAAATTCTGCTTCATTTAACTCATTCAGATTACTTAAACATTTAGAACTATTTCATTCAGTTATATCTTAGGTGGTGTTTATTTATAACTGAATGGTTGAATCGATCAACCTTCCAGTGCATTTGTTTTGAATAAAACTTGTCTGAATGACTGAATCAGTCAGATTTTTGGACCGAATGACAAAGTGTAATTTTTTGGTTCTGAATGACTGTTGAATGAAGTATTTAATATATATTTTTTACAATTGAGTAATATTAAATAAATTTACAATAATTTTGAATTTG
This sequence comes from Panax quinquefolius, assembly GCA_020205615.1. NCBI lineage: Eukaryota > Viridiplantae > Streptophyta > Magnoliopsida > Apiales > Araliaceae > Panax > Panax quinquefolius. The sequence goes on along the minus strand of JAINUW010000225.1, from coordinate 482,134 downwards.
TTTAGAATGGTAAAATAATAAAAATCAATTATTCAGATATGTTGTGACGCCCCCAAAATTAGGTATACATCACCCATCTTGAGTCGCCAGATATATGGTACAAAATTCAAATACAACTTACTAATACAATTGTCGTGTACAATACGACAAAACATAACTGTGAGTTTGAATACAATTATTGTCTACTAGAGATTATACAAACTCAAAAGGAGTCCTCATTATAATTATTAACACACTATTTTACGTAATAAAGAGGACTACTAATGCTATCCTTCCTGACCGCCACTCCGCTCCCCGATTAGTCCCTCGATATGTTCTCATTTCAAGAAGAATAATAAAGAAAGAAAGGTGAGCTCAACTAGCCCAAGAAGAAATATTATGACTAAGATAATGCGTAATAAATTATCGTTAGCCTTCAATAAAGGTGTTAAACCGATAAAATATAACAACATCAAGTTTAATCTGAGTGAACAAGCAATCCATTAAAAGAGTCAAGTAGAGAATAAAATCTACTATCTTTTATGATTTAAAAGGTTTTTCATCACTTTTATCATTGGACTCAAATTTTAATAAATAATCCACATCATCGAATCACCCCCGCACTACTACCAAGGATATTCTTTAAGATCACGACCACAATTATCCATGCACTACGGCAAAAGATAACCGTGTTTTCATCAACTATTCCCGATCATGCCATAAAACAATTCATCTTTGCACCTCGTCAAGAGAATCCATAGCCATAATCATACCAAAAACTCGCCCATCAATGCATTACGCCAACGAGGACTTTTTCCACATCATTTGTAATATTACTTGGCCACGATTATACCGAATAATCCTCATCATAATCATACCAAGTCCATCTATGCATTACAGCCACGTATTTACTTTCAACATAATATAAACATACGAGGATGATGATAATGACATAATAATTCAATAAAACAAGTTTAAGAATTAATTTATCTAGAACCGATAACGTCCAAATTATCAACACGATCTCGCTTTATATAAAAAGATTTTACTATACAAAATACTATGCATAATTTTATATAATATATTCTATTTATGTAATAACTTTAATAAAGTATTCTGCTTTATATAAAAATATGTTTCTATTTTATTACGTTAATAATACGAATAAAACAAAACTTCTAAATCAACAATAATCAATCAAATAATGTGAGATACTACGCAAAGAACTATTGTTGTAATAATCGAACAAAACCGAAAGTGACTTCTCACATAAATATCAATAATCAATACCGTAGCTACTACGCAACAACGCCAGACATCGTATTTTTACTACCGAGTAGTTCAACAAAGATCAACGGTAAAAACTTCCGCCCGTTATTTTCAATAAAATATTTTTGTCGCTTTTCAATCCGAAATAATTCCGCTAGGGGGTCCACTAATGATCGTGTCTTGCTGTCATCTTTAATATTTTCTCGCTTAAAACGAATATTCCCCACCAATCGAATATAATATGACAACTTGATACTTTGCAAAATTTATAAATACTACCTACAACTAGAACATTATCTCAAATCCACACCATAATAAATATTTCGAGAAAATTAAATCTTTATTCATAAAATCTGGGGTTTCACAATCTCCCTTCTTATGAAATTTCGCCTCGAAATTTACGTACGCATTCGGTATGCCGAATGTGAGGATACCTCGACTTCATTTCGCATTTCTAATTCTAGAGGTATAACCTCGAGTGTTGGATACGATTCTTCTTATCCAATATTTTAACACGATATCTCATACGTTAAATCATCCGCTTATCTCGTCCGATTCTAAATTAATAATGTGGTTCGGTCATCCACATATTTACGTAACATCGATACGTTAAAAAACGTTATGAGCACGCGACATACTTGGCGTTAAAACGAGTCTATAAGCCACACGCTCCTACCGATCGAGGATTTCAAATGGGCCAATTAAATCGAGGGTCGAGATTTCCTTCAAAGAACTCTTGCTTCTAGAATAACGCCTCTTGAACCTTCTTCTTCACATTCATCGATTCGGGTATGTAGCTTGAAATACTTTAACTTTATCGATTAAAGTCGATTTTACTCAGATATTCGTTATCTTCACGCTGGGTCCCTGTAGTCTTTAACTCTATCTTCATCATTTGCAAGTTATACTGAAATGAGTCTTTGTGTTAACAACATCGCACTTGTAACGATACGATCTTCTACTCAACACGCCGCCTACCACGCTCGCTTCTTCCACGATGATATCAAATGGTACGATCGTAATCTTCAATAAATTTCGAGTCAACGCTCAAGCGCATTATACGCTCGCTTTGGTTCAAGAAATATTTGAGGGTTTAAGAAATTGGTTTTGTACTTTGGTGTCAATACAAAATTCGATTTCATGCTCGGGGTAGGCTAAAGTCTTCGTGAATACGCCAAGAGATTTATTAATGATAGAAATATCATTCAAAATCACATTTCTCATCCAAGATTGATAAGACGTCACATCGATACCAACCGCGACTTCTATCCCTTAACCTAGATAACACCTCACAATGATACCTATCAACTTGTCATCGCTATTCACGACGTCGCCACGTAAAGTCCGGTTTTGCATTCCACACAAGAAGTCATCAACAAAAGGATCGGGCTCTTTACTTATGGCTCGATATGACAATGATTAAATTTAGTGGTTTGTTGCTTGAATTTGCATAATAGGTTAGTTAGAATATGAAAGCTAACAACCTTACAAAAAATATGATGAGTAGTTAACCAATCGCTTCAAAAAACCACATCAAATGCAAGTATTTTCAAAGAGATAAGATCGACAGTAACGTGAAAGTGTCGATTTGAATCAAACAGATTTATAAACAGCAGAGGTAACGAAGGTTTCTCCCAATGGAGTTTCAATAGATAAATCAAAGTTTAACTTCTCCTGAGTTAAATACAAACATCGAACACAACTAGGTGAAATAAAAGAGTGAGTAGAATCCCAGATTCAACACTTGTATAGACTTCGTAAGAGCTTATGATTAACTTACCCGTGATAATTTTATTCAGTTCCTCGTCACGAGAAAAAAACGCCTCTTAAACTACCGGCCATTGGCTCATCGGGACATCCTTTGGCATCACTATCCCAGTTGGACTCGACTTCACCATACGACAAAAATCGAGCTAGGTGACCTTTTCTTCCGCAATTAAAACACGCTTTTGGATTATTAAATGCATACTTTGACTTGATGTGTCCTTCTTGTCCGCATTTGAAACATACGACCGATGGGCGCTTCTTCTTCCTTTGAAACGGGTGCTAGTCTTGGCCTTCATCACGCCATTGTTGAACCTTCTTTCTAAAATGTCCATTCTTATTATCTTCGCCATGATTACCACCGAAAATGGTTACCATTCTCGGCATGATAATATCCCCACGATGGTTATCGTTGTTCACGATGATCGCTGCCACCGGAGATGATTATTATCGTGTTGTTGGTCGTCAGCTTTTGGTCAGGTTTGACTTATTATCGCGCCCAATAATCGAGCCCTATTCACAACATCTCGAATATAAACAAAATTTGTGAGAAATGAGGTATCGACGATATCGGTTTCAAACCTCGCAAAAACATTCGCGCCATTCGCTCCTCATTATCGACCAAATGGGATGCAAACCGGGTAACTCCGCAAACTTAGCCTCGCATCGCGACACCTGGCCATATTTCTTTTGCTTCACTTGATGAATTCTACCTCCTTCATTCGACGAATATTTTCGTGAAAGTACTTGTCGTTGAATAATTCTTTGAACTTATCCCAAGACATCTTGAAAAAAGGCCAGTCGGGTAATGCTTTTACGATTCCCACCAATGATTTCCTTCTTCATGCAACATAAAGGTGGCGAATGGAACCTTTTGCTCTTCCGAGCATTCCAAGACATCAAATATCTTGTAATCTTTTTATCCATGTCTCCGCCTTTAAGTGGTTCTCGCTTTTCCAAAAACTCCGGTGGTCCCAGCTCGAACTACTTAGCGCCGACCAACCGTGGGTTACCATTGTTTCCACCGCATTATGGATGTGAGCCGCCGCCTGGGTTGTTGCATGAATTGTTCTTTAAACCGCTAATGGTGACCATCCGAAAGTTATCGAGATTTCTACCGCATTTTGATGCGAGTCGCTTTCACCGTTGTTGCATGAATATTAAGACCTACAAATTTTTAAATAAAAAGGAATTTTCTTTATTTATTATTTTGAAATAGTAAGGAAAAAGGTGAGCTTTGATTAATGACTAAGATAATATACAAAAATACGCAAATATTTCAAAAATAAGTAATACAATAGTGGTTATAAAATATTCATTAATAATTCTTGAATATTCGTTTGGTCGTGGAATATTCGAAATATCGGGTTGATTTGAATATTCGATATTATGGTTACGCAAATATTTCAAAATAAGCAAAGTGGTTATAAAATATTCATGTTGTGGGCCCCATAAATATTCGCATCTTTGTCGGGAATATTCGTATGCGATCGATAACGGAAGAAAAGAAAATGACAAATATAAGTTGTTTTAAATAATCTACAGAAGTTGTTACCAAGTATCATCATGTTGAATACCCGGGTTAAAACACACAATAATACATTTGTTGACAAAGAAGACACCAGATTGCACCAATTATTGATTCTTACGTAAGAAGGCACTACTCAATAATGGTTACAAAGAATTACCGCTCAAAGATTTTATCGAGTTAATAATTGTCATCGCGCGATATTTTATATATCGTCATTGTTTCAATAATTGTCATTACACAAGATTTTTCATTATCGGCAATAATTCATATTATCCTAATAATATTATTAGATAACATTATTGGCAATGTCTAGAAAGTTCTGCCTAAGGAGAGGTTTGGTCACCTAATCATGCTACCAAGAAGAAGAAATTTTTATCGAAAGCCCCTCTTCCTGAACCGCCTCGTCATTCAATATGTGATTCTCGTAATATTATTTGTGAATAATTAATTATTGATTTATATGATGAGGAAAATATTGATTTTATGTGGATATAGATGGAGAAAATTTTAAAATGACAATTGTTGAAAATTAATATTTTATCTTTTTCTCGATAAAATAATTCATTTAAATATATTATTTTAATAATATATTAATCTGGTGATATTTTTACAACGAATGTGGGATATATGAGTATACGAGGAGGAAGAGTATTTTTTGTTGCAATAAATGTTTAAAACATGTTAAACATGCTTGCGGGACCCCATTTATCGATCGAAATTTGATTATAAATCAGAAAATCGCCTGCTTGTGGATTTCTTTCCGGCCAATTTCTATTTGAATTTGGAAAACTTTCTTCTGCAAAGTTGTAGAGAATTGAATTTCCTATAAAAACTCAAGCGAGATTCGAATTTTCTGATGAAAGGGCTATTTATTATGAATTATTGAAGTTCAAGTTCAAATAATTGATTTTTGGAAGTTTTAATTATTTATTTTATGAAAAACGTTTTTTTTATCATTTCTTTCTAGAAGGTTGGCATGTGGGAAATGTTGGATCATTCCAAATTTCCAAAGAGGCGAGAAAATTTTAATAATAATATATATTATTAAATTTTTCGCTTTTGTGTTCTAAGCATTTTCCTATAAATAGGTGCTTAGGTTAGAATTGAAAATCACACCGTAAACTCAAGTTTTCTCTCTATATTATCGAGCGATTCTTCTTGTGAGTATTTTGAGTATACTTTGAGTATTGTTATACGGTGCAAGTTCAAGTCATAGCCTATATCCCTAGATTCAATTTGTAAGACTAATCTTCGAGGTAAGTGGATGTTATTTTCTTCTCAAATGATATTATTTCTTCAATATCATTATGTCAAATGTCGATCCAAGTTTTTATCAAATTTGGAACTTTTTCATGCTCTGGGTTACTATTCATGGGTTACTATTCATGAGTTACTATTCACGAAGTTACTATTCACGAGTTACTATTCACGAAGTACTACTATTCACGTAAGCGTGCGTGAGATGTTTTTTTGTGGAATTTCTATCTTTTGGTGTCTGAGTTACTATTCACGATACTACAAGACTATTCACGATATCTAAGACTATTCACGATACTTACTATTCACGATACTATGATTATTCACCGAAAAATAAAATTTCTTCTTTTCGTCTAAAATATCTATTCTCGATACTAATTCGATCAGATCCATGTTTTGATCATTCTCAAATTTTACACCACTATGATTATTTTTGAGGTATTTTTGACGGGATAAAACCAAGTACTTAATCCTTAATCCTTAATCCTTGTCATTTTGTTTCACCGATTCGCTTTTTTAAAAAAAAAAAATATTTTTTCATCATCCTCGCCTTAAATGATGATATTATGGAATATCTTCGGGCCCGTAGAAAAAAGATGAATGATTTCTTAAGAATATCTTTGGCCTCAGAAGTGCAAAAGATGAATGATTTCAAGAATCAATAATATTTCGGTCCAGTAGTAAAATGATGAACAGTGTTTAAATGAATACTTACTTAATCGATGAATATCTTCGCCTCAGAGTGTAAAGATGAATATTTGATTCCGTATGTATATCGATTGATGTTACAGTGATAAAAGATAGACGATGAACTTTTAAATTCATACATGTAAGATAGTAGTTTGCATTCTCTACTTAACTCTTCTAATGAATTATTATTTCACATGCGAATATTGATTTAAAATTTGTTGCCTATCAGATTCTATTAGATTTTTCCCTCGTCAAGACTAACGATAATTTGTCAGATATTATCTTAGTCATAATATTCTTTATCGAGCTAGTGAGCTCACCCTTTTCCTTTTTGTTCCATTTTTCTCGTGAGGCGTAGAATATAAATGAGTACGAGCCTGGGTATGGAATGAAGGTTTTAGAAAGGATTGTTTAGTAGTCCTCACCATTTTTGTAAAATAATGTATCAATAAATGTGATGAGGATTTATTTGAGTATAGATATTGTCTGTAAGATAATATTTGTATTCAAACTCACAGCTTTACATCAGAATAATAAAGTTGTAGTTGTTTCGCACTACGATCGACAACTCGCGTAATGTGTGATGTATACCTATTTTGGGGGCGCCACAAATGGTATCGTAGCTAGGATATGATCTCCGGCGAGATCGGGAATGTAATCAGAGAGGAGAGACGAGTAAATCCTTCGCTAAAGGTGTCCTACCTAAGCTTATTTGTTAGTCGGTCAAGATATAGGATATTATGTGATATATTGATTTCCTTAATTAACCCTTGTTTTACGACAAGATTTGAGAATGTCGAATCGAGAATATTAACAATGGAAATGAGACCGTGGAGATGCCTGTACTCACCAACGAGGAGAACGTGCAACAGTCGGGCAATGTTCCTCCCGTGAACAACACCATCGAAAGCGTAGATGATGAACGAGGGATGTTTAGAAGTTTTTCAGCTCATGCAAAATCGACGAGGGAGACTCGTGTTCAAAATACAGAGGAAATGATAGAATTCACTTGGTTGTCACAACCAAGCAGCTTCAAAGAGTCAGGGACCACCAGAATTAAGGGAAAGCCGATCCGATCACGGCGAAAACACGGGTCAAACAAATTACCAAGATATTCGATGTCTCTGGGATGCACGGAGGAATGTAAGGTTCCATTCGCCACCTTTATGTTCCGTGGGCGAGGCGATCATCGGTGGAGTCTCAGGAAGCGCACTCCATCCAAATTACGCACTCAAGATGATCTCTCGGGAGACGCTTTCAGAACTATTTAATGACAAATACTTTCCCGAAAGTGTTCATTATACGAAGGAAGTGGAGTTCATCGATTAGAACAAAACAACACGACGGTGTCTCAAAGACGAGGCAAAGTTTGCAGAGTTATCCAGGTTTGCACCTCATTCGGTGGAGAATGAGGAACGATGACGCGGATGTTTCTTAGAGGTTTGAAACCCCAAGATACGCCAAGATCTCATTTCTCATAAATTTTCTCTATTCAGATGTTGTAAATGTGGCTCAATTATTAGAGCGAGATAACGAGTACGGCCAACCGAGGGACCACAACCAGATCGATCATTGTAGATAAGCAGCCAATGTAATAATGATAACCAAATGAGAAAGAAAAAGATTTGACAAAAATGGTAACCACTCCGGTGGTAATCATGGCCATGAAAATAAGAAGCGAAATCGAGAGAGATTTTAAAAGAGGAGATTTAACAACGACTATGTGAAGACGACAAAGTACGGCAAAGAATCGGTTCTAAGGAGAGAGAACGACCACCCATTACCATATGCTACAAATGCGAAAAGAGGGACATATCACCAAACCGCCCACAACAGCTCAAGGTATGCTATAATTGTGGAAAGGAAGGACATATCGCCGAGATCAGACAAGAATAAAACCTAGTTCAATGGGGACGCGACTCAAAAGATCGTCCCGTAAAAGTCAAAGTCAACGATTCCGGAAGAGCGCTTTGTTGTGATCGGTCATAATGCGAGAACCCAAACGAGGTGATCACGGTAAGCTATTTATAAATTCTCGCAAGTTTATACCTTACTTGATACCGGCATACCCATTCATTTATCTCTCCCGCATGTGCTCAACGCTTAAACTCGACTCGAGAAATTAGACTTCGACCTATCTCGTGGAAACTCCGCTAGAGAAACTTTCATCACATCCACTGCTTATAAATCTTGTTTGATTCAAGTCAGCACCATTACCTTACCCGTCGACCTTATCTCTTTAAAGATACTTGCTTTTGATGTGATTTTAGGATTGATCGTTAACTACTCATCATGCCAAAATTGATTGTTTTCGTAAGGTCATTAGTTTTCATATTCCTAACCAACCTCGTCAGTATTTAATTCAAGCAACTAAACCATTAAAATCAATCATCATTATATCTAATCATAAAGCTATTCGCTTATTAAAAACTGATGTCAAGCTTTCTTAGCCCATGTTATGGATTTGAATAAAGACACGCCAAATTTGAATAATATTCCCGTTGTTATCGACTTTCCCGACGATTTCAAGAACTTCCTACCTACCCCGTAACGTGAAGTCAATTTTTATCGATCTTGAACCCGCACAAAGCCCATTTCTAAAACCCCATATCGAATGGCTCCTATTGAACTTCAGAGTTAAAGGTCCAACTACAGAAATTGTTGGACATCGGCTTTCATCTGGCCCCAAGACATCTCCTCGGGGTGCTCCTGCTTTATTCAGAAGAAGAAAGACGGAGTATGCGATTTTGATCGACTATCTGAATCGAACCATGTCACCATCAAGAATAGGTATCCTCTACCTCGTATTGATGACTTGTTTGACCAACAGTAAGGGGCACAATTCTTTTCAAAAATCGATCTTCGCTCGATATCATCACCAAGATTAGAATCGAGGATATTCCAAAGACCGCCTTCGTAACTCCAGATGGGCATTATGAATTCTTAGTCATGTCTTTCTTGACTAACTAATGCTCCTCGCGCTTTCATGGATATGATGAACCGAGTATTCAAGGAATATTTGATCAATTCGTTGTTGTTTTATCATGACATCCTCATATATTCCAAAAGTCGTGAAGATCATGAGCACCATTTGAAGCCGGTACTCCAAAGGCTTCAGAAAACCAACTATATGCCAAATTGAAGAAATGCGAAGTTCGCTTGAGGAAGTAGCATTCCTTGGGCACGCGGTGTCAAAACATGAGTATCCGCTGATCCGCCAAGATCAAGCAATACAAAGTCGGAGCAACCAAGTTTGCGGATCAAGACGTAGCTTTTTGGGCTTAATGGGTTATTATCGAGATTCGTGGAAGGGTTTTCTAATCGCTACTCCATTAACTCAAATAACTCTGAAGGATACAAAATTGCTTGGAGCGAAGAATGCGAGAAGAGTTTCCAAGAGCTTAAGAGAGACTTATTTCTAAGACTGTTTCTAACAATACCATCCGTTCGATGGATTTGTTATCTACAAATGATGCTTCAGCAAAGGGTTAGGACGTGTTCTCATGCAACGGGGAAAGTCATAGCCTATGCCTCATGACAACTTAAAGAGTATGAGAGGAATTATCCTACTCATGATCTAGAGTCATGCAAAAATAATGCTTTCAAGCTAAAGATACGGAGGCACTATCTATATGGGGAGAAAGTGGAGATATATTCGCACCATAAAAGCCTTAAATATTTCTTCACTCAAAAGAACTCAACACGCGGCAATGACGCTGGCTCGAGCTATCGAAAGACTACGACCACACTATTCAATACCATCCCGGTAAAGTTTAACGTGGTAATGACGCATCGAAAGGTAAGATCATATGCGAACGAAAAGCGATGATGTCAAGTATACGACAGAGCCAACTTTAATAGAAAAAGTTAAGGTCGCTTCAAGCCACCGAATCTTGAGCCGATGCGTATGAAGAAGAAAGTACAAGAAGGAGCTATTCCTAAGCGAGAATCGATGAAGAAGGAATACTTCGAGTCCACTTGCACTTTCAGGTTCCTAACGACTGATTTGAAGTACAAGATTACGATGGAGGCACACAATACACCATTTGCAATCCATCCTCGAAGTACTAAAATGTATCGTGATCTTCGACATACATTTTGGTGGAACAATACGAAGAGAGAGATTGCAAAGTTTATCTCATGTGTTTAACTCATCAACGTAAAGGCGTGAGCATCTAGTACCTAAGGGTCCGCTGCAACCACTGAGATTCCTAATGGAAGTGGGAACACATTACTATGGATTTCAAGCATTTCTTCCTACTATTTTCTCAAGGCATCAATGCTATTTGGGTTATTGTTGATAGATTAACCAAGTCCGCTTTCATTTCTTGCCGACACGGAGACTTATTCCTCGAACGCCTTGCTAGTACGACGTGAATGAGATTGTGAGGTCAGTATGGCATGCCCAGATCCATAGTTTTGATCGCGACCCAAGATTCACTTCAAGATTTTGGGTTAGCTTGCAAAAAGCTATGGGCACGGATTTGCGATTTAGTTCTTTTAAGATACCATCCCCAAACCAGACGGACAATCGTAGAGGACTATTCAAACTCTCAAGATCTATTAAGACTCGCGGTCCTGTACTTCAAGGGTAGTTGGGATAAGTATTTACCATCAGGAATTCTCCTACAACAACAAAGCTTATCGTGCAAGTATAGTGTGGCTCCATTCAAGCATTATATGGACGAAAATGTCGCTTCTCCAATATGTTGGGATGAGGTGGGTGAAGCAACATTGTTGGGACCCGAAAGTTAGTACGTATGATCACCGAAAAGATCCAAATGATTCGACAACGATACAAACCAAGACAAGATCGATAAAAGAGTTATGCGATCTTCATCGAAAGGACGGGAATTTAATGTAGGGATCATGTATTGTCATGAAGTTGCTCCACGGAAGGGAGTTACAAGATTTGGGAAGAGAGGAAAGCTCAATCCACGATTTATCGTCCATTTCAAATTCTCGACCGAGTAGGAAATGTAGCCTATAGACTTGCATACATTCTCCGAGTATGTCTCGTTTCATAATGTGTTTCATATATCCGCATTTCAGAATATGTGAAAGACCCAAACCACGCTATCGAAGTTAAACCGACGAGATAAATTAAGACTTAACGTATGAGGAGGTACCGCCAAGATCTTGGATAGAAGGAGCATGTCCTACGCTAAGAAAGGTCATACCACAAGTTAAAGTTTTGTGGAGGAATCATGCTATAGAGGAAATGACCGGGAATTGAAAACTAAAATGAAAGCGAGGTATCCTCACCTTTTCAAACACTGTGTACGTACGCCAATTTCGAGGACTAAATTTCATAAGGAGGGGAGGTCAGAAGACCCCAAATTTTATTAATAAAATTTAATTTCCTTTATTTATTATTTTGAAATAGTAGGGGTTGATTTGATTAATGTGGATAGTTAAGGGTTAAATACGCAAATATTTCAAAATAAGCAAGTTGGTTATAAAATATTCATTGTTGCTTGGGAATATTCGTTTGGTCGTGGAATATTCGCATCGCCGCTTGTGAATATTCGTATTTACTGCACAAGCAAATGCATATGTGGGCCCCATAACGAAAAAGCGATCGATGAAGAAAACGACAAATATAAGTTGTTTTTAAATAATCTACAGAAGTTGTTATCAAGTAATACATGTTGAATACCCTCTATGTTTAAAACACACTAATACGCTGCTGTCAAACAAGAAGACACCAGATTGCACCAATTATTGATTCTTACGTAAGAAGGCACTACTCAATAATGGTTACAGTAATTACCGCTCAAAGATTTTATCGAGTTAATAATTGTCATATTGATATTTTATATCATCATTGTTTCAATAATTGTCATTACACAAGATTTTTCATTATCGGCTAATAATTCATATTATCCTAATAATATTATTAGATAACATTATTGGCAATGTCTAGAAAGTTCTGCTTCTAAGGAGAGGTTTGGTCACCTAATCAAGCCACCAAGAAGAAGAAAAATCTTATCGAAAGCCCTCTTCCCTGAACCGCCTCGTCACAATATATGTGATTCTCGTAATATTATTTGTGAATAATTAATTATTGATTTATATGATGAGGAAAATATTGATTTTATGTGGATATAGATGGAAAAATTTTAAAATGACAATTGTTGAAAATTAATATTTTATCTTTTTCTCGATAAAATAATTCATTTAAATATATTATTTTTTTATAATATATTAATGGTGATATTTTTACAACGAATGTGGGATATATGAGTATACGAGGAGGAAGAGTATTTTTGTTGCAATAAATGTTTAAAACATGTTAAACATGTCATGGACCCCATTTATCGATCGAAATTTGATTATAAATTTATAAAATCGCCTGCTTGTGGATTTCGGTCAATTTCTGTTTGGAATTTGGAAAACTTTCTTCTCGCAAAGTTGTAGAGAATTGAATTTCCTATAAAAACTCATGAGATTCGAATTTTCTGATGAAAGGGCTATTTATTATGAATTATTGAAGTTCAAGTTCAAAATAATTGATTTTTGAAGTTTTAATTATTTATTTTATGAAAACGTTTTTATCATTTCTTTCAGAAGGTTGGTGTGGTGGGAAATGTTGGGATCTGATTTCCAAAGAGGCGAGGAAATTTATTAATATTATATTATATTTTATTAAATTTTCTGCTTTGGTGTTCTAAAGATTTTCCTATAAATAGGTGCTTAGGTTAGAATTGAAAATCACACCGTAAACCCAAGTTTTCTCTCTATATTATCGAGCGTATTCTTGTGAGTATTTTGAGTATACTTTGAGTATTGTATATACGGTGTAAGTCCCTTCATAGACTATATCCCAGTGATTCCAAATTTAAGAAGACTAATCTTCGAGGTAAGTGATGTTATTTTCTTTTCTCAAATGATATTATTTCTTCAATATCATTATGTCGAAATATCGATCCAAGTTTTTATCAAATTTGAACTTTTTCATGCTCTGGTTACTATTCATGGGTTACTATTCATGAGTTACTTATTCACGAAGTTACTATTCATGAGTTACTATTCACGAAGTTACTATTCACGAGTACTATTTCATTAAGCGTGAAGATGTTTTTTTGTGAATTTCTATCTTTTGGTGCTCTGAGTTACTATTCACGATACTACTATTCACGATACCATTCATACTAAATTACTATTCAATTAAAAATAAAATTTCTTCTTTTCGTCTAAAATATCTATTCTCGATACTAACTCGATCAGATCCATGTTTTGATCATTCTCAATTTTACACCACTATGATTATTTTTGAGGTATTTTTGACGTGGATAAAACCAAGTACTAATCCTTAATCCTTAATCCTCATCATTTTGTTTCAATCGGATTCGCTTTTTTAAAAATATTTTCATCATCCTCGCCTTAAATGATGATATTATGGAATATCTTCGGCCAGAAGCAAAAAGATGAATGATTTCTTAAGAATATCTTTTTCTCGTAGTAAAAAGATGAATGATTTCAAGAATATCTTTGGCCCGTAGTGCAAAGATGAACAGTGTTTTAAATGAATACGACTTAATCGATGAATATCTTCGCCTCAGAAGTAAAAGATGAATATTTGATTCCGTATGTATATCGATTGATGTTATAGGATAAAAGATAGACGATGAACTTTTAAATTCATACATGTAAGATAGTAGTTTGCATTCTCTACTTAACTCTTCTAATGAATTATTATTTCACGCTAATATTGATTTAAAATTTGTCATCTATCAGATTCTATTAGATTTTTCCCCGTCAAGACTAACGATAATTTGTCAGATATTATCTTAGTCATAATATTCTTTATCGAAAGCTAGTTGAGCTCACCCTTTTCCTTTTTGTTCCATTTTTCTCGTGAGGCGAGAATATAAATGAGTACGAGTCCTGGGTATGGAATGAAGGTTTTAGAAAGGATTGTTTAGTAGTCCTCACCATTTTTGTAAAATAATGTATCAATAAATGTGATGAGGATTTATTTGAGTATAGATATTGTCTGTAAGATAATATTTGTATTCAAACTCACGCTTTATCAAGTAATAATAAAGTTGTAGTTGTTTCGCATCATGTATCGACAACTCGTAATAGTGATGATGTGTATTTTTTATGGGGGCGCCACAACTCACAAGAATACGCCGATAATATAGAGAGAAAACTTCAGCTTCTCATGTGATTTTCAATTCTAACCTAAACACCCTATTTATAGAAAATGCTTAGAATCAAAAAAGAAAAAATTTAATAAAATATTAATATATATTATAAATTTCTTAGCCCATCTTTTGAAGATCTGATTTCAGCAATTAATATCACATGTTAGCCCACTTAAATGCAAAAAAAAAAATTTTTCTTTAAAATAATAATTAAAACTTCCAAAAATCAATTATTTTGAGCTTCCTAACTTCAATAATTCACAATAAATAGCTCTTTTATCGTAAAATTCAATCTCGCGTGTTTTTTTAGGAAATTCAATTTCTACAACTTTACGTAAGAAAGTTTTTCCGAATTCCAAATGTAAAATCGACCAAATCCACAAACCAGCAATTTTACGTGCTATAATCAAATTTCAATCAATAAATGGGGTCCAATCGACCGACATGTTTAATATGTAAGACCCCAAATTTTTATAAATAAAGATGAATTTTTCTATAAATATTATTTTTGAATATTATGGAATAAATTTGATATAATGTTATAGTTGTGGGTAATATTTATAAATTTTGTAAAGTATGCAAGTTGTTATAAAATATTCTTTTGGCCTGGGAATATTCTTTTTGTTAGTGAATATTCGCATAATGGCTCAATCATTGGTGGACCCCATTAATGTAATTATTATTTTTGATCGAGAAAACGACAAAAATATTTTATAAAAATAACGCTGGAGGTGTTACCGTTAAAACCGTTGAATCACCCTAAGTGGTAATAAGATACAAGAATATCGTGAATCAGACAAGAAGACACTCAGATTGATTATCGATGCTTACGTGAGAAGTCACTCACCTATGCTCAATTATCGCTACAAGAATCTTGCGATCATATCTCTTATATTATCGATTCAATTATTGTCACACAAAGATCATCCGTATAATATGTTATAAGATTAAATCAATAATCGAGACGACAAGTTATAAATGATTAATAATTGTTGAAAGATTAAATATGTGTTGATGAAAAAAAAATGATTTGTGGTAAGTTTGATTATTTTACGGGGGCTCATATGTCATCATCTAAGAGTCTCTTCACAATAAGAATTACCTTCGCCAATAGTAAATTACCCTCAGAATAAGATTTACCTTCGCCAATAGTAATTACCCTCAGTGAATAGTATTTACCTTCAATATAGTAATTACCTTCACATAGTAATTATCCTCAGTGAATAGTATTTACCTTCACAATAGTATTTACCTTCGCTAATAGTAATTACCTTTACCGTATCGTCCGAACCACTTGTCGCTTCACATTACAAAGGCCAAACCAAATACAAGCCACTCGCTTTTCACACTATGAAAGTGCTAAGCTAGAAATCTTCTATAAATAGAGGCCTGTAGGCTTCATTATTTTCACGAATTCATTCAAGCTATAGAGAGAAAAGTATAGAGAGAATAAGAGAGAAAGAAGAAGAGTATTTTTGTTACTACACCGCCGCAAAGATTCAATCTCCTACCAAATGTAAGGGTGTTATTCTTTCTTATTCATGAAGAGAATCGTTGTTATTCCATTGTTTATTATTCTGTTGGAATAACTCAGATACGTGGGTTTACCCTATACTTGGTGACATTCTTCTATTATTCATTGGAACATCCTCTCGTGTGTTTTACACCTTTACTCGGTTCCGCTTTTATTATTTTGTTGAACATCTTGTCGTGTGTTTTACAATCAACCCGGTTCCGCTTTATTATTCTCGCTGAACATCCTCGTCTCAGGTTTTACAATCAACCCGGGTTCCGCTTTTTATCATTCTCATTGAATATCCTATCTCGTGTGTTTTACACCGGATCTGGTTCCATCTTTATTATTCTCGCTTGGAACATCCTCGCTTGCAGGTGAATTTCACCCGACCGTTCCGTTATTTATTATTCTCATTGAATAACTCGTCTGCAAGGCCTATCGCATTTATGGTGATTTCTTTTGTTATTCCATTCTTTATTATACCCAAATGTTTAAAACTTTGACTTCTATACTCCATGAAATTAGTGGAATATCTCGATAACTCTCGCCACACACCGCTAAACAATTCAAGGAGCCGGGACCACCGGAGTTTAAGGGAGAGCCAAAACCACTTCAAGGCGAAGCATGGATAAAACAGACACCAAGATATTTGATGTCTTGGGATGCTCGAGAGCAAAAGGTTCCTTTCGTTAGCTTTATATGTCAAGGCGAGAAAGGACATCGATGGGAATCTCCAGAAAACGACTCAACCTCATTGTCAGATCAAGATATCTTGGGAGAAGTTCCAGAGTCGTTTTCAACGACAAATACTTTCCCGAAAGTATTCGCCACACGTGAAGGAGGTGGAATTTATCAAGTTGAACAAAACAATACGACCGTGTCGCAATACGAGGCAAAATTTATGAGTTATCACTTGTCATATTCCCCACTTGGTGGATAATGAAGAGAGAATGGCGCAATGTTTTTAAGAGGTTCAAAGTCGAGATACGCCAACATCTTATTTCTCATAAACCGTGTTTGTATTCGAGATGTTGTAAATAGGGCTCGCTTAGTGGAACGCGATAATGAGTCTACACAACTAAAAGAGAGCAAATGACAAAATTATAATACCAAATGGTAGTAGTCATCAAGCGGTGACAACAAGCGTGAGGGAATCAACAGGCAGATATGGTAACCACTTTATGGTAATCGTACCAAAACAATAAGAATGGACATTTCAAGAAAATCGAGATTCAACAATGGTGGAAAGACGCCAAAGACCAAAGACCCATTGTTAAGGAAGGAGAAAGACCACCTATCATATGCTTTAAATGCGGAGAGAGGGACACATCACCCAAATCGCTAAGTATGCCATTCAAAAGCATGTTATAATTGTGGAAGAGAAGGTCACTTAGCTCGATTTTTGCCATCAAGACAAATTCACTAGATGGAGGCACCAAAGGCCATCCTGTAAAATTTCAAACCTAGAAGGCAAGGGAGAAGGCGTTTGTCAGACCTCCCAAAGAGCAAGGAATCCGAATGAGGTCATCACGGTAAGCTTATCATAAACTCTAATGAAGTCTATACTTTATTTGATACCTGGTTCTACCCATTCTTTTATTTCTCCTACTTGCGCCATCGCTTAAATTTGACTCGAGAAATTAGACTTTCGACTTATCTCGTGGAAACTCCGCTTGGGAGAAACCTTCATTACATCCACTCGCTTATAAGTCTTGTTTGGTTCAAATCGGTACTTCACATTACCCGTCGATCTTATTTCATTAAAAATACTTGATTTGACGTGATTCTGTGGATTGATCGTTAACTACTTATCATGCAAAAATTGATTGTTTTCGTAAGGTCATAGCTTTCATATTCCTAATCAACCTATTATGCTAATTCAAACGATCAAACCATTAAAATCAATCACGGCCATCTCAAGCCATAAAGCTATTCGCTTATCGAAAAACGGATGTCGCTTTCTTAGCTCATGTCACGATTTAAATAAAAATACGCCGCTTTTAAACGATATTCTATTGTTAATAAATTTCCGACGATTCTCAAGAACTTCCCCTACCCCGTAGGCGTGAAATTGAATTTTGTATCGACCTTGAACCCAGACAAAACCTATTTCCAAAGCCCCATATCGAATGGCTCCTATCAACTTCGTGAATTAAAGACCCAACCGCAGGAATTGTTAGACATCGGCTTTATTCGTCCCTAGTACTTCTCCTCGGGGTGCTCCTGCTCTATTCGTGAAGAAGAAAGATGGGAGTATGACTTTGTATTGATTATCGGGAGTCAATCATGTCACCATCAAAAATAGGTATCCATTGCCACGTATTGATGACCTGTTTGACCAACAGAAGGAGCCAAATTCTTTTCAAAGATCGATCTTCGTCCTGATATCACCAATTGAAGATTAGAACCACCGACATTCCAAAGACGGCTTTCGACTCTCAGACGGCATTATGAATTCCTAGTCATGTCCTTTGATCGACTAATGCTTCACGCCTTCGCGGATATGATGAACCGAGTATTCAAGGAATATTTAGATCACTTTGTGGTAGTCTTTATCGATGACATCCTTATTTATTCCAAAAGCCGTGAAGATCATGAAAGCAACACTTGAGGTCGACACTCCAAAAGCTTCGTGAATATAAGCTTTATGCCAAGTCAAGAAATGCGAGTTCGGGCCAAGAAGTAGCATTCCTCGGGCACGTGGTATCAAGTCATGGAATATCCGCTGACCCAAAGAAAGATCAAGCTATTCAAAGTCGGGAACAACCTAAATCGATGATCGAAGACGTAGCTTTCTCGGTTTATTTGGTTATTATCGGAGATTCGTGGAAGGATTTTCTCGAATCGCTACTCCATCGACTCAAATTGACTTTTTAAAGATACAAAGTTCTATTGGAGTGAAGAATGTGAGAAGAGTTTTCAAGAACTCAAGAGAGACTTATTTCAAAGACTGCTCAAAATACCATCCTGCTCGTAGGATTTGTCATCTACAAAGATGCTTCGCAAAGGGTTGGATGTGTTCTTATGCAACATGGAAAAGTTATAGCCTTATGCCTCGCGACAACTCAAAGAATATGAGAGGAATTATCCTACTCATGATCTAGAGTCAAGTACCGTTGTCTTTGCACTTAAAATTTGGAGGCATTACTTGTATGGGGAGAAAGTGGAGATCTTTACTTGATCATAAAAGCCTCAAATATTTCTTCACTCAAAAGGAACTCAACATACGACAAAACGACGCTGGCTTTGAATCGCTGAAAGATTATGATCATACCATCCAATACCATCCTCGAAAAGTCGAACGTGGTAGTGACGACGATCGAGTAGAAAATCATACGCAAGACGAAAGTGCAATATTGTCAACGCAGCGCCCATTTTGTGTGACTTGCAAAGGATGGAGATAGTGTTAAAGACTCAGTGGACGCATGTGATGATAAATGAGTATACGAAAGTAGAAACCGACTTTAATCGATAAAGTTAAAGTCGCCAAACTACGCACTTCGAGTTTGATGCGTATGAGGAAGAAAGTCAAAGAAGGTGTTATGCCAAGCAAGAATCGATGAAGAAGGAATACTTCAAGTCAACTCCACTTTGTGTTCCTAACGACCGATTTAAAGTATAATATCATGATGGAGGCGCACAACACACCATTTTTGCAATCCATCTCGGGAGTACCAAAATGTATCATGATATTCGGCCATACATTTTGGTGGAGCAATACGAAGAGAGAGATAGACTCGCTTATCTCAAGGTGTCTAACTTGTCAACGAAGTTAAAGCGAGCATCAAGTACCAAAAGGTCCATCAGAACCACTTGAAATTCCGTAATGGAAGTGGAGCACATTACCATGGATTTCAAGCACGGCCTTCCTAAGGTTTCTCAAGGCATCGATGCGATTTGGGTCATTGTTGATAGATCGACCAAGTCTCCGCTTCATTTCTTACCTATACGAGAAACTTATACACTTGAACGCCTTGCTCAGATGTACATAAACAAGATTATAAGATCGCATGGTATGCCTAAGATCCATAGTTTCGATCGAGACCCAAGATTCACTTCACGATTTTGGGTTAGTTTGCAAAAAAGCTATGGGCACAGACTTTCACGATTTAGCTTTCGGCATATCATCCCTCGATTTTACGGACAATGGAGAGGACTATTCAAACTCTTGAAGATCTATTAAGACTCGTGGTCCTTGATTTCAAGGGGAGTTGGGACAAGTTCTTACCATCGGTGGAGTTTTCCTACAACAACAGCTTATCGTTAGTATCGGCATGGCTCCATTCAAGCATTGTAGATGGAAGAAAGTGTCGCTTCTCAAAGATATCTTTGGGATGAGGTGGGTGAAGCAACGTTGTTGGGACCGGAGTTGGTACGTATGACTACGGAAAAAGATTCAAACGATCCGACAACGATAAAAAAACTCACAAAATCGATAAAAGAGTTATCTTTGATCTTCATCGAAAGGACGTGGAATTCAATATAGAGATCATGTGTTGTTAAGAGTCGCTCCATGGAAAGGAGTTACAAGATTTGGAAAGAGAGGAAAACTTAATCCTCGATTCATCTATTCCATTTTAATCATCGATCGAGTAGGAATCGCGGCCTATAGACTCGCTTTTACCGCCAAATATGTCTCGTGTTCATAACGCTTTTCACATATCTATGTTACGTAAATATGTGAAAGACCCGAACCATATTATCGAAGTTAAACCTATCGAAATAGCGGAAGATTTGACGTATGAAGAGGTTCCCTGCTCAAATTTTGATAAGAAGGAACATATTCTACGCCCAAGGTTATACCTTAAGTCAAAATTTTGTGGAGGAACCACGATGTCGAGGAAATGACTTGGGAGTTAGAATCAAATGAAATCAAGGTATCCTTACCTCTTCGACATACCAGTGCGTACGCACTTCTAATTTTGGAGGGCTAAATTTCATAAGAAGGGAAGGTCAGAAGACCCCAACTTTTATAAATAAAGATGAATTTTTCTATAAATATTATTTTTGAATATTATGAAATAAATTTGATATAATGTTATAGTTGTGGGTAATATTTATAAATTTTACAAAGTATGCAAGTTGTTATAAAATATTCGTTTTGGTGGGGGAATATTCTTTTTGTTAGGAATATTCGCATACAATGGCTCAATCATCGGTGGACCCCACAAATAGTAATTATTGTTGGATCGAGAAAACGACAAAAATATTTTATAAAAATAACTACGAGGTGTTACCGTTAAAACTGCTGAAACTACCCTTAGTGGTAAAAGTACAAGAATACGCCAGAATAGATAAGAAGACACTAAGATTGATTATCGATGCTTTACGTGAGAAGTCACTCAATTTATGCTTTCAATTATTGCTACAAAGAATCACGTGATCATATCTCTTATATTATCGATTCAATTATTGTCACAAGATCATCCGTATAATATGTTATAGATTAAATCAATAATCGAGACGACAAAGTTATAAATGATTAATAATTGTTGAAAGATTAAATATGTTTTGATGAAAAAAAAAATGATTTGTGGTAAGTTTGATTATTTTATGGGGGCTCATATGTCATCATCTAAGAGTCTCTTACCAATAAGAATTACCTCAGTGAATAGTATTTACCTTCGCAATAGTAATTACCCTTGTGAATAGTATTTACCTTCGCAATAATAGTAATTACCTTCGCCAATAAGAATTATCCTCGTGAATAGTATTTACCTTCGTCAATAGTATTTACCTTCGTTAATAGTAATTACCTTTACCAGACGTCGAACCACTTGTCGCTTCACATTACAGAGGCCAAACCAAATAAATTCCACTTGCCTTTTCACACGACAAAAGCTAAGTTAGAAATCTTCTATAAATAGAGGCCTAGGGCTTCATTATTTTCACTTAATTCATTCAAGCTATATAGAGAGAAAGTATAGAGAGAATAAGAGAGAAAGAAGAAGAGTATTTTGTTACTACACCGTACTGCAGATTCAATCTCCTACCAAATGTAAGGGGTGTTATTCTTTCTTATTCATGAAGAGAATCTGTTGTTATTCCATTGTTTATTATTCTCGCTTGGAATAACTCAGATATGCGTGGTTTACCCTATACTTGGTGACATTCTTCTATTATTCTCGCTGGAACATCCCATGTCATGTGTTTTTACACCGACCGGTTCCGCTCTTTATTATTTTGTTGAACATCCTGCTCGTGTGTTTTACACCGACCGGTTCCGCTCTTTATTATTCTCGCTGAACATCCTGCATCATGTGTTTTTACAATCAACCTGGTTCTGCCTTTTATCATTCTCATTGGAATATCCTATCATGTGTTTTACACCTGGATCCGTTCCATCTTTATTATTCTCATTGGAACATCCTCGCCGATTGTGAATTTCACCCGACCGGTTCCGTTATTTATTATTCTGCTGGAATAACTTTCGTCTGCGTGCGGCCTATCGCATGCACGGTGATTTCTTTTGTTATTCCATTCTTTATTATACCCAAATAAGTTAAAACTTTGACTTCTATACTCCATGAAATTAGTGGAATATCCTCGATATTTGCGTTTCATCCAAAGATTCTTTTCATGAAAATATTTTTCGATCATTCTTGAATTTTACTCTACAAAACAAGATTATCGTGTTGATAATTTGACGTTAATAATTCCCGGATAAAATAATTCTTGAACTTGTTTTATCAATTCTTATATCATTGTCATCATCCTCATGTTTATATTTTTAAAGTCATCTCGTGGCAGAAGTGCATAGATGGACTTGGTATGATTACGACCGCAGACTATTCTTGTAATCATGGTAATCGTAATGTTACAAATGATGTGGTAAAAATCCTCGATTGGTAGTAGTGCATCGATGGATAGTTGTTGGCATGATCATGGCTATTAATGAATACACAAATATTCTTGCCCAGTGAGTGCATGAATAATTGTGGTCGTGATACTTAAAGAATATCCTCGTCCGTAGTGCGCAGGGGGTGATTCGATGATGTGAATATTTATTAAAGTTCTAGTCTCAATTTATAACAAATGATGAAAAACCTTTAAAACCTAAAAGATAGTAGACTTTTATTTTCTACTCGACTCTTTTAATGGATCAGATATTCCGTCGCAGCAGCTTAAACCGGTTCTCTATCAGTATTTTATCGCTTTAACATTGTTGAAGACTATTGATAATTTATTCTCGCATTATCTTAGTCATAATATTTCTTCTTTGGCTAGTTGAGCTCACCTTTCTTTTCACTTTAATTTTCTTCTTCGTGAAATGAGAATATAGTCCGACGAGTCGTGGAAACAAGTGATGGTCCTCAAGATAAGATTAGTAGTCCTCACTATTCTCGTGAAATAGTGTGATAATAATTGTAATGAGGACTTTTGTTTGAGTTTGATAATATCTAGTAGATTTATATTTGTATTTAAACTCACGCTTTATGTCGTATTGCACACCTACGCTTATGTTAATAAGTTGTATTTAAATTACGCACTACGTAAGTGGCGACCCAAGACGGGTGATGTATACCTAATTTTGGGGCGCACATAACATGTTTTAAACATTTATTACAAATAAAAATACTCTTCCTCCTCGATACTCATATATCCCACATTCGTTGTAAAAATATCACCATTATTATATTAATATAATAATATATTTAAATGAATTATTTTATCGTAAAAAGATAAAATTTCAATTTTCAACAATTGTCACATTAAAAATTTTCTCCATCTATATCCACATAAAATTAATATTTTCTCATCATATGAATCAATAATTAATTATTCACAAATAATATTACGTAATCACAATATCGACAACCAGCGGCTTCGAGAGAGGGGGCTTTCCAATAAGAATTTCTCCTTCTTGCCGCAATTAGGTGACCAAACCTCTCCTTAGATGTAACTTTCTAGACATCGCCAATAATGTTATCTAATAATATTATTCGGATAATATGAATTATCGCTTCGATAATGAAAAATATTGTGTAATGACAATTATCAAAACAACAAAGAATATAAAATATCAACGCAAAGAATTATTAACTCAATAAAATACTCGAATAAGAATTATCGTAACCATTATCGAAAGAAGTGCCTTCACGTAAGAATCAATAATTGGTGCAATACCGCAATCTTCTTGTGTTTTAACCACCGAAGTATTTTAACAAGATAATTGTGAATAACTACGCCAGCTTATTTTTAACCGACTTATATTTGTCGTTTTTCTTCATCCAATCGCTTTCACATGGGGCCCACATTATCATCATACCGTCGCATTTAATATTCTCCGACAAAGACAAATATTCCACGACCAAACGAATATTCCCCACAACAATGAATATTTTATAACCACTTGCTTATTTTGAAATATTTGCATGATTTTACCCCTAACTATCCACATTAATCACATCAACCCTTACTATTTCAAAATAATAAATAGAGAAAATTAAATTTCATTAATAATAAGTTGGGGTCTTACACAAACACTATGCATAATAAAATATAATATATTCTATTTATGTAATAACTTTAATAAAGATTCTGCTTTTATATAAAAGATTTTACTACGCATAATGTAATATAATATATTCTATTTATGTATAAACTTTAATAAAGATTCTCGCTTTATATAAAAAGATGTTTCTATTTTTATTACGTTAATAATACGAATAAAACAAAACTTCTAAATCAACAATAATCAATCAAATAATGCGAGATACTACGCAAAGAACTATTATAGCAATAATTGAACAAAACCGAGTTGACTTCTCACATAAACATCAATAATCAATACCGTATTACTACGCAACAACGCCAGACATCGACATTTCTTTACTACCGAGTAGTTCAACAAGATTAACCAGAAACTTCCGCCGTTATTTTCAATAAAATATTTTTGTCATTTTTTCAATCCAACAATAATTCCGTTGTGGGGTCCACCAATGATTGTGCCGTCATTTAATATTTTCTCGCTTTAAAACGAATATTCTCCTAATTAATCGAATATAATATGACAACTTGTATACTTTTACAAAATTTATAAATACTACCCACAACTATAACATTATCTCAAATCCACACCATAATATAAAAAAATATTTCGAGAAAATTAAATCTTTATTCATAAAATCTGGGGTTTCACATATGTCAATTACCAAACAACTTTTCACATTCTATATTCATAATTCTACTTCATTCAACTTATTCATGTTACTTGAACATTCAAAACTATTTCATTCAATTTTACCAAACACTCCTTTAATATGCCCTAAATTAAGTTTATATGTCTAAATATTTTATTAAATAATAATTAAAATAACATTTTTAATTCGCTTTATATAGGATTTTAAACTAATATTCAATTTGTTTTAAAAGTTCAATCCAAAATTAGAGATGTATTTTTAGTTTAGAATAATATAGTGACATGATTATTTTAATTTGTTATTATGTCTCTATGGTGATCGTAGAAGTCTCAAAATTATGTGTCACTGTGACATTGATTTAATAGATCTTATGTGATTGATTATAACATAAATTATTATTAAAATGTTAAATATTATATCATTTTAGACCCATTTAAACTATATATTATTTTTGAGACATTTAACATTATTCGTTTTTATTATCATTTATAGTATCACACTACATTTACCTAGCTAAATTTAAGAGTATAGTATTTAATAATAATATAAATTACAACTATAAATTCTGTGTGTTTGTTACAGGACACCGAGCTAGCACATAATTAAAAACACAAACCTATTATACCCTAAATTAAGTTTAGCTTTCGAACTAGATAAACTCACTAGTGCATCAAATTTTAACGTCTTCAATTGTAGAAATATTAATTGTATTAACATCAGACATATATTAATTTATTTATTAAATTGGTGTCCAGCTAAATTAAATTTCATTGTGACTTAATATCACACCATGCGGCCATGCGGGTTAACTAACTAAGTATTACATTTGAGTAACAATAGTTGATTGATTATTAAATCTCGAATTTCACAATATTATTCAGAGTAATATTTCAAGCAAATTCTCTATTAGCTCTCCAATACAATATAAACAATATTTTTAATTTCATGAGTTATATAAATAAGAATGGATTAATATAATAATTATATGTTCATATCCCGGATGAATCCCACTACATTAAATATTGTATCTTAACAATTGACCAAATAATTTTATATTATATAATTCAATTAATTATTATAATAAAATATTAATTTACTAATTATATTCATAAAAATTTAATTAAATATATTTACATTAGATTCAATTAATTATTATCTTAATAATTAATCAAACAAACCTACACATACAATCTAAAATTCGTACTTAAATTGGCGAGTTTCTTCTTTTGTTTCTGAAATAGGATTGTTTATTTATGAATTAGGAAGAGTTTTTTTGTTTTTTTTAAGAGTTTCATCTTGGAGTACAATATAATTTTATAATTAAATACATTATCATTATTACAATATAAATAATTTATCACAAACCTCACATAACGAGGAAATAAAATTTCATAATGAATAATATAAACTTACCTACTCTAATGCTACACTTGTATTGAAGGAATGAAATAGAAAATGAAATGAGTTATTCTATACTCTTTATTTTCCCAAAAATAAAATTCATAAATTTAGGAGGAATAATACTACGTTTGGATTGAAGGAATGAAATGAAGAGTGAAACGATTCATTCCATTATAGTTGGAAAGAATTATTCCATGTTATCCTTCCCCACAAAAAATCAAACACAATTTTTTTAGATCGCAATCAAACACAATTTTTTTCATTTAATAAGAATGAGTCATTACATCCCCTCTCTCATTCCACAAATACAAACGTAGCATAAGAATGGTTCCATCTATTATAATCTCAACTAAACACAATATTTTTTATTTTATATGTACGAGTCATTCAATTTCCATATTCATTATTCAAATCCAAAAAATAACATAAAAATTAAGAATAAAATTTTAAAATACATTACCTCAATCTTAACTACTAGACTATGACGTCCGTCGTAGAGAATTAGAGGGAGCTTAGTAAATTTTTTTATTGTCCAATAGAATATAAAAAAAGAATAATATTAGAGACACTTTATTCTATAACTATTTTACAATTTACTAACGTGGCGGTATATTCCATCTCAGTTTTTATATGGGGCCGAAGACTATATTAAAATAATTTATTCATCAATATACTGAGATGAAGTATGTTACATTAATAAATTATAAAATAAGTTGTGTGTGTAATATTATTAAAAAAAAAATTATCGTCTCAACGACGTGGATCGCGCGTTAATTCGCTGGGTCGTCTTCTGCAAGACGATATCGTTTTGTGCTGTCTAACCATAACTTTATTCGGAAAGTATTTTTGTATTAATAAATACCCCATTCTATAATGCGCGTGATGAATACGACGACGACGAGGTCGGACAAAGTTTGCCGGTTGATGGTGGCGCCTTGCGTCGTTTTTTCAATAGCGTTCAACCCTATTAAACCATCCTAAACCCAACAACTCGATCGCCTCATCAATTCCAATTCCAATCGAACAAAATTCTGGTCGTTGATTCAAAGCCAAAGAGGTAAAATTTCCAGTTTTATTCATTATCTTCACTTTAAGAAACACAATTTGCAGATTTTTCTATTTCTTTACATCAGGGTCCTTCGTTGATTCTAGCACATCTGCGGCACTATATGTACGCACCTATGCGATTCTAGTTTTTGTGATAGAGTCCCCAATTTACTTCAAATTTACACCAGATCAGCTAGTTTCTACTACTTTTTTTTTATCGACGTTATCTATATCCTTGGCTTTTGAAAATGTTAATACCGTGTGATTGGGGAATAAGAGAATTATATTATGTTTTCCTTTGCTGGAAGTTGGTACGCATGTTGTTTGGTTCTTAGCCTGGTACCTATGTAATTTAATTATTTGGAAGACAGACTGATTTGAAGTTTGTTTTTGTCTGCTCACCGTGTCAATCTATTTGCTTTGCAAAGTAAGGGGTAACTAGGTAGTAGGTAATGATAAAACCGGACATTGCTTGTGAAAGCTCAAGTTCAGATAAACAAGGAAAGATCAAGTGTATAGGGATGGACGTTGCATTGGTATTCTAGTTACATGTACTTGGTGCGTTTTTGGTTGTTGAATAAGTCATGTATTTGTGAGTTTACTTGATTATCATGATATCTTTTACTTGATAAGATTACAGTTAATATGAAGCACCCTGTTTAAATTTTTATAACTTGTTGGTTACATTCCCTACATATTTCTTCATTTCCAAAAACAGATTTCTTTGTATGTTGAGCTATCCACACCATACTTTTATAAATATTTTCACCTTTCAGACAGACCAATCAATCATATCAGTCTCTGGAATTAAGTAATGCTTGATATGAAATTTGAGCTAGCAGGTTTCTCTTGTAGAGCATTATTTGGGAACTTTTAGATTGTATGGTCTTTCTTCTTTATCATTATGGTCTTAATACGTACTGCCAGTTGGATTTTTTAAGGAAGGAGTAGCAGTTATTGATAGCTAAGTTAAGCTAGATTCCCCCTCTTAATAATTGACTAATCCGTAGAATAATTGGTCTCTTTATTCCAGACAAATGGCGTCATCTGCAGATTCATGGGCAAGGGAATATAATGAAGCAGTAAAACTTGCTGATGATATAATTGGCATGATATCTGAAAGGAGTTCGTTGCCATCAGGGCCAGAAGCGCAACGTCATTCATCTACCATTCGAAGAAAAATTACGATATTAGGAACTAGACTTGACAGCTTACAGTCTCTTCTATCGAAGCTTCCTGGAAAACAACCTTTGTAAGTATTATCATTTGAATTTTCACTCTTGTTTTAGGAGGACATGCTATTACGGAGAGTTGATGAAAAATCTTATCATGGAATAGTATATGAAGTATTTTCTTACTTTCTATACATTTTGATCTCATATGTTCTCTTGTCACGCCATAAGAATTATTTAGAAGATTCTCTATATTTCATATCTGTGTATTAGCCTGATTTCTGTCGGTATGTCATATAGTTTGCGAGTGTATGACCAACCTTGGTCCTCTAATTGGGCAGGTTATGGTTAGATGTATAGACTTAACTTTAGAGTAAACCATGTTTCTGGAAATAGCTAATTCTGATAAGTCTTAGATGCCATATTGCTCAAGACTTTGTTCAATTAAATTTCATTTAGACAGTTCTATCATAAGCAGACGGTTTCTTCCCTTCTTTTCCGCACCCTTTTTCTTTCACACTTTTTCCTTATAAAAAATTCTGAAAATTTCCTTTTTTTGGCGGATAGAGTTGAGTAGGGTTTGGACTTTTGGGGGAGTGGGAGGGAGGTAAGATAATTTTTTTATCCATAGTACAAATTGTATGTGGATTAACCTGTGTGCAAAATGAAAAAGAAAAATTAGCTTGGAATGCCCAGGCTGGCAGGCTCCTTTCTAATATTTTTTAGTACCATCTATTTCTCGAGTTAACCACTTTTGTGCTTCTTCTCAATTAAATAAATGTATTAAGTTTTACTAAATCTGGGATGGTTTTGTTAAGTGCTTATTTCAGCTTGAATAGAACATAATCCATGGTGAGATATTTCATTGTAATCCTAACATAAGGATTACCCTTTCAATAGTACATTTAGATACCTTCATAATGTTTATCTATTTTATTTCTGTTTTGGTATATAATTGATTACTTACTGCAATGCATTAGCATCTTGTTTTTTGTTTTTATTGTCCCTGAAGTCTGAATGTTATTAATGCTGCAATCTTGTTGTACACAGAACAGACAAAGAGATGAATCGCCGCAAGGACATGCTTGCAAATTTGAGATCAAAAGTAAATCAGATGGCTTCCACGTTGAATATGTCAAACTTTGCCAATAGGGACAGCTTGCTCGGGCCAGAAAGTAAGCCTGTTGATGCTATGAGCAGAGCAACTGGATTGGACAACTATGGAGTTGTTGGTCTTCAACGACAAATTATGAAAGGCAAGTAATTATAACTTATTTTGAGTGAATGCCTCCTTGCTTCTTGTGTTATTTTGGTTTTCCAGTCATTGATTAATTGCGGCATGTTGTTTACACAGAACAAGATGAGGGGCTTGAGAAATTGGAGGAGACTGTATTAAGTACCAAACATATTGCACTGGCAGTTAACGAGGAGCTTGACTTGCACACAAGACTAATTGTAAGTGTCTTTCGTCACTGGTTCATATATTTATATTCTCTTTTCATCATTGTTTTTTAAGTAATCAATTATTTAATGCAATTAACTATGATATTGAAGCATATGCTTTGCTATGCCACTATGCAGGATAACCTGGACGATCACGTGGATGTTACAAATTCCCGTCTACAGGTCAGCTCCTCCTAGTCCTTTATCTACATGATGTTAAGAGAAATTTTGTTAGCAAGTTGGATGATGTATGTCCAAAATGATGACCCTCAAGCATTTTTTGTCCAAAAGAAGAAGAAGAAAATTTACATCCTACAATTTTTTTAGTGCTAGGAAATTTATGTGCTTTATTGTTTGTGTATGCAGACAATCTGAGACCCCTCTTGTTGTACTCCCCAGTGTGTTAGGTTTTACTACATTGATGTGGTCCAAACCCTTTTTTAAAAAAAATAAGAAAATGAAAATATCTGTACTTTGGCTAATACATGAAGTCCTAAAATGTAGTCCTACTTTTTTTTTTGTTGATTTTAACCCCCCCACCCCCCCCCCCACCCCCACCCCCACCCCCATCCCCAAAATATCAATTTCAAAAAGTCCCCCACCTAAGTCCTATTAATCCCCACATAGGCGCTTAGGTGGTCCTCTCCGCAGATATAACAAGTATGTGCGATAGAAAAATAAATAAATGAGGTTGCCTAAGAAAACGCCTAGTCCGCCGAGGCGCTAGGAGGCCCCTCCACCTCTTAGGTCTGCCTAACGATTTTTAGAACACTGTTAAGGCTGGTATGCAACAAATTTAGATATAATTTTTTCAATACTAAACTAAAAGACTAAAATTTCTTGTTGAAAAAGAAATTATTGCAAAAAATTATGTCGAAGCGTGTCGTACAAACTTTAATATTCAGAAACAAAAAACTTAGTACTTTTTTTCGCTTTCTAGGTAGATGAAGTAAACAACTAATTGTTTATAATTTTCACACTTACATAAATACATTATGATTATGGAGGTGCTAGGTGGGTGCAATTGTTGTATTAATAAAGAAAATAATAAGATTTAAAATTTTGAGCTCCATGATTTTGGAATTTTAACAAATCTAGGCCCTATTGATGCAGTCGCTTTATGCATTAATGTCAAAGATTGAATCTTTACATAGTTCACCCCTCCCAAAACCCTTGAGTAACATAGATCGTGCTTTGTAACTTTTTTTGAAATCTGGCCACTTATATCTACTTGCAACAGGGCTTTAGTGTGCTTGTCCTATGGATGTAAGAAATGGATTGATTTGTGTATTGCTTCTCTTTCACTGTTTGGAAAATTTACCTACATTCTTTTATAGATTATGGGATCAAATTATTATAGTTATTTTTTAGTTTTTATTTATGCAATTTGCATCTTTTAAATATGATTTAGAGTTATGTGGAGAGGGAAAATATTTACAAAAGAGAGTATGTAATTAATATATTGGGCCCATAACATAAGACTAATACTATATGGCAATGGAAGGTTCAAATCTGAGTTTGAAGGGACTTGACATTATGCTGAATGCTGACTAATTATTGTGGAAGAGGAAGAGTATATCGCGATGTATAATTCTTTCATAGTATAGTGAGTAGTTTTAGATTATTTGTCCCCTACTCCCCAAGTACATGAATTTGAAACATATCTATTAGGCGTTGTTATCCTGGCCTAATTTTCATTAGGGGGTTAACTTATATCTATATTTGTATCTCTCTCTTTATGTGTATATAGATAGATAGGTAAAATGAAGATAATGGATGAATGCTAGGTTGTAGGGGTGCACGGTCGGTTTCTAGGTTGCTCAGTTAATTGGTTGAAGCAACTGATTTCAGTCGGCTTTTCGGTTGGCCAAATTTAATATTTTCCAGTTTGTAAAGTACAATTTGTCAATTTTATGCACAACCAAGCAGACAAGCACAACCATGGATGAAAAACACTAGAATAACAGAGAAAAAGAATGAAAGACTTGAATTTTATAACAGTGAAAGTAGGGTTTTGAAGTTGAGAAATTAAGATATGCAGCATAAATTCAAAAGGAATGGACTTGGAAACTTAGTTTAGGGTTTCAAATCCTTCAAACTATTTACTAAATTCTTTAATCTTTTCTTCAACTCCTCAATTAAAATCCTTGGTGAAGGATGCGAGAGAGAATAGAGTAGATGTTGTTGACTTATGCCGTTAGAGCCCGGCAAAAATCACATCATGAGAGCCGGAAGGAGAAAGTGTGTGAGACAAAGAGGCAAAATTTTAGACATGAATTAGGACAGTAATAAAAACCTATATATATATATATGCATTCGATCTGTGAGGTTTAATAACCCCCCCTCCCCTCCCCTCCCCTCTTTTTTTGTGTGCAAAACTAACACTTACCCGTTGTAGTTGACCATTTTTGTGCAATAGACCACTTAACTTTTCATTTATGCAATTGACCCATTAAATTAGTTAAAATTTTATAATTGGGTCATTCCGTTAAATTATTTGGTTGGACGTTAATTTATTGCCTACCTGGCAGTTTTAATAAAAACAAAAATAAAATAAAATTAATGACTTGGAAAATAAATAAAGACACATACGACAAAATAAAGGGAAAAAAACAATGTACAAACACATGAGATAATTCTAACAAAAACCTCATTTTTTCCTTTTTTTTTTCTCTCTCTCTTCTTTTGGGTTACTAGGTTTTTCTCCTCCTTCCAATTAATTGGCTAGCTTTCGATGAAGAAGGCGACTGAGAACATATTCTTCAACGAGACTCCTGCAGGCTGCAGTAAAATTCTAATTTCCAAACATCCGAATGAAGGTCAATTAAAGTTCGGCAAAACTAATGATTTAGCCACCGAAGTTGGCACGTTTTATTGAATACCTGATTGAACTTTTAATTTTTCAAATTAACTTACTGAACTAATTTTTATTTTTAAATTGGGTCATTCCGTTAAAAAAAGTTAACAGACATTTTTTTTTCTACGTGGCACTGACGTGGACATAAATAAAAAGGAAAAAAAAATATGAAAATGGCATGGAAAATAAAAGACAGCATAAAAAAGTAAGGGTCAATTATTATTTAACAACTTAACATTTGTAAATATATAATAAATCTAATATAAAGATGGAGTTTCCATAATTAAAGTTATATTTTTACATGTTACAGTTTTGAAACAAGTGATTGACTGAGAATCCACATAACAGACGCCAACCACCAAAGATGGGAAATCCCACAAGACATCCTCCCCCGCCAACCCCTCCCCACCCACCAACCACCACCGGAAAACCACCTCCCACTGTCGGAAAACTACAATCTCTCCAACCCCAACTCAGATTTCATCTTCACCTCCACAACACCACCCCATTTGGCTTCACCACCACCCGCCGCTCCTCCCATGACACCTCTTCAACACTTCACCGGACCCATCAAATCCCAACAACACATTCCTCGCTTTCAAAGACCAATTTCTTCAAATCTTCCTCTCTCCCTTCGATCGCTTCCTCTCTCAGACGGGGCTCGGTGAGCACACAAAGAAATCGTTAAAGCTCACAAGCACAATCGCACCCTTACTCAGAAATGCCGACATCGGGAGCTTAAATCCCGATGTTAATTTATATGGGTCCCGCCCATTTTACATAGATGTCCGGTCACCGGATTCTTGTGGCAGAGTGGCGGCGGGGACCAGTTATGGGGTTTTGCTGCTCAACAGTAATGGGATGGATGTTGAGTATACTGGAGAGAGAATCACCTATAAGATGTTGACCCTTACTTTTTTTTGCCACATAAGCAATATTTTTTATTTTTTATGCTGTCTTTTATTTTCCATGTCATTTTCTTTTTTTACGTCCACGTCAGCGCCACGTAGATTAAAAATTAATGTCTGTCAACTTTTTTTAACGGAATGACCCAATTTGAAAATAAAAATTAGTTCAGTGAGTTAATTTGAAAAATTAAAAGTTCAATCAGGTATTCAATAAAACGTACCAATTTCGGTGGCTAAATCATTAGTTTTGCCATTAAAGTTCTTGGGGATTTCTTTTTTAGGGGAACACAACAAGTCCACAAATTCAGAGTTTTGAAATCATGAATCGGGGAGGTATATGCATTACAATCATAACATTCAATATATAAAAATTAGAAAGAAATTAATTAAAGGGCTGGTTTAAACCCTAAACCGTTTTTGCCTGAAGTAAGTTTCATCCGACAGAAACTTGAGATCCAAAGATGTTATTTGTACCATAAAACACTTAGCAATTAGAGAGAGAAAATTAAATTAATTATGAAATAGCAAGAATACTAGCAACATATGCTTTTATTACAGCTAGTAAAGTCAATCTAATAGCAATATGGAGTACATAAATGACTAATTAGAGAGCTGAAATGAAAGAGGAAACAGAGGGGCCAGCGAAAAGGGAGAAGAGAGAGGAACCCAGAATCCAAAAGAAGAGAGAAAGTTAAGATTTTTTCTTTTTTGAAATAAAAAGTAAGTTTTTTTTAAAGCAAGGTATCTGTTATAATTATCTCATGTGGCATTCCATGCCCACTTTTTATTTGCCCCCCTATATTCTATCTTAGGTGTCTTTGTCCAAGTTATTTATTTTAAAATTTTATTTTTTTAAAAACTGCCACGTAGGTAATAAATTAATGCCCGTCTAATTAATTTGACGGAATGACTTGATTACAAAATTTTAATTAGTTTAATGGACTAATTGTATAAATTAAAAGTTGAATGAGTTATTGCACAAAAGTGGTCAACTACAATGGGCTAAATGCTAATTTTGCCTTCTTTTTTTCTTTATTTTTTTGTACACAAAGCGGACCCAACCGAAATCTTTGGTTTTTCCATTCAAGGAACCGTGGCCGACTGAACTCACTGAACTCATAAATAACCGGCTGATTTGGTACGGTTCAGCTGGTTTTTTCGGTTTGTTGTACACCCCTACTAGATTGGATCCCATTGAATTCAATTATATAAACATAAACTTAAAATTGTTAGTGATGAAGCTACTCAATTTGAAGTTTAGTATGGTTTTCCGCTAACAAACTATTTGTTGACTTTGGGAAAAAAATGTTCTTTGTAGAATTGTATTTTAGTTTTAGCAAGAGGAATTGCTGGTATTATTTGTTCTAAAAAATATTGGTATTTGCTTGAATAATGATTCTCATCTTGATGTGCATTTTATTTTTTCGCAGTTGATATCTTCTGTTAGGTTCTATTTTATTTACATTCTCTATTTTCTGTTTGTCCTTCTATGATAACAGCGAGTACAGAGGAACCTGGCAATCCTGAATAAACGCACCAAGGGTGGTTGCTCCTGCATGTGCCTACTGTTGTCAGTAATTGGGATTGTCATTCTGGTTGTTGCTATATGGTTGCTGGTTAAACATTTATAAGCCAAACCAGTAAACTTGAGCAACTTGCGTATATTTGTGTGCTTTGTATCTTTGTCTTGGTCGATGTATCTTTCTGTGCGTTGGGTTTTAAACATCTTGCCTGCCTGATGTTGTCAAAACTTTAATGAAATGATGTGTTAAGTTGCTAAGAGTATTGTGAATTGCAGATAGCCCGGTTTCACCGAGTATTGGTTTCTTCTCCAATCTGCTTATCCTTGTCAGTGCTACAAATGATTTTTACTGGGCATCAGCACTTGTATCTAGTTAAAAGTTATCAGGCTGGAAATCTCCATTTGATATAATTTGGTGTGCCTTTGGGGATTCAAATCCTTTTGACAATTCCAGGATATCAGTATCCTTTTGATGGAGTTAAAGAAGGCTTTTCATGGCTGATATAACTAAACCCATTATGACAAGGCCATACTGGATAGCGAAGCTGATTTATGATGTCCCGATGGAATCCGGATCATCTCCATTTCAATTTGAAATGAGATAGAGAGTCTCCATTTAAAGGTTCACATTTAAAATTGTTAGATGTGCCTCCTCATTTAAAAATCACTAACTTAATTCTAACCACCTAATTTAAGTCACTAACCTAACTCTAGTCATCTCATTTAAAAATCATTAATTTAACTCTAGTCATTAATTTAATGTAACACTAATATATTATTATTATTATTATGCCCCAAATTATTTTTTTAATAATTATTTTATTATTATTATTTTGTATTATGTTTTCTTCTTTTTTTGGTGCGAAAGTTATGTATTTATTTTGTCTAAATATTTATTGAATACAAAACATAATACACAATAATAATACTAATAATAAAATGATAAAATAATAATAATAATTATTATTATGCATTATATGAGAAAGGGTTAAGTTCGAATAATGTGGCTTAAAGTTTAAGCGGTTTTCACTTAACCACTAGAATAATCGAGAAAGTTTACATTTAAACACCTGATTTTTTGAGCTTAAAGTGAAAATGCTACATTTTTTCATCCAATTTAATCACACAGATACGCTTGTGACACGCCAAAAACGCGTGAAAATGGACTTTAACGATTTAAAAAGACTGAAATACCCCCATTCCTCTCGTTTTCTTCTCCTCTCCGATCAAACTTCAGTCTTTCCCTTTATCTCTGATTAGGGCAAGCTCTTCTCTCCCATCGACTCCCTCCCCCTCGATGGCCACCGAAGCTACTCCTTCTCCTCCGTCACGCCTCAACTCCGATCACCACCCCACCCCACCCCATCCCTCCATCACGCCTCAACTCTAAACCCTAACATAGCTTGTTGCTCAAGAGAGAGAAAGATAGTACCTTTAAGGCTCCAATCTGAAAGTGTGGATTTATCGGATCGATCCACTTATCGGATCGAAAATTGGAAAAGGGGTGGATTTATCCGAAATGGGCGGAATTGAGTTCCAATCGATTTGAGGGAAATGGATGGTTTCGAGGGTTTTGGACTGAGATTGAAAGTAGAGGAGAGCGGCGGAGTCCCCAACATTGCGGAGGAAGAAGAGGGCGGCGATGGTAGCAGGCTTGACAAGGATTTATCATTTTTTGTTTATTCTTCGTTCGTAATTGGTTTCAACTGGAGATGGCGATGTGGTACAAGGCTCCTGCCCAGATAGAAAGGAATCAAAGCCGCTTAATTCAAAAAGTGCTTCTCTTTTTCTACAGAATTATTTCCCTACCATCCCAGTTCAGTCTGAAGCTTGTAAAGAGCATTCAGCTTCGCTTGTTAATTTGGTTGGAACCTGTTATAAATCAGCAGGGAATGTGATGCCGAACTTCTTGGCAGTGAACTTTTACATGGTATTGGAAATTTTTGACTAGCAACAGAGGAAAATTATATGAATATGTGACTAGATTAAATTGTAAATTGTAAACTTTTGCAGAGGAGTGATGGAGGATTGAGGAGCTATGCAAGCTTCATTACGAGGAATTTATTATTGCAGTTGATGAACTCCGAGGTGTCCCGGTTGATGTTGAAGAGCTGAAAAATTTACTCTGTTTCGCTGCATTTGGGAGCAATCTCGGTGGGTTTGTTTTAGTTCTGGGAAAAAAATTTGTGGGAAAATTTACTCTGTTTTCTTCTTCTTCACTACCATTTTTCTACTCTTAATTTCTGCAACTATTTTTTATGGTGTTTTTTGTTGTATGTCCACTTTATGCTTCTCCATTTCCTTCACTAAAAAGGACTTTGGGTATTGTTCAATGTTCCCTTCACTAAAAAGGACTTTGTAATGGATTGTAATTTATTGGACATTTCTATTTGATCCATTTTGCTATATGAAGATTGGCCAGTTTAGTTATTAAAATCTGGGTTTTGTGTTGATTTTGTTGAAGAGGTGATTTTTGTCAATATTTATTACAATACATTAAAATCTAGCTTTTGGGTAGTTTTAAAAAAAATTCCCTTGATTTCATCACCTCAATTTTAGATTTAGTTTTTGGATGCTTCTTACATCTATATGATTCCTCAGTTTCCTCATATTTTTCTGAATTTTCTGGGTTTGCATCAAAGGCTCAAATTATGTTGGTGTCACTGATTTATGCCTTCTTATAATGTTACTTTGGCTAAGATGAAGAATTCTGTGTATTTATATTTCCTCCATGCGAGCTGCTTCACGACCTGCCCCAATCTCTGCACCAATTTGGTAATGGTGGTACCAAAACAGAGTAGTCATTGAAATAGAGTAGGTGTTTTAAAGTGAGGGTAATTAAGTTTTTAGTCAAATAAAATAACGGAGTTAAGACGGAAAACACTTTTTCATTTTAACTCAAAAGGTCGGGTGTTTAAATGTAGCTTTATTAACTATATGTGGTTAAGTGAAAAATCGCTCAAAACCCATGTGAACTAACTTATGAGAAATCATGTGACTAGTCGGGGCAACATAAGCGTACATAATGCTATTAGTAAAATTTATGTGAGAGAAAGCACTAGACACATAAAAATTGTTAAGATTAAAAACATATGGAAATTGTTAAATTCATAAATATGACGGTGCTTATAAAATCTTTAGGATTACTCGAGGAGGTACATAAGGACTTAAGGTACCATAACCCAACTAAGAATTCTTTAACATTGGGCTTAACCTGTTAAACTTGCTTATACTTAAAATTTTAAGAAGTAAAAATGTTTTGTAATATGATTTTAAAAATACTTATAATTAATTTTTATAAAATAATCAGATACTCCAAATTAGAGCTTTTAATTATTTGCTAAATCTAAATAATGAGGTTTGACCAAGTATGCTGCTACTAATTTATCCCTTTTATTTGAGTAATTCCATCCACCCATCTTTACTTGTCAAAATATTTTATTTAGTAATTTGCACTTGATTAATAATTTTTATACCTAATACTTTTCAATTTTTACTAGTTTAAGTGGTTTTATTTACTAAATACAAATTACTTTTTAAAAATTTGATTATAAGTAAAAATCAAAATCAAAATCAAAATCAGTAATCGCCATTTGATAAACCTTGGGGTGAGTTCAAAACGTTTATAATTAAAGATATATTTGAACAATATTTTTTGAAAGTGTTGAGTGGTAGATTACTTGAGGAATGTGTAGAGAGTTGATATAATAAACATTACATTACTACTAAAAGAGGATCACAAAATAATTATTTTATTTTGGACAAATAAAGAAAAAAATGAAAATCACAACATGAATTGTTAATTTTAAAACATCTTGAATAGTCTTTGCTACAGCATACATAAATTAACATAGACAATAAATTCTCACGGAGGTAGTATTAGTATAAATTAAGAATGACTGTACTTTAATTTATTAATATTATTATATTATAATAATTATAATTATAATTATAATTATAATTATAATTCCAGTTCAGTTGAGTTGAGTTGAGTTGAGATGTTGGAAATTGATAGGGCAACCATACTAGTACGTCCGTTTGAGGGCCTTGAGATAAACCTTAGTTCAAAAAGTGGGTCCAACTGACAACCAATCCATTAGAGTAGCTTACCTGCCCAAATTCAGCAGCCCTAAAAGAGAAAGAGAGACGAAGCTGCTGCTGCTGGTGATCGGATAGTTAGTTAGTTAGTTGGTGTCAATCTTACTTTTACTTGTGAAATACAAATTTATCTCCAAAACTCCAATGTTTAACTAGGAATCATCATTATCATCATCATCGTACAAATTGATCAAAAGAGGAGAAAAAGAGAAGAAGAAGAAGAAGAAGGAGACTATGAGCATATCAGTGCCAAAGGAATCAATAGAAGTGATAGCTCAGAACATTGGGATTAACAATTTGTCCCCTGATATTTTTCCCTCTCTCGCCTCCGATGTCGAGTACCGTCTTCGCGAGATCATGCAGGTACCTAACGCCCTAATTTATTTTAATAATTTAATTAACTTTTTTTCCTTCTTAATATATATATATATATATATATATATATATATATATATATATTTACAAATTTGGCTTTACAAATATTCGTAGATGTTGGAATGATGTATTTTAGCGTATGAATATTGTTTGCAGGAGGCTATCAAATGCATGCACCATTCAAAGCGAACAAGTTTGACTTCAGAGGATGTGGATACTGCACTTCGCCTAAGAAATGTGGAGGTACACTAAAAGCTTCTAATGTTGGATATATATATATATATATACTCTTCATGTACTCCATAATTTGATGAAGGATTATTACGCATGCTAAAACTTTTTTAAAAGGATTATTGAATGATGGTATAGTTGATTTTCCTGGTAAAATTATAGTTTTTTTAACATATCAAAGCTCCAACTCAAATACTTAAGTCTTCTGTCCTGTATTTATTCTTTCAAAACGGCAGTTTTAACTTGTCATTGACAAACTCAAATAGATATATGTATTGTACGCACACTCTTTACATGTAAAGTTGTGGGCTTATGTTCTATATGCACATGCGCCATGCAGTTGTTTGCATCTACATGTCTGCTTAAGTTTGGCTGTTCAAGATCTAAACTTTCTTTTTTGATTTCAATGTGGGGGTCCCTATCGTTTTACTTGTCTTTGTTTGGACTCAGCCAATTTATGGGTTTGGGTCAGGAGATACATTGAAGTTCAAAAGAGCTCCGAGGCATAAGGATTTGTTCTACATTAACGACAAGGATGTGGAATTTAAAGATGTAAGAAATTGATTGCATTTTTTTTTTACTAAATTTTGTGATTTATTATCATTTGTGGCTTTGTATTTTTCCGAGTACATTTTAGGTGATTGAAACACCATTATCAAAGACACCTCAAGATACTGCTGTTGTTGCTCACTGGCTTGCTATTGAAGGAGTGCAACCTGCAATCCCAGAAAATACTCCATTTGAAGGTATTCCAATAGCAGTACCTTTAACATCAATGCTAATTGCTAAATTGTGTCAAGTATTATTAGTTTGGTTGCCATGATATGTTATGTTTTATCCTTTTTGAGTAAAGCACCGGTGATTTCATCTGATAACAAGAAATCCGACTACAAAGAAGATGGAATCTCTGTTGACGTCAAATATCCAGTGAAGCATGTACTTTCTCGTGAGCTTCAGGTATTATTAAATTTCAAGTGTTATATGCATATCCTTTTTGCCCTTTTCCTTCATTATAATTGCAAATACTTTTATGGGATTGTGGTGCAGCTTTACTTTGAAAAAATCACAGAACTTACTGTAGGTCGATCCGACTCCATTCTCTTTAAAGAAGCACTATTGAGTTTGGCAACTGACTCAGGCCTTCACCCTTTAGTTCCTTATTTCACATATTTCATTGCTGATGAGGTAATTAAGATGCCAATAATAGTAAATGTAGCTTACGTGGCTAATTCTTACTCATTTTGGTCTCATTTTTTTCCATAATTCAGGTTATGCGGAATTTGAAAAATTTCCATCTTCTATTTGCTTTGATGCGACTTGTCTGGAGTCTTCTCCAAAATCCACACCTCTATATTGAACCATATGTAAGTTTATTGTCAATTTTTGCTTCCAAATGCTGAAAGCCAACATTTTAGCCGTACCAAGTATAAGAATTTCAGTCTTCAGCTTATTATTTATATGGAGCCCAACTG
This sequence comes from Panax quinquefolius, assembly GCA_020205615.1. NCBI lineage: Eukaryota > Viridiplantae > Streptophyta > Magnoliopsida > Apiales > Araliaceae > Panax > Panax quinquefolius. Next base: position 440,306 of record JAINUW010000225.1, on the reverse strand, counting down.
GCCCATAATTGAACCCCAAGGGGTGGAACAAACGGCAGAGGTCTTGAAGAATAACCTCAACGTAGTTGGTTCCAATTCCCATAGTTAATTTGAAAATTGCCTTTTAAAAATAAAAGAAAAATAAGTTTTGGCCCACAATTGAAAATCTGATATTCGTTCCGACAACGTAAGACCAGATTAACCCCTTTGAATTAGCCAATCTTACAAGATTGATCGGGCGGGCTGATTGAAAAGGGATGATTTGCGGAGAAAAGGATTACTCAGAGATGGTTTCTACTATTTTGTCAGGAGTCAAAATGAATGAGTGGCTGTGAAGCATTCTTTATAGAAGATTGACCCTTCCCCTAGTCAGTCCAGTCACGGTTGGCGGTTGAAACTCAGAATTAGGTAGTATGTGAGTATTTGGGCTTTTGGCAATTGGCTTGGTACTAGGCTCCAGCCGCGCCACATTGTAAATTGCCTTTAGGGGACTCATAAATGTTAATATTTGTTTTACTCTAACTTCCAATGAAAGGTTAAATCCTTATGTATATCTGATGACTTCGTCTCTTTTCTTCAGCTACACCAATTGATGCCGTCTATAATGACCTGCGTTATTGCTAAAAGACTGGGAAACAAATTTTCTGACAATCACTGGGAACTCAGGAACTTCACATCCAACCTAGTTTCGTTGATATGCCATAGGTGAGGATTTTATTAAGTGCACGTAAAAATATATCAGTTGGATGAAACATAACTATTACAGTATCCAGCTATCAAGCTTCATCATAGTTCTCATTTCTTAGAAGACATTCCCTCCACAGGGGGGCAACTTGACATGCTTTGTTTCACATTCATGATTCATCTATGTACTACTGCTGATTTACTATTCTATTATACTTGTATTTTCTCTTTATTTTGAGTGGACCACTTAAAAGTTATTCTGTTTTAGACTATTAATATGTGATAATATGATATTGACAAGGACCACTTCTACATGACACCTTAATAAGGATCATAATACACCTAGTTTAGGCGTGGTCCTAACCCCAAACTCAGGCTCAGTATCGATTTAAAGTATTTATTGTAGTAATTTTTTATAGGCTTAAATATGAATCAGTAACCTAAACTATGATCCACCTTTTAATTTTGTCAATGATTAAATTATTAATGTTTTCCACTTGCATTCAATTGGGTCTGCCACATCAGAAATTGCTGACGTGGCTCTTTGGATAGACCATCTGATGTGTAACTAAAAAAGAGAGTATTTTAATGTTTGATTACACAATTATTATATATGAAAGGGCAAAATTTTCAAACCACTTTATATTATACATTAATACTAATCAAAAACAACAAAATCTAAAACCATTGTTAATGCCAAGATCTTTCCTCACGTCCTAATCACCAAGACGTGTCCGATATCCTGCACAATTCAACAAGTCAACACCAAAAGCTTGACGGCTTGACCGTCGGGGGATAGCTCTGGCGTGAGTCAGTATCGGCGATCACAAGGTTAACAAAATGGAGGAATAATGTGTCTAGTGTATTGAGAGCGATAATAGTTTAGATAAGTGATTTGTTTGTTGTTACCTTTTTTCTTTATGTGATCGTTGCCCCATATACACTCCAAACCTGGTTTACCGTGCCACCCACTACGTCCTGACACAACCCCTCATTCTAGTCATATCAGCCAACTGCATGCAGCCCACCCACCACCTTTGGCCACTTTTTTCTACCGCCGGCCGAAAATAATCCCATCCACATTAATGATTTGCAGGTAAGAATGATTTGCAGGTAAGACAGTCAACTTTCATGCCTTTTCATCATTGCCGGTCAAAGATGGATATTTAGTTACTAAATGGATCAGCCCAACAACTAAGCCCAATAATAAGGGTGACCCATCTGACTGGATCCAATCCGAAATGACCGAATAGAATAATCAAATACTCTGGCCCAACCTATTCGGTCCAAAAGATAAAGTATATCATGGTCCAAAGGAGGAGCCCATTCAGTCTTGCCCAATAGTAAAAGTATTATGACCCAACATTGCCCCCCAGTCTTTTATTAAACAGGAGGTTTAATGGAAGACTGTAAATAAAATAGGTCCATGATAAAATGAATTGTAATAAGTTAGAAGGAATTAAGAGAAACCTCATCGAGGCCCAACTGACTAACACCAGCCATTAGTTCAAATGAATTCAGAAGCCCATACGAGAGAAGCCCAACCCGATTAGCAACTAAGACCAAAAACGGACGCTACCTCTCCAACTTCTCCATCATTGCTGTGAATTAAATACACCGTCCTCGTGTATCATGCAACCGTCAGTATAAAAGGTAACTTTCCCCCAAATTGACAACTTTACCTGTCAATTTGAATTTCAGACGCCCTTTCGAGCTCTAGCCTTCTTCTTTCTCCTCCCTACAAATTGTCAACAATGGCAATGGGTTCATCGAATACTAATAAACTTTCTCCACTTTGTGTAACCCCCCTTACTACTGTTGTTCCCCCTCATAACCCCACTGAAGCAACCTCGACCTCAAACCCACCACCAGCCAGCTCTCCAACCAAGAATCCACCCCCCCAACCTTCAGAATTCTTCAAGGATGGGACAAAATTTCCTCATGCCAACACTGCATCCACTGTTATTGAAATCGAGCTTCGTAATATTCGAACTCGCTACCAAATACCGGATACCCACAGGGTGAGGATCGCAACATCTCATGAAAGAATGTACCATCGCCCTAACGGCTGGACCGCCGTCCCGGTAACGTTTCTGGAAAAGGGGGTAAGGTTTCCCCTGCATGCTTTTTTGATTACCCTTCTAGGTTTGTTAGAGTTTGATTCGCACAACTGGTACCGAATTCGTACATCCACATTCTGGCCTACATAGCATTCTGTTACGAAATTGGAGTCCCTCCTGCTATTGATTCTTTCTTCACCCTTTTCTCAATCGGGAAATCTCGAGAAAAAGGCTTCAAGATGCTGAGCAAAATAGCCCCTAAACCCAATGCCAAAATTGAGAAACGACCTCTAATGGATACTCCTTCAAGCAACCGAGGGTGGCACAACAGGTGGTTTTTTTGTTAATGGTCCTGAAATCTCTTCCCTTCCAATTGGACTGTTTCCGGTCATGTTTCTGCAGATTTTGGTGATATATCCGAAGAACGTGTAAGAGAAATGGTACGTATCATAGAGAGGATACCTTTGAAGGAATGGAGCTTCGGACTCCTAAGCAAACAAACATGGTTGTATGACAACAAATGTAAGTTTTTGAATTACAAGGATGTACAATTTATCTTAATCTTCTTTGGAAATGTTGATTCTGACTCATTGTTTCCTCTGCAGTGTCCTTGATCGAACCAACGTCCATTGATCGAAGGGAGTTGGACAAATTTCTCTCGGACAAACCCTCATCCCCCTCCGACGAAAATCCTCCCGAAGAAATTCCTACTTCTGACACGCAAGAGGCCGAAACTCCCCAAGAAGAACCAATAACTACAGAAGAACCCAGCTGACCTCGTAAGAAGAAGAGAGCCATTCGGAAACCTCCTCAGACTATTCAAGACTCTCGACCAACTTCTACCGCGAGTCTGATTGATATGCCTATGGAGGAACAGATGCAAGCTCTTCGAACGAAGAAGAGGAAATCTAAGATAGTACCTTTATCTGCTGACGAACTCCGGGTACCTACTTCTGTGGAAATCTTGGCTTCTGAAAACAAAGGTGAGGAACAAATCGAGGCTTCAGCCCTATCTCGCAAAAGGAAACAACCTTCGGGAGATCAGCCGCCACCACCTACAGGACCTACTCTTGTTCAACCTCCACCTTCTTCAGTTCCACCTATTCAATCTCCTCCTCGTGAGGAACCTCTTGTGCTTTCCCCAACAAGATCACCACCCTTGGCCTTCCAGCGTGAAGCGATGTCTTCACCCACAGTACGGCCAGAGTTCAACGGAAACTTCCCTTTCCAACTCTTCGACTCATTTGTCAGGGATACCGATGAACATCGATTCGGCAACAGTTCAATCATGGACTTGATCAAGGAAGGAATGAGCTATCACGCCAAGGTAAACACTTATTCATCTGTTCACTCGAATTTATATATATATCTCCTTGAGGTTAACTGATTATTTCTGAACGTCTGCAGGCCAATGCTGTCTTTGGGCGTCTTCTCCCGCTTCTGAAGAAATTGAGGTCAAGAAGATCGCGACCCGACAAGAGAATATTATTACGAAGTCGGCTTTGGCTAAGGAGAGAAGTGATCTTGGTACTTTGCTTTCTTTACAACAACGAATGTCTCCAAAAAGACATGAATAAACTGAAAGAGAAGATGGAGGCCACCGAAGCCATTCATCGAGCAGCTGAGGTTAACCATCGAGTCATCACCAGTATGAACGCAGATCTGGTTCATACAAACGTATCGCTCGTTGAAAAGAACGATATACTGGTGAAGACTAACAAGAGTTTGGCGTTGCAAGTAAACGATCTTGAGGCCAAGGATTTACGAGTCGGGAAGGAGTGGACCAAAGATCGAGAGAAATTTGAAGCGGAACTTCGGGAACTTCGTGATCTGAGGGATCTAGGTCCTCCCTTGACCGAAGATCTTCGTAAGCAAATTCAAGATGAGTACCGGCAATCAGACGAGCTAAATGAAAAGGTGGTTCAGATGTTCTCGGATGGATATTATGAATGCCGAAGGAAGGACAAGGCAAAACTTGTCACGGCCAAGCTACCATTCTCGACTCCTCCGAAGACGAAGCAGCAGCTTGAAGATGAATCTCTATCCTTTTAGCTTATAGGATTTCTGTATAAATTTCCATTTTTTGTAATGAACTTTATGTTAATGAAATATCAATCTCTTTCCTTATTACTCATTTGTTATTAATTTACATCGATAGTCATAGTATCTTAAAAATGTATGAACCCTTAACTTAAAGCATTAATAAATAACTAAACAAGTTATATAACAGATAAGATGAAGTTAAGTAATGAGGCAATCCGAACTCAACACTTAGAAAAATTTAGGTACTAAAGTAAAGGAATATTTATTCGTTACCGAAGTGCGAGATAAATCTGCTTCATAGGAAATTTGTTTACCACGAAGGGCCTAACAAACCCACATGATGACATTTGTCTACCACGAAGGGTCTGACAAAGTCTAAATGACGACAATTGCCTACCACGAAGGGCCTGACAACGTCTAAAGGATGACAATTGCCTACCCCGAAGGGCCTAACAACGTCTAAAGAACGACAATTGCCTACTACGAAGGGCCTGGCAACGTCTAAAGGATGACACTTGCCTACCACGAAGGGTCTGACAAAGTCATAGGATGAAACCACGAAGGGTCTGACAAACTCATAAGGACCACCTGCCCATAAGGCTACCATCGAATAGTCAGCGAGTTCACCCGAACCTCCTCACACCAATGAAGTGGACAACAACGAAAACAAGACTTGTTGAGAAAAAAGGAACTTTTATTGATGATGACTTAAACATTTACTGAGACTTAGATAATCGACATCAGATTCTCTTGAAAATATTTACGAAGCTCGCTAGCATGCCAAGTATTTTTAATTTATGATCCGTCCAATGCCCTCAACCGATAAGTCCCCGGCTTCGGTACTTCGATGACTTCATACGGTCCTTTCCAGTTCGGCATCAGCTTTTTCAAATTCTGAGGTATAGATGCTTCGACTTCTCTGAGAACAAAATCTCCCACTTCAAATCTGCGAAGCTTTACCCCCTTATTGTAATTAGACACAGCAAGCAAGTGGTAGTAGTAAAAAAGAAAAGGCAGGTTTTGGCGAAGCTAGATTTGTTAGGCTCAATGGCGGGTTGGTCATAGGCACCAATTCATGCCAGCTTTTTCCTATATATATATTTTTTTTTGTAAAATCTTGATACACCAAAATAGTAATAATAATAAATATTAAAAATAATAAAATAATTTATAATAAACAATAATTCTAATTACTTAAATTAATTACATATCTCAATCAATTAAAATTTTAATAGTATTATAATTTTAGATATTATTTTAAAGGCATGATTTGGGATAATGATTGATTTACTTTCCAAATAAGTAGGGGAATGCATAATTAAGGGATAATGATTGATTTACTTTCCAAATGTACTTTCTGATAAGTAGGGGATTGCATAATTAAGGGATAAAATTATCTATATTATTGTGTACAAATTTTGGACTTATGATCTAAAAAATTAGTGGTTGATTCGGATTATATATAGCGATAATTCAAAGTATATAATCAAATTTGATTCTTTAAAATTAATATAATTTATTTAACTTTTAAAAATAATAAATACTCGTAATTAATACTAATATATAGATAATTTTAAATTTTTATAATTATATTATCTAACTTAAACTAATAATTGTTATTTGTTAGTTTAATAGTTTTATACTTTGAAATTATTAACTACATATCTCGGTCAATTAAAATTTTAATAGTATTATAAATTAGTATTATTAATTAATTACCTACATTAACTATATATCTTAATTATAATTTTCAATTATAGTTCAAATATATTGAAGATTGCATTAAAAACAAATAGTTGTTGTAGCTTAGTTGGTTTGAACTCTTATTTATTTACTTACAAGTCTTGTGTTCAAGCCTCACAACCCACAAGTAGTAACATTTTATTTTTAAAAAAAAAAAGTTCACGGCCACTTACGGTGGTAAGACTAAAAAGGTAGGGCAAAAAGGCCCTGGTTTTGTGCTAGAAAACTACATTGGCAAAGCTTTTTGGGCCGCGGCTCGGCCATGAACTGAGCCATCTTTGCAGTCTAATTGTAATGCTTAGCCACTCTTCACGATAGTCGCTAATCGATCAAGGTTTCTCTGACTTCTTCAAGCAAATCAAGATTGACCATCAGCTCCTCTTCGTTGTAGATCTCTTTGAATTGACTGACCCGAAGACTTGGAGATCCAATTTCAACTGGGACTAAGACATCAGTACCATAGGCCAGTCTAAAAGGTGAATTCCCTGTTGTAGTCCTCAGAGTAGTCCAATAAGCCCATAGCACGCTAAGCAGCTCCTCGGGCCATCTTCCCTTAGCTTCATCCAGTTTACGCTTGATTCCATTTAGCAGCGTTCTGTTGGTCACTTCGACTTGCCCGTTCGACTGAGGATGAGCTACTGAAGTCTTTCTGTGCTGAACTCCCAACTCTTTCAAGAATGCTTCAAATTTTGATCCCACAAACTGACGTCCGTTGTCCGATATCACCACCTTAGGAATTTCGAAATGAAACACCACTGACTCCTTCATGAATTTCAAGCATTCCTGTTCCGTTATTAACCTAAGTGGCTTCGCTTCTACCCATTTGGTCATATAGTTGATGACAACTATAACAAAACTGACCTGACCTTTAGCTTTCGGCAACGGACCCAGTATATCAACCCCCCAGACAGCAAAGGGTATAGGAGACAAGATCGAGTATAGCTTTTTTGGTGGTTGATGTTGGATTGGACTGTTGAGTTAACATTTCTTGCACTTCTTGACATACTCCGTTGCTTCCTTGAAGATGGTAGGCCAGTAGTACCCCTGACGAAGTACTTTGTAGGCCAATGACTTAGTAGCCATATGGTCGCCACAGATGCCTTCGTGAACTTCTCGCAGAGCATATTCAGCTTCGGACGAAGTCAGACATTTCAGCAATGAAGACGAGAAGGCCATTCGAAAAAGATCCCCATCTATTAGAACGAGGTTAGCACTCTTATATTTGATTTTCTTGGCCAGCATCTGATCCGAAGGTAAGACGCCATCTGCCAGATACTCCAGATATGGAGTCAACCACCATAGATTGGATCGATCAATGCATAAATCTGGGCTCATGCTTGGACACTAGGATGTTGCAAAATTTCCAAGTAAACGGATCCATCAAAATGTTAGCATCCGTAGTGGCCACTTTGAGAGAGCATCAAATGATGGAATTGTCACTACGCTTCTACTCCCGGAATTAAATACGATTGGAAATCTTTGAAGCCGATCTTTTCGGTTCGCCAAGTATTTGACCATTCTATGAACTCGGGCTTCAGTATTCTCCCGAGTCGTTTGACGACCAACCGAGAATCATCAAGATGACTATTCTCGCGACTTGAAGACTCTTGACGATCGTAAACCTGCTGATGAGTTAATCTCATACTCGCCTTCGTTGTTCGTTGCTCAATTCGAATCGATGGCTCTTTGCACTTTGAATCCTCTCCGACTTGTCAAAATGATCCTCGCTCCCATTGATGTCTAAAGTAGAAGACCCATCTCGCATACTGGCGTCCACGAGCTCTGCTTCATTGAAGAAGCTGCAATCGCTTTCTGTCGGACCCTTCAACTTCATCCTGGCGTCATACTCGCTTCTAAAACGAACACTCGACCACAAAAATCAGCCAAGGCACCTTGCCCTTGATGGCGGTTCGGGATGATATTCGATAAAAATTTGGGACAACTCCATCGTCCATGCAACTAATCTTCCCGAAACCTCAGGTTTGCCCATAATTTTCTTCAAAGGCTGATCTGTGTATACCACCAACCACCTACCCTGGAAGTATTGTCTAAGCTTTCGACTAGCAATTATCAAAGCAAAAGCAAACTTTTCAATGTTTGGGTACCTTGTTTCAGCATCCCGAAGGACATGGCTTACGTAGTAAACTGGGTGCTGCTTACCCCCAACTTCACGCACCAAAATCGCTTCTATCGCCGAACGAACTAGCCGCAAGTACAAATCTGGCGGCTCGGCGGAGGCGGGCTTCACCAACAAAGGCGCCGAAGACATAGGACTTTATGCTCTGAAAGGCGTCTTCACATTCCGAAGTCCACTGGAACGTCTTTGCATTCTTCGGCCCTTTCAAAGTACCAAAAAACGGCAAACACCTTTCTGCCGATCTGGACATGAACCTCCTCAAAGCTGCAATCCTTCCAGTCAGACGTTGAACATCTTTAAATGACTGAGGAGTTTTCATATTCAGAATTGCTTGAATCTTCTCTGGTCAGGTTGGCTTGATTCCTCTCGGATCGACAAGATAACCCGTAAACTTGCCAAATTTCTAATCCGAAGGTGCACTTAGTAGGATTTAGCCTCAAGTTGTGATGACGAACTGTCTGGAAGCATTCTTCTAAATCATCGAAGTGTTTCTGCACCTGCATGCTTTTGACAATCATGTCATCCACGTACACCTCCATATTCTTGCCCAATTGATATCTGAAGACGTAGTTCATCATCCTCTGGTATGTGGCCCCGACATTGATTAGGCCAAATGTCATTTTCTTTTAGGCATATACCGAACGATGCGTAATGAACGCCGTCTTTGGTATATCCTCTTTACACATGGAAATTTGATGATACCCAGAGAATGCATCCATGAAGCTCAATAAAGCATACCCCAAAGTTGCATCGATGAGCTGGTCGATGTGGGGCAGCGGATAGAAATCCTTAGGACAAGCTTTGTTCAAATCTGTATAGTCGATGCAGACTCGTCACTTTCCATTCTGCTTCTGGACCAGCACCACATTTGCCATCTACTGCGGGTAGTCGATCTCTAAGATGAAGTCTGCAGCCAAAAGCTTTGCAATTTCTTCATCGATGATCCGTTGGCGCTCAGGTGCAAAAATCTTCCTCTTCTGCCGAACTGGCTTCTTTGACGGGTCCACTTCTAACCGATGCTCAGCAATCTCCCTGCTCACCCCTGGCATGTCTTGAGGTTCCCACGCAAAGATGTCAGCATAGCAGCGTAGGAGCTCCATGAGGTTCGTCCGGAGAGATTCCGGCAGTCCCGAACTTATTTTTCCTGTCTTGTTTGCTTTGCCAAGAATGAGTTCGATTTTTTCTGTTTCTCCAGCTGGCATAACTAATGGCTTTGAACTGCTCTCGGTGAAGGGCTCGATCTCTATTGCCATGGTATGCTTCTGCTTCGACACCCCTACTCCCGAAGTGATCACTGCATTTCTATAACATCGTCTGGCCAAATCCAGATCTCCTTTCACCTCTCCAACTCCATGAGCCGTAGGGAATTTGATTTTGAAATGAGGGATTGAAGTCACAGCTTGTAAAGCAGTTAAAGTAGGCCTCCCCAGAATGGCATTATAAGCAGAATCTACATACCTGCACAACATAAAATTTGCAAGTTATTTCTACCGTTGAGGCCGTTCAGAAGATGACCGTATTTCAATAGTTCCGACCCCTTGGCTGGATCATTCTTTGAAGCCGTCTGAAAGGAGCCTCTGACCGATCTCCATCTTCTGCCCATCCAGATGCATCCTCTGATAAGCGTGGGCATACAGAATATCCACAGAAGACCCATTATCGATCATCATTCGCTTCATATCCACCGAACCCACTTGTGCAGTTATCACCAATGATCCCTCGTGCGGTTCGATGATTTCCGAAGGGTAATTCTCACAAGTAAAGGAGATTACCGTGCGGGAAAAGGTCGGCAGGTCTTCGGGAGGTACCGCCATCGGCGTATCGAATCCAAATAACTTCGGCGCTTTTTTCCAAAAAACTTGCGTAAGTGCCCCGGTGATGACATCTATCGCGTGCCTTGCAGTTGTCGAGAGCCGCAACGCTTGCTAAACTAGCTTGGTCGCTGAATGTGCTCTCTATCCTCTCGCCGAGTTTGTTGAGTCGTTCGATGATACCCACATCTTGAACTAAAGCTCCACCTTGAACCTTCCTCTCGATAAAGTCCTTGATTGCTAGCACAATCATTCGTATCGTAATGGGAAGCTTGATGATAGTCGCAATACTTACGAGTTACCTTTTCCGGCTTAATGTTATCTCGAGGTGGTTCAAAATAGGCTGATTTTGATTTGGTCCGGGATGATGACCTACTATCGATGATTGAGTGTAGTGTACGTCCTATTAACTTTTTGGGCTGGAGCGGACGAACGATCTCCCCCCTGTCTCCAATTGTTATTGTATTTCTTTGACCCACCATCATAGCGGTCTTTGTTCCCTTCACTCTTCTTCTGGCCCCCGTCAGTTCTGTCCCGATTTGTTTCCTTAAGCCGATCTGAAGAAGGACGTTTGAGACTATTCATGGCCTCCTTTACCACGATATAGCCTTCTGCTTTGTCGAAGGCTTCAACGAGACTCTTCGGGTGGTGAAACATCAACTTATTCACCAACTTTTCTGATTTGACCAGGTCTAATCCATTCTGAAACAGTCCAACGGCTTGTAGATCGTTCAGGTCTATCATTTGGTAGATCGCTTCACTGGGCACTGCTTTTATATTTGCCCAAAGACTCATTCGAATCTTGTCGAACTGAGCGATGGCCAGGTTGTTTTCCCTCCTCTTGTTGCTCCCAAAGCGAGCATGGAACTTACTGCATAAATCCGCCCATGAAGAAACTGAGTCCGAAGGCAAAGTCCCCATCCACTGCCTGGCATTCTTTCGGAGTGTTGTGACAAAGGTATGACACTTAGCAGCATCGCTAAAGTCATAATAATCCATCAGTCGGTCGAACGCCTGACTCTGATCATAAGGATCCCCGGATCCATCGTAACTTTCTATGTGGGGCAACTTCTTGGTGGGGTCAGCTTTCTCTCTAAGAATCTTCGCGAAAAAAGGAGAAGCCTTCTTTCCCGAAGTATCCTTTGTTTGTTGGACTTGTGAAGTCGCTTCGGGTTCCTTGATTCTTTAACCAGATACTCCACTCCTTCTGGTTGAGATGATGCTTTTTTTCCGCTGACTCTTTCTTCCTCTGAGTAGACCGGGCTTTAATAATGGAACCCCCAATCTTCACGGGGCTTTTTTGACGATGAGAGTCCACAGGGCGGTGTGCCCTCGCGGACCCTCCGAGTCTTGACTTCTGGACTTACCGTCTACGAGCTTCGTCATTTGTGGCGAGAACGTCTGAAAAAGTGCCTTCTTTGTATTCTCGGGTGTATGCTCTCTGGACCTGCCCCTCTGCCTACTTCGACCTTGTTCCCTAGAACCGACAGGGTGGTGTACCCTCTTCGATCTTTGGGGAGTAGGGCTTCTTGATCTTCTTCGTTCTCGAGGTTGGCCCCGAGATTCACGACCCGAATGGACAGGCTCTTTTCCTCTCCTGTGCCCAAGCTCTTGAATTGAACATAGCTTGCTTTGTTCCTTAACTCCGCCATCATCGAAGCATCCGCTTCGGCTATATCCATCTCTCATTTTGAAGTACCTCCATAGCCTTATCCGCTTCGTCTGCCATCTTGGCTAACCTGGAAGCCTTATCATCCTGATCATCTCGGTGTCGGGTTCTAGGCGGTGTGCCTTCTACCCGTTTCCGACCATGACCAGGTTCTTTTTTGGTCGTGAAAACGAGCCTTCGCTTAACGTTACCCACGGGCTTCGGGCGAGAACCTTCAGATGGGCGTTTGGAAGCCGTGCTAGCATGAGCACTGATTGCAGGTCCCAAACGATCTTTGGCTCGATACTCATGGTGTGGATTTAACCGACGACCATCACCGTCCCTCGGTGTAGGTGTTCTACTCTTCCCCATGGATTCCGACGTAGAACAAACACAATTTGTGATTGAAAATGTTCAAGACACTAGAACTCAGCCCTCCTTCTAGCGCCAATGTTAACGCCAAGATTTTTCCTCACGTCCCAATCACCAAGACGTGTCCGATATCCTGCACAATTCAACAAGTCAACACCAAAAGCTTGACGGCTTGACCGTTGGGGGATAGCTCCGGTGTGAGAGTCAATATCGGCGATCACAAGGTTAACAAAATGGAGGAATAATGTGTCTAGTGTATTGAGAGCGATAATAGTTTAGATAAGTGATTTGTTTGTTGTTACCTTTTTTCTTTATGTGATCGTTGCCCCATATACACTCCAAACCCGGTTTCTTGCACCACCACTATGTCCCGACCTGAACCCCTCACTCTAGTCATCTCAAATAGATCGCATCACGACCCCACCCATCACCTTTGGCCCACTTGTTTTCTACACGCCACGTAAAAATAATCCCATCCACATTATTGATTTGCAGGTAAGACAGTCAACTGTCATGCCTTTTCATCATTACCGGTCAAAGATGGATATTTAGTTACTAAATGGATCAGCCCAACAATTAAGCCCAATAATAAGGGCATCTGACTGGATCCAATCCGAAATGACCCAATAGAATAATCAAATACTCTGGCCCAACCTATTCAGTCCAAAAGATAAAGTATATCATGGTCTAAGGGAGGAGCCCATTCAGTCTGGCCCAATAGTAAAAGTATTATGACCCAACAACCATCAAAAATCATAAAAAAACTTCTTTTAGCCAAACATTGAAGATCAAGATCTGCAGTAAAAAATCATAAAATCAATCATACAATACAAAAAAAAATGCCATCTCATGTTCTTCGTCTTCTTACTCAAATTAAATCCTACAGTCTCACCATTACCAGATAATTTAAAATGCTTCCATATCATATTCAATCAAAATAAATAAAATCTATTCCATACAATAAAAATTATCCATTCTTAGACCCGATCTCTACCAAACACCGGCCCAATCTTTACCAAATACCGGCACATACATGCATTCCCAGATCCAAAAAATAAAAAACGAAAAAGAAAAAATATATGGCTTCGATTACTCGGTACCTCAAATCGACGATACAAGCAGCTAGACATGTCGTGGTCTTCGATAGTGGAGTAGATGGTCAACGGCGACATCGATACCGTTTCTTCTTCTCCTCCTTTTATATTTTCTTTTTTTAAATCGGAGATGGTGGGATCTTTTGGCTAGCTGCAATTATAAAGGTTTTGGGTTTTGAGGGTAAGATTTCTAGTGGAATTTTAAATTTCTAGGTTATGATTTTTGGTAGAATTTGTTTTTTTGTTGTTGTGATGTTGATGATGGCAGCGAACATGGGTGAAATTCTATGCAAAAATGAAGATCAGGGTAAACAAAAAAGATAACGTTATCCGAAAAAATATAGAGCCAAATGAAAATAAGAAAAACTATGAGAGTTTCATATTCCAAAACTCACCATATGTACTCGTCAATAATCTTCTCCGTTGAATCGGAGAGGTCGGGATTGATGAGATCTGAAAGCAAGGCCATGTCGAAAAATCTTTAGACCATTTTTTTTCTCTCACGCATGAACACATAGGAGTTTTCCCTCTCTAATTATGATTCTATGCAGAGTGGGAAACAAAGAGGGTATGAGTTGCTTTTATAATGGTGATGATAGACAAGTGTGATGGGAAGATGAAATTGTTTTCTATTTTCATTGTTGAAATCGTTCACTAGCAGCTAGATCTGATTAGTTTGAATTTTATTTTTGTTTAAATTTAGTTTAAGTTAATATAAAATGTTATATTACTCTTTTGCCCTTTCAAGTCAAAAAAATAATTTAAAGATTAGTCTTCTTTTAACACATAAGCAATAAGCAGTGTATTGCCCGTGGCCATGCCACGTCAGAACAGACCCAATTGAATGCAAGTGGAAAAAATTAATAATTTAATCATCTAATTGATAAAATTAAAAGGTGGATCACCGAAGTGGAATATAGTTCATAGTTTAGTGTAGTGATTCATATTTAAGTAACTAGGTTGTCCATATAAAAGGCTTATAGGTGTATTGGATGATTCGCTTTGATGAATTTTAAATATCTCTTTCTAAATTCTTTTTATTCTCTATTTTCTACTATTCTTTTGTTCTTCTCTTCTTTGTCATCTTTTTTCTCTCTTCTCCTTCTTTCTTCTATACATTTACTATCACACCTGGCCATCATTTTTTGATCTTCTCACATCTGAACTTGCAGTCATTAAAGTTAGGTTCCATCACACAAGAGGCTGAAGCTGCCATTGTACATTACCCATATGCTTGAGGGAAGCATGATCTTGTCTAAGTTTGTTGTCCTGGATTTTACTTGTTTAGAATATCTAGGTGAAGAAATAAACTATGAGCTCATTATGGTTGTCGGATTTGGTAGACATGGTAAAGAAATAACAAAAGCCATTGCTCATGTTTTCATTTTGTCCATGGGTTGCAAGCGGTATACTGTCCGAGATATTGAGCATGATGTTGCTCCAGTGCTGTTGGTGCAACACATTAAGAAATAATCTCATTTTTGCTTCGTCACAAGAGGAATTGTTTTCATCTTTTGTGGTCTTTTTAGGTATACTTGCTTTCTTCTTCTTTTGATTTATACTTCTCTCTTTTTTCAAGAAAGTAGAAGGATGTGTTAACAAATTTTCTTTTGAGCACAAGTATCTGTACTTGTAAATATTCAAAGATTCAACCATGAACTTTAAATCCATTGATAATTCTTTCAGTATCAAATCTGAAATTACTTTTTCTTATTGCAAGTGAAAGTAGTTTTATTCAATAAATTGAATGTCCATAATCTCATAAAACAAGATAGAGCTCCAGCTAGCCTAACAAAACATCCTCAAGCAAGCACAAAATTGGCCAAAGTTGAACCAAGATATTTGGTTATGTAAGATTCAATCTGTGAACATTGTTCAATGACTGGTCGCACAGTTGATGTTTCTTTCTTATTGTGAAAACAGTCATAGTATCTTTTGTTGTACTAAATGTAGATAATGTAATTCTTATGTATTAACTTATCTTAAAAAAGAAGAGGCAAAAGAAATTAATTTTGTCATTATAATATTATCTTTATAATCTAAAGAAAATCTTATAAATTAATTGTGTTTCTCTTCAAGGAAATTATTTTAACTTCACTGTTTAAAAACTAGCTTAATATATATTTGATTTGTAAATCCATTCATTACCTATATCTGTCTTAAATTATAAAGCTATTAATTACTAAGCATCAAAGGGGGTTTGCCTTTCTTCAATATATTGGACAACTTCTAAATTGTGTAATTTTTGACCCGGGCATTCATAGATTACCTTGTTAATGCATGCTGTTGGATCATTCTGATAGTGTGATTAACAGATGTGAAACTAAACCTTGTCAATTATCTTCTGGTATGTTGACATGATTTAATTCCTTGTTACTGAAAATTTTGCAGATATGGTCATGCTTATCATACCCTTCAGCCACGCGTGGCAAAGACTCTCCTCCACACTTTCTTGGATCCAATGAAGACACTGCCTCAACATTATGGCGCAATTCGAGCTCTAGCTGACCTAGGGCCCAATGTGGTATTCCTCTCTCTATTCAGCCTGTTTCCTCCCTTCGAGTGGCAACAATGTTTCTTTCCTTTTTCGTCGTGGTGGCGGTGTTGTTATTTTCTTTTTCCTTTTTTGTGCAGCGGGGGGGGGGGGGGATCCCTAGGTTGGTTGTGAATTTCGCTACTAAAAGAGATATACAACTCAGCTGATCAAGACTGTCAATGAGTACACAAAAACACCACCTCTCATTCAGAGGGCCACAGAGAATATCTGGCCTGGCTATTAGGATCAGTTAACAAGTACTTGGGTGGGGGGGCTTCATACTCTGACTCTTGAACATTGTTGTGAGAGAAAGGGGGGTGCGTGTAGATAGCCTAGATTTTAGGC
Organism: Panax quinquefolius; assembly: GCA_020205615.1. Lineage (NCBI taxonomy): Eukaryota > Viridiplantae > Streptophyta > Magnoliopsida > Apiales > Araliaceae > Panax > Panax quinquefolius. Next base: position 423,854 of record JAINUW010000225.1, on the reverse strand, counting down.
ATCCTAAACATTTGTTTTTAAATCCCAATTAGTTCGGTATCTTAGGCAGATTAATAATTTCTTTCCAAGCTGTAGGAATCTCTCTCATTCCTTGTTATCTGCGAGACTTTATTTTGTTTTACTTATATGTTTACTTTACACTCTTCTCATAGAATTGACATTATCCTATTCTGCTTTTTTTTTTATTCCATATTTTTTACATTCCTCTACTCTTAAGGGTATATTCTCCGTATCACATGTTGCTGTTGGCAATATAGCTAAAGATAAGCGGTTATCTGGCTAGACGCTTAGACTACAATGATGCTGAAGTTCAAGGATCAAATTGTCCAAGTCTGGGTTATTGAGATCTCGTCTGACTGTTTAGTTTCTTCCACTTCCTTTTTGAAAGATAAGAAAGTGAATGGGAGATTCAGTATCATTCAAGTAGCCAATTTAGTTGGACTCTAATTGGAGTTGTCCTTTGCTTCAACTTTCCTGCAATTCTTTTGAGGTTCCTCATTTTTTTGTGCTTACCTTTCACCGTTTTCATGCTAGTTCAGTTATTTGTAACAAATATTTTCTTTGCTAGGTTCGTTTGATTGTAGTGCCGAATCTTGAAATGTATTTGCAACTTATAGAACCTGAAATGCAACTTGAGAATCAAAAGAATGAGATGAAGAGACACGAAGCTTGGCGTGTATATGGTGCCTTACTGGTGAGTTTCTTTATGAACTGGTATGAAACTAGTTTTTCATTTGTTGAAGTCCCTCAAAGATGGTACCCCTGCCAGGGAGTTCCTTCTAATCTGATATGCGCCTGGTAACATATTTCTTGATTAACATACCATTGATATTTAATGAAACTAAGGAGGCAATACACCTTTTAGCGTGCAGCTGGTCAATGTATATACAATAAATTAAAGTTGCTACCCTCTCTTCTATCTCCACCAACTCGTGTCCCCTGGAAGACTAATGCGAAAATCCTGACTACCATTACAAGTGAGTCTCTATTCTTGTTTCTTTTTGTTATACACATGGTAAACCCCATTTTTCTGTTTGTACTGTGGATAATTGATGTATATACTGCACACATAATGCAGGGCTAACTCTCACGGTGTGTTTTGAGTTTTTTTTATAGGTAATTTGGCCTGAAGTATATGGGGATTTTGATGAATGGTCCCCTATAGAAGTTGGGAATAGCCTTTGATAATTTCTGCTCCTTTTGCATGTCTGACCCATTGGATCTATACTTTCTCATGTTTTTGGCCTATTTTCACATGACTTATATCCGGGAGTAATTATTATAGTTGGTAGAACAGATTTTCGACAATTGGGTGTTTCATTTTCTTTCCTGATTAGTTAATTACTAGTTAGTTTTTTTTAGGTGTGGGTGGGGGAGGTGGAATTATCAAACTTTTTTGATTGGTACAGGTGGGGGAGGCATCTAATAATGTTATGATGGAGAATCCATGCAGGTGGAGAGAAATTACAAATCATTTATCAAACACTTTCTTTGTTTGACCTTTTCCATCAATTTCTCCTAGGATCCAGTGTGATGCACATTCTATACAATTGCTCAGGAACTTGTGCATATGTATGATCTGCCTTAAAAGAAATGCTATTTGCCCGCAGCTAACTTCGCATGCATGTAACAATTGACATTGTACCTTTCAGTAGTGACTAGTGAAGTATTATGAGCATCATTGATCATTAAGTTTCACGTGTGAATCTCCAATTTTTAATTGTATATCCTTATGCTTTTCAAATGTACCAAGACAAACGTAAAACAAGCATGGACAACATGATGCAGCAATCGCCGCTGAAGAGAGTAGCAACTGAAGGTTCAATGGGTGCAATTTCAGTAAATTCCTTGCCAATAAATATCCAAAGAGCATCTGGAGGATATTCTACGACTCTTGATGTTGGTCTACCGTCAATGTCGAGGCAGTTACTTAATGAGAACATATCAGGAGGAAGTGGCAGAAAAGATGCTCAAGTGAAGAGGACATTGACTGTTTCAACACAGGCCTGGAAGGAGGTCATGGATGCTGGGAAATTGCTGCCACTGCTAGCAGAAACTTTTGGTGAAAGTATGCTTTCATTCATACCCACGCCTTTTACTAACATCATCATTTGAGGTCCGGGATATTATATAGTGATAGATGGAAAATACCATGCTATGTCACTATGTGTACGTGTAATTTATATGCAGTTGATGTCTTTTGTTTGTTGCACTTGTAAATTTTTGTTTAAGCTCTAAAAATATCAGGATGGTTGTGGAATTTACTTCTGATCTGAATAACATAATGTCAAGGAATTTTCATATTCTTTTTTAAATGTATTGAAACATCTTTTAATGTTTAATATTTTAGACAAATTTATTGTGAAAGTAAATGGCGTAAACGCCAGATGATTCAACCCTTTTCTTTTAAAAAATTAATACCAAAATTTTAGTTTTGTCAACTTACGTACGGCTTTTAGCTCAATTCTTCTCTTGCTAATCACTTAGTTTTGAGAACAAAATCTGAAAAATATTCATAATATTAATTTATGTATTTTTCAGTTTATTTTTTATCGGGATAAGAGAATTATTTTTTCTTAAGATTACACTATATTATGTGCTGACGCCTTATATTTTTAAAGTTGGTCAAATTTGCCATAGTAGAATTTATAGCTTCAGCCTGCTACAATACAAACAAAATAATCAAAACGGGCTGAATGACTGAATTTGTGAAATTGCTTGGAGTTTACTGCAGACTAAACCATTTCTACTTTTACATTGCACAGAGAAACTAGGAGGAAGCAAAAAACTAAACAGATTAAAGAACAAGGAGAGCCATCTAATATAGATTAATAAAAATCATTACACAACTAGAAACCCACCCTACTATTCCTAAAGAAAAAATAAAATAATATCAGATTGAAACAAAACAAACAAACAAAAATATGCCAAGAAACCGGTCAGAAGAAGAGCTTTCTTGGATTAGATCGTCTAGTGTCAGAGGGTGACGTTAATGTCTTGAGGGGGACTGCTGATTTCATGCTTTCTTGGCCTCCTGCCCCTCTATCAACCAGCTTTGATCCCTTTGGCTCAGTTAGGAGAGTCTTCTGAAATGACTCACGCCGAAACCAGTGGCAACAATTGTCACATGGATCTCCCCATTGTACCGCTCATCCACGACCGCCCCAAATATTATGTTAGCAGAAGGATCTGCCAAACTTGTTACAACCTGCAATTGAGTAAAAGCTGAGATCCTATAGAAAATTGGTATTAGTTATGCATATAATAAAACTTAGTAGGGAGATGTGCAAGTTTTGAAGCCCAAGTATCCTTCTAGAAAGTGACATTTAAAAGCATTAGCCTAAACAACTACAGCTCCAATAACAAGAAGTTTTTGACCATATCTGAGCAGTAAGGTTACGTTTGTTTGCAAAAATGATGGATGAGAATGGAGAATTTGTACTAATTTAATATAACTAGGGACTATTGGGACTATTTTATCTCATAATTAGTCTTTTTATTTAATCTCATGGATAATGTTTTGTCATTTCTAACGCCATTTAATAATTTGGATTGTAGTCCCAAGTTGAGTGGTGGTATTATATAATCACCCTTCTTTGGTATCAAATGACCATATAAATGATAAGATATAGTCCATGGGATTAAATAATGGACTAATCATGGAATAAAATAGTCCATAATGGTATTAAATTATAGATAGTCTTATCTCATCCTTTATTTTTGCAAACAAACATAACCTAAAAGTTTAAACTAGAAAGGCTCTTCAGATGCTTTGCACATGCACGGATGCACCTACTCATAATTGTCAAATCGTGAATCGCATCGTGTATTGAAGACCCCCATATCGTGTTTCATGTATCATATCGTGAATCGTATCGTGCGATACGGAAACAAAATGAAAAATGTGGTAATATATATTTAAACATATAAAACACACAGTTTATTGGACAATCAAGCATATTAGCTTGACTATATTTAAAAGTAATCAAGTAAATATTATTATATACTAAAAATAAATTTTAAAGTTAGATAGTAGCCAAAATACTCTAAATTGATTTATTAGATATTATTTTAGTAATAAGAGAAAACGAAAATTCAGATTCACATTTTATCTATAAAACAAAAGAGAATAATTCAAATTAACAAGTAGAGATTTATGTAGCTTATAAAAGTGACGTGAGAAAAATAGAGCATCATTCTGAAGAAGATATAAATATCTAAAGGTGATTAAAGGCTCAAATATGTTTATACTAAAAAATTTCTTCATTTGAAATGGTAGAAGGCTGAAAAGTTTTGTTTTTACTCTTTTGATTCTACATAAAAAAAAAATTTAATCGGTTACTAACTTGAGAAAGTATCGTACATTGTATCGTTTCACAAGAATTGTATCGAATCGTAACAGTGTCATTTTCGATCACTCGCGCGATACGTATCGAATTGTTCACGTATCGCATATCATAAGATTATGACAACTATGCACCTACTAAGTAATGGCATTGAATTTTCAACAATAATAGAAGAGATACCTCCCCTTGAACAACACAACTCCTTCTAGGTACCTTATAAATAGAATCATTAATAATTAGTAGCTATGTCTAACCTTTTTCTATCACATGCTGAAATTATCTGTCCCAGTTACCCAATAGAACTTGAGAAAAGAGAGGCATGGGCATGCTTAGTCTTTCTAATATTGGACCTTCAAGATAGTTTACAACAAAGTCAATTTTGGGGTAGAAAGAAAGTCAAAGGGTTTGACTTTTTATTTTTTTTTTAAATTCTTTCTGATATGTGGTAAAACCCTTACCAGTATTTTTATTTTATTCATTTCTTATTTATTTTTTTATCTGTTTTTGCTTTTTATTATTTTATTTATTTATTTCCCTTCTTGTCATTCTACCAAGGTTTTCAAACCCGGACCGGACCGCCGGTTGAACCGGAAAAAACCGGACCCGGTTCACTCAACGGTCCGGTTTGGACCACTAAACCATTTCTGCTCAAAAACCGTTCAGAACCGGTGAACCGGAGGTTGAACCGGTTGACCCAGTGAACCCGCGACCGGTTCACTGGTTTGTCCGGTTCTCTCCTTAAAGAATAAAAAAAAAATTACGCTATTAGGGGCTAGGGCTTCTGTTTCTTTAGCTACTTTTCTAATTTTATTTCTCTTTCTCCTTCGTTTCTTTCTTCTCTCAGCTCGCCGCTCCGCCCCTGAACCTTCCACAACACTTCCCCTGTTCCCATCGTCGTGCCCAAAGCCCAAAGTCTCAACCCTTTCCCTGTTCTCAAGTCTTAACTTGTTAGCTGCTCTGCCCCTTCCTTAGGTAATAATTGTTTGAACTTTGAATTTTTTTGGGTATTGATGGATCAATTCTGTCAGTTTGATAATGAAACACAATATTGCAAGATAATTCCGTAAATATTGCAGTTTCCATGTCAATTATGTTTTGAATTTATGCCCCACAGGATTCTTTCACTGAAATAATTAGTTTCATCTACATATTCCAACTATAGAATATGTTTTAGTTCATTTTTTTTAATTGTGATATTGTTTTGTTAAACTAGTTTGTGAAAATGATAAAGTTATAATTTTTATTGGGTTATACTTATATGTTCAATCGGGTAATTAAATTTAAATTAAGGTTTCTGAAAACAAAACTTTGATTTTGATTGTTGGATTTGCTTCAAATATGCCAAGTAGAGAGCTTTACATTGTTTTCGAGTTTTTTTGGGGTAAAGGTGTTTTTTGGAGCAAATAAATTTGATTACAGAGTGATACTTGGTGGAAATTGGATGATACATATTATTCATGTTTATAGTTAGTAACTGGATATACTTATCAAAAATATAAGTTAGTCATTGGATATAATATTGTATTATTTGAAATTTAATGTATTGCATGGATGCAGATGTAACTAAAACAGCACATATACACTCGTTTTATTTACAGCATCGATATAAAGTCTAAATTGTATTTTACTAATAGCAATGCAATTAATTCCTTCTAACTAGTGTTCAGGCTAAAGATTCGAGCAGTTGACATGTCATCATCGGGCCATGATTCAACTGCGCAATCACTGGCATCTACAAATACAAGGGGAAAGACATATGTTGCATGGAATCATTGTAGTGAAGGGCGAGCTGCAGATGGTAAAAAAATTATCACTTGTTTATATTGTCAAAAAGCAATTAAGGGTGGTGGCATTAATAGAATAAAACATCATCTTGCCGGAAAAAAGGGTGAGGTTGGCCCGTGTAAGAGAGTTCCTCCAGATGTAAAACATGAAATGGAACAATCCTTAAAAAAAATTGAACAAAACGAAAAAGAAAAAGTTGACATGCGTTCATTTGATGATCCGTATGAAAAACATGAGGGGGATGATGTAGATGTTGAAGAGATTATTCGTCAATCTCCATCTGATAATTGCAAGAGAGGTAGTAGTGAACCAACGAAGGGGAAAGAAAAAAAACTAGGTAACTTATTTACTTCAAAGGCCCAACCTGAGAAACAACCTACTATAAAAAGTGCTATGGCTGGTAAAGAAGCTGTGTGGAGGGCAAATATGGTTGTAGCTAGATGGTTTTATGATTGTTGTATTCCTTTTAATGTCGTGAATTCAATATATTTTCAGCCTATGTTTGATGCTGCAATTAGAATCGGTTTGGGTTATAGGGCCCCTTCTTATTATGATGTGAGAGTCAATTTGCTTAGAGATTCAAAAAAAGAAGTGCAACTGTTTGTTGAAACCATGAGGTCTTTTTGGGGTGATTGTGGGTGTACCATTATGGGGGATGGTTGGACAGATGGTAGGCATAGATCTTTGATTAATTTTCTTGTCTATTGTCCACGTGGAATTTGTTTTGTTAAATCTGTTGATGCTTCTGATGCAGTGAAGAGTGGCACACTTTTGGCTAAGTTATTCGTAGAAGTAATTGAATGGGTTGGACCAACTAATGTATTTCACATGGTAACAGATAATGGGGCTAATTATGTGCTTGCAGGGAAATTAGTTTCACAACAATACAAAAATATTAGTTGGTCTCCTTGTCACATTGTTTAAACTTGATTTTAGGGGACATAGCTAAGATGAAGCATATTGTTGAATTAGCTAAGAAGGCATCGAAGATAACCAAGTACATTTATAATCATGGTTGGTTATTGGCTTGGTTAAGGAAGAGAAAGGATTGGATTGAAATCATTCGTCCGGGGCCTACTTGTTTTGCCACGACTTTCATTGATTGCATAATGTTTATGATCATATGCATGATTTGCGAGCTTTGGTGACTAGTAAGGATTTTAAGGAGTCTAGATATGCTAAGGATGCACAAGGTAAGGTTGTGGTTTCTTACATATTGGAGAAATCTTTTGGAATGATTGTTTGATTGTAACCAAAATTGTGGAGCCTTTGATGCGTGTATTGAGAATTGTTGATATGGATGAGAGACCTCCATTGCATATTTGTATGATGGCATGTTTAGAGCTAGAAATGCTATAAAGAAAGTTTTAGGCAAAAGAAAAGTTTGTATGCAAGCCTTATACAATAATTATCAAGGAGCGTTGGGATAAACAATTGCGTAAAAGTGTTCATGCGGCTGCATATTGGTTGAATCCTTGCTTTCAATATAATCAAGAATCATTTTGTGGGAAGCCGGAAGTTATGTCGGGTCTTCTTGATGTCATTGAAGCAAAAGCCACCACTAGTAAGGTTAAGTTGTTGGATGAAACGAGAATTTATCGAGAGCGGATGGGGAGTTTTGGTAGGGAGCTTGCACTTACTACTTCGAAGACTACTCAACCGGGTAAGTTATATTTATTAATTTTTGTTTGACTTTGTTCCATTTTAGTAATTGTTGTTTATTCTTGTTATCTTTGTTCCTTTGTAGCTTATTTCATTGATTTCTAATGTCATTGTTATTTATTTATATTTAGATGAGTGGTGGAGGTTGTTTGGAAGTAGTGCTCCAAATTTACAAAAGTTGGCAATCAAAGTCCTTAGCCAAACTAGTAGTTCATCGGGGTGCGAAAGAAATTGGAGTGTTTTTGATCGTATACACACCAAGAAAAGAAACCGGTTGGAGCATCAAAGACTTAATGATCTCGTGTTTGTTCACTATAACTTGAGGTTAAAGAATAGGTATTTTTATTAATTCAATTAATCTTTGTATGAATTTTTAATAATTAATATTATATGACATTAGTTTGATGGGAAAAAATCACATAACATTATATGAAATTGTAATTTTAGGCATTGCTATAAAAGATGGAATTATGATCCAATTGATTATGAGTCAATTGACAAAATAGAGTTTTGGATTGTTGAAGAGGAGGAAGAACCATTTCTTGATTATGATGAGCTAGAGAAAATAGTTTATGATGAAGGAGCGATGCCTCATTTTGAAAGGCAACGACGTCGTCCTCGTGAAGGTGAAAAATATTTACATTATCAATATTAGATTAAATACATTGAGCCCATGTGTTTATTTTTTTTATTTTTTTTATGTAGAAGTGAACGAGGAAGAAGATATTGTGAATTTAGATGTTAATGATGATGATGATGATGTAGACTTTACGTCATTCACAAATTTGTCGTTGAGTAACCCGTTTACATTTGAAGAACTTCGAGGACATGGAAGACTTGAAGGACATGGAAGACTTGAAGAACTTGGAGGAGCAAGTGGAAGTGGTACTCGTGGTCATGGATTAATAGATGAAGATGATGATGACAATTGGCAAGAAGCATCACCTTCTCGACCTTAGAATGATTTATGTTTTTTGTGAATCAAGTGTCATGGATTTTATTTTAGTAATTTAGTTGAGACTTTGTTTAGTATTTTACATATCTTTGCATTCATTTAATCAAATACTTGAACTTGTGGTTGAATTTTGGAATTTGAATGTATCTTAGAGATGTTTAGTTTTTTTTGTAGATAAATTGATTAATTTTACATATTTACTAAATATTATATACAATATATAATAATAATTAATATAATTATTTATTTATTATTTATTACATATTAATGACATCATTTGGGTCAATAATCTAATTCGACCCACCGGTTGGACCAAAGGACCCATCCACCCGAAGAATTTTTCCGGTTCGATGACCGATCTGAGTTTAAAAACCTTGCTTTCTACTTTTTCGCAGTCATATGGGATTCATTTCCAGCCTACCTCAACTAGTATGAGATATAGGAATTGTTGAGTTGAGTATAAGTAGTTGAACCCTATACTTATTTACTAGAGATCAAGTAAAGTAGTGAAAATATATATATATAAATCTCATAAAATTAGCAGTACCTGAGAAACCCTGTTCACTTCTTGCAAAGTTATATCCTTCCCACCAGTAATGTTATATACTACTCCAGTAGCAGATTGGATTGATGATCCAATCAGGGGAGCCAGAGTTGCTTGTTCAGCTGCTTCTTCAGCACGGTTCTTACTGGACGAAACACCCACTCCAAGCATTGCGGTTCCAGAGTCCTTCATGACTGCCTTAACATCTGCGAAATCTACATTAACCAGCCCAGGTATCTACAGAACGATGAAACATCAATCATCAGTATAAAGTCAGCAGCATACCAGATTCTGTGAGATAGAAAGTTGCACTAAAAAAGACGCACATAACAGCAGTTGGAAAGCATAATGTCAAGGAGCACTGAAGAGAAAGTTATGACAGAGAAAAATGTGATCATCTTAATCTGAAACAATTTCCTATTTAACATATTCCTATCTAAAGATAATTTGACAATATATTCAAAAAAATCTCACTGTTTCAATTTAACGGGAACCGATGACATTTAATAACTTGAGAGACAGCACTCACAGTGATGATATCTGAAATTCCTTGGACCCCTTGGCGTAGGACATCATCAGCAAGAAGGAAAGCATCCTGGAGGGCTGTCTGCTCATCAGCAATATCCAACAGCCGGTCATTGGGAATCACTATTAGGGTATCAACATTCTTCTGCAACTTTTCAATGGCCTCCAATGCCTGAAAAAGACGCAGATGTAAGAAGTATGTGTATTTGAATGGGAAAATAAATAAATTATTCTTTATGTTGCTGCACCAATCTAAACTATATAAATTATATAAGAAATATAAACACCGTGCCAGGTCTCAACTGTATATTATACTTCTACCTGAGGTTCAGATTATTTTTAAAAGTAAGTCCGCGTGGATGACTATCAAAAAATTTAAGAAATCTCATTGCCTAATAGCTAGGGTTGTAAAATGAGCAAACACTTCGGGCTCGATTCGTACTTGCTCAACTAAAACTTCAATTTGAGCTCGACTCGAAATATAAATGACTCAAATATGAGCAAATTTTAAAGTTCGATAAATTACTCAAATCTACTCAAATTGTAATTTTTTATTGATGCTCGAACTCAATTCGAGATCGTGCTCGACTCGGTAGCTAAACGAGCCACAATCAAACTTTATTAAGCTGGTTCCATTGCTCATTTATATCTAACTGTACTTGGTAATTGTTCAGATCAGTAAGAACCACAATATTATTTTACAGCTGACTAAAGTTTGATATTTTTAAACATTCTGCTTTTGTTATAACTATACCCAACATGTTATCACATAATAAATTGAATTTGAAAAGAAGAATTTCATAGGCTTTGAGTGATACATGACAAACTCAAGAAGCAAACTATCAAAAAAGACAAAAGTGCCACCTGCCTGCAAGGATCTTTTACGTCCTTCGAAGCTGAATGGGTAGGTTACAACACCAACAGTTAAATAACCTGCTTCCTTTGATATCTGAGCAACTATAGGAGCAGCACCGGACCCTGTACCACCACCCATACCTGCTGTTATAAATACAAGATCTGAGCCTTTAAGAGCATTTGCAATGGCCTCCTTTGATTCTTCTGCAGCCTGTTCCCCCAGGAGTGGATTCCCACCCGTACCTGCATCTCTATAAAATACAACTCAAAAGGATAGTATAAAAAAACATAAATATTAAAGCAAGAATAGTAATGCTACACGGCAATACACTGGTGCAGTGACAGTAAAGACCACTAGCCTGGTGGTCCAATGATATGTACTCTTCACCTCGTTACAAGGCCTTTTGGATTTTGGTCCTTTTGCCAAATGGATGAAATATGCTCAAGTTAAATTTTCTTTAGAAAAGAAAGAAAAAAAGAAGATAATAGTGAGAGTGCCAGACCAAGTCCACGAGTCAAAAGCTCTCCGATTTGAATTGGGTTCTCAGCAGCAGATTGCAATAGTGCCTGGGCATCTGTGTTTATGGCGAAGAAATCAACACCCTATTATTGCACGTAAGAGCAACATTGTCATTGTTTAGCTGTAAGAAGAAATAAAATGTAAATAATGAAGTAGCAAGATAATGCAGACTACGATGTCAAATGTCAAATAGGATGTTGGAAAATTGCTTTTTTCCAATAGGAGCAAGTACTCCCTGTCTGTGGGTTTTAATTTGGAGAGAAAGGAAGAGAAAATGAAAGATAGTGTGGGCCTACCAGTTCTTTTTGGGAGAGATAGGGGGATAAATGACTCACCCACTCAAGCTTATGCTTGGTTTTTCCCTGGTGCAAAACTCTTGTTTTTTTGGTGTTGGGGGGTGGAGGCGGGGGGTTGTACCTGTAGGATTATTTGAATGCTCTAAGAAATTCGCACGCCCATGATTTAAAAAAGAGAAGAGAAAGAAAATGATCCTCACTTTCTCTCAAAAAAAATTCTTCTCAGATATGAGAAGATATGAGAGAGTGATTTTATGTATCTGTCAAAAATTAAAAAAATCCTCCCTCTCTTCTTTTCTTTTCAAAACTCCAATCCCCATACAAAAGAGAGAAAGTCAGCTAACTTTCTCTTCTCTGCCTTTCTCTTTTCTTCTCATTAAAAAACTCCCAACCGGAGAAAGAAAATGATTCAATTAAGTACACTACAAAGTACTCGATCACTCTATGTCACTGAAAAGGGAATCATCTTCAATCACAGACGATCTACTTCAATTACTAATAATCTAATGTAACACTTTCTCATTTCAATAGGAATTTTGGTCGTCCCAACAAACAATTTAATTATTAAAAGAAGAAATTCCAATACACTTCAACAAAGATCTTTATATGTTATGAAATCAGTTAAACAACTAAAGAGACTCCAGGGCAACCCAACTTCTTATTTAAATCTATTAATTAATATTTAATCAACTACATAACAAGAATATTCTAATGTAGCTTGGAACCACCAAATTTTAATTCTTTTGGACAATTAATAATATTCATAAAGGCACCAAGGGGTGCCATTCATATGCAGATGGAAAACGAAGAGGCAGGAAAAACCAGCGCCACCAAGACACACGACTACAAGATCACATCCCTAGGCTAAACTTTGACAAGAAATCAACAAAAACATAACTGCTCACAGGAACACCTCATTTTAAATAAAAGAAAATGCTCAAGAGCAACTATTTGATTATTTGATGTTCATTCCTTAACCTCAATATCTACCATTTTCAACATCTAAAAAGCATCCATCATATACAATGTGGAATCATATCCCATTTAGCTCTGATCTTCTTGAGGAACTCTGTATTCTCTGATACTGCAAAGGAGATTAGGTCAAAGATTCATTGAATCTATAAGTGGATACTTAGAAACACAAATTCCAACATTACCAATCAAGCTAATATTGTCCCTGTGATTAGAGGATAAAATGAGCTGTATTTCAAATTAAAATTACAGGGTCTTGCTTACATATTTTTAACAAGAAAAAAAGAGGCAATAATTAAGCACATAAATTTAGCACAGAACAGTATAAGAATAAACTGAATGACATAAAGACACTCAAATACATACACTAAAGCTATGTTTGTTTATAAGAATTATCCTTGGGATAGACTATTAATCCCAAGAGTTATACTGGGACTATTAGTGCTTAGATTATAATTATAATATCGGAATTATAATCTAGGATTAAACCTAAGACTCTAAGAGACACACACTGTATTTTACATTGACATTTTAAAATCTCAATTATGCCCGTCATCTCCACCCCTAAAACTGTGGGAGTATTTGAGCTTCTTTCTCTTCACCAAACGTTTAATTTATTAATGCTCGTTATTAAGTACATAAATATGCACAGTGGGGAGAGATTCACCCGAGTATGAGAAGAAAAGAAAAGGGGCGAGTGAAACCCACATGTAAGCCGCTACCAATCATGCGATTAACGGCATTATTGCCACCGCCACCAACACCAACAACCTTAATCTTGGCTGAATCCATGGAAGTAAACGAGCTATAAGTGCACCAAATCCCCGAACTGTGTAAACTATCCCGCCGTACCCTAGTTGAGGATCGCATTTTTGAAACGAATGGACACAGTGCAGTGTGATAAGACCGAGTTGATAATGAAGAAGAAGATGATGATATCAACTCAGTTGGGTTTCTGAGTTGAATCACAGCCATCATTCCTAGTTGCAGAGTTTGAGATTTAGAATTTTCTCGTTAGCTGTGGTTAAAAGAGAGAAAATATGGTCAGGGTTTTTTTTAGGGTTAGAATAGTGAGAAATAATTAGTCGTATTACATTTCGGAAACAAACAAAACCAACTAACAAACTTCTACCCGGTGTCTGCTATGCTCAAATGTACATGGGTAATGATAGTTTTCTAATTATTATTTTTTTGTGACAAGAAGATAAATAGTATTTGACTAATATAATTATTTTATCGAGAATTTTTAGTTTGAGTGGTATTAATAATAATATAATTTGCTTTTTTTTAATTGTTAATAAATTATAATTTCAGTTTAATAATATATAATTTGACTTTCAAAAATCAATTATAATCTTATCTCATATTGTTAACTAGTTGGGTCCTGTGCCTCCGGCACTGTATGAACGATGGAATTTATCTCAAACTTTGAAAGCCCAGATAATTTATTGAGTGAGCGAGAAATTCAAAATCATTTGTATTTTATTAGATAGATTGGATAATGTCTTTTTTGTGATACGTCAACTTCGGATCCGGTTAGCATGAATTTTAATTTTTGGTAAGTTAATCGATTGTATCCGATATATATAACTTCGATATACTTATAAGACTTCATCTACCAATCGACCTTCATTATACAAAAATAAACTTCATTCTAACCACTTCCGTCAACTTCATTCTTTTGGTTTATAAATAATTTTTTTTTCCTCAAATTTAATTTATTTTTAATGTTTATTTATAATAATTACGGTTTATTTTGTTCAACATTTTTTTTATCACGCATTGCGTGTGCTAGTAATTATTGAAACGGAGGGAGTATGTTCTACACCGACTCTTGTAACCCTGTTAGAGGAATAGAAGCGTACGTGTCAAATGTAATTATAGTAAAATTTAAGGAATAAATAACGTTTTGGTCATTGTACTAGGGTTCGATTTTTATTGTGGTTACCGAAATTTTTTTAATTACAATCGAATAACTGTACTCTTAAATATTTACAAAATGATCATTACTTAAGATTTTCGTCCGAAAAAACGGACGGAATGCTGACTGTGCGAATTTGTCTCTCTTTTGCCTACGTGGAACACAACTACACAGCTTCTCTTCCATGTTGCTTAAAGTGTAGTAAATATTTAAATAATAATAATAATAATATTAATAATAATTTCAAAATAATAGTAACAGTAATAATAATAATTTTAAAATAATAATAATAATAATTTTTAAATAATAATAATTTCAAAATAATAATAACAATAACAATAATAATAATTTTTAAAAAAATAAAAAAAGATTATATAAATTATAAAAATATTTTTATATGAAGCTGATGTGTATTTAAAAAATAATATTTTTATTATTTTATTAATTTAAGTTATTTGAGCAAGGATAAATTTGACAAATCATTTTTTATTCTCCATTAAAAAAACAAATTTCGTACAAATATGTAGGGAACGGAACCCAAATACAATTAATTTTATAAAAGTTAAATTGGTGTACTATGGTATGCTCCATAAACGTACCTTACCATATGTTAGGTTTGTAATATTCAAGAACGCAATCAAATTGCATAAAAGTGCGGAAACGTGGAAAAATCAGAGTTTAAAATTTTACAAACCATATACCCGGATCACCCTTTATGCACAATTATTAATTAAACGAAAAAGATAACGAATAAGAATCATACCCTTGAAGATCGAGCTTCCTCAGGTACAAGTCCACCGGGTTTGGTTCCTTCCTTTGATCAACGTTAGCCACCCAAATGTTTGGCCTCTAGAGGTGATCCACCAAGGAATAATAAAAATTCAAGAAATGGGTGATTGGCTAAACCCTAGTTTTTCTATCTCTATAGAAAAGGCGTACTGTGACGCCCCCAAAATTAGATATACGTCACCCATCTTGGGTCGCCACTTACATGGTACATAAATTCAAATACGACTTACTAACCTAACTGCGTAGTAATACAATCGACATAAACCGTGAGTTTGAATACAAATATTGTCTACTAGATATTATACAAACTCAAAAGGAATCCTCATTACAACTATTATCACACTATTTCACGAATAGTGAGGACTACTAATGCTATCCTCTGGACCATTACTTACGTTCCCGACTGTTCTCAAATTATGTTCTCATTTCAAGAAGAGAACAAAGAAAAGAAAGGGTGAGCTCAACTAGCCCAAGAAGAAATATTATGACTAAGATAATGCGTAATAAATTATCATTAGCCTTCAACAAAGTTAAACCGATAAAATACAATAGTAATAACCAGCTTTAA
Organism: Panax quinquefolius; assembly: GCA_020205615.1. NCBI lineage: Eukaryota > Viridiplantae > Streptophyta > Magnoliopsida > Apiales > Araliaceae > Panax > Panax quinquefolius. Next base: position 408,116 of record JAINUW010000225.1, on the reverse strand, counting down.
TCTGCGCTTAATAAGCAATCCATTAAAAGAGTCAAGTAGAGAATAAAGTCTACTATCTTTTAGGTTTTAAAAGGTTTTCATCAATTTTTATCGCCGAGACTCGACAAATAAATAAACCACCACATCTAATTATCCCCGCATTACTTGGCCAAGGATTTTCATCAAATTATCAATGGTCATGACTATACCGAATCACCCCCGTCATAATCATACCAAAAACTATCCATCATCGCATTACATTGCCATTTGAGGACTTTTGTCACATCATTTATATCAAGTCACGATTATACCGAATGATCCCTCGGTCATAATCATACTAAGTTCATCTATGCACGTAAGCCAAAGATAACATAATATAACATAAGGATGATGACAATGACATAATAATTCAATAAAACAAGTTCAAGAATTATTTAATCCATGAATTATTAACGTCCAAATTGTCAACATGATACTTCAAGCTTACGTGAGTAAAATTCAAGAATGATCAGAAGAATATTTCCATGAAAAGATACTGGATGAAACGCAAATATCAAGGATATTCTACTAATTTCATGGAGTATAGAAGTCAAAGTTTTAACCAACTGGGTATAATAAAGAATGGAATAACAAAAGAAATCACCACCATGCGTGCAGATTTCATGTATAGGCAGGTTATTCCAATGAATAATAATAATCTTAACCAAAGTCGTGAAATTCACACCGACGGTGATGTTCCAACAGAATAATAAAGATGGAACCCGATCCGGTAAAAAACACAGATAGGATATTCCAACGTAATGATAAAGACGGAACCAGTCCGGTGTAAAACACATGACATGGATGTTCCAACAGAATAATAAAATCGGAACCAGTGTCCTTGTAAAACACATGCATGCGATGATGTCCAATGAATAATAATAGAATGTCACCAAGTATAGGGTAAACTGGCAGACATCTGAGTTATTCCAATGTAATAAATAAGAATGGAATAACATAAAGATTTCACCAAGTATAGGATATACCAGCATATCAGATTATGTATAGGGTATGTCACTTTTACGAGTTATTCAAATGAATAATAATGAATGGAATAATGTAAGTTCTCTTCAAGAAGAAGAATAACACTTTACGGCACAAATAAATAATATCCCTTACCTTAGAAGAACGAATATTGGCAAAGTGAAGTAGCGAAATACTTTTCTTCTTTCTCTCTATAGATTTTCTCTCGATAAACTTCTCTATAATTTCTCTCTCTGAGTTTCAATGAATTCGTAAAGAAAATAATGAAGGAATGAGCTTATTTATAGGAAAATAGAATGCATAGTAATTAATCCATGAACGGTCCGGATTGATTTACTTTTAATCGACGGTCCATATTTAAAGCAAAATCTTTTAAATAAAATATAATATATTCTATTTATATAAAAACATTTTACTAAACTGCAAACACTATCTACGAACACTATACATAATATAATATAATATATTCTATTTATAGAATAACTTTAATAAAGTATTCTCATTTTATATAAAAGATGTTTACGCTTTATTACGTTAATAATACTGAATAAAACAAAACGTCATTATCGCTATATAATAATTCATATTATTAATCGGCAATAATGGAATCAAACCGGTGACTTCACACATAAGCATCAATAATCAATACAGGTGTATGCTTCTTATGCAACCACACGACATCGCATACTTTTACTACCGAAAGTAGTTCAACAAGATAACGGTAAAACTTCCGTCGTTATTTCAATAAAATATTTTTGTCGCTTTCTCGATCCGGCAATAATTACATTGTTAGGGGTCCACCAATGATTGAGTCGTTATCGAATATTCCCTCGCTAAACCGAATATTCCCCACCAATCGAATATAATATAACCACTTGCATACTTTGCAAAATTTATAAATACTACCCACAACTATAATATTATCTCAAATTCACACCATAATATTAAAAATTATTTCACAAAATTTAAATCTTTATTGATAAAATCTGGGTCTCACAATCTCCCTCCTTATGGAATTTCTTTCTCGAAATTAGGGTGCGTACTGGTATGATAAAGAGGTGAGGATACCTTGAATACCTTTATCGTTGAAAACATTAAATTCATTTTTGCAATCCTACCAAGATATTCATTAACAATTCATCTTTGCACTACTGGACCAAAGATATACAACCAAAACCAATAATCTTTGAGACTCAACTTAATAGTATCACAACCATGAATTATTCATGCACCATTGCTAAGGATATTCGTGTTTTTCAATTACTACCATGATTATCTGAATAATCCGTGGTCATAATCATACCAAGTCTATCAATGCACTACTACCAAAGATGACTTTTACCACATCCATGAATTAATATTTCATTCACGAGACTCATTCAATAATTAATCCATATCATCGAATCATCCCCGCACTACGGTGCCAAGGATATTCATTAAGTATCACGACCACGAATTATCCATACACTACTACCAAAGATAATTGTGTATTCATTAAGATCACGACCACAAATTATCCATGCACTACTACCAAAGATAATTGTGTATTCATTAAGATATCCGACCACAAATTATCCATGCACTACTACCAAAGATAATTGTGTATTCATTAAGATCACGACCACAAATTATCCATGCACTACGGCGAAAGATAATTGTGTATTCATTAAGATCACGACCACAAATTATCCATACTTCTACCGAAGATAATTGTGTATTCATTAAGTATCACGACCACAAATTATCCATGCACTACTACCAAAGATAATTGTGTATTCATTAAGATCACGACCACAAATTATCCATGCACTACTACCAAAGATAATTGTGTATTCATTAGTATCACGACCACAAATTATCCATGAACTACTACGGCAAAGATAATTGTGTATTCATTAAGTATCACGACCACAAATTATCCATGCACTACTACCAAAGATAATTGTGTATTCATTAAGATCACGACCACAAATTATCCATGCACTCTGACCAAAGATAATTGTGTTTTCAATTACTATTATGATTATACCGAGAATAATCCGTAGTCATAATCATACCAAGTCCATCTATGCACTCTCACAGCCACAAATGACTTTCAACATAATATAAACACGAGGATAATGATATAAAGAATCAATCAAATGAGATAAAGGATAAATATTAAACATTTATAATATAATTTATCCAGTGATTCAAGAATATCCCCATGTTATCAATCACTTAATAATCTTATAATTTAATATCATTAATATTATAATAATATTTTAATCACTTCTTAAATTTATAAACAATTTATCTCAATTGTTTACGCTTTACCATATAATGCATTTAATCATTCAAAATGCCATACTCATAAAATATCATCACCAATTATCAAATCCTCATCAAAAAAAATATGCATATACTCTATATAGGATTCTTTAGCCATAAAATCCTATTTTCAACTTTGTTACTTCACATAACATATTTAACTCATATGTTCAGTAATTAAACTATTTTCATGAAAATACCAAATCAGTCCCAAAATATTTTTTTCTGGGATTTAGCATAATATAGTCCCATAATGAAAATATATTTTTCTCTAATTTTAAAATTCATTTACTATTTTTCAAAAATCAATTTCCACTTAATTCCTTAAGAAATTAGCTACCTCAAGTTTAACTCCAAAATTCCCAAATCTTGGCAGGACCTTACACATGTTAACGTGAGCTTCCAGTTTTAAATTTCATGGTCATCGGAGTTATAGAACTTGATTATAGCGTTTTTCGTCGGAAAAACCTAAATATTGAAATAGTTATAACTTGCTCATTTTAAGTCAGAATGAGCTCATTTTTGGACAGGAGGTAATTTATACCATATACCTTCATGTCCCAAAAGGCCAGAATTTTTCTCATAATTTAAGTGGCCAAAACAGCCTCTCTAAAATCATGGCGTAGCTTTTTTTTTCGATTTTTGCAGCTTTTGCACTCCTTTGCTAAAATCAGTCCACACAAAAATCTACAACACATTTTCCAAAGAATTCCACTTGGATTAGTTAGGTAACTCATAGATCTAACTCTAGGACTTGACCACATTCAAAAATTCAAAATATAATTGGAGATATGGTCAATTGAATTTCTTATTCGCTTTTACCAAAAATCGATTTTTCAACTCTTTGTGATTTCTAAGAAACTTTCATGTTTTCACATAATAACCAACATAACTCATCATAAAACTTACTAATACCACGAATACCCATGATTTTCATTAGTCCAATGCTTTTATTATGACTTTCATCATAATCCTCGAATAATGAGATCCTTTTAGTTGAAGAAATATTTGAGGGTTTAAGAAATGGGTTTTTATATCTGGGGTCAATTCAAAATTCGATTTCATGTTCTAGGGTAGGCTAGGAAGTCTTCAAGAATACGCCAGAAATTTATTAATAATAGAAATATCATTCAAAATCATTCTTTCGTCCAAGACTTGGATAAGACGTCACATTGATACCAACCGTGACTTCTATCCCTTAACCTAGATATAGATCTCACAATGATACCTATAAACTTGTCATCTTCATTCACGACGTCGCCTACGTAAAGTCCGGCTTTTGCATTCTACACAAGGAAGTCAACAACGAAAGGATCGGGGCTCTTTACTTATGGCTTGATATGACAAACGATTGACTTTAGTGGTTTGGTTTCTTTGAATTAAGATAACAGAAGTTGGTTAGGAATATGAAAGCTAACAACCTTACAAAAAGAATAATGAGTTGTTAACCAATTGATTCCTAAAATCACATCAAAGGCAAGTATTTTCAAAGAGATAATATCGACGGTGTAACGTGAAAGTGTTTATTTGAAACAACAAGATTAATAAAATGGAGGTAACGAAGGTTCCTACTAACGAAGTTTCAACCAATAAGTCAAAGTTTAACTTCTTCTAATCAAATTTAAACGTTGAACACAACTAGGTGAAATAAAAGAGTGGGTAGAATCGGTATCTAACACGGTATAGACTTCGCAAGAGCTTATGATTAACTTACCCGTGATAATTTTATTCGTGTTCCTCGTCACGAGAAAAAACGCCTCTCTTAAACTACAGGGCTTTGGTTTGTCTGGGACACCTTTGGTGCCTCCATCCTAGTTGAATTTGTCTTGATGAAACGACAAAATCGAGCTAAGTGACCTTCTTTCCACAATTATAACATGTTTTGATTGCGTGGCGCAGCTTCGGATGATGTGTCCCTCTCCTCCGCATTTGAAGCATATAATAGGTGGTCCTTCTCCTTCTTAACAACAAAAGTCTTTGGTCTTTGACGTTCTTTCCATCATTGTTGAATCTCCTTTTCTTGAAATGTCCATTCTTATTGTTTGGCCTCGATTACCACCAAGTGGTTACCATATCCGGCTGCTGATTCCTTCCATACTTGTTGTCACCGCTTGATGACTACTCTTTGCTTTGGTATTATAATTTTGCTTGCTACTTTCTTTTTAGTTGGGTTGACTCGTTATCGCGCTCCACTAATCGAGCCCTATTTACAACATCCGAATAAAAACACGCTTTATGAGAAATAAGATGTTGACGTATCTCCGCTTCAAAACCTCTTAAAAACATTCGCGCCATTCTCTCTTCATTATCTACCAAGTGGGACGAAACCGCGATAACTCCATAAACTTTGCCTCGTATTGCGACACTGGCCATATTGTTTTGTTCCAACTTGATAAACTCCACCTCCTTCATGTGGCGAATACTTTTAGGAAAGTATTTGTCGTTGAATGACTCCTGGAACTTCTCCCAAGATATCTTCATCTGACGAAAGTTGAGTACGTTTCTGGATTCCCACCAAGAATCGCCTCTCACGCAACAACATAAAAAGGCGGCAAAGGAACCTTTGCTCCTCGGAACATCCCAAGACATCAAATATCTTGGTAATCTGCTTTATCCATGCTTCCGCCAAGTGGTTTTGGCTCTCCTTAAACTTCGGTGGTCCCACTCCTTGAATTGTTTAGCGGTGATGGCGAGAGTTTTCCGTGTTTCCACCCTACGCTTTTGGATGAGTCGCTTTTACCGATGTTGCATGAATTCTAAAACCTCTTAAACGTCACGTCGTTAGTCGATTGATCGGTGTTGTTGTTTACAAGAGGATTATCGCCATCCTCATTGTACATTATCCTCGATTATTGATCTGTGGAGAATCAACGATCATCTTGTGCTCCATTCTTATTCTCAACATTCTCGGATGCCATTTTCAAACACCGCCACAAAATAAGGGTTAATTAACATATCACATATTATCCCTATACTACGACCGACCAATTAAATACCAAATAAATTTAGGTAGGTCATACTACTAGCGAAGGAATTCCCTGCTTTCTCCCTCCTAGTACTATTCTCACATCTTAGCCAGGGGATCATATCCCTAAGCTCGATACCAACCGTGACGCCTCAAAATTAGATATATATATCCCCCCATCTTGGGTCGCCACTTACATGGTACATAAATTCAAATACGACTTACTTAACCTAAGCGTAGTATACAATACGACATAAATCGTGAGTTTGAATACAAATATTGTCTACTAGATATTATACAAACTCAAAAGGAATCCTCATTACAACTATTATCACACTATTTCACGTAATAGTGAGGACTACTAATGCTATCCTCTGGACCATTACTTCGCTTCCCCAACTCGTCCCAAATTATGTTCTCATTTCACGAAGAGAAACAAAGTGAAAGAAAGGGGTGAGCTCAACTAGCCCAAGAAGAAAAATATTATGACTAAGATAATGCGAATAAATTATCATTAGCCTTCAACAAAGATTAAACCGATAAAATACAATAGACAACCAATTTAATCTGCAGTGAATAAGCGATCCATTAAAAGAGTCAAGTAGAGAATAAAGTCTACTATCTTTTAGGTTTTAAAAGGTTTTCATCAATTTTATCACGAGACTCGAACAATAAATAAACCACCACATCTAATTATCCCCGTATTACTACGATTCAAGGATTTTCATCAAATTATCAATGGTCATGACTATACCGAATCACCCCTGGTCATAATCATACCAAAAACTATCCATCACTGCATTACAAGCCACTGAGGACTTTTGTCACATCATTTATATCAAGTCATGATTATACCGAATGATCCCTAGTCATAATCATACTAAGTTCATCTATGCACGTAAGCCAAAGATAACATAATATAACATGAGGATGATGATAATGACATAATAATTCAATAAAACAAGTTCAAGAATTATTTAATCCATGAATTATTAACGTCCAAATTGTCAACACGATCTTTGCTTCGTAGAGTAAAATTTAAGAATGATCGTAAGAATATTTCCATGAAAAGATCTTTGGATGAAACGCAAATATCAATGATATTCTACTAATTTCATGGAGTATAGAAGTCAAAGTTTTAACTAATTGGGTATAATAAAGAATGGAATAACAAAAGAAATCACCACGCATGCGTGCGGTACTTCATGTATGTGTTATTCCAATGTAATAATAATAATCTTAAACCGTGTCGTGAAATTCACAATCGGATGTTCCAAGAATAATAAAGATGGAACCGCATCCGTAAAAAACACATGATAGGATATTCCAATGAGAATGATAAAGATTTAACCAGTCCGGTGTAAACACACATGCAGGATGTTCCAACAGTAATAATAAAAAGCGGAACCGATCCTGTAAAACACACGTGCATGTGATGTTCCAATGTAATAATAGAAGAATGTCACCAAGTATAGGGTAAATCATGTATATTCTGAGTTATTCCAATGTAATAAATAAGAATGGAATAACATAAGGATTTCACCAAGTATAGGATATATGCCGCGACATACAGATTATGTATAGGGTATGTCACTTTTTACAAAGTTATTCCAATGTAATAATAATGAATGGAATAATGAAGTTCTCTTCAAGAAGAAGAATAACACTTTACGGTACAACAAATAATATCCCTTACCTTAGAAGAACCTGAATATTGGCAAAGTGTAGTAGCGAGAATACTTTTCTTCTTTCTCTCTATAGATTTTCTCTCGATAAATTCTCTCTATAATTTCTCTCTAGAGTTTCAATTGAATTGTAAGAAAATAATGAAGGAATGAGCTTCTATTTATAGGAAAATAGAATGCATAGTAATTAATCCATGAACGGTCCAGATTGATTTACTTTAATCTGACGGTCCATATTTAAAGCAAAATCTTTTAAATAAAATATAATATATTCTATTTATATAAAACATTTTACTATGCAAAATACTATGCAAAACACTATGCAAAACACTACGCAACACTACATGCATTATAAAATATAATATATTCTATTTATAGAATAACTTTAATAAAGTATTCATTTTTATATAAAAGATGTTTCGCTTTTATTATGTTAATAATACGAATAAAACAAAACGTCATTATCGCTATAATAATTCATATTATTAATCGACATAATGGAATCAAACCGAGTGACTTCTCACATAAGCATCAATAATCAATACCGTGTCTTTCTACGCAACCACACGTATTCTCGTACTTTTTACTACCGAGTAGTTCAACAAGATCAACGGTAAAAACTTCCGTCGTTATTTCAATAAAATATTTTTGCTGCTTTCAATCCGATAATAATTTCGCTAGGGGTCCACCAATGATTGAGTCGTTGTATTTAATATTCCTGCTAAACCTAATATTCCCCGACCAATCGAATATAATATAACCACTTGCATACTTTGCAAAATTTATAAATACTACCCACAACTATAATATTATCTCAAATTCACACCATAATATTAAAAATTATTTCGACAAAATTTAAATATTTATTGATAAAATCTGGGTCTCACACGCGTCTCCCAACTATTGGAATTATTACGATGTTGTAACAAGTCAACAACCACATCACCCATAATAAGACTCTCTTATTTATAGATGTGGGCAACCCACCTTAACAATTAAGGAATTGGGATTTATTTAATTAATTAAATTCTTTTAATTAATTAAACTCCCTAATCTTATTAGTGATAATTAATTAAACTCCTTTAACTAATTTTCCTTCCTAATCCAATTAGGAATAAATGAGAGTACTTATATTAAATTAATTCCTAAACTCTTTTAGAAATTAAAATAATAATAATTGTAATAATATTAATAAGACTCTCTTATTAATTTATATTTAATATTTTAAAATATTAAATAATAATATTAAGCTATTTAATTTATTCTATCACCATAGATTAAATTAAATATACTTAAACATATTATTACGATTATGCCATTAACTTCTTAAATAATTATTCTTCCTTTTATGGTGTGACTCTTTAGGTTCTCCATATTAAACCTATTGTGAATAAATCAATTAGAAATAATTTAATCTTATTTAAATAAATAAATTAAAAAATTAATTAATTTAAATAAATAATATTTATTCTACAATAGGATAAGCCTCCCAATGATCAACGACTTTCCGTATAATATAGATTTCAACATTAATCATAAAAGAACCTTTGAGTAAATAGTTACCGCATAATTCAATCTTTCCACCATACAATGTCCCAATTAAATATAAGACATGGAATTACACAAGTCTTATTTTATTTAATTATATGTATTTCGATCCTTAAATGCACAACACCAAATAATGCAAATTAGAAACTCTTTTCTAATTTCATTCTACTTAACCCCAAGGACTACCGGGTTGTCATTTATCGAATCACATAGACATTTCTTTCTTTTAATGTAAGTGGTAGATTCTTTATCGATCATACATTATCTCCATGTATAACTTATTATACCCAAGCATACCCTTTGATATACCCTAAGGGTCTTAAGGAATAAGTCAAAGTATAACTCATCATACACAAGATACTATGATGATCTCAAGTCCAAGGATCACTTGTACTACTACTATCACTACAGAAATTCCTATCGACAGCAAAAGAAAACTCCATTAGGTATTCCTTAGCGTGCCACGCTCAAATGAACTTATTCTCTAATAAGCACCTACATACTTGCTTTAGTGTTCCACACAAATGATCATGAGATCAATCATCCTCATCCAACGAAAGCAAGCAACGACGTATGTACAATCTATCCTGGATTCACTAATCCCCAATTTAGTAATCCAACGATTGGGAACTATTTTAGTTTTAAGCTTTCTAAGAATTTAGATCTCATTAGAATGATCATCATCATTATTCTAAAAGCATTGCTTAAAACTACGGGTTTATCACATATTATAAAACAACATCATGTAGATAATTAAAAGCCTTTAATAAATTAATACTTTTTATTAATAAATGAATAAGATTGTTACAAAGTATATATGCTTTATCATCAAACATGATCGGCTTGTGTGCATACTACTTTCAATCTCCCACTTGCACTAAAGCCAATCGCCATTGTATCTTATACTCTTCTTCTTCTAAGTGACGATTATCCCCATTGTTGGATAAGCTTTAGTTAATGGATATGTAATGTTGTTCTTGAGAGTCCACTATCTCTATAGTGATTTCTCATCTTTCAATGATTCTTATAATCAAATGAAAGTGCCACAACACATGTTTAGATCCAAGATGAGACTTAGAACTATTCCTAGTTCTCAGAATGAACTTTTAATCCAAACAATCAACTCATGCAGCCTTCATTTATAGCTATATACTTTGTCTTTATTACTAAACCAAAGAACTCTTTCATTGTTTGGAACCTTTCCAATTCATCGCACTAATCGCTCAAGGTAACCTTTACCTTAAAGTGGATTTTCTCGTCGCTCTTGGTCTCGTCTCGAAAAACTTGAGTCTCATAAGCCCTCTAGTTTTAATTAAGACCCACCATGAATATGATCACATCCTTAGTGCCGATTAAGCACTTTAAGATATTTTTCACCGACTCATAGTGAACTTCTCCATATATACGACCGATCAACATCAAGTCTCGTACATTTCATTGCATACATGATAGCTTACTCATGCGATCTCTTTTTTGGAGTCTATGGGGACTATTAAGAGAGATACACTCCATAGCTCATCAACACGAGACATCTCTTGAGTTTGCCATGCTAAACGACTTTAGCATCAAATGAATATACGCTCCTCGGGTTAAGTCGAGCATCCTCTTAAATCTATCTATATAGATTTATATCCCCAATTAAGATACTCTTCCAAATCATTCATGGAGGAATGTTTAGACAACTTTATCTTTACTGATCAGAGCATTGGTATGTCATTCCTTATCCGTAGTATATCAACATATAATACTAGGAATGTCACGATGCTCCCAAATCGACCCTTTTCATACACACTAGGTTCATTCTTATTTTTGATAAAATCAAACTCTTTTGATTGCCTCATCAAAACGAATGTTCCATATTTGAGAAACTTGCTTCAATCCATTTCTCCGAAAGTGTCTATAACACTTACCTCATCGTATGTAATCGGATCATCATCTTCATGATGTGTACTCTCATCATCATCATCTATGATGAATCCATACCTCCTGTGTATCTTCTATCTTATTCCGCATTTACGATTCAACAGGTATAATAGGTCTATCTACAAAGTTCCTCTTATTCGACTTATAGTATTTTGTGGTTCTTGAACTCTTTAAGATCTATTATCCTCCCACTAGCCCCTTTTAATGATAAACACCTTTATCTTGTAGGCGCGGTGTTTCGCAATAAACACCTTTTGCTAAGTAGAATTATAGAACATATACCCTAAACTTACTTTTAGGATGTCCCACAAATCAGATACATGTCAAATCTTGTCCCAAGCTTATCCTTTCAAACTTTTTCACATAAGTCGATAACCCTTATCTTAACATACTTAAGATTAGAATCCTCCCCGTCCATAACTTTTATGGAGTCTTGGGGTGGATTTTGAGGTTACCTTTTTCGTAGATATGCAGCCCATTTCTAGGACATTATCCTGTAAGGATACTTTGGAATGCTCAGAAATCATTTTGGACCGCATCTACGTCCAACAAGGTACGATTTTTCATTCGTGATACATCAATCAATTATCACAGATCGTGATGTGTCCATTATGAGAAAACCATTTGAGATGATCTAGAAACTTATCAGACAAGTATTTATTCCTCGATCTAATCAAAGAATCTTAATACATTGCCAATTTGTTTCACTTCAATTCTTTGAACCTTTCAAATAATTCACACTTGATTTCAAAAATACACACATTCAACTCTTTGAATGATCATCTCCTTTTCTTATACTAGTTTGTTCAATTTGCAAAATATATTTTTTACGTAAGTCAAGTATACAAAATCCATTAAGTAATATTTCAGCTTCTATACAAAACATTATTATTATAAATAGTAACAACAATTGTTCTTAATTATAATACCAAAAATTTTATCATCCAACAATAAAATGGAAATAATGTTTCTAACAAGAATTGAAATACAATAACAACTTATCGACTTAATAGATTTTTCAGTAGTAGCGATCTAAACTATAAGTTTCTATAGCTAATATGGCAACCTTTGTTACATTTCCCACATATAGATTACTTATATTTGTTTAGCTTTCTACTTCGCTTGGTCCTTCATAAATCTATATTTATGATAACCAAAGCTCGTGATCCAATACCCAAGTAGAACCTCGACTTAAAGAAAAATTTATTTCAATCATGAACAAAAATCAGATTGTAAACCAAACTTCACTAAGCTTCTTTGGTTAGCTTCTGCAAGATGCTTCTCGCAGCTTTTTTCCAAAGGTCCAAAGCTTATTGCAATGGAAGCAAACTCCTTTGCTATCCGTATCGCTTTTGTTCTTATTATCCTTTGTTTACGCCTTTCTATTTACCTTCTTTGAATCGCTTCTTCTTTCGTAAGATCCTTTGGCCCCTACCAAGAAGACTTGATCTTTCTTGGTCGAAAGTGACTCTCAACATTTTTCAATATGTTAAGCAAATCAAATGAGGTCGATATCTAGCTTGTTCATATAAAAAATTCACAACAATTGTGAAAGGAGTCCGGAGTGAGTGCAAGATCAAATCTTGCTCAACTCTCCATCCATGACAAAACCAATTGTCCTAATCGATCAATCAAATTGATTATGTTAAGAACCTTTGTCTCGCATTTATAGTGCCATCGGCCATTCTAGATCGGAAGAGCTCCTTAGATATCCGATATCTATCACCCTACTTTCCTCACCATCAACTACTTGATGTGAAGGAATATAGTAGAATCATCCATAGTTTCACGTCGACGTTTGAAGCTCAAGTTACTCATGGATGCGAACATGATGCATCGAGCCAATGCAGGCATCATCTTGCCACTTTCTAAAAGTAGCAATGTCTTCCTCGAGAGGCATTGTCTCGCAACCATCAGCAGGATAGGCGATATTAAGACATAAGATAGCTTTTTCACCATGAGAACTATTCTCAAATTCCTTAACCAATCCGCTTAATTCTTGGCCCGATTAATTTAGCATCTAATATGCTTCATAGTTGATAGTAATTTTAGACATTGTAAAATTCTCAAAATGAATTTGTAATTAACAATATTTTAACATACATTCTTTTATTAATTACCAAAATAAATTAGGTCTTGTTTTAAATTGGTATCTCCCACTATTTTCTTCAAACTATATTACCTCACTTATATAGTTCTAAGAAAAATCTAATTAAAGATTTGCTAGTGAGAATAAGGATCCCATTTCAAATGTATATAGCCTCAGTGGTGACACAACAAACTATATATAAATAAATAGGTAAACAACTTTTGTCAATTACATCAACTATGCAACTCCTTTTCTTTTTGCTTCTTAGATTATTTTGATTAAGTGGTGGCACATCCAATCAAAATTATCCAAGTTAAGTCCAACTCTAGCACTCCATATATTCAAAAAGAAAAATATCATCCTCAGTGGTGACACAACAAAACAATATTGTTCAATTTTCTTTATAAGCATCAAATGTGATAAATTAACATCTTAAATACTTAATACTGGTGCCTTGTGGTGACACAACAAACTCATATTAAATATTTAATACTCTATTAATTTTATCATGCTAGAAGCTTACGCTCGATATTCCAAATATCTTTGAACGCTTAGACTTAATATAAAAAAATTGAGGGTTTTGTTATTAATTTGTCTCATCTTGTTTAGCGCATTTATTATATATATATATAAAATACGCGTTATATTAATGAACATGCCAAGCATGTTTGCATAATATATAATATATATAGTATAAGCATGCATATATGAATACTATATTCTACCCGGATTGATTATGGACTTTTATTCTAGTTTGGTTCACTAGAGCCACCAAGTGAACCAAAAGGTAAAACCCTAGGGTGTGTAAGAAATAATATTTAAATATAACTATTACATTTAAACTCTGCTCCATTACAAACGGTCTTCAAGTCATTTCTTTGTTCCTTGATCTCCAATTTTTCAAAATTAATTCTAACTATTCCTATTACAAAACTATTTAAAATAAATAGAAACCTCGATCAACAACAAGGGGAAGTACATAGAGAGAGATAGAATTTACATTAAGAAAAATTAGAGAAGACGAGGTACGCAGAATTCCATTTAATAAAAACCCATACATTCACGCATCCAACTAAAATAAAATCCAATCACATCGTCAATAATCCATAATCAATCCCATTTATTATCATACATATCACCATACGATCAATAAATAACATTCATCTTATGAATAATAAACATTTAATATATATATTGATATCATTTAATGGGCAAATTTAGTTAAGATAAAATCTAATTTTGAATCAAAATAAACTCCTTTATTTTAATCCAAATTTAAATCAAAATAAAACTATTTTATTTTAATTTATCCAATTTTGAATAAAATAAACTATTTTATTTTAATCAAAATCTTTAATCAAAATAAACTCCTTTATTTTAATTAATTATGGAATCCAATTCCATATATATATAAAAAAAAAATTATTAAAGGAAACACTTGATTATCTTTCTTATTAACAAATAAACTCCTTTATTTTGAATAATATGAAATCTTATTTCATATTTAAATAAACTCCTTTATTTAAGGAAACACTTGATTTTCTTTTCCTATTCACAAATAAACTCCTTTATTTTGAATAATATGAAATCTTATTTCATATTTAAATAAACTCCTTTATTTAAGGAAACACTATTCTTTCCTATTCACAAATAAACTCCTTTATTTTGAATAATATGAAATCTTATTTCATATCTAAATAAACTCCTTTATTTAAGGAAATTAGGATTCTTTTCCTATTCACAAATAAACTCCTTTATTTTGAATAATATGAAATCTTATTTCATATCTAAATAAACTCCTTTATTTAATTAATTATGGAATCCAATTTTAACTCTAATTAGTTATCATGGAATTCAATTCCAACTCTAATTAGTTAGCATGAAATTTAATTTTATAATTAAAATAAACTCTTTTATTTTAAGATTAAAATAAACCTTTTATTTTTAATATTAAAATAAACTTTTTATTTTAAGAATAAAAATAAAATTTTATTTTAATTATAAATTATATATAATATAAATATAATATATATATATATATATATAAATAAATCTTATATATATATATAAATCCTATTAACATGTTCTTCTGTAATATTCCAAGTACAAGTGATCACGTTGTTATTTGAAAAAAAAAAAAAAAAGACTCAAAGAACCTTTCATGAGGAAAAAAAAAAAAAAAGAGAGAGAATAAAAGGCCCAATTAACGGATTTTTTTTATTTATTTAAATTTTATATAATAAAATTATGCCCAATTAAATTGTTCTAAACACATATCAATATACATATAAATTAAAACAATTAATAATTCGCATAAAGGTTCGGGCTCGATACCACCGTTAGGTTTGTAATATTCAAGAACGCAATCAAATCGCATAAAAGCTAAAACGTGGAAAAATAAGAGTTTAAAATTTTACAAACCATATACCCTTGGATCACCCTTTATGCACAATTATTAATTAAACGAAAAAGATAACGAATAAGAATCATACCCTCAAGATCGAGCTTCCTCGTGCATGTGTTCACCTCCAATCCTTTTCAAGGCTCAACTTGAATCCACCGAAGTTTGGTTCCTTCCTTTGATCAACGTTAACCACCCAAATGTTTGGCCTCTGAAATTGATCCACCAAGGAATAATAAAGATTCAAGAAATGGGTGATTGGCTAAACCCTAATTTTTCTATCTCTATGTAAAAGGCGTACTCTCCCAACTATTGGAATTATTATTATGTTGTAAAAAAACAACCACATCACCCATAATAAGACTCTCTTATTTATAGATGTAAAGCAACCCACCTTAACAATTAAGGAATTGGGATTTATTTAATTAATTAAATTCTTTTAATTAATTAAGCTCCTAATCTTATTAGGGATAATTAATTAAACTCCTTTAACTAATTTTTCTTCTTAATCCAATTAGGAATAAATGAGAGTACTTATATTAAATTAATTCCTAAACTCTTTTAGAAATTAAAATAATAATAATTGTAATAATATTAATAAGACTCTTATTAATTTATTAATTTATATTTAATATTTCTAAAATATTAAATAATAAATATTAAGCTATTTAAATAATTATGTGGCGCCCCCAAAATAGGTATACATCACCCATTCCGAGTCACAATACATGGTAAAAACAACTACAACTTTATTATTACAACAAGAAAAAGCGTGAGTTTAAATACAAATATTATCTTCTGTATAATATTTATACTCAAATAAATCCTCATCACATTTATCGATACATTATTTTACAAAATGGTGAGGACTACTAAACAATCTTTTCTAAAACCTTCATTCCATACCCCACACTGCATTTCGCTATATTCTCGCCTCCCCGAGAAGAATGGAACAAAAGGAAAAGGGTGAGCTTAACTAGCTCAAGAAGAATATTATGACTAAGATAATATACAACAAATTATCGTTAGTCTTCAACAGGAAAAATTTAATAGAATACAATAGACAACAAGTTTTAATCAATATTCGCAGCTGAAATAATAATTCATAGAAGAGTTACGTAGAGAATGAAATCTACTATAATCTATGAATTTAAAAATTCATCATCAATATTTTATCCTCAGTAACATCAATCAATATTCATCTCAAATCAAATATTCATCTTTGCACTACAAAGCCAAAGATATTCATCAATCCATCATGTTCATCTCAACACCTGCTCATCTTTGCACTAAAGGCCAAAGATATTCATCGATCGGTCATGTTCATTTAAACACTGCTCATCTTTGCACTACAGTGCCAAAGATATTCTTCAGAAATCATTCATCTTTGCACTACAGCCAAAGATATTCAATAATATCATCATTTAAGACCGAGGATGATGAAAAATATTTTTAAAGAAACGAATCCAAAGGAAACAAAATGACAAGGATTAAGGATTAAGGATTCGTACTTTGTTTTATCCATGTCCAACAATACCTCAAAAATAATCATAGTGGTGTAAAATTCAAGAATGATCAAAAACATGGATACAATCAAAGCTAGTATCCGTATTAGATATTTTGGACGAAAAGAAGAAATTTTATTTTTCTATGAATAGTGTCGATATCGTGAATAGTCTCAGATATCGTGAATAAAGGCCAGATACGTGAATAAGTAACTCCGACACCAAAAAGATAGAAATTCCACAAAAAACATCTTCACGCTTCAGCTTAATAAGTACTTGAATAAGAATCGTGAATAAGAATCTCGTGAATAGTAACTCATGAATAAGAACTCGTGAATAAGAACTCATGAATAGTAACCCCATATGAAAAGTTCCAAATTTGATAAAAACTTCAGATCAATATTTCAAAGATAATGATATCAAGAAATAATATCATTACGAAAAAAAATAATATCCCTTACCTCAAAGAATCAAGATTTCTAAGGAAAGGCTCCAAGTGATGTTTAATGAAACTTGTACCAATAAAGAACTCTCAAAGTATCTAAATACTCATAAAATACGCCAATAATATAGAGAGAAAGAGAGAAACTTTGTTTCGGTGTGATTTTCAATTCTAACTTAGCCCCTATTTATAGAAAATGTTAGCCACCAAGCAGAGATTTGACCACTAATTGATGGCTTTACCTCTACTACTATTGCCACCCACCACATTTGAAATAAAATTCAGCACATTTCTTCACCAACCACAAGTGGGGCCCACTCAATTCTAGAATTTTCCACCAAAATCAATTATAACCCTAATTTCCTAATCGACACCTCTTAAAATTCATAACAAATCATTCGTGCATTTTAATCGGTTCAAAATTTGTGGACATATACTCAACTTATGTATGTATAACATACCCAAAAATTACCACAATCCAACTATGGGATTAAAAATTATAACCCCAAATATATCTCAAAACCCCCGATTTAATTTTTAATACCTCCAACTGATAAAATACCGATAAAACACCTCAACAATAATTTCTTCATTTATAACTACATAAATAAATCCATCATTTATATCCACATAAAATAAATATTTCTTTATCATATGAATCAATAATTAATTATTCACAAATAATATTACGTAATCACAATTATGACAACCAGTGCTCCTGTGAAAGAGGGGCTTCCGATAAGGATTTCTCCTCATCGGCGCAAGCAATTAGGTGACCAAACCTCTCCTCGATGTAACTTTCTAGACATCGCCAATAATGCTATCTAATAATATTATTCAAATAATATGAATTATTGATTCGATAATGGAGATAATGTGTAAAATGACAATTATCAACAACAATAATATAAAATATCAACGCAAAGAATTATCAATCAATAAAATAAAATATCGAATAAGAATTACCGTGAAAATTATCGAGTAAAGGCCTTCACGTAAAGGATCAATAATTCAACGACATCATGCGTAACACCGCAATAGCATCGCAAACCACGCCAGACATCAGTATTTTAACCACCGGGTATTCCAACAAATTTTAATCTGTAATAACCACGCCAAGTATTTTTAACCAACTTATATTTGTCGCTTTCTTCATCCAATCGCTTTCCATGGGCCCACATTATGGTCGCTACCGTCGCATTTAATAATCCTCGACAAGCATTTAATATTCCACGCACCAAACGAATATTCTCCGACAAAATGAATATTTTATAACCACTTGCTTATTTTGAAATATTTGCATGATTTAACCCTTAACTATCCACATTAATCAAATCAACCCTTACTATTTCAAAATAATAAATAAAGGAAATTCCTTTTATTTAAAAATTTCTTGGTCTTACAACCTCCCTCCTTATGAAATTTCGTCCTCGAAATTGGACGTATCGTGACTGTGTGTTTCAAAAGGTGAGGATACCTCGCTTTCATTTCCGCTTCCAATTCCTGTGTCATTTCTATAAAGCATGATTCCTCCACAAAACTTTAACTTGTATACGACCTTTCACAAGCGTAGGACATGCCCTTCCTATCCAAGATCTTGATAGTACCTCCTCATACGCTAAGTCTTCTATTATCTCGTCCTGGTTCTAACTCAATAACGTGGTTCGGGTCTTTCATATATTTACGGATAGCATGATATGTGAAACACATTATGAACACGAGACATACTCTTCGAGGTAACGCAAGTCTATAGCTACATTTCCTACTCTGGCCAAGAATTTGAAATGGACCAATAAATCGTGGATCGAGCTTTCTCTCTTCCCAAATCTTGTAACTCCTTCCATGGAGCAACTCGCAACAATACACACATCCCCTACATTAAATTTCACGCCCTTTCGATGAAGATCCGCATAACTCTTTTGTCGATCTTGAGCCGCTTGTATACGTTGTCGAATTATTTGGATCTTTTCTAGTAGTCATACGTATTAAACTCCTAGTCCCAACAATGTTGCTTCACCCACCTCATCCCAACATATTGAGAACGACATTTTCGGCCCATATAATGCTTCAATGGAGCCACACCTATACTTCGCTCGATAATCTTGTTGTTGGAGAATTCCACCAATGGTAAATACTTATCCCAACCGCCTCTTGAAGTCTCAGGACACACGTAGTCTTAATAAATCTTCAAGAGTTTGAATAGTCCTCTCGATTGTCCATCTGCTTGGGATGGTATGTCAAACTAAATCGCAAACTGCGCCCATAGCTTTTTGCAAGCTAACCCAAAATCTTGAAGTGAATCTTGGGTCACGATCCAAACTATGGATACAGTATGCCATGCAACCTCACGATCTCATTTACGCATATACTAAAGCAAGACGCTCAAGGAATAAGTCTCCGTGATCAAGAAAGAAATGAGCGACTTGGTTAATCTATCAACAATAACCCAAATAAAGATTGATGCCTTTGAGAAACCGTAGGAAGACCCGTAATCGAAATCCATGGTAATGTGTTCCCACTTCCATTCCTAATCTCAAGTGGTTGCAACGGACCCTTAGGTACTAGATGCTCCGCTTTACACGCTGGGCAAGTTAAACACATCGAGATAAACTTTGCAATCTCTCTCTCATATTATTCCACCAAAATGTATATCAAGATCACGATACATTTTAGTACTTCCAGATGGATTGCAAATGGTGTATCAGGTGCCTCCATCATAATCTTGTACTTCAAATCGTAGTCGTTAGAACACAAAGTCTAGAGTGGACTCAAGTATTCCTTCTTCATCAATTCTCGCCCTAATAGCTCCTTCTTGATTTTTCTTCTTCATACGATCGCCTCCGCCTGGGGCTCGAAAGTAACCTTAACTTTTCTATTAAAGTCGGCTCTACGCGATACTTGACATCATCGCACTCGCTCCCGTGATATGATCTTCTACTCAATGCGCCACCACCACGTCATTTTACCAGGATGGTATCAATAAGTGTGGTCGTAGTCTTCAATAGCTCGAGCCAACGTCACCGCCAGATGTCGAGTTCTTTTTTGAGTGAAGAAATATTTAAGGCTTTTATGATCCGAATATATCTCCACTTTCTCCCATATAGATAGTGCCTCCATATCTTTAAGCTGAAAAACGATCACCGCTAACTCTAGATCATGAGTAGGATAATTCCTCTCATACTCTTTAAGTTGTCGCGAGGCATAAAGGCTATGACTTTCCCACGCCAGCATGAGAACACATCCTAACCTTTGCACTCAAGCATCATCAGAGATAACAAATCCATCCGAACCAGATGGTATTGTTAGAACAGTGCAAATAAGTCTCCTCTTAAGCTCTTGGAAACTGTTCTCGCATTCTTCATTCCAAACGAATTTTGTATCCTTCCGAAGTTAGCTGAAGTTAATGGAGTAGCGATTCGAGAAAACCTTCCACTTAATCTCCGATAATAACCAACATTAAGCCCAAAAAAGCTACGTCTTTCAATCACCGACTTTGGTTGCTCTAACTTCAGATTGCTTCAATCTTCACGGATCAACAGATACTCCATGTTTTGACACCACATGCCCAAGAAAGGCTACTTCCTCGCCGTAACTCGCATTTCTTCAATTTGGCATATAGTTGGTTTTCACGGCCTTTGGAGTACCACCAAAAATGGTGCTCATGATCTTCACGACTTTTGGAATATATAAGGATGTCATCAATAAAGACAACAACAAATCGATCCAAATATTCCTCAATACTCTGGCTCATCATATCCATGAAAGTCAGCAGAGCATTAGTTAGTCCGAAAGACACGACTAAGAATTCATAATGCCCATACCGAAGTTCTCAAGGCGCCTTTGAATATCCTCGATTCTAATCTTCACCGATGATATCCGTAATCGAAGATCGATTTTTGAAAAGAATTTTGCCTCTTCTGAATCGGTCAAACAAGTCATCAATACGAGGTAGAGGATA
Organism: Panax quinquefolius; assembly: GCA_020205615.1. Classification (NCBI taxonomy): domain Eukaryota; kingdom Viridiplantae; phylum Streptophyta; class Magnoliopsida; order Apiales; family Araliaceae; genus Panax; species Panax quinquefolius. The sequence continues at coordinate 386,288 of JAINUW010000225.1, read as the reverse complement.
CCTATTCTTGATGGTGACATGGTTCAATTCCCGATAGTCAATACAAAGTCGCATACTCCCGCCTTTCTTCTTTACAAATAAAACAGAGCACCCCAAGGAGATGTACTAGATTTAATGAAACCAATGTCCAACAATTCCTCGTAGTTGACCTTTAACTCCCCAAGTTCAATAGAGCCATTCGATATGGGGTTTTAGAAATGGGCTTTGTATCAGTTCAAGATCAATAAAGAATTCAACTTCACGCTCGGGGTAAACCGGGAAGTTCTTCTGAAATACGTCAGAAAGTCAATAACAACAGAATATTATTCAAATTTGACGTGTCTTTATTCAAATCCATAACATGGGCTAAGAAAGCTTGACATCCGCTTTTTCAATAAACGAATAGCTTTATGATTAGATATGATAGTGATTGATTTTAATGGTTTAGTTGTTGAATTGCATAACAAAGTTGGTTAGAATATGAAAACTAACAACCTTACGAAAAGCAATCAATTTTGGCATGATGAGTAGTTAACCAATCAATCCCTAAAATCACATCAAAAGCAAGTATCTTTAAAGAGATAAGGTCAACAAAACGTGATGGTGCCAACTCAATCAAACAAGATTTATAAACAAAGGATGTGATGAAAGTTTCTCCTAACGAGTTTCCACAGATAGTCAAAGTCTAATTTCTCCTGAGTCAAGTTTAAACGCTGAGCACACGCAGAGAGATAAATGAATGGGTAGCACCGGTATCAAGTAAGGTATAAACTTCGTAAGAATTTATAAATAAACTACCCGTGATCACCTCGCTTTGTTCTCGATTATGACCAAATACAACAAACGCTTCTTCCCTAATCGTTGACTTTGACTTTTCTCGGGATATTTTTGAGTCACCGCCCCCCATTGAACTAGGTTTCGCTACCGTCAATCTCGAAAGCGATATGTCCTTCCTTTCTACAACTATAGCATACCTTGAATCGTTGTGGGCGCTTTGACCGATATGTCCCTCTTTTCCGCATTTGTAGATATGACCGGTGGTCGCTTCTCCTCCCTTAGAACCAGCTTGCTTCCTGACCGCTCCTTCACATAGTCGTTATTAAATCTCCTCTTTTAAAATCTCCTCCGACTCGCTTCTTCTACGCTTTTCACGACCATGATTACCACCAGAGTGGTTACCATTTCTTCATCCATCTGCTTTTTTCTCCGCAGTTATCATTATTCTGCTGATCGCTATCTCTCGATACGATCCTCGGTTATGGTCCTCACCGACCGTACTTCGTATCTCGCCTAATAATTGAGCCCTCACTTACAACATCTCGAATAAAGAGAAAGTTTATGAGAAATGAGATACCGACGTACGCCGGTTTCAAACCTCTAAGAAACATCCGCCATATACGCTTCTCATTCTCCACCAAATGAGGTGCAAACCGATAACTCGCAAACTTTGCCTCGCATCGAGACACCGCCACGTTTGTTTTGCTCTAATCGATGAACTCCACTTCCTTCATACGACAAACACTTTCGTGAAAGTATTTGTCATTAAATAGTCTCTCAAACGCCTCCCAAGACATACCGAGCGCTACCGGATGGGTACGCTTCACGATTCCCACCAAGAGAGCCGCTTCGCCACTAACATAAAGGTGGCGAATGGAACCTTCTGTTCTCCGCATCCCAAGACATCGAATATCTTGGTAATTTGTTTGACCCATGTTTCCGCCATGATCGGATCCGCTTTCCCTTAAATTCTCGTGGTCCCAACTCTTTGAATCGCTTGGTCACGTGACAACCCGTGAATTGCTATCATTTCCTCCTCGTATTTTGAACACGAGTCTCCTCGTCTCGATTTTGCATGAATCGCAAAAAGCTTCTAAACATCCCTCGTTCATCATCTCGCTTCAATGGTGTTGTTCACGGAGGAATATTGCCACTGTCAGCACGCTTCTCCTCGCTTGGTAAAGACAGCATCTCCACTTGTCCTCATTTACTCCATCATTAATATTCTCAATTCGACATTCTCAAATACTGTCATAAAACAAGGGTTAATTAAGGAAATCAATATATCACATAATATCCCTATATATCGACCAACTAACAAATAAGCTTGTAGGTAGGACACACTAATGAAGGATTTACTCGCTCTCCCTCCTAGTTCTATTCCCCGATCTCCGCCAGAGATCATATCCCTAAGCTCGATACCAACCGTAACGCCCCCAAAATAGGTATACATCACCCATTCTCGAAATGTCAATACACGGTATGTAAACAACTACAACTTTATTATTACAACAAGAAATCTGTGAGTTTAAATACAAATATTATCTTCTGATAATATTTATACTCAAATAAATCCTCATCACATTTATCGATACATTATTTTACAAAATGGTGAGGACTACTAAACAATCCTTTCTAAAACCTTCATTCCATACCCCACTTCGTACTCGCTATATTCTCGCCTCCCGAGAAAGAATGGAACAAAAAGAAAAGGGTGAGCTTAACTAGCTCAAGAAAGAATATTATGACTAAGATAATATACAACAAATTATCGTTAGTCTTCAACAGGAAAAAATTTAATAGAATACAATAGACAACAAGTTTCAGATCAATATTCGCAATGGAAATAATAATTCATGTAAGAGTTACGTAGAGAATGAAATCTACTATAATCTATGAATTTAATGTATCCATCATCAATATTTTATCCCTCGTAACATCAATCAATATTCATCTCAAATCAAATATTCATCTTTGCACTACAGCCAAAGATATTCATCAATCGGTTATGTTCATCTCTAACACTGCTCATCTTTGCACTAAAGGCCAAAGATATTCATCACCGGTCATGTTCATTTAAACACTGCTCATCTTTGCACTACAAAGCCAAAGATATTCTTCAGAATCATTCATCTTTTGCACTACAAAGCCAAAGATATTCAATAATATCATCATTTAAGACCGAGGATGATGAAAAATATTTTAAAGAAACGAATCCAAAGAAACAAAATGACAAGGATTAAGGATTAAGGATTCGTACTTTGTTTTATCCATGTCCAACAATACCTCAAAAATAATCATAGTGGTGTAAAATTCAAGAATGATCAAAACATGGATACAATCAAAGCTAGTATCCGTAATAGATATTTTAGACGAAAAGAAGAAATTTTATTTTTCTAAATGAATAGTCTTGATATCGTGAATAGTCAGATATCGTGAATAAATAACTTACGTGAATAGAATCACACCAAAAGATAGAAATTCTACAAAAAAACATCTTCACGCTTCATTTAATAGTACTCGTGAATAAGAATCGTGAATAAGAACTCATGAATAAGAACTCGTGAATAAGTAACTCATGAATAAGAACTCCCGGCATGAAAAGTTCCAAATTTGATAAAACTTCAGATCAACATTTCAAAGATAATGATATCAAAGAAATAATATCATTACGAAAAAAAATAATATCCCTTACCTCAAAGAATCAAGATTTCTAAGGAAAGGTCTCAAGTGATGTTTGAATGAAACTTGTCTCGAATGACAAAGAACTCTCAAAGTATCTAAATACTCACAAAATACGCTCAATAATATAGAGAGAGAAAGAGAAAAACTTTGTTTCGTGTGATTTTCAATTCTAACTTAGCTCTCTATTTATAGAAAATGTTAGCCCGTAAAGGCGATTTCGACCAAGTACCACGATGGCTTTACCTCGCTACTATTGCCACCCACCACATTTGAAATAAAATTCAAGACATTTCTTCACCAACCACAAGTGGGGCCCACTCAATTCTAGAATTTTCCACCAAAATCAATTATAACCCTAATTTCCTAATCGAGACACCTCTTAAAATTCATAACAAATCATTCGTGCATTTTTAATTCGGTTCAAAATTTGTGGACATATACTCAACTTATGTATGTATAACATACCCAAAAATTACCATTATCCAACTGTTTGGATTAAAAATTATAACCCCGCAATATATCTCAAAACCCCGATTTAATTTTTAATACCTCCAACTGATAAAATACCGATAAAACACCTCAACAATAATTTCTTCATTTATAACTACATAAATAAATCCATCATTTATATCCACATAAAATAAATATTTCTTTATCATATGAATCAATAATTAATTATTCACAAATAATATTACGTGTAATCACAATTATGACAACCAGCCGCTCCTGTGAAAGAGGGGCTTTCCGATAAGGATTTCTCCTCATCTTGGCGCAATTAGGTGACCAAACCTCTCCTCGATGTAACTTTCTAGACATCGCTAATAATGCTATCTAATAATATTATTCAAATAATATGAATTATCGATCCGATAATGGAGATAATGTGCAAAGGACAATTATCGAACAACAATAATATAAAATATCAACGCAAAGAATTATCAATCAATAAAATAAAATATCAATAAGAATCACTGTGAAAATTATCGAGTAAGGCCTTCTTACGTAAGGATCAATAATTCAATCGATATCGCAATACCGCTTTACATCGCAACCACGCCAGACATCGTATTTTAACCACAATTTATTCCAATGGTCTTAATTCTTGATAATAACTACGCCAGCTATTTTTAACCAACTTATATTTGTCGCTTTCTTCATCCAATCGCTTTTTCAGTTATGGGGCCCACACACGGTCACTGTCATTCGCATTTAATATTCCCTGACATTTAATATTCCACGACCAAACGAATATTCCCCGACAAAAATGAATATTTTATAACCACTTGTTTATTTTGAAATATTTATGTATTTAACCCTTAACTATCCACATTAATCAAATCAACCCTTACTATTTCAAAATAATAAATAAAGGAAATTCTTTTTTATTTAAAAAATTTCGAGGTCTTACAATTTAATTTATTCTATCACCATAGATTAAATTAAATATACTTAACATATTATTACGATTATGCCATTAACTTCTTAAATAATTATTCTTCCTTTTATGGTGTGACCCTTTAGGTTCTTCATATTAAACCTAGGTTGTGAATAAATCAATTAGAACAATTCTAATCTTATTTAAATAAATAAATTAAATAATTAATTTATTTAAATAAATAATATTTATTCTACAATGTGGATAAGCCTCCCTAATGATCAATGACTTTCCTGGATAATATAGATTTCAACATTAATCATAAAAGAACCTTTGAGTAAATAGTTACCGCAGATCAATTCAATCCTTCCACCATACAATGTCCCAATTAAATATAAGACATGGAATTATCGAAGTCTTATTTTATTTAATTATATGTATTTCGATCCTTAAATGCACAACACTAAATAATGCAAATTAGAAACTCCTTTCTAATTTCATTCTCGCTTAACCAAGGACTACTCTTGGGTTGTCATTTATCGAATCACATAGACATTTCTCTTCTTTTGTAGAAGTGGTAGATTCTTTATCGATCATATATTATCTCCATGTATGTTTATTATATCCAAAGATACCCTTTGATATACCATAAGGGTCTTAAGGAATAAGTCAAAGTATAACTCATCATACATAAAGATACTATGATGATCTCAAGTCCAAGGATCATTTGTCTTACTATCACTACAGAATTCCTATCGACAAGCGAAGTAAAACTCCATTAGGTATTCCTTAGCGAGCCAATGCTCAATGAACTTATTCTCTAATAAGCACCTCATACTTACTTTAGTGTTCCACAAAAATGATCACGAGATCAATCATCCTCATCCAATGAGCAAACAACGTATGTACTAATCTATCCGGATTCACTAATCCCAATTTAGTAATCCAATGATTGAGAACTATTTTAATTTTAAGCTTTCTAAGAATTTAGATCTCATTAGAATGATCATCATCATTATTCTAAAAGCATTCTTAAAACTATGGGTTTATCACATATTATAAAAACAAAGATCATGTAGATAATTAAAAGCCTTTAATAAATTAATACTTTTTATTAATAAATGAATAAGATTATTACAAAGTATATATGCTTTATCATCAAACACGATTGGCCATAATATATATTACTTTCACCATAAGCGTCATTTTAATATTATTATTATTAATAAAATATTAATAAAAATATTAATAATAATATTATTAAAACAGATTTGTATACTAATTACTTAAAATTATTATTATTATTTTAAAATATTAATAAAAATAATAATAATAATAATAATAATAATAATAATAATAATAAAATACTATTAATAATAATAATTTTAATAATATATAGAACATCGAAGTAAAATTAATAGTATTGTATAATAATATTTTAAAATAATAATAATAATTTTAATAACAATAGTATTAATAATAATTTCAAAATAATAATAATAATAATTTTAAATAATAATAATAAAATTTAATTTTATAAAAATTAACTTTTATAAAATTAATTGTATTTGGAGGTCCGTTCCTCTGATTTGTATGAAATTTATTTTTTTAATGGAGAATAAAAAATGATTTGTCAAATTTATCCTTGCTCAAATAACTTAAATTAATAAAATAATAAAAATATTATTTTTAAATACACATCACTTCATATAAAAATATTTTTATAATTTATATAACTTTTTTAATTTTTTAAAATTATTATTATTATTATTATTATTATTATTATTTAAAAATTATTATTATTATTATTATTTTAAAATTATTATTATTATTATTTAAATATTTACTACACTTTAAGCAACATGGGAGAGAAGCTGTGCAGCTGTGCTCCATGTAGGCAAAAGAGAGACAAATTCGCACAGTCAACATTCCGTCCGTTTTTTCGGACGAAAATCTTAAGTAATGACCATTTTGTAAATATTTGAGAGTACAGCTATTCGATTGTAATAAAAAAATTTTCAGAACTACAACGAAAACCTAACCTAAAGATACGATGGTTGAAACGTTATTTATCCCTAAAATTTAAGCAAGAAAATTTTATTTTGCTCTGTTTTCAATCAGTAGGAACAAGTTCATTTTAATTTTAATTTTTGACATAACCCACAAACCAAACCAAACCAAACAAACAAACTGCCATTATACTTGTCCATCAGTTATTTTCTTCCACAATACAGTAAATCAACAGCAACTTCACAGCATGTCTGAGTCAAGATTTAAAAAGGAAATACAAAAATAAAATTCAAAGGTAAAATTTTGCATGGATAAGAATTACATGTCAACCTCTTGTTTTTCAGGTAACATCTGACAAAATATCATTTTGCATCAAGTAATAAATATTCCCCACCCTCCAATATTCTCTCAGTAAAACTGGTTCCAAAAGAGTTGTATATTAAACGGAAGCTCACTCCCCTTCACTCAAAATTGGGACTATAAGTGGTTTCATCTGTGCAAGATACACAATCGCCCACCTAACCAAGCAAAAGAAATGAGATTTGGTTAAAGGTAACAAAGTAGTGTGGCAGAAATCATAATAATCTCTTAAATCTTAATGAGAAAAGAAATGAGATTTGATTAAGATAACAAATTAATGTGTCAGAAATCACAACAATCTCTTGATGCAAATTTTTATTTTCACAAGGCACCTCTCACATGAGCGTGAGAGGCTCGTCATATTAAAGGATACCTTGTCAAACTAGCAAATATCCTTATTAAGGCCGAATCGAGAAACTAAACAAAGGTACACGAGTAGCATAATTCAGTCTACCAGTACTACTGTACTACACAACCTATACCATAAATGACAAAACACCACCGACTTTATAATCATCTTTGGATACTTAGCACAGTTTACTAAGCAAATTACATTCATAAGAACATTCATGATAAGTCATGATTCACTTCAACCCTCCCTGGCAAATACTGAAGCTAAATTGAAAGCTAAAAATACTTCTCTATTTGATTGCTTAAATAAGAAAGTTGAACTGAAAGTAAAACTTACATCATCCAACAGCATACCGTTGCAGTAATGACCAATGTCAAGTGGAATCTGCATCAACAAAACACAAGTTAGCCACATGCAGAACAAAAGGTTTTATACGACAAGTTGCAGAGACAGGTTAAACAACAAAGCTCAACAAAAATTAATGAAGAGGAAGGTAAAGAGCTATCTTTGTCACTTCCAAAACGGAAGAAAATCCTCCCCAAGCTAACACAACTACTTTCCAAAATCGCCAGAGTATGATCAGGGATCAGTTTAGCTACAAGGATGGAGACATGTCTGGAATCAACTCCACAAACTCCATCGAAATAAAAAATCTGTCTATTCTTGACAGCCGAATTCAAAGGCCTCGTTATTATACGAAAACCACATAATTGCCACATGTGCCAGATCTCGTGTGCGGTATATCTTGACCTTTTCTATAAATAAATTATTTTAGTTACATGGGTAGAGGGCCTTAAATCCTACAAAAAAAATAAGGCCATATAGGCTACATAACAATGCCTCCACTGAGGCTTGATAAAATAATGCCTCTATTAAGGCTTAAAATTCTGTGAGCTCCCAATGCAGCAGAGATCTAACTTACATACTTAAGATCCAAGTCAAACAGTCTCGGTATTCAATGGATTTTAGCAAGTAGCAAAACACATAATTGTCATTAACTATAAAATCCGGCAAGTTTAGCTCCAGTAATACATTATAGTCATACATGAAGTCAGTAGGTCACTATTGTGGTGGTGAGATATAAATAAAATTACAGTGATACTGGTGTTGTTGTGGTGTGCCATCCATGATTTTACTGATCACTTAGTATCTTCTATATTTCCACGAAGTACTAATCATATATTCTGGAGACTGGATGATAACGAAATAATTGGCACTATCACACTCTCACAATTGCTCCCCGTGACATCCTAGGGCATAACGGGTGTAATGGACTTAAAATAGCGGCAACAGAGCCCAAACAGACATTAAATCGTGTGAGACTAAACAGCAATCAACAGATAAAAAAGGGGAGAATTAGTTGGATCCTACATTAAAATAATCATTTACTACATGCAGCATAACAAATCAATCTCAGCACGACCACAATTGACAATTGTAATAATCACCAAACCAGTTAGCTACCAGAGATCTGAGCTCAATGCAGTAAATTGATAAGCTTTCAAACCAACCAATTTATGATTGAACAAGAATATATATATATATATATATATATACTTCTAATAAGAAAATTTGAATTAGGAGGGATATTTATATATAATTGAGACCATACAAATTAGCAGAAGGCCCTTTGTTGCAGCATATTCGAGTACATAGGCACGCAATGACTCCAATCACAACAAAAATTAGGGTTGTAACCAAAAAGCCCATCTTGATTCAACGACCTCTTCAATTTCTGCAATAGGTTTCGATTTTAAATAAGAAAATAATGATAGGACGAAGGAATTCAAAAGAAAAGTTACACGAGTATTTGATTTCCGATCTACATTGCAACTTACCTCAAAGTGCTATGCTGTGTTTGCTTGATCTAAATCAAAAACGATTGAACACCGGAGTAAACCCTAAAAATACGTCTGCTTATATGTGTAGATCTGGAGAGAGAATCGGATAGTGAAATCTCCGACGACCGGTCTTGTGATATCCTATATGGAGTAGTATATACGACCCTGTCTCTGTCCGAGTAATTACAGTCGACGGGAAATATTCGGCCAATATATGGCATGGTCAATCTTGCTAGCAGAACCAAAGAAACAAGGGTTAATTATATTTTCTACTACATTTTTTAAAATAATTACAACAATAACGTACTCATAAAATATTTATACAATTAATATATTTTTCATATTTATTTATAATATTAGTACAATTAGAATTCCTTAATTTAGGAAATTAATATACAATTAGAATTCATTAATTTATTATAAAGATAATAACGAATTCAGTGTTACTAATTGATTGCTTGAATCTATTAGCTCGTCAAACCACCATTAAACATTTTTTTTGTTATTGTTTATATATAAAAAACAATAAAAGAGAAGGAAAACAATGACTCATTTAGGCTGTCGTTGTTTGGGTTTTAATGGCTCTGAATAAGTGTGACTCTGATTCGGTCAGAGGCACAACTTGTTTGGTAAACATTTGTATGCCTCTTAATACCTTTTAATCGGTAATATTAAAAAATAATGTTAAACCATTCAGAGCCTCATCTGAGCGAAATTTTGTTTTTTTGGACAAAAATAGTCTCAACAATACTACAAAATTTCTTTTGTATTCCCATTTCTACCATCCCGGACCTTAGAGCTAAAACATTCAAATCACACCAATGTGACGCCTTGAAAATAGGTATCTGACACTCATTCTCAGTCAAATCAAAATACATAGTGCGAAAAAAACTACAACTTTATTAATACAACATAAAAATCGTGAGTTTAAATACAAATATTGTCATCTGGCAATATCCACACTCAAATAAGTTCTCATTACAATTATTGATACATTATTTAACAAAATGGTGAGGACTACTAATACATCTTTTTAACCATCATTCCACTCCCCAAATTTAGAACTCGTTACATTCTACCCTCCGAGAAGAAAAAATAGAACAAAAAGGAAAAGGGTGAGCTCAACTAGCCCGATAAAGAATATTATGACTAAGATAATATAGAACAAATTATCGTTAGTCTTCAACAGGAAAAATCGATAAAATACAATAGATGACAAGTTTCGGATCAATATTAGCAATGAAACAATAATTCATAGAAAGAGTTACGTAGAGAATGAAATCTACTATTATTTATGAATTTAAAAGTCCATCATCAATATTTTATCCCTGTGACATCAATCAATATACATCATGAATCAAATATTCATCTTTGCATTACAGGCCAAAGATATTCACTAGTTGGTCATGTTCATCTAAACACCTGTTCATCTTTGCACTACGGGCCAAAGATATTCATCAGAAATCATTCATCTTTGCACTACAGGCCAAAGATATTCAGTAATATCATCATTTAGGACTGAGGATGATGAAAAATATTTTAAAAGAAACGAATCTAGTGAAACAAAATAACAAATAATAAGGATTCGTATTTTGGTTTATTCATGTCCAAAAATACCTCATAAGTACTCATAGTGGAGTAAAATTCAAGAATGATCAAAACATGGATACAATCAAAGCTAGTATCCATAATAGATATTTTGGACAAAAAAAAAAATTTCGGTTTTAAATTGAATAGTCTGTAGTATCGTGAATAGTAACCCCAGACACAAAAGTTCCAAATTTGATAAAAAGTTTAAACCAATATTTCAAGATAATGATATTGAAGAAAATAATATCATTTAAGAAGAGAATAACATCCCTTATCTCGAAAAATGATATACTTATTTGGAATCTCGACATAGAAATGAAGGAACTTGCACCGTATAGCAACACTCAAAGTCTTACAATACTCACAAGAATACGCTCGATAATATAGAGAGAAAAAGAGAGAGAAAACTTGTTTCTAGTGTGATTTTAAATTCTAACCCAAGCTAGCGTACGATGAAAAATGCTTAGAACACCAAAGCAGAAAATTTAATATAATATTAATATATTATATATAAATTTCTACGCACACATTCTAAGATCTGAATTCAGCTATCTTGCACATGTTAATGATGCCCACAAAATATAAAAAACGTTTTTAAAAATAAATAAAACTTCCAAAAATCAATTATTTCGAAACTTCAGAACTTTAATAATTCATAATAAATAGCCCTTTTTTTAGAAAAATTCGAACCCCATGTCTTTTCCAGAGGAAATTTCATTATCTACAACTTTGTAGAAGAACGTTTTTCCAAATTTCAAATGCGAAATTGATTAGAAAATTCATAAGCAGACGATTTTACAAAAGCTATAATCAAATTTGATCGAGAAATGGGCCCACGGACATGTTTAACATGTTTTAAACAACTTTACAACAAAAATACTCTTCCTCCTCATATACTCATATATCCCACATTCATTGTAAAAATTATCATCATTATTATATTATAATAATATAATAAAAATATTATTTTATCAGAAAAGATAAAATATCGATTTTCAACAATTGTCACTTTAAAAATTTTCTCCATCTATATCCACATAAAATGAATATTTTCCTCCTCATATAAATTAATAATTAATTATTCACAAATAATATTACTTAATCACAATCTTGTGATTAAGCGGTTCCTGGAAAGAGGAGGCTTTCAATAAGGATATCTCTTCTTGTGCCGCAATTAGGTGACCAAACCTCTCCTTAGATGAACTTTATAGACATTGCCAATAACATTATCTAATAATATTATTCAGATAATATGAATTATTAGCTTCGATAATAGAAAATCTATGTGTAGTGACAATTATTAAAACAATAGTAATATAAAATATCAACGCAGAAATTATTGAATCAATAAAATAAAATCTTTGAGCGATAGAATTCTTGTAACAATTATTGAGTAGTGCCTTCTTACGTAAGAATCAATAATTGGTGCAATACTGTGTCTTCTTGTGTTTTAACCACTATTTTAACAATATAATGATAATAACTACTGTTGTTATTTTTAAACAACTTATATTTGTCGTTTTCTTCGTCCAATCGCTTTTCTAAGTTATGGGGCCCACAAAAAGCTATGCTACTGTCGTATTTAATATTCCCCGACAAATGAAGAATATTCCACGACCAAACGAATATTCCCGACAACAATGAATATTTTATAACCACTTCGCTTATTTTGAAATATTTGCGTATTTTACCCACAAATATAAGTTGTTTAAAATAATAACAGAAGTATTACTGCAGTATATCGTTAAAATACTCTTGGTTAACACACAAGAAATATACCAGATTGCACCAATTATTGATTCTTACGTAAGAAGGCACTACTAATAATGGTTACAGTAATTATTCAAAGATTTTATTTTATCGATTCAATAATCACGATTGATATTTTATATTACCGTTGTTTCAATAAATTGTCATTACACAAGATTTTCCATTATCTGAGCAATAATTCATATTATCTCTAATAATATTATTGATAACATTATTGGCAATGTCTAGAAGTTCTCGCTCAAGGAGAGGTTTGGTCACCTAATCATACCAAGAAGAGAAATCTTTATCGAAAGCCCTCTTCCTGAACCGCCTCATTCATTAATATCAGATTCGTAATATTATTTGTGAATAATTAATTATTGATTCATATGATGAGGAAAATATTAATTTTATGTGGATATAGATGGAGAAAATTTTAATGTGACAATTGTTGAAAATTAAAATTTTATCTTTTTCGATAAAATAATTCATTTAAATATATTATTATATTTTAATAATATAATAATGGTTATATTTTTTACAACGAATGTGGGATATATGAGTATACGAGGAGGAAGAGTGTTTTTGTTGCAATAAATGTTTAAAACATGTTAAACATGTTCTAACCCCATTTCTTGATCAAATTTGATTATAAAATTGAAAATCGCCTATTTGTGGATTTCGGCCAACTTCGCTTGGAATTTGGAAAACTTTTCTTCCTGCAAAGTTGTAGAGAATGAATTTCCTATAAAAAGTCGTGTGATTCAATTTTTGATAAAAGAGCTATTTATTATGAACTATTGAAGTTCAAGTTCAAATAATTGACTTTTTGAAGTTTTAATTATTTTATAAAAGAAAACATTTTTAGATGTGTGAGCCTCATTTTACACGTGTTAGGTTGCTGATTTGATTCTCAAAGGTTGGCGTGAGACAAATTTTTATAAATATATTATTATATTAAATTTTCGCTTTAATGTTCCAAGCATTTTCCTATAAATAAGTCTTGGTTAGAATTGAAAATCACACCGTAAATCAAGTTTTCTCTCTATATATTATCGGCGTATTCTTGTTAGTATTTTGAGTATACTTTGAGTATTGCTATCTGATGCAAGTTCAATTATAACTATATCCTGTTTCAACTAGAAGGATCTGCCTTTCGAGGTAAGTGATATTATTTTTTTTCAATAATATTATTTCTTCAATATCATTATCTTCAAATATTGATATGAAGTTTTTATCAAATTTGGAACTTTTGGTGTCTGAGTTACTATTCACGATATCAAGACTATTCACTTAATCTGATTATTAATCGAAAATGAAAATTTTCCTTTTCGTCAAAATATCTATTCTCGATACTAGCTTTGATTGTATCCATGTTTTGATCATTCTTGAATTTTACACCACTATGATTATTTTTGAGATATTTTGGACATGGATAAAATAAAATGTACGAATCCTTAATCCTCGCCATTTTGTTTCACCGGATTCGCTTTCTTTAAAAAATATTTTCATCATCCTCATTTTAAATGATGATATTATTGAATATCTTTGGCAGAAAAAGATGAATGATTTCGATGAATATCTTCGGTCGTAGTGCAAAGATGAACAGTGTTTAGATGAACACGACTAATCGATGAATATCTTCTTTACCAGAAGTGCAAAGATGAATATTTGATTCCGATGTATATCGATTGATGTTACAAGGATAAAAGATAGACGCATTTAACTTTTAAATTCATACATAGAAGATAGTAGTTTGCATTCTCTACTTAACTCTTCTAATGAATTATTCTTTCCATTGCGAATATTGATTTAAAACTTGTTGCCTATCAGATTCTATTAGTTTTTTCCTCGTTGAAGACTAATGATAATTTGTTGTATATTATCTTAGTCATAATATTCTTTACTGGGCTAGTTGAGCTCACCCTTTTCCTTTTTGTTCCATTTTTCTTCTCGTGAGTCGAGAATATAACGAAGTACAGCCTGGGTATGGAATGAAGGTTCTGAGAGAGTTGTTTAGTAGTCCTCACCATTTTTGTAAAATAATGTATCAATAAATGTGATGAGGATTTATTTGAGTATATATATTATGTCTGAAGATAATATTTGTATTCAAACTCACGGTTTCTTCAATTGTAATAATAAAGTTGTAGTTGCTTCGCATGCACGATGTATTGACAACCTCGAATGGGTGATGTATACCTATTTTGAGGCGTCATGATTAATATCGAGCTTAGGGATATGATCTCAGGCGAGATCGGGGAATAGAACTAGGAGGGAGAGACGAGTAAATCCTTCGCTAGTGTGTCTACTACCTAAGCTTATTTGTTAGTTGGTTAGTATATAGGGATATTATGTGATATATTGATTTTCCTTAATTAACCCTTGTTTTTATGGCGATATTTTAGAATGTCGATTTGAGAATATTAACGATGGAGTAAATGAGGCCGTGGAGATGCTGTCTTTACCAACGAGGAGAACGTCAACAGCCAAGTGGCAATGATCCTCCTGTGAATAACACCACCGAAAGCGGATGATGAACGAGGGATGTTTAGAAGCTTTTTGCGGTTCATACAAAATCGATTTAGGGAGACTCGTGTTCAAAATACTGAGGAGGAAATAATAGCAATTCACGGGTTGTCACGTGGCGCTTCAAAGAGTTGGGACCACGAAATTTAAGGAAAGCGAGATCCGATCATGGCGGAAACATGGGTCAAGCAAATAACCAAGATATTCGATGTCTTGGGATGCGGAGAGAAACGAAGGTTCCATTCGCCACCTTTATGTTCCGTGGCGAAGCGGATCACCTGGGTGAGAGTGCATGAAGCATACCCATCCAACATGCTTTCAAAGCATGTCTTGGGAGACATTTGAAACTATTTAATGACAAATACTTTCACGAAAGTGTTCAATCGTATGAAGGAAGTGGAGTTCATCGATTAGAACAAAACAACAATGGCGGTGTCTCGAAGACGAGGCAAAGTTTGCGAGTTATCCGGTTTTGCACCTCATTTGGTGGAGAATGAGGAACGTATGACGCGGATGTTTCGAGGGTTTGAAACCCGACGTATCGACAATATCTCATTTCTCATAAATTTTCTCTCTATTCGGATGTTTTTAACGAGGCTCTCGGTTGTTAGAAGCGAGAGAACGAGTATGTTCAACCAGGACCATAACCGTGATCATACCGGAGATAGCGATCAATGAATAACGATAACCAAATGGAGAGAAAAGCAGACGGACAAAATGGTAACCACTCACGAGGTGGTAATCATGGCCATGAAAATAGAAGAAATGAGTCGGGAGGAGATTTTAAAAGAGGAGATTTAACAACGACCATGTGAAGACGAGAGTCTTACAGAAGAATCGGTTCTAAGGGAGGAAACGACCACCGGTCATATCTTATAATCAAGAAAAGAAGGCATATCGATCAAACCGCCCACAACAGTTCAAGGTATCTATAATTGTGGAAAGGAAGGACATATCGCTTCGAGATTATCTGATGCGCGAAACCTAGTTCAATGAGGACGGTGACTCAAAAAAGATCGTCGAAAAAAAGTCAAAGTCAACGATTCCGGAAGAGCGTTTGTTGTGGTATTTGGTCAAAATCACGAGGAACCCAAACGAGGTGATCACGGGTAAGCTAATCATAAATTCTTGTGAAGTTTATACTTTACTAGAATCGGTCTTACCCAATCATTTACCTCTCTACTTGTGCTCAACGTTTAAATTTGACTCGAAAAATTAGACTTTGACTTATCCGTGGAAACTTCGTTAGGAGAAACTTTCATCACATCCATTGTTTATAAATCTTGTTTGATTCAAGTTGGCACCATCACCTTACCCATTGACCTTATCTCTTTAAAGATACTTGCTTTTGATGTGATTTTAGGGATTGATTGGTTAACTACTCATCATGCCAAAATTGATTGTTTTGTAAGGTTGTTAGTTTTCATAATCCTAACCAACCCGACTGTTATGCAATTCAAGCAACTAAACCATTAAAATCAATCACCGCTGTCATATCTAATCATAAAGCTATTCGTTTATTGAAAAGCGGATGTCAAGCTTTCTTAGCCCATGTTATGGATTTGAATAAAGACACGTCAAATTTGAATAATATTCCCGTTGTTATTGACTTTCTGACGATTTTTCGAAGAACTTCCTGCCTACCCCTAGAACGTGAAGATGAATTCTTTATTGATCTTGAACTCCGCATACAAAGCCCATTTCTAAAACCCATATCGAATGGCTCTATTGAACTTCAGAGTTAAAGGTCCAACTACGAGAATTGTTGGACATCGGTTTCATTCGTCCTAGTGAAAGTAGTATGCACCACAAGCCAATCATGTTTGATGATAAAGCATATACTTTGTAATAATCTTATTCATTTATTAATAAAAAGTATTAATTTATTAAAGGCTTTTAATTATCTACATGATCTTTGTTTTATAATATGTGATAAACCCATAGTTTTAAGCAATGCTTTTAGAATAATGATGATGATCATTCTAATGAGATCTAAATTCTTAGAAAGCTTAAAACTAAAATAGTTCCCAATCATTGGATTACTAAATTGGGGATTAGTGAATCCGGATAGATTGGTACATACGCTCTTTCGCTTTCATTGGACGAGGATGATTGATCTCATGATCATTTGTGTGGAGACACTAAAGCAAGTATGTAGGTGCTTATTAGAGAATAAGTTCATTTGAGCGTTGGCTCATTAAGGAATACCTAATGGAGTTTTACTTGCTTTGTCAATAGGAATTCACAGTAGTGATAGTAATCTGAAGTGATCCTTGGACTTGAGATCATCATAGTATCTTGTGTATGATGAGTTATACTTTGACTTATTCCTTAAGACCCTTAGGGTATATCAAAGGGTATGCTTGGGTATAATAAGTTATGCGTACGGAGATAATGTATGATCAATAAAGAATCTACCACTTCTATTAAAAAGAGAAATGTCCTATGTGATTCGATAAATGACAACCCAAAGAGTCCTTGGCAGCGCGAAATGAAATTAGAAAGGAGTTTCTAATTTGCATTATTTGAGTTATACATTTAAGGATCGAAATACATATAATTAAATAAAATAAGACTTGACAAAGAATTCCATATCTTATATTTAATTGGGACATTGTATGATGGAAGGATTGAATTGTATGGTAACTATTTACTCAAAGGTTATTTTATGATTAATGTTGAAATCTATATTATCCGGAAAGTCGTTGATCGCTAGGAGGCTTATCCCATTGTAGAATAAATATTATTTATTTAAATAAATTAATTATTTAATTTATTTATTTAAATAAGATTAAATTATTCTAATTGATTTATTCACAATCGGTTTAATATGGAGAACCTAAAGGGTCACACCATAAAAGGAAGAATAATTATTTAAGAAGTTAATGGCATAATCGTAATAATATGTTATGTATATTTAATTTAATCTATGGTGATAGAATAAATTAAATAGCTTAATATTATTATTTAATATTTTAGAAATATTAAATATAAATTAATAAGAGGAGTCTTATTAATATTATTACAATTATTATTATTTTAATTTCTAAAAGAGTTTAGGAATTAATTTAATATAAATACTCTCGTTTATTCCTAATAGGATTAGGAGGAAAATTAATTAAAGGAGTTTAATTAATTATCCCTAATAAGATTAGGAGAGCCCATTTTTTTAAAAGAGTTTAATTAAATAATACCTTATTTTAATAGGGTTATTTGATATCTTTATAAGAGGAGTCTTATATCGATATTATGTGGCCTTTAAAAATAGGTATACACAACACCCATTCTGAAATGAAAATACATGGTACAAAAAGCAAACTACAACTTCAATAATACAAATGTCGTGTGAAATACTGATATATCTTAATGAGTTTAAATATAATATTGTCTTACAGACAATATCTACATACAAAATAAATCCCCATCATAATTATTGATTCATTATTTTACAAAATGGTGAGGACTACTAAACAACTCTCTACAGAACCTTCATTCCATACCCCACTAAGACTACGCTACATTCTCGCCTCCACGAGAAGAAAAATGGAACA
Source organism: Panax quinquefolius (assembly GCA_020205615.1). Classification (NCBI taxonomy): domain Eukaryota; kingdom Viridiplantae; phylum Streptophyta; class Magnoliopsida; order Apiales; family Araliaceae; genus Panax; species Panax quinquefolius. Next base: position 367,490 of record JAINUW010000225.1, on the reverse strand, counting down.
ACAAGGAAAATGGTGAGCTCAACTAGCCCAAAAAGAATATTATGACTAAGATAATATACAACAAATTATCGTTAGTCTTCAACAGAGGAAAAATCGATAGAATACAATGAACAACAAGTTTCGGATCAATATTACATGAATGAAATAATAATTCATAGAAGAGTTACGTGAGAATGAAATCTACTATAATCTATGAATTTAATGATCCATCATCAATATTTTATCCCCGTAACATCAATCAATATACATCCGGAATCAAATATTCATCTTTGCACTACGAGGCCAAAAGATATTCATCGATTAGTCATGTTCATTTAAACACTGCTCATCTTTTTACTCTACAGGCCAAAGATATTCTTCAAATCATTCATCTTTGCTTCTGAGCGCCAAAGATATTCAATAATATCATCATTTAAGGCGAGGATGATGAAAAATATTTTTTTAAAAAGCGAATCCAATGAAACAAAATGACAAGGATTAAGGATTAAGGATTCGTACTTGGTTTTATCCACATTCAAAAATACCTCAAAATAATCATAAGTGGTCTAAAATTCAAGAATGATCAAAACATGGATCTGATCAAAGCTAGTATCCGAATAGATATTTTAGACGAAAAGAAGAAATTTTATTTTTCTATTGAATAGTCTACAGTATCGTGAATAGTCTTGTATATCGTGAATAGTAACTCAGAACACCAAAAGATAGAAATTCCACAAAAACATCTTCACGCTTTCATAATAGTACTGCGTGAATAGTAACTCGTGAATGAATAGTGACTTCATGAATAAACTCGTGAATAGTAACTCATGAATAGTAACCCATGAATAGTAACCCAGACATGAAAAAAGTTCCAAATTTGATAAAAACTTCAGATCAACATTTCAAAGATAATGATATTGAAGAAATAATATCATTTGAGAAGAAAATAACATCCCTTACCTCGAAAGATCGAGACTTACAATTTGAAACAGGATATAGGCTATGACTTGAACTTGCACCGTATAGCAATACTCAAAGTATACTCAAAATACTCACAAGAATACGCTCGATAATATAGAGAGAAAAACTTGAGTTTAAAGTGTGTTTTCAATTCTAACCCAAGCACCCTATTTATAGAAATTGCTTAGAACACAAAGCGAAAAATTTAATAAATTAATATATATATATATATATCAAATTCATACGCCAACCTTAGAATTAAGATCCTAGCATTTCCCACATGCCACCTTCTAGAAAGAAATGATAAAAACGTTTTCATAAAATAAATAATTAAAACTTACAAAAATTAATTATTTGAAGCTTCGAAACTTCAATAATTCATAATAAATAGCCCTTTCATCAGAAAATTCGAATCTAGCGAGTTTTATAGGAAATTCAATTCTCTACAACTTTGCGGAAGAAAGTTTTTCCAAATTCCAAATAGAAATTGGCCAAAATCCACAAACAGGCGATTTTACGGTATATAATCAAATTTCAATCGATAAATGGGGTCCAATGACATGTTTTAAACATTTATTGCAACAAAAATACTCTTCCTCCTCAGATACTCATATATCCCACATTCGTTGTAAAAATATCACCGTTAATATATTATTAAAATAATATATTTAAATGAATTATTTTATCGAGAAAAAGATAAAATATTAATTTTCAACAATTGTCATTTTAAAATTTTCTCCATCTATATCCACATAAAATCAATATTTTCCTCATCATATAAATCAATAATTAATTATTCACAAATAATATTACGAGAATCACAATATTGACAACCAGTGCGGTTCCTGTGAAGAGGGGCTTTCCAATAAGAATTTCTTCACTCTTTGGCGGCAATTAGGTGACCAAACCTCTCCTTAGGTAACTTTCTAGACATTGCCAATAATGTTATCTAATAATATTATTCAGATAATATGAATTATTGCTTCGATAATGAAAGATCTTTACAGTAATGACAATTATTGAAACAACAACAATATAAAATATCAACGCAAAGAATTATTAACTCGATAAAATCTTTGAGCAATAATTCATAACCATTATTGAGTAAAGTGCCTTCACGTAAGAATCAATAATTGGTGCAATACTCACAGTGTCTTCTTGTTCAACAACGCGTATTAGTGTGTTTTAACCAAGGGTATTTTAATAGATAATAAGAATAACTACGCCAGTTATTTAAAAACAACTTATATTTGTCGTTTTCTTCATCCAATCACTTTCCGTTATGGGGCCCACACATGGTCACTACTGGTCGTAAATAAAATATTCCCGACATCATTTAATATTCCACGACCAAACGAATATTCCCCGACAATAATGAATATTTTATCACCACTTGCTTATTTAAAATATTTGCGCATTTTACCCCTAACTATCCACATTAATCAAATCAACCCTTACTATTTCAAAATAATAAATAAAGGAAATTCCTTTTTATTTAAAAATTTCGGGGTCTTACAACCTCCCCTCCTTATGAAATTTCGTCCTCGAAATTGACGTCACGCACTGTGTTTTGAAAAGGTGAGGATACCTCGCTTTCATTTCCGTTTCCAACTCCTGGTCATTTCCTCTATATAGCATGATTCCTCCACAAAACTTTAACTTGTGGTATAACCTTTCTTGCGTAGGACATGCTCCTTCCTATCCAACATCTTGACAGTACCTCCTCATACGTTAAGTCTTGGCTATCTCGTCCGGTTCTAACTCTATAACGTGGTTCGGTCTTTCACATATTTACTGAAGATGAGATATATGAAACACATTATGAACACGAGACATACTCGGAGGTAACGCAAGTCTATATAGCTACATTTCCTACTTTCGGTCGAGAATTTGAAATGGACCAATAAATCGTGGATTGAGCTTTCCTCTTCCCAAATCTTTTAACTCCTTCCATGGAGAAACTCGCAAGTCTATAAAGCTACATTTGGATCTTTTCTGGTGATCATACGTCTTAACTTCGGGTCCCAACAATGTTGCTTCACCCACCTCATCCCAACATATTGGAGAATCGACATTTTCGTCCATATAATGCTTGAATGGAACCATGCCTATATTTATTTAATAACTATTGTTGTATGAGAATTCCACCAACGGCAATACTTATCCCAACTTCCTTTGAAATCTAGGACACGAGTTTTAATATATCTTCAAGAGTTTGAATAGTCCTTTCTGATTGCCCATCCGTTTGAGGATGGTATGCCAAACTGAATCGTAAATTCGTGCCTATAGCTTTTTACTAACTAACCCAAAATCATGAAGTGAATCTTGGGTCACGATCTAAAACTATGGATACTGGCTTGCCATGCAATCTCACAATCTCATTTACGTACATACGAGAAAGACGTTTAAGGGAATAAGTCTCTCGTATCGGTAAGAAATGAGCAGACTTGGTTAATCTATCAACAATAATCCAAATAGCATTGATGCCTTGAGAAACCGTAGGAAGACCCGTAACGAAATCCATAGTAATGTGTTCCCCACTTCCATTCCTAAATCTCAAGTGGTTGCAACGGACCCTTAGGTACAAGATGCTCCGCCTTTACACGTTAGCAAGTTAAACACATCGAGATAAACTTTGCAATCTCTCTCCTCATATTGCTCCACCAAAATGTATGTTGAAGATCATAATACATTTTGTACTCCCAGAGATGGATTGCAAATGGCGTGTTATGCCTCCATCATAATCTTGTACTTCAAATCGTAGTCGTTAGGAACACAAAGTCTAGAGTGGACTCAAGTATTCCTTCTTCATCAATTCTCGCTTAGGAATAGCTCCTTCTTGTACTTTCTTCTTCTTACGCATCGCATCATTTCCTTCGGGTGGGTGGCTTGCAACCTTAACTTTTTCTATTAAAGTTGGCTCTGTCGTATACTTGACATCATCGCTTTTCGTTCCGCATATAATCTTCTACTCATCGCGTCATTTACCACGTTCGCTTTTCGGGATGGCATGATCGAACATGTCTTTGAAATGAGTCTCTCTTGAGTTCTTGAAGCTCTTCCCACATTCCTTGCTCCATTCGAATTTTGTATCTCTACGAGTCAATTTGCGTTAATGGAATAGCGATTCGAGAATATCCTTCAACGAATCTCCGATAATAACCAACTAAGCCTGAAAGCTACGTCTTTCGATAATCGACTTAGGTTGCTCTCAACTCGTGACTCATATCCCAATCTTGGATAAGCGTCCACAATGACACCTATCGATTTACTTATCGCATACGAATATGACGTCCCTACAGAGAGTCGGCAGGTGAATTCCACAAAGGAAGTCACAAGATAAAGGCTCGGTACCAAATTCTATAGTTGAATTTTTAACTCACGAAGTTCAATAGAGCCATTCGATATGAGATTTTAGAAATGAGTTTTGTCGGGTTCAAAGTCGATACAAAATTTAATATCGAGCTTTGGGAGTAAGCGAAATTCTTCAGAAATACGTCGGAAAAATCAATAACAACAGGAATATTATTCAAATCGACGTGTCTTTATTCAAATCCATAACATGGACTAAGAAAACTTGACATCCGTAATAAACGAATGACTTCATGGCTTGATATGAAAATGTTTGACTACAATGGTTTGATTGCTTGAATTGAATAACGAGTTTGCTTAGGAATATGAAAACTAACAACCTTACAAAAGCAATCAATTTGGCATGATGAGTAGTTAACCCTAAAATCACATCAAAAGCAAATATCTCTATAGAAATAAGGTTTACAGTAATGTGATAGTGCCAACTTGAATCAAGCAAGATTTTTAAACAACGGATGTAATGAAAGTTTCTCCCAATGGAGTCTCCACAGATAGGTCAAAGTTTAATTTCTCCGTAGTCAAGTTCAAACGTTGAGCGCAAAGTAAGAGAGATAAAAGAATGGGTAGAACCAATATCTAGTAAGGTATATACTTCGCAAGAATTTATAATTAACTAACCCGTCTAACCGTTCGGGTTCCTCGCATTTTGAATAAATCACAACAAACGCTCTTCCGGAATCGTTGACTTTGACTTTTACGGGATGATCTTTTGAGTCACCGTCCCTCATTGAACTAGGTTTCGCTTCGTCTGATCTCGAGCGATATGTCCTTCCTTTCCACAATTATAGCATACCTTGAATCGTTGTGGGCGGTTTGGTGATATGTCCCTCTTTTCGCATTTGTAGCATATAACCGGTGGTCGTTTCTCCTCCCTTAAAACTAGTTGCTCTTGGCGTACGACGTCTTCACATGGTCGTTGTTGAATCTCCTCTTTTAAAATCTCCTCCCACTCGCTTTTTTCTATTTTCACGGCCACGATTACCACCGTAGTGGTTACCGCCTTTGTCCGTATTCTTCTTTCTCCACCGGTTATCGTTATTACGATGATCGCTATCTTGATATGATCCTGGTTATGGTCCTCGGTTGAACGTACTCGTTATCTCGCTCTAACAATCGAGCCTGCTGACAACATCTGAATAGAGAGAAAATTTATGAGAAATGAGATCTTGGCGTATGTCGGGTTTCAAACCACTCGAAACATCCGCGTCATCGTTCCTCATTCTCCACCAAATGAGGTGCAAACACGGATAACTCATGAACTTTGCCTCGTCTTTGGGACACCGCCATCATTATTCTCTTTCTAGTCTAATAAACTCCACTTCCTTCATATAGCCGAATACTTTCGTAAAAGTACTTGTCATTGAATTGCTTTCAAACGTCTCCCACGACATCTTTGAGTGCGGTTTGGATGGGTACGCTTCACGATTCCCTACTAAGTAATCACTCGCCACGTAACATAAATGTGGCGAATGGAACTTCTGTTCTCCGTGCATCCCAAGACATCGAATATCTTGGTAATTTGTTTGACCCACGTCTCGCCTTAATCGGATCCGGCTTTCCCCACTTACGTGGTCCCAACTCTTTGAACTCGCTTGTGTGACCACCCGTGAATTGCTATCATTTCTCCTCATATTTTGAACACGAGTCTCCTCGTCTCGATTTTGCATGAATCGCAAAAGCTTCTAAACATCCCCCTGCTCATCATCTCAGCCAATGGTGTTGTTCACGGGAGGAACATTGCCACTGTTGCACGTTCTCTCTCGTTGGTAAAGATGAGACATCTCCACGGTGTCATTTACTCCAATTGTTAATATTCTCACGACATTCTCAAATACCGTCCATAAAACAAGGGTTAATTAAGGAAATCAATATATCACATAATATCCCTATATATCTTGACCAACTAACAAATAAGCTTAGGTAGGACACACTTAGCGAAGGATTTATTCGCCTCTCCTCCTAGTTCTATTCCCCGATCTCCGCCAGAGATCATATCCTAAGCTCGATACTAATCATGACCCTTATGGTGCTTCAACCACAAAGACCTCACATTGATACTATCGGTTTGCCATCATGAATCCGTCCCCTACTTGAGAGTCGGCTTTGTGCATCCCCCATCAACGAGAAGTCACCAAATGAGAGGCTTGGGGCTCTTTACTTATAGCTCGATACCAATCATGACTCTCATGGTGCTTCAACCACAACACCTCACAATGGTACTTATCGGTTTGCCACAAAAATGCAAGGCGTCCCCATGAAGAGTCTCGGCTTTGGTGCATCCCCATAAACAGAAGTCACCAAATGGAGGCTCGGGGCTCTTTACTTATGGCTCGATACCAACTGTGGCGCCCCAAAAATAGGTATACACAACACCCATTCTGAGTCGCCAAATACATGGTACAAAAAGCAAACTACAACTTCATAAATACAAATGTCGTGTGAAATACGACAATATATCTTGTGAGTTTAAATATAATATTGTCTTCTGTAGACAATATCCACATCTGCAAATAAATCCCCATCATAATTATTGATTCATTATTTTACAAAATGGTGAGGACTACTAAACAACTCTCTCTAGAACCTTCATTCCATACCCGACTTAGTACTTTCTTACATTCTCGCCTCCCCGAGAAGAAAAATGGAACAACAAGGAAAAGGGTGAGCTCAACTAGCCCAAAGAAAGAATATTATGACTAAGATAATATACAACAAATTATCGTTAGTCTTCAACGAGGAAAAATCGATAGAATACAATGATAACAAGTTTCGAGATCAATATTACATGGCGAAATAATAATTCATAGAAGAGTTACGTAGAGAATGAAATCTACTATAATCTATGAATTTAACGATCCATCATCAATATTTTATCCTCAGAACATCAATCAATATACATCCGAATCAAATATTCATCTTTTTGCTACTGCCGAAAGATATTCATCATTAATCATGTTCATTTAAACACTGCTCATCTTTTTACTACTGAGCCAAAGATATTCTTCAGAAATCATTCATCTTTGCTACAGGGCAAAGATATTCAATAATATCATCATTTAAGGCGAGGATGATGAAAATATTTTTAAAGAAACGAATCCAGTGAAACAAAATGACAAGGATTAAGGATTAAGGATTCGTACTTGGTTTTATCCACATTCAAAAATACCTCAAAAATAATCATAGTGGTCTAAAATTCAAGAATGATCAAAACATGGATACAATCAAAGCTAGTATCCAGAATAGATATTTTGGACGAAAAGAAGAAATTTTATTTTTCTCATGAATAAGATCAGATATCGTGAATAGTCTTCAGTATACGTGAATATTGCCGATATCGTGAATAATAACTCAGACACAAAAGATAGAAATTCCACAAAAACATCTTCACGCTTCGTGAATAGTACTCGTGAATAAGTAACTCGTGAATAGTGACTCATGAATAGTAACTCGTGAATAAGAACTCATGAATAGTAACCCATGAATAAGTAACCCCGACATGAAAAAGTTCCAAATTTGATAAAAACTTCGGATCAACATTTCAAAGATAATGATATTGAAGAAATAATATCATTTGAGAAGAAAATAACATCCCTTACCTCGAAAGATCAAGATTTCTAGTTGAAACACCTGGATATAAAGGCTATGACTTGAACTTGCACCGTATAGCAATACTCAAAGTATACTCAAAATACTCACAAGAATACATTTCGATAATATAGAGAGAAAAACTTGAGCTTTACGGTGTGTTTTTCAATTCTAACCTAAGCACCCTATTTATAGGAAATTCTTTAACAACACCAAAGCAGAAAATTTAATAAATTAATATATATATATATATATATCAAATTCATACGCCAACCTTAGAATTCAGATCCTAGCATTTCCCACATGCCACTTTCTAGAAAGAAATGATAAAAAACGTTTTTCATAAAATAAATAATTAAAACTTATAAAATTAATTATTTGAGCTTGAACTTCAATAATTCATAATAAATAGCCCTTTCATCAGAAAATTCGAATCTCATGAGTTTTTATAGGAAATTCAATTCTCTACAACTTTGCAGAAGAAAGTTTTTCCAAATTCCAAATAGAAATTGACCGAAATCCACAAACGGGCGATTTTACAGGCAGGCTATAATCAAATTTCAGTCAATAAATGGGGTCCACCGACATGTTTTAAACATTTATTGCAACAAAAATACTCTTCCTCCTCAGATACTCATATATCCCATTACATTCGTAAAAATATCACCGCTAATATATTATTAAAATAATATATTTAAATGAATTATTTTATCGAAAAAGATAAAATATTAATTTTCAACAATTGTCATTTTAAAATTTTCTCCATCTATATCCACATAAAATCAATATTTTCCTCATCATATAAATCAATAATTAATTATTCACAAATAATATTACGAGAATCACAATATTGACAACCGTGCGCGGTTCAGGGAGAGGGGGCTTTCAATAAGAATTTCTTCTTACTTGGCGCGCAATTAGGTGACCAAACCTCTCCTTGATGTAACTTTCTAGACATTGCCAATAATGTTATCTAATAATATTATTCAGATAATATGAATTATTGCTTCGATAATGAAAGATCTTTAGCGTGAATGACAATTATTGAAACAACAATGATATAAAATATCAACGCAGAAATTATTAACTCAATAAAATCTTTGATAAGAATTATCGTAACCATTATTGAGTAGTGCCTTCTTCGTAAGAATCAATAATTGGTGCAATCTGGTGTCTTCTTTATTCAACAACGCCAGTATTAGTGTGTTTTTAACCATTTGGTATTTTAACAAGATAATTAACGAATAACTACGCTGTAGATTATTTAAAACAACTTATATTTGTCGTTTTCTTCATCCAATCACTTTCCGTTATGGGGCCCACACACACGGTCATTGGTAGTCGTCATTTAATATTCCCCGACAATCTTTAATATTCCACGACCAAACGAATATTCCCCGACGATAATGAATATTTTATCACCACTTGCTTATTTAAAATATTTGCACATTTTACCCCTAACTATCCACATTAATCAAATCAACCCTTACTATTTCAAAATAATAAATAAAGGAAATTCCTTTTTATTTAAAAATTTCGGGGTCTTACATATTACGACTACGTTATTTCAATTGTTGGAGAGTACACCCCTTTTTCTATACAGATAGGAAAAACTAGGGTTTGAGCCAATACCTCTTCTTCTTGAAAATTCTTCTTCCTTGGTGGATCACCTTTAGAGGCCAAACATTTGGGTGGCTAACGTTGATCAAAGGAAGGAACCAAACCCGGTGGATTCAAGTTGAACGCGAAAAGGATTGGAGGTGAACTTGTACCTGAGGAAGCTCGATCTTCAAGGGTATGATTTTATTCTTTATCTTTTCGTTTAATTAATAATTGTGCATAAAGGGTGATCCGGGTATATGGTTTGTAAAAATTTTAAACTCTGATTTTTACACGTTTTCGCATTATTTTGCAATTTGATTGCGTTCTTGAATATTACAAACCTAACACCTAGTACATCTCCTTGGGGTGCTCTCTTTATTCAGAAAGAAGAAAGACGGAGTATCGCGACTTTTGTATTGACTATCGGAATTGAACCATGTCACCATCGAGAATAGGTATCCTCTACCTCGTATTGATGACTTGTTTGACCACCGCAAGGCACAATTCTTTTCAAAAATCGATCTTCGCTTCGGATATCATCAATTTGAAGATTAGAATCGAGGATATTCCAAAGACCGCCTTGAACTCGGTATGGGCATTATGAATTCTTAGTCATGTCTTTCGGACTAACTAATGCTCCTCGCGGCTTTCATGGATATGATGAAGCGAGTATTCAAGGAATATTTGGATCGATTCGTTGTTGTTTTTATTGATGACATCCTCATATATTCCAAAAGTCGTGAAGATCATGAGCACCATTTGAAGCTGGTACTCCAAAGGCTTCGTGAAAACAAACTATATGCCAAATTGAAGAAATGCGAGTTCTGGCTTAAGGAAGTAGCATTCCTTGGGCATGTGGTGTCAAAACATGGAGTATCCGTGGACCCGGCAAAGATTGAAGCAATACAAAGTTGGGAGCAACCGAAGTCGGTGGCCAAGACGAAGCTTTCGGGTTTAGTCGGTTATTATCGGAGATTCGTGGAAGGGTTTTCTCGAATTGCTACTCCATTAACTCAAATAACTCGGAAGGATACAAAATTCGTTTGGAGCGAAGAATGCGAGAAAAGTTTCCAAGAGCTTAAGAGGAGACTTATTTCGGCACTGTTTCTAACAATACCATCCGGTTTCGGATGGATTTGTTATCTACAAATGATGCTTCGTGCAAAGGGTTGGGATGTGTTCTCATACAACGTGGGGAAAGTCATAGCTTATGCCTCGCGAAAACTTAAAAGAGTATGAGAGGAATTATCCTACTCATGATCTAGAGTTAGCGGCAATCGTTTTTTTTCGCTTAAAGATATGGAGGCACTATCTATATGGGGAGAAAGTGGAGATATATTCAGATCATAAAAGCCTTAAATATTTCTTCACTCAAAAAGAACTCAACATGCTGGCGCCGACGTTGGCTCGAGCTATTGAAAGACTACGACCACACTATTCAATACCATCCCGAAAAGCGAACGTGGTAAATGACGCCGCGTTGAGTAGAAGATCATATGCAGGAATGAGTGCGATGATGTCAAGTATACGACAGAGCCAACTTTAATAGAAAAAGTTAAGGTTGCTCGAGCCACCCACCCTTGAGCCGATCGTATGAAGAAGGAAAGTACAAGAAGGTGCTATTTCTAAGCGAGAATTGATGAAGAAGGAATACTTGAGTCCACTCTAGACTTTGTGTTCCTAACGACTGATTTGAAGTACAAGATTATGATGGAGGCACACAATACACCATTTGCAATCCATCACGGAAGTAATAAAATGTATCGTGATCTTCGACATACATTTTGGTGGAACAATATGAAGAGAGAGATTGCAAAGTTTATCTCGATGTGTTTAACTTGTCAACGTGTAAAGGCGAGCATCTAGTACCTAAGGGTCCGTTGCAACCACTTGAGATTCCAAAATGGAAGTGAGAACACATTACCATGGATTTCAGATTCGGTCTTCCTACGATTTCTCAAGGCATCAATGCTATTTGGGTTATTGTTGATAGATTAACCAAGTCTCGCTTCATTTCTTGCCGATCACGGAGACTTGTTCCTTGAACGCCTTGCTAGTATATATGTAAATGAGATTGTGAGGTTGCATGGCATGCCAATATCCATAGTTTCGGATCGTGACCCAAGATTCACTTCAAGATTTTTAAGGTTAGCTTGCAAAAAGCTATGGATACGGATTCTGATTGATTGATTAAGCATACCATCCTCAAACGACGGACAATCGAGAGAGGACTATTCAAACTCTTGAAGATTTATTAAGACTCGTGTCCTGACTTCAAGGGCGATTGGGATAAGTATTTACCATTGGTGGAATTCTCCTACAACAATAGTTATCGAAGCAAGTATAGGTGTGGCTCCATTTGAAGCATTATATGGACGAAAGTGTCGCTTCTCCAATATGTTGGGATGAGGTGGGTGAAGCAACATTGTTGGGACCCGAAGTTAAGACGTATGACTCACCGAAAAAGATCCAAATGATTCGACAACGATACAAACGGCACAAGATCGACAAAAGAGTTATGCGGATCTTCATCGAAAGGACGTGGAATTTAGTATAGGGGATCATGTATTTGTTGCGAGTTGCTCCACGGAAGGGAGTTACAAGATTTGGGAAGAGAGAAAAGCTCAATCCACGATTTATTGGTCCATTTCAAATTCTTGACCGAAAGTAGGAAATGTAGCCTATAGACTCGCGTTACCTACGAGTATGTCTCGTGTTCATAATGTGTTTTAATATCTCATCTTAAGAATATGTGAAAGAACCGAACCACGTTATAGAGTTAGAACCGCATGCGAGATATAAAAGAAGACTTAACGATGAGGAGGAGGTACCGTCAAGATTTTGGATAGGAAGGAGCATGTCCTACGCCAAGAAAGGTCATACCACAAGTTAAAGTTTTGTGGAGGAATCATGCTTATAGAGAAATGACCTCGGGAATTGAAAGCGGAAATGAAAGCGAGGTATCCTCACCTTTTCAAACACCGTGTGCACGTATGTCAATTTTGAGGACGAAATTTCATAAGGAGTGGAGATTGTAAGACCCCAACTTATTATTAATGAAATTTAATTTTCTACTTATTATTTTAAAATAGTAAGGGTTGATTTGATTAATGTGGATAGTTATGGGTAAAATCGCAAATATTTCAAAATAAGCAAGTGGTTATAAAATATTCATTGTTGTTTGGGAATATTCGTTTGGTCGTGGAATATTCTTCATTGTCGGGAATATTAATATTTAAATGCGATGAGTGCCATCTTTTTTGTGGTCCCCATAACTAAAGCGATTGGATGAAGAAAACGACAAATATAAGTTGTTTAAAAATAACAAATAGAAGTTATTATCAAGTTATCTTTAAAATACTCGGTGGTTAACACACAAGAAGATACGGTATTGCACCAATTATTGATTCTTACGTGAAGAAGGCACTACTCAATAATGGTTACAAAGAATTACTCTTTATCAATATTTTATTTTATTGATTCAATAATTGCTGCGTTGATATTTTATATTATCGTTGTTTCAATAAATTGTCATTACACAAAGATTTTCCATTATCTGAGACAATAATTCATATTATCTGAATAATATTATTGGATAACATTATTGGCAATGTCTAGAAAGTTCTGCATCTAAGGAGAGGTTTGGTCACCTAATCAAGCGGCAAAGAAGAGAAATCTTTATCGAAAGCCCCTCTTCCCTGAACTGCTGTTGTCAATATTGTGATTCTCGTAATATTATTTGTGAATAATTAATTATTGATTCATATGATGAGGAAAATATTGATTTTATGTGGACATAGATGGAGAAAATTTTAATGTGACAATTGTTGAAAATTAAAATTTTATCTTTTATGATAAAATAATTCATTTAAATATATTATTATATTTTAATAATATAATAATGGTTATATTTTTACAACGAATGTGGGATATATGAGTATACGAGGAGGAAGAGTATTTTTGTTGCAATAAATGTTTAAAACATGTTAAACATGTCATGGACCCCATTTCTTGATGAAATTTGATTATAAACTGTAAAATCGCTTATTTGTGGATTTCGTCAACTTCGCTTGGAATTTGGAAAAACTTTCTTCGCAAAGTTGTAGAGAATTGAATTTCCTATAAAAATACGCTAGATTCAAATTTTTTGATAAAAGAGCTATTTATTATGAATTATTGAAGTTCAAGTTCAAAATAATTGATTTTTGGAAGTTTTAATTATTTTATAAAATAAAAACGTTTTTAGATGTGTGAGACTCATTTTACACGTGTTAGGTTGCTGATTTCAGATTCTCAAAGGTTAAGTGAGACAAATTTTTATAAATATATTATTATATTAAATTTTCGCTTTTGGTGTTCTAAGCGTTTTCCTATAAATAGGGTGCTTAGGTTAGAATTGAAAATCACACCGTAAATCAAGTTTTCTCTCTCTATATTATCGAAAGCGTATTCTTGTGAGTATTTTGAGTATACTTTGAGTATTGCTATACGGTGCAAGTTCAAGTTATAAATTATCCCAAATTTCAACTAGAAGATCGCCTTTTCGAGGTAAGGAATATTATTTTTTTTTCATAATAATATTATTTCTTCAATATCATTATCTTTGAAATATTGATATGAAGTTTTTATCAAATTTAGAACTTTTGGTGTTGGAGTTACTATTCACGATACTACAGACTATTCACGATATCACGACATTATTCACGTATACTTGGCATTATTAATCGAAAAATGAAAATTTTCCCTTTTCGTCCAAAATATCTATTCTGGATACTAGCTTTGATTGTATCTATGTTTTGATCATTCTTGAATTTTACACCACTATGATTATTTTTGAGGTATTTTTGGACATGGATAAAATAAAGTACGAATCCTTAATCCTCATCATTTTGTTTCACCGGGATTCGCTTTCTTTAAAAATATTTTTCATCATCCCTCGTCTTAAATGATGATATTATTGAATATCTTTGGCTTGTAGTGCAAAGATGAATGATTTCTGATGAATATCTTTGGCCGTAGTGCAAAGATGAACAGGTGTTTAGATGAACATGACCAACTGATGAATATATTTGGCCTGTAGTGCAAAGATGAATATTTGATTCCGATGATGTATATCGATTGGTGTTACAGGGATAAAAGATGAGCGACGAACTTTTAAATTCATACATAAAAGATAGTAGTTTGCATTCTCTACTTAACTCTTCTAATGAATTATTCTTTCCATTGCGAATATTGATTTAAAACTTGTTGCCTATCAGATTCTATTAGTTTTTTTCCTGTTGAAGACTAATGATAATTTGTTGTATATTATCTTAGTCATAATATTCTTTCTTCGGGCTAGTTGAGCTCACCCTTTTCCTTTTTGTTCCATTTTTCTTCTCGTGAGGCGAGAATATAAATGAGTACGCAGCTGGGGTATGGAATGAAGGTTCTAGAGAGAGTTGTTTAGTAGTCCTCACCATTTTGTAAAATAATGTATCAATAAATGTAATGAGGATTTATTTGAGTATAAATATTGTTCAGAAGATAATATTTGTATTCAAACTCACGCTTTTCTTGTTGTAATAATAAAGTTGTAGTTGTTTACGTACTCATGTATCGACAACTCGTAATGGGTGATGTATACCTATTTTGGGGGCGTCATGTGTCTTCTTACGTAAGAATCAATAATTGGTGCAATACTGTGTGCTACCGTGGTAACAACGCAGTATTATTCGTGTTTTTAACCAACGGGTATTCCAACAAGATAATTGAGTAATAACTACGCCAAGTATTTATAAACAACTTATACTTGTGCGCTTTCTTCATCCAATTGTTTTTCGTTATGAGGCCCCACACAAGGTCATGCTACATTGTCATTTAATATTCCGCGATAGTAAGAATATTCCACGACCAAACGAATATTCTCCGATAAAAATGAATATTTTATAACCACTTGCTTATTTGAAATATTTGCGGATTTTACCCATAACTAACCACATTAATCAAATCAACCTTTACTATTTCAAAATAATGAATAGAGAAAATTTAATTTTATTTATAATAAGTTGGGGTCTTACAACCAGCCACAAAGCTCACCATCCTATCCAGTAAAAAGAACAAATTCATATACATATATACCATTCAGATTTACAATTCTACCATTAATAAATTTACAAAAAAAAAACAACCAAACACAAATACATGCCAATTGAAACCATCTGAAAATACAGAGCTCAAATCTGGAGAGAGAGGAAGTAGATATAAAATTATTCCTATAAGATTGGATCTAAATGGAATTGGAAGGTTATGAATGAAAGAAGTGTGAAGTGATAATTTGTTTGTATATATATATATATATATATATATATATATATATATATATATATATATATATATATAATTTAGTGAGAGAAAATATGATCTCAAGGAAGGGAGAGAGGCGTCCCATGAGAGGCGTGGCGAAGGAGGAGGCGGCAGAAGGAGAGTGGAGCTAGGCCGGAGAGTCAAAAGCGGAACGGAGAAAATGAGTGAAGAGGGTGAAGAAAAATGAGGAAACCAAGAGGGATAGAGAAAATGGCGAGTGTGAAGAAATGAGGAAAGTGAAGAGGGAGTAATCATGTTTGTTTAAGGGTTAAAATAGTAAAATATTCTTACTCAGACATTATAAAAAAAATAATTATCAAACAATATTTTTTCATTCAGATACAATTCTAAACAGATGCTTTATATTATTTGGACGTTTAAACTGTTCAGATCTTAATATTCAATTTTATCAAACACCACCTTAGTCTTTTTGAACTGTTAGACTTAGGAGAAGCCATCTTAAAGCAGAGTAGTATCCGCCTAAATCAGAATGTCTTCAATTGCTGCAACACAGTACACAATGCTAGTTGTGAGCTCTTAGGTTAGAACCTAAATCTATGTCCTATCATGCAATGCTATCGGCAAGTTTTTGAGACCCTATTTTTTAACAAGTGTACTTTTAGACGCTTTCTCCATTTCTCAATTTCTCTCTACCGACCCTCTCCCACTGGCCACCCATCCATCTTATCCTCAATAGTTCATTTCTAATTTCTCCTCCTCCTCTATCAGCTCTGTTAACCGTTTTGATTTTGATTATACTCTCCCAAATCCCCCCTTTCTATTCTTTTCTTTCCAGTAGCTGAAGCTGATCAAGACCAAGGTAACTAAACCTTTCTACCAAGATAACAAAACCTTCATATTAAGGTAATCAATCCACATTCACACCTGCAGTTTTTTTATAGTGCAGTTGGTAGCCAAACCTTCATACTAAGGTAACTAATTCTGTTTTATTAAGTTACCAATTTCTTTTGAATGTAATGCAATTGGTAGCCAAACATTCATGTAGTTGGTTGTCAAACTTTCAGACCAATGTGACCAATTCATACTGCAGGTGTGGAGGTAGATTGGTTACTTTGGTATAAAGGTTTGGTTACCTTGATATAAAAGTTTGGTTACCTTGGTATGAAGGTTTGGTTATCAACATTATATTCACTCTCTTATCTCTTTCTTTTATATGCAGTGTTCTTATTTTCCTTTGGATATGAAATTATAATTAAAATTTTCGGACATGAAGAAATTGTAAAAAATCAAATATCCACAATTAAGGTTTTAATATCCAAATCCGGTTGTTAAAAGGTAAGAGAGGAAAAGGATGTTGAAAGAGATGGAAAAGAATGATAAGGAATTACTTGTTGTTGTAGATTTAAATGATAATGTCATTGATGTAAAGAACCAAGTATTGCAGGAAATTATTGAGGAACAAAAAGGTTGACAATGTTGTGGTTTCAAAGAAGAATGTAAGGAAGAGGATTACGCAGAAGAGAAGTGAATTTGAATTATTTATTTTGAATTCGAATTTGATTTTGTTGTTAGATCCAAGATATTTGAATTTGAATTATTTATTTTGAATTCGAATTTGATTTTGTTGTTAGATCCAAGATATTTGAATTTGAATTATTAATTATGACAGTTATTTCTCCTTAATTTTAAGTTTCCTTATTATTGTGAATTGAATTTTATATTAATTCCCTAAATTAAGGAATCCTAATTGCACTAATATTGTAAATAAATATGGAAAAGTGTATTTTTTTTATAATTATTTTGTTGTTGCACTAATAGTATAATTACTTTTTAGGGTGATTTACATATTTTATTACATTTTAAAAAAAATTACAACAATAGTGCACTCATATAATAATTACATAACTAATACACTTTCATATTTATTTACATATTCTAGTGTAAGTAGGATTCCTTAATTTAGGGAATTAATATTCAATTAGAATTCCTTAATTTAGGGATTAGTTATACACATGGCTTCTTTTCTCTCTCTTCATCTATAACAACTGCAGTTAGTCATCACCCTTTTTCTTCATTCAACGTATTCTATATATATATATATAGGAGTACTTGATAGTACAAAATAAATTGAAATCTCAAATATGTGAATCCAAAATGGAAAACTCCTCGCTGGATGATTAAATAAGTCCGGCCGCATGCTTCTTTTTGAGGTGGTTCTTTGGATGGAAATGCCTCTAACTTCATTGGGCGATGTGTTGCTACAACCATGTTTCGAGTTTGATTTATGTCTTTGCCATTGTCGAACAATTCTTCGTTGTCTTTGCATGATTTTATTTATAAATCAGTGATGTATAAAGTAACATTTAATTGTTCCATCCGCTTTGTATTTTGTTTTGGCTTCTTCGTTGACATCATAGGTCTATCCCGTGAAGGTCACTCTATAAGGTATGCCCCATCAATCATGTATATTTTCTTTTTAATGCGCTTTAATTTTGAAGGTATGCCCCATCTCACCTCTATTCACGACAAATCTTCAATTTTTTATATATCATAGATGGGTTCCAAGGTAACTAATTCAGGTTTTATTAAGTTACCAATTATTTTGAATGTGATGCAATTTGTAGCCAAACCTTCATTCAAATTGGTTGCCAAACTTTCGCACTAAGGTAACCAATTCATACTAAGACACCTTCAATTTTTTCACCTTTACACATTCAATTTTTTCATATTGCGTTGGGTATCCAAGGTAACTAATTAAGTTTTATTAAGTTACCAATTATTTTGAATGTGATGCAGTTGGTAGCCAAACCTTCATTCAGTTGGTTGCCAAACTTTCAGACCAAGGTAACCAATTCAATTTTATTAAGTTACCAATTTCGTTTGAATGTGATGTAGTTGGTAACCAAATCATTCATACAAAGGTAACCATTTTATTATTTATGAGAAACAAAATAGTTATAAAAAAAAAATTCGTAACATTATTAAATACATTTATTTATTTTTAAACTTTTGTAGGGCTTAATCTTCTTCTTATTCTCATTGGCGTTTTGACAACGGAGATTTGCCATGCTGTGTGGCGGAGTATGTGAGGTGTAATATAGCGGTAAATGGTGGACTATTATTTCAAAGTGTATGTGAGGAGATGAAGATTTGAATTTGAATATTTAAATTTGAATTATTATTTTGAATTTGAATTTATTTTTGTTGTTAGATCTAAATATTTGAATTTGAATTATTAATTATAAGCTTTATTTGTCCTCGATTTTAGGTTTTCTTATTAATGTGAATTGTACTATTTTTGTTATATGGGTTCTCTTTTTGTAATTAGTTGGTTGATGCACTTTTCTTGTAATTATTTTCTTTTTGTTGTATACTTATGTAAAGAACCCTACTTTTTAAATGTTGTATATTATAGTAAAAAGACCCGAAATAATCCATTTCTAGGCCCAAGTTTATTGCTACAAATTGTGCAGTATTTTATTTCAGTTGGGCCGGCCCAAAACATGGCAAAATCGAGTTTATTGTCGGTTGTTAAGACATCCTTTTGACATTTTATTTTAGGACGAGGAGGTTTTTGCATTAAAAAGAAAAAAATAAAATTGTTTTTATTATTAATTAGAAGATTTATTATTTATAAAAATTAAATAAATCGCATCAGTTTAAAAATTTATCAGATTGACGGTAGAAAATATTATGCTTTGAAAGAGAGGGAGTACATTCTAGAAAAAATCTCGGTCTCATCTTCGAAATTATAGTCAAACAACTAACAATAATAATTTAGTTGATCATTTCAAGGGTAATTTGAACATTAATTTTTTAATTCTCAAATACAAATTATGTAATTATAATAATACATGTTCAGATTTAATGAATATAATTATAATTTAACATATATATATATATATATATATATATATATGTATGCATGAATAAATCTTACAATTAAGTAAAAGAAAATTATAAAAAATTTCATGTAATATATATATAGGAAAAATATATGTAGTGATTTTGAAATCGTCATTATATTATTCCTGAATTATACTAAAAAATTAAATCATCATAAATCTCAATTGTATAATATACATATAGTCCATATATATATATATATATATATTATATATATATAATTTAAAAGAGAAAATGAATTAATTTGAAACTTGTGACGATGGAGAGACATAAGTAACATTGTTAAAATGTCTTGATGGATGTGTTTGACAAGACACAAGGTCAAAGGAATACATTCATGAGCATTAATAATAGTTTTCCTAATTAATTTTTTATCTTCAATTTTGAAAAATGCATTAACAAATCATTATCTAACAGTTTTCTTATCCTTGTTTGACTCTCTATTTTAATCCCTATATAGGATTTTATTCCTCAGAATGAGGGAGTCAAAAGACCATTTTTTATATATACAAAATGACAGTTTATACCCTCATTTAAGTGGACAACTCATCAATCATACACATTTCGACATTTTTTTATTACTTCATTTTCAAATTACAAACTTAATATTGACTTATATTTTAAAAATTAATTTCAAACATATTCAAATTTAAAACTCGATATAAATTTATTTAATTTATGTCAACATAATTATAAATATTATAAACGTAATAATAATTATAAAATTTATTATTTTTAAATTTTAAATAAATCATATTAAATTTAAATTTAAAATATCACAAATTAACTTTTAAAAGTTAATATTAATCTTATGTACATTCATTCAATACTGCTTATAAATTACTTAAAATATAAAATAAAATAAACATTATTTTACATTGAAATATAATTGATAAATTATACTCTCTCTTTTATAAATTATAAGATTATTATTAATTTGATATTTTGGTTATTGGAAATTTTAATTTTTAACTTATAAATTTTAAATTTTATTATTTAAGGAATTAATATAAGGAACCGGTTGGTTACATAGTGAAAAAAATTGAATCTCTATTTTACAAATGATTCAATAACACTGCAGAGTAACGATAAACATAAAAAAAACTGATACGAATGCTCTAACCAGTAACCACTCCCTTAATTTGATATCAATTTGACTAAAATATGCAACAGACAAAGAGAGGCAGGCTGGCTGGCTCACTCAAATTAAGTAGTATTGGCCTACAATACAAAATGAAGCTAATTTATTCCTCACAAACTCCACAAAAAGCCCAATCTCATGGAGTACTCTTGCATCGGCACCATTCCTTATCAGTGGTGGAAAGAAGAGCCAGAAACTCGTCAGCACCACAAATCCAACCGTTAATCCCCTCCAAACAATCCCAGGCAACTCCTGCCCCGCCCCAACCCCAACCCCATTAATCTTCACACCAACCTCCGCAACGACACAAACTCCGTGGAGCACAAAGAACAACGTCATCTCCCACGTTGGTTTCACGCGTGTCACGTTGTAGAATAAAAGCTCGTGCATCAATCCGGATACCAAGAATGCCGCCAACACTGCCGGCAGCGGGGCCCACCTCCTCCCCACTAATTTCGCCGAGACTCTCCTCACGGGTTTGTATACGGTGTCACGCAGTGTACTGGTTACCGTGAGGTTCCACCTTTTCCCCCAGAAATCTTGGAGGGAGGTGGAAAGGTAAGGCTCATCGGACGGCGGCTGGAGCTCTAGCCCAGACAGGGCTCGAACCATTGCGCTCGATAAAACAACCAGAATGTCTATCAGGAGGAAGCACAAGCAACAATACAACACCAAGATGATGTTTTGGTGTAATTTTTGTTTATAATTATACAAAACCCGCACCAATATTGCGAATCCCAAGAACTCTGTAGCCAGATTTAGAGGGAATTTTTTGAGGTTTTTGGGAGATGGGTTGTTGATATGGTTGATTCTGATGGGGAGAGAAGCTATGGAGATGAAAAAGAGAAATGATCGGGGGGATGAAAGTGGACCCTGATTGAAGCAGAAAAGGAGGAGCTTGAAGTTTGAGAGCCATGTGATGAAGAAGGTTACGAGGGCTGTGTTGAAAGCAGAGGAGAGAGAATATGGGAGGATGGTAAAGAGAGAGAAGACGGGTAGGAGAGAGAAAAGCCTCAACTTACCGGGCGGGATTTTGGATGCAATAAAGTAGCAGTAAGAAAGAGAGGGTAGGATTAAGGAGCATACATAGCTTAAGTTCTTGATTTCGCCTTCCATTTGATCAGAATTCAGACAGACGCCTTTCTTCTCTTTTTATTGGGCGGGCTGGCTGGCTTAGCTGATATATATGCAGGCAGGCAGGCAGGCAGGCTATGTTGATTGATCAAGTGTATGAAATGTTGGATCAACTCAACTGTTGCGCGCTATGAATTGTTGGATCAACTGTTACTTATTTTTTGATAGGCGGTGAAAGAACTACTTTTATATCAACAGCCAGCGAATAAATTCTTTTCCCCTCTCTCTCTCTCTAAATGCAGGATCGATTTTATTTTTTAAAGTCAGTCTATACTTCAATTTAATATTACTTTTTTATAATTTTATCAATAGTAAACTATCAAAAATATTATTAGTTAAATAATTTACTGTTTTTAATAAATAAATGAATTTATATGCCATATTTTGGACTTATCTTGCAAGACGATATATATATATACAGAATGAATATGGTCCGGACTCTCAGACCTCATCAAAAACGGATTTTTTTTTAAAACAACTAAAAAAAAATATTTAATATTTTATGGAACTGAAATTTTTTCATAATATAATGTTTTGGGCGTATTTTGAATACCTATACCAAAAAGTGATGGTAACATACATGTTTTGTTATATGTACCAAAATCACACCCAAAACTGTACCCAAATCACACCCAAAACATTGTATTATGAAAAAATTTCAATTCCATAATTATTTATTTATTTTTTTTAGTTGTTTTAAAAAAAAAACAAAAAAAAATTTAAAAAAATCCGGACTTTAGCTCCATCCCGGACGTCCGGATGGATCTTCCCCATATATATATATATATATATCTGGGGAGATCTAAAATGACCAAAAAAAAAGAATCATGAAATGACCAAGCAAAACACGCGAGCCAGAGTGCAGGTTGGAAAAACACGCAAGGTTGACCCTCGAAATTCATGTTGTTTTATATCTTGGTCATTCCTTTTTAATCTTTTTAGATCCTCTCCAGATATATATATATATATATATATATATATATATATATTTTTTTTTTATTTTTTATTTTTTTGTGTGTGTAGCTATGGGGACCGGGTAATATTATGCTCTTTTTAAAAAGAAAAAGGTGGAATTGTATTCCTTGCTAATATATATAATATATCTCATGTAGTGCTGATGAGTCAAATCTTGATTTTGATTTGATATGTATGCTTCAATATAGTAATTTATTAGATCCAATAATTCAATAAGTCAAATCATGAATGTGATATGATTTAACTCGTCGTTCAATTAAAAAAAATGTCAAAAATAATACACGATCCTTTTGTTGAATCCGGTTAACATAAAATTTATTTTTTGATAATTTAATCAATTGACCAATAGAATATTGACACATATAAAATTCGTCTGTATGTCAACACTCTATTAATCAATTGACTAACTTACCTAAAAATAAACTTAATGTTAACTACTTCTCCTTTTGTTGGTTCCCCGTATAATACTTGCATCAAAGGACGGAAAGAAGTTGGAGCATTGACCTCTAGAGAAATACCTTTTTCTTTTTTTGTGAAAAAGTAAAAATAATCTGTTTGATCAATTTTTAAGTTTATTTTGTTAAATATAAAAATAATATTTGTATATCTTATACATATTCAAGTTGCGTTCTAAACTGTAGAGTACTTCACCAAGGCCCAATCCAATAGTAGTAAATAGAGGTCAAATGTTTTACCAAAGGTATATATATATAAGTTCATTCTATTGTTTTACTATTTTCATGATATGTAATTTTTCATAATTTCTTTAAAATAAATTCTATTATTTGTATCTTATAATTTACTTCCAAGATTATAAAATGAAATTTGTGACAAAAATATAATATATTTTCAAATTAGATATATATGATATATTAACTTCAAATACTCCTATTATATTTTTAGTAATATTATTACAAAATACTCCTTTCATTCCAAAATTGTAAATATAATTTGACTTTGAAATCAAATGACAACATATTAAACTTCAAATGTATGTGAATTTATTTAATTTTAGTTGATATAATTATTATAATTGTATGATATATAACAAAAACTATTAATCGTAAAATTTATTTCATTATAAACTTTTATTAGTCATACCGATTTTTAAATTAAAAATATCCTCAAAAAGTCAAATTATATATCTAATTTTGGAAGGGAGAGAGTAGGTTTTTTTTAAATATCATAATTTATTTATAAATGCATATATATATATATATATATATATATATATATATATATATAGTGCTTATAACTTTTGGAAGGGAAAGGGAGTAAATGTTCAACTCTTTAGCGAGTCCCACCGCAAATTTGCGTATTAGAAAAAATTGACAAAGTTAGAGGGTGTAATAAATTAAGAGAGTAAACATTCTTGTTGTGGTGTCAACTTTAGCCTTTTGTGATTTGACAATTTTTTTCATGAAATTAGAGAGTGAGTGAGAGAATTAAAAAAATATAGCGATGGATGAAACTAATGGTTTTTTTAGATAGAGATTGTGACAAAAAGTTGAAAAAAATTAGAGTGAGAAAGTATTTAGTTTTAGAGAGATTAAGTGTATTTTTTTTATAATTTTATAAATAATAATACTTTAACAAATAATTTTTTTTAAAATAAGTTGTTTTGTATCATAATCCGTATTGGGGACAGATTAATGAATGATCCATGTAAACTACATGATGAATCAAACCATTAGCTCACTTGACAGAAGACGAGAACATGATCCATTGACAGGCCTGAACCTGTCATAGAGCTAGCGTTTTTATGTAAAAATATTAAAAAAAATTCTAAATTTAAATAATCTTTATACAACCAATGACCACTTACTTAGTTCACGGTATAACTCATTTAGATGGAAGGTCGGATTGTTATTAAGATTAAAGACTAGGCTAGCTGGCTAGGGTAAATTATTGTACTCCAATAAATTAGGACATCCGTGCATTTGCCGATGCCTGTGTTTTGAACAGGCTGGCCGGCCGGCCGGCCCATCATTCCAGCAAGGGCGAGAGAGTGAAGAAACATGTTATGTTATGATGATAGTATAGTATAGTATATTATTAAGCAACCATCTACTGATCTGAAATCATCAGTATACATGACCATCAACCAAGGCAGCCACCGCTATTCAATGTATGGTGGATGGCGACGGTCAACGTGAACAGAAGCTGCTATGCCGCTGTTATATATTGCACCTTATTTTATACTTTTGTGACTTATAATATGTCATATTTGAGTTTGATAAAATTCATCCATGACATAATTTAAGTAAAGATAAAAGCCAGAAATTAATGTCCTCAACGTGGAGAATAAAAAGAGAATTTTATTTGATTTGTGTAGAAATCATTTGATTAGTGTCTATAGTGGTACATTTAATAAGGTGCAAAATTGTTTGATAAAAATTATTTTTCCTTAGTTCCATTTAATAGAAGTCTATTTTAATTTTTGGAACAAAAGAAAATATTGAGTGCTAATTCTAATTAACCACTACATTAATACTATCTAGTATGTAACTTACATATATGTATGTATATATATATATATGTTGATATATATACATAAGATGAGATATATGCATAAGTTTTAAAATATATAATTTTGCACATGTAATTTTCTATCTTCTCCAATATTTCTACAAACAATTAACTACTACAAAGAAGTGTTCTATTGAATTTTATGTGAATCTTTATCACAGATAATTCACCAAGAGCCGATATATATCATGGATGATATCGTCTCAGAACTCTTAAAGAACCGATCGTGGTGGGGAAGCGATAAAGACCTTAGGGATAGCGATCACCCGTGTCATGTCTTCAACAACAATCTTGACTCTACGAAGCTACGATTCTAACAATCTTAAGGTCTTTAATGTATTTGTTAGTCATGATTTTGGTGAGATGGAAGACAACACGGTTTTCAAAGATAAGTGCCATTTTCTTGTATCTATTTTATCAATGAAATTTTTATGATAATTAGTAATATATTGAGATATTAAACTAATTATTTTTATTGATAATTCCTGTTAGAAGATGGATTGTGGAGAAAAATGAAAGTGAAAAAATTACAATTTACATGTTTGTAAATTGATGTGGAGAAAATGAAGAGTCATCATGAAAAAAACACCAAATGTTGATGCTTAGAAATCTTTCTGAAGAGATTATGTCGTTCTTCGGATTTAATTCCAAAAGGTGTGTTTCTTAACATTAGCCTTTATTTTTATAAATGATAATTGTGTATCATTTTGTATATGTATATACTTGAAGTATATGTTTATTTATTATATCATGTGTAGATGATATTATATGTTTGAGTATTATTTTACCTACATTTTGTTGTAATAAATTAATTAATTAGTTTTGTGAGATAAGAAAGTAATTAAATTTTTGTTCATGATGGAATAAATTTAATTTTATGCATATATATATTTTGGTTGTAATATTTTATGAGTAGATAAAATATTATGATGTGTGTGTATATATATATGTATGAAATTTGAAGCAATTATTTTCTTATACACTAATTGAGATTAATTTATTATAAGAAAGTTGTAGTAAAATTTGAGAAGTTTACTTGCCTCTATGTATAACAAATTAGTTGTAAATTAATTTATTTTGAGAATAAAGTAAATTTATGTTCTTCTTGAACAAAATTATGCATATAAATTTGAGCTAATATTTAGTATGTAATATTACTTGGTATTTGTATGCATGAATTTTGAGATAGATTACTTTGCTTGTGGATAATAAATTAATTATAAACTAATAGTTAGAAGAGATATTGTAGAAGTAGATTTGGTTAAAGTAAATCTTATATACAATATGATTTTGATGTTGAGAAAACACTTAGAAATGATATTCGTAGTGTTTTTGGGATAATCATAATTGGTATACGTTGATTTATTTTATGTGTATTTCTTGTCCAAGAAGTAACAAATTTTAATGTGATTATATGAATTTTGTATATTCTAAATGAGGTAAATATTTTATTTATTGACTTTTTATAAATATAGTGAAGTTCAAGTATTTCATATTATTATGATAATTGTCTTGAATTCTATATTTATAATTTTCAAAAGATATAATGTTTATGGTATTTTATGTCTAAGTTGGGATAAGAAATTCTTGAGGAAATACTAATTCATGTGTGTAAATTTTATTTATTTTCTACATAAATTAATTTCGTTTGTGATAAATTAATTTCTTAGAAAGTAAATATAAATTTTATATTTTATTATTTATATGCAAATAAATTTGTGCAATATGATGAGTTGTGCTATAATTTGTATATAATAAATTTTATACTATTTATATAAAGTCAAGTGTTACTTGTTGGTATACTTGAAAAAGGTACATGTATAATTTATTAAGTGCTTATATTAAATAATTTTTTAGATTTAAGATTTTATGCATGTAATTCAGAAAATAAGAACTTGTTTTCTTATGTGGGGGTATTCTAAAAGATTCTTATGCTGAAACAATCTTTATATGAATAACTAATACATAAAATGTGCAAGAACTTATTTTATGTTTTGAGAAGTGTTCCATAATATTCTTTTGTGGAAGTAATATTATATTTATAGGAACATTGTTTCATAAAATGTTAATTAATCTAAAAATTATTTTAAGTTGTGATCATAATATTGTGAAGTGAAATTATTCAATGAGATTTCAATTATTTAAAAGTGTGGGGGTGATTCATTAAGATTTTTATTTATGGACTAAATTTAGCTTTTGAACTATTTGGAGCATAATTTATTTATGTAAGAAATAGTAAGGCTTATGAATTTCATGTTGCGAAATTCAATTTGATTGTGTAGTCTTATGAAATGAAAGTCTTTGAAACACAAACTTTTGAATAATATTGAAATGTGAACTTATTTTACTTAATTAATTCTCTAAGGTCCTAGAAAGTTATAAGTTGAACATATAGCTAGAAAGAACAATATTGATTTGGTGAAGGAAATCAATATAATAATTTGATAAATATTAATTTTATTAGCCTAAATATGATCCAAAATATTTATAGTGATTTAGTTCAATAGTGAGTTTGAAACTAAGTTATAAATATTCAAGTGGATACATATTAGGTGATAATATGTGCATATTAACCTTGAGATTCTATCGATATAGAATTATTTATATGTTTACACTAACAATATAATTGTATAAACTATAATGTGATAGTTTTTGTGTATATTAATGATATGTTGATCATTTTACATAGTATTGTTAACGTAAACGAGTTTAAGAAATATCTATTTTTGTCTTAATGTTAAAAGACTTGTAAAATAGATGTTGTCTTATTATCATATGAAAACATAGTGAGGATTCCAACTAAACCAATTAAATTGTGTTGAGAGGCTATACTAAACTAAGTTTGATATACCTTGAGATTAAAGAATTTAATAATTCTTTAATAGTAGTGGTACACTGAAAGTTAATTCTGATATAGCTATTGTAAATCTGAAGTACACATTCGTTAGTAGGAGCCTTGTGTTTGATATGCAATGCACGAGATCAGATATTACATACAGTTTTAAACTTAGTATACTAATGATTTACATTGGTTTTTGTTAGATCTCTCAATATTTTAATAGATCACATAAGTGTCACTTATATTTTAATGAGGGAAATTATAAATTTACAAGTAGGTGAATTTTCACCCAATCTTGGGTATTGTTTCTTAGATGAGAAAGAAACAAATGAGTATTTCTCATTTCACAATATGAATCTAATGTTATTATTTTATGAGGGAAGTTTAATGGATTAGGATGTTTGTTAAAACATTGATTGTAGCCTAGTCTAAAGCCTCCTATTTCACAATATTATTGTGTTAGTGAATTTTTTTTTATGTAGTACAAATTATTAATCTTGGATTCATAACTGGTTGTGATCTTGAATAAGTATGAAAATATTCACAAGTAGGTGAATATATAATTATATTTATACAAGTAGGTGAATATATTATCCCTTAGTGAGGAATAATTTACTTGGAGTAAAGTAAGTAATATCATTGCTTTATATGATTGAGAAAGCAAACTAATCGAAATTTGTTGTTAAAACATCAAATTGTGGCCACTTCCATTGCTTAGTTCATTATTATGATGTGATAATGAAATTGTTTGTATAGAGCATATGAGATTACCTTTAATGGTAAGTCTTCACATGTTGGTCATAGACATAATTTTTTGTTAAATAATTGATACAATAAGGTATTATAATATTTATCTACGAGAAAGTTAAGTGACGACTTGA
Source organism: Panax quinquefolius (assembly GCA_020205615.1). Taxonomy (NCBI): domain Eukaryota; kingdom Viridiplantae; phylum Streptophyta; class Magnoliopsida; order Apiales; family Araliaceae; genus Panax; species Panax quinquefolius. Next base: position 338,281 of record JAINUW010000225.1, on the reverse strand, counting down.
CTTATCTTTTTTACTAAGACTTTGACGAGATCTTAGTAAGTTTAACTACTTGTGATATGGAACTTAAACCACTTTGAGTCGGGGTGATGGCAACCTGAACCTATTCCTAGGTTACCCCTAGTTTATAGGTTCAATGGAAAAATAAGTCACAGCGATTCTTGTCGTATACTTACTATCGATGTGGTTCCATATGTAGTTTAAGTTAGTAACGTCATTGCCGATCGAGGTCGAAGTTATACTCTTAACAAAGTTGTTGTATTCTTAGCAATGTAAAAACACATGAAAACACTTTTACTATATGAACTAGAAGTGGAGCCGCTTTTTATAGAGGGTCAGTGGTTTACTCTCTTAGAGGTTCATGAAACAGGGTAGCGCATGGCCATATTGGCGCAAAGCAATTGAGAATACTCATCGTGGTAGAAAGATTTTGTGTGTGTGTGACAATTCCGGTCATATCATATAGAAGTAAAGGTTCAATCTACGGACACCTTTAACTTCGATGTGACTTTGAGTTGTTTACACTAAAGGAAGGTTCAATGTTCGTCATACCCTCTTTTATGCACACATGCCTTGGAGTTGTTTGATAGGAAATTGTTTGGATGAAAAATAGTTTTTCCAAACAAGTGGGGGATTGTTATATATTGCACCTTATTTTATACTTTTGTGACTTATAATATGTCATATTTGAGTTTGAAAAAATTCATCTGTGGACATAATTTAAGTAAGTATAAAAGGTGTAAATTAATGTCCTCGACGTGGAGAATAAAAGAGAATTTTATTTGATTTGTGTAGAAATCATTTGATTAGTGTTTATAGTGAGACATTTAATAAGGTGCAAAATTGTTTGATAAAAACTATTTTTCCTTAGTTTCATTTAATAGAAATCTATTTTATTTTTTGGAACAAAAGGAAAATATTGAGTGCTAATTCTAATTAACCACTACATTAATACTATCTAGTATGTAACTTACATATTTAGTATTAATAAGTATGGTTAAATATAGAATTAAATAGTATATTATGTAACTTATGTATATATGTATGTATATATATGTTGATATATATACATAAGATGAGATATATGCATAAGTTTTAAAATATATAATTTTGCACATGTAATTTTCTATCTTCTCAATATTTCTACAAACAATTAACTACTACAAAAGAAGTGTTCTATTCAAATTTTCTCGTGAATTGCTTATCACAGATAATTCACCAAGCCGACATATATATTCTATATAAATGATATCGTCTGTAGAATCCTTAAATGCGTGGGATCGGTGGGGTGGGGGGGGGGAAGCGATAAAGACCTTGGGCGATGAGATCACCCATACGTGCCTTCAATAATAATCTTGACTTCTACGGCTTACGATTCTAACATCTGCCAACCCCATTACCCCAAATGTCCAAGCATTTATGTATTTTTTGATCCAACGGTGGGTAGGGAATTTAGGGTAAATGATGATGAAACTGCAAACACCAATCCATCATTAACCAAAACTTATTATGTTTCTTGATTGATTATAAAGGTAATTGATACCAAGTTATCAGAATTGAATGTTGAAGCCAAGTTTAATGTTACAACACTGACTTCTCTCGACCACATATAATAATATTACTACTATTCCATTCTATTCAGCTTGTATAATAAGCAACCCTTTCTTATCCTCTTCTATCTTTTAATTTTCGGCATCTTCTTGCCACTCACTATGAAGCAATTACTCTCCGCTATGTAATGTCATAATAGTCTACTCATTTTCAACCTGTGTATCGGAGGTGGCATCATCAATAGTCAAGCTTGAAACCTCACCACCCACAGAGGTTTCAATCCAAGGTGAAGGTGCCGGTGCCGCATCATGAGTTGTAGCAGCAGCAGGGGTTGGAGTTGACTCAAAATTAATGGAAGGTGCAGGCCAAGCATCCGGAGTGGTAGCAGCAGCAGGGAATGGAGATGACTCGCCATTAATGGAATGTGAAGGTGATGCATCAGGAGTGGTAGCAAGAGCTGGGGCTGGAGATGACTCCCCATTAATAGAGCTTGCAGGTGATTCATCAGGAGTGTTAATCGCATCAGGAGACGGAGATGACTCTTCCTCTGATTGCTGAAGGCTCCAGTACATGAGGCTGGCTGTAAGCATGAGTATCATCTTTTGGTTTACCTGCCATAACGTTACCATGTTTGATGGTCAAATTAGCGGCACCCTGTTTTCTTTAATCAGACACAAACATTAACTGAAATTACAAGAATCACACGGGTTTGTCATTCTAGGTAAGCACAAACTGCAGTTTTTTTAATAAGCAACATAAACAGGCAAATCGGTACTCCATAGGAATTTATCTCAGTAATTAGCTAATTGCCTTGTCCTTGTGAGCTCTAGCTGCAAGTACGTACGGTCATTACCTGGGTGGCTGGGTTAGCCAAAATACCCAGACACCTCCACTTCATCCCATCACCCCAAACAGAAAAGGAAATGATATTAGGTATTAGGGGAAAAAAATAAATACCAAAGCCTCATAAAAAACAAGTATAAAATTTTCCAGGGGTCAAATTGAATCCCTTCCCACAAACCCATAGTGTATACCCACCCACCCCCTTCATTTCTCCCTAAAAAATGTATATCAACATATGTACTTGCACGTCTGGGTTTTTCTAGTTTTCACTATGTAGAGGCATAACAGACACTTGACCTAAAAAGTTTATATGTACAGCTATTAATAGCCTATTGTACACCTCAGCACAACAGCACTGTACTCAGTAGGAGCACTTGTTCTATCAAGACCCATTTCATATAATGACACAACATTCTTAAATGCAGGACAATATAATTCTCAACAGCAGAAGAGCATAAAGAGAGAGCACAGTAAGCATGTTACCCACACATAAGTACAACTAAACTTGGGTAGCTTTCTTACCTCAATAATGTCCTCTGGCAACAAGAAAATTGAACACCCAAGCTTTCGTGCAACACTGATTATATAAGTAGCATTCAGCTTTTTCTCGTCATCTATTGTATCACCACCAAAAGCAAGTCGGTTGACAAATTTTATTGTTTTTTGGCAATAAGAATACAAAGCAAGAGTATAATAGAATAAATATATATAAAAAGAAATTATATCATTTAATTCTAATATTTCCTCTGCAAACTATTAACTTCATTCAGTTGCTAAGGAGCTAAAGTCTAAAGAAAAGAACACTGAAATTCAGAACTCTAAACATGGACAAAATAAAGGAATAAAGAATGAAATTCACCCCCCTTCGGGTGTTCCTGAGGAATTTATCCCAGTAATTAGCAATTTGCCCTGTCCTTGTGAGACAGGAGGCTGCAAGTACCCGGGGTGTGATTAACTGGGTTAGCCAAAAGACTAGGACACCTCCCATTCATCCCATCACCCCAACAGAAAAAGAAATGACATTAGTTACTGGGGGAAAACAATATATACATACATATATATATATATATATATATATATATATATATATATATATATATAATCCTCATCACAAACAAGAATAAATTCTCGGGGTCAAACGAATCCCTTCCAACAAGCCCGTAGTGTTAGACTAATTTTTAACTTCATTTTCTCACTAAAAAATGTATGTCATCTTTGAGACTACCCTTACTGCAAATAGTAAGCCCTCCATTTTCCTAGTCCACTTGAACAGAAGCTTACTGCTTTCACAAGAATTTTGGAGTAACAGAAGCTTACCACTTTCACCCTTAGTAACAAGATTCCAGTTCACAACCCTTGGCTCTACTGAACTGAGAAGCTCAAGAAAGAATAATCCACTTGAAAGGATCTTATCCTGAAAAAAAGATTTCAGGAAACAAAACCCAATCAATTAGTCATAAGTTGACTGAAACAGCAAAAAGTAAAAAAATGACAACTTCTAACCTTGAAGCTCTCCATTTGAGAAGTTCTGCCTGTGCTTTTCACTTTTTTGTTCGCCCACTTCAAAATATCAGCGTCAGTGATCTCCTTGCCTTGGGACCGAGACCTCAAGTTCTTCAAGAGCTGAAGCATATTGAACCTCATCAACTGCCACAGGAAAGCTGTCATCAAGGTAAAAAACACCGAGTACTTTTGAATTTTAGCCACTCTCTTTCTTGAAACTACATCAATGATAACCAGCTCCACCAAAACAAGAAAGGTCCTGAAATAAGTTAAGTGACAGCACAATATAATGCTGACCAATGAGAGGCGAGGTCAACATCTGAATATAATTTCTGTTCATTCAGATCAGGATCTTGCTCAAATAACTAAAAATTTACAATACGAGCCTCATACAATAGTTTCCATATGCCAGTTCAATGTCTTGCTTAAAAAGCCTGATTTTGTTTTTTACAAGTTTTGATTTATTTTTTAGTGGCAATGTTGCTTATAAATCACAAGCAACATCTGTCAACTGTTGTCATTCACTTAGAAGAATGCCCAAAAATGCCACATCCGGTACCACGTATATAAGGTCTAAATTTCGGCTTGACACAGGGTTCATGACATATCTAAGATTTCAAAATAGCAATAGCATAAAAGCGAAGCAATGGGTCAGTGATGCAGCCTAGATCAGGAAACGAAGCATTTTTAGAAGCTCCTACGATAAGAGCACAATTCAATTGGAAGATTGTTTTGTCTGATTCACCATTAATTTAGACCATTTAATAACACCTACAGAGTTAAAATACAAAAAAAATATAGTAATGTGGAGAATGGGGATGATGCAAGAGCAAGTGAAATAAAAGGTTTACTTCAAATTATAGCAAATCATATGTTACCAGTAATAACAGTCATAAGGAAATATGTTAGCAAAGTCAAACCAGGTTAGACATTCATAACCACCATAAAATCTGGAGCTGAAATATTTTGGGGAGCTTGGGATTCAGCACAAATTACCGAGTATGAGCTTTTTATTCCCTTGTACAAAATCATTCCCGGCTACATTGACTAAAGAAAATTTTAACTGCTTCCCGATCCTAATTACTTGGTTGCAATTCTCTACTTTTCTGAAAGGCATTTTAATAGGAGGCTTGGTCGCCTGCTTCCAATTAACAGATCCAGGGGAAATCTTGTCTAGAACTTCCAGAAGTATCCATCTGCATAGTATTGTAGGTTTCAATGAGCTCCAAAAAGCTCCTGATGTCAATAGTAAGATATTCTGAAAGCATTCTTATTTATTATCAACTACAACACTTCATAATAAAGTTGGATAATTATAACATTCAACAAGAATTATTGATAAGGGTATGGGCACAAAGTATGGATTCGGTAAAATGCAGGCAGGATAAAACTTTAATCTAATATGCATTCTAACTGATTAATAAACTTCCCCACAAAAAGCTAGGAATTTTTAAAAAATTTGGATATCAAAGAATAATCACAAACTTCTGAATAGAGATTGAAACCCACCCATTTCTTACATCCTCAAACATATTATTAACATAAGAAGAAATTCCAAGACTGTTGATCCATAATCGGAAGCATCTCTCTTCTCTAGATATTTGTTCATCATCAGTCATCATCTCTGCAAAAGAAATATTCTTGCTATCTGTAGACAGGCCATTCCTGTAAGGGAGAATTCTACATTGTCAGAACAATCCCAGATTCCAAAAGTATTTGTGGAATCAGAAATAGCATAAACAAAAAAATATTGACCTACTGATGTTTAATCATATCAAAGATAATTTTTTTGAGAATGAAGTGGTAAAAAATGCAACTTCAAGAGAGCCTTACGATAATATATTTAGTACAAAAATAATTCTCTTCAGGTCGTAATACTAAACCACTTGTAGGGCATGTCTAGTAATTTCCACCATACATAACAAAATATGGTATTAAGTTGAAGGTATTTGACTTGTTATTGGTGAAGCCTGATCCAAATTTTAATTCAGAGGTGATTATAAAACTATCCAAAAAGGTAACTACAATTGTATTATGTACGAATTTTCTAAGAGACAATGAAATTGTTAGCCGCCGACCGTGGACTAGCCCAAACGTTTTGGGTGAACCATGTAATTTTTTTCTTTCAATTTTTCTTTGCTATTGTTTTCGCTGCGTTGTAATTCTCTAACATGACTCAATGGAACACATTAAAAGTAAAAGAAGGAACATCATTGTTCGGGAAGACATTTGTTTTAATATTATGCTACAAGTTGATTACCAATACATCATGATAACTCCTAACATATGCAACAGTCAAAACAATGTTCCCAATAAATAGCAAAAGTAACTAGCGAACACACCTCTGATGGAATATTTGAGCAACAAATGCAAGATTCAAATTTGGTGAACCTTCAACAATGTCTGCTGGGGTTAAGTATCTTTTGCAGTCCATTTTCTCTGCATGTTCGAGTACCAAATTTGCCCTTTCGGCAGGATCCTTGGCATCTAAAGTGGCTGGACTGCAATGCTCTGGATCAAGAACATTAAGCAGGTAAGCATAAGCTTCTCCGTCCTACAGCGCATAAATATACGATATTGTAAGTATTTAGATCCCAAGTGACTTAAATATGTAAAGCAGTTCTAATCAGATAGTTATGTGCATTAGCTAATTGGGCACGTATGCTGCATGATACACAAATGAAATTTTTGTAGTTGCCAGTGAATATAGCCATATATGTAGATGTCATCATTTATCAAAAGGGGGAATATAAAGCAATAATAATACTGGAGCATAAACATTTTTGCCAAGACTAATACAGATGCATAGAATGTTCTATCATAGTCACTTGATCATTAGTAGATAAAAATAGACCTGGCAATATAATTCAAAAACTATTGGATCAACCATATCTACTTACAATTTAATGAGTTGTATAACTAGTTAATATACTATGGATAGGTATGGTTTTAGAACTATATTATTAATGAGAAATATAGGTAAAAGTAATTAACTAGTTTTGAAGCATACATGAAAAACACATCCATAATATAGTTTTGTATCTTCATCTCTCCAAAACTTCTCACAAGCTCTTTCTAAAAATATTTAACTCTCTCTCCCAAAAAAAATACTTGACTTTTTCTCTCTAAAAATGTATTCTCTTTAAAAAAAAAAATACTAGACTTGCTCTATAAAAATGTACTCTCTGAAAAATACTTTACTTTTCTCTCTCTAAAAGTGTTCTCTCTCTCTTTCTCTAAAAAAATACTTGACTTTCTCTCACTACAAAAATCTAGTTTCCAATTTTAGAGACAGAAAGCAAGGAAGAAAAAAAGTAGAGAGAGACGGTGAAAAACTAAATTAGAAAGAGAAAGTATATATTTCTCCCCCCCAAGTATATATAATCGCATTTACACTTTAATTATGTACGCTACTACTTTTAATTTAACATCAGTATTAATTAATTGCATGCTAAGTACTTATATTAATGGTAACAGGAAAAAGAAAGAAAAAAACTCATTATTTGAGACGCTCATTTTTGGACCCCATCCAGTCTACTCAACTAACAAATCTACTTCTAGTCTATCTCTCCATTCTCTCCCGCCTGCAACCTGCAGTCTGTAAATTACTTAAAACTAGAGAGTATAAAATTTTATATAGAGGCGGTGTTAAAATTTTAGAGCCGAGTATAAAAGTTTTAGAGAGAGTAAAAATTATAGAGAGAGAAAGTGTTAAACAAAATGAGTGTATAAATATTTTTTGAGGGAGAGAAGTTAAAAGGAAGATAAAAAAACATTATATTAAGTAATTTATTTCATTGGGTCATAATAATAGTGAGCTTGAAATTTTAAAATTGGGTTTACCTATATTGGACCTATAACTATTTGGTTCCAACCCAAATAACCTATATTAAAAACAGCCAAACAGGTTATATGATATGAAACCATAACCATGTTTTGTAACTCATAACCAAACCAAATCCAATTTTTGCTAGGTCTAGATACGAGTCGGTGACTTAGTACACAAATTAATTTTCTCAATGGTGTTCGCAAACTTCTGCTGATTTCCTTCTAGAAGACTTGATAACATCAACATTTTGTAATCTGGAAATTCCATTGTAACCCAAGAAAATCTAAAGAACTACATCAAACACATTTATGGATTCACTTGCAGTATAACTATTTTATTCTTCTAAGCTTGCTTTAGGAGCCTGTGATGCTATTGCTAAAAAATATAACTACACAACTGGATGGGATACCTTCAAGTCAGAAGAGAAATTTGCTACTGATTTCTTGTAGCCAGCTTTCTTGAGATGGAAATTCATCCATTTCAATAAAAGCTTTTCAGGTGCTAGACCCATAAGCTCCTCAACATCCTGCATATATTTATGATAAATTTTGGCATTATATACCAATAATTAGTTAAACATGATCACAAATGAGGGAGAAAAAAGAAACAATTATATTATTGAGATATAAAGCAGTGAATATTTCATTACATTGTTGTCTTCCACCAATTCCACGAGCTGAGGTGTCTTTCTTAGGTTGAGATCTGCCAATAGTTGGATCTGAAGGTGCCACATTTCAGTCATTAAAGGAAGAGAAAAACAAAATCAGCATGCAGTCTCTTTATGAACAAAAGGTTCTAGGCCTCTATGAATTATCTTAACATCATCTTGGTGTCTTTAGTTCGTTAGAAAGGATACCAAGAATGACTATTCTTTATCATTTAAGAGAGCTAAAAATAAATTGATAGAAAGGACAAAGAAGTTTATTTGCCTACCTTTATAATTTGAGAAATCAACCCAAGTACCAGATGAGACTGCAAAATTGAACAAATTAAAAAAGGAAAAAAGAATTACATATTAGAATCCAAGAATACATCAATAAAATACAAGTGAGTACCCAATTAGCTCAAGCTTACTCTTCCTTCAACCAGGTCCTGGGTGCCGATGTTAACTACTGTGCAGCCTATAGCCTTTGCAGAGTTGAGGCAAAGTGTATGATTCTCATTTCTTTCCCATGGATTAAGTACCCGTTTGGTGTTAATAGCTCGTTCATCTATCGTATTCGGCACGGCAACATTGATAAGTTTGCTGTATCAAGCCATACAATAAATCAAAACTACTACAATCATCCATTGTACTGACAAATAGATTACTATAAACAGACAATGCCTAAATACCATAGAAGAACTCCATCTTTTGCAAGATCAAATAGAGCATTTGTAGCTGGATCTATAGGAAGAAATTGTTTTAAGAACGGATCATCCCTGAGATAGCTGTTTATGTGAGCAACGTAGGATGCTTTTTCAGATTCAATGATAGTGTGAAGGAGAGTAGTTGTGGTGGCCTTAAGGAATGACGATGAGTTCTTTGAGTCACCCAATTTAGCAGTAGCTCGCGCTTGTACATTCAGATAAGTCTGTCCACTCAATGCATTTATAAATTACGTCACTTACCATCCATCTATAATTGAAAAGAAGCCCGCCAATTTCTAATTTATTAAGATTGATAGGCATAATAATACCCATCTAAGTACAAATGAATATAATTACAGCCTATAAAGTGCGAGGTTGATTCTTCTTTTCCTAGGGTTGTTTTCCATTAACCAGCTTGATTGAAATGAAGCTAGGATCCAAAAAGAAAAGGGAATTTATGCAGAGGGATAAAGACTCACCCTGAGGAACCCTTCAAAATCAATCTCATTACTCATATCAGACACCGATTCACCCAATATACAGCTAATCTCCTCCTCTGTAAACATCTCATTTGAAGCTTTCAATTTTGCCAGTAGAGGTGGCAAATCCCCAATTGTAACTTTGCCACTCTGATGTTGCTTTGAAACAAACTACAAACAAAACAAAATTAACCAAACTAATAAGCACACTTCAACAACAATCGCAATAATTATCAGAAACAATTGTCAAGTTCAAGAAAAGCAAATTGTACAAACGATTACAACAGAAAAACTGTAAAGATGACTACAACAATTACTTTGGTTTTGAGGCTGCGAAGTTCGACTTGTGTGAACTGGCTTTGAAGCCACTGATCAGAAACAAGAACCCCCACAAAGCTAGACATCTCCTGCTACCCGCGGTTACACAAATTGCAACCTGCGGGGAATCCTAATAATCGCGCAGTAAACTTCTTCCCCACCAAACTGCTATAAACTCAAAGAAATCACCAAGCAGAGAATTTAATGGCTGCTGTCAATATCCAGAAAAAAATATACGAATCAGAAATATAAGTAAACACACAAACAGATGGCCATTGAAGTAGACCTCATGAGTCCAGTAAATCTTCAATTTCTAAGTTTCTAATCCTGGTAAATAAAATTCTCAAAACTAAAACAAGTATTTGTGGATAAACGTTGTTTCCTTGTTAATGAAAATAGTGTACACGAAAAATTAATCAAAACCCGTGTAAGAGACGCAGGAATAAAGAGACGCCATGAGCACATACCAACAGAAACCAGAGATTTATCTTCTAAGCAATGGGGTATCCCGTGTAATAGAGGTAGATGACTGAATGTCAATTCAATTTTGTAATAATATGAAGAAAGATAAAGAAAGGAACAAATATTTTGCTTATTCGGAGGCCAAGAGAGGGTAGGAGATTAGACAGACTCGACTCTTTGGGCTCTGGAAACGCAAGGACCAGCCAGCAATGAGATTTATGTCTTTTCTTTTTTCTTTTTTCTTTTTTGGCAAGAACTGATATTTTCTTATAAAATATTAGTAATATTTTTACATTTCTTTCATAAATAGTGACTCACTGAGTGTTTATATTGAAAAATTCAATAACTCGTATAAAAGTATTATTTTAATATTTATCTAATAAAATACAAATGATTTTGAATTTTCCGCTCACTCAATAAATCATCCGAAATTGGCCAAAAGCCGGGATAAATTTCACCGCAATACACACTTTTGGAGAGCTTTGGAACACATCTAGTATAAAAATATTTTATCAATTTTTTTTTAGTAGATGATGATGTTATATACGCACCTGTAGTATGTACGGTAAACAACTCATCTAGCCTTTGATGGTAAATAAAATTGGGAATAGTTTTCTATTTCAAATTTATTTAAAATCTAGAGATATATTTTTGATTTATTGACAGTAAAAACATGAATTTTTTAATAAATTATTGATTATATTTGAAGTATATTGAATATATCATTATTCAAATAATCAATCATTACTACTCCATATTTATATTAAATATTAGGGAAATGTTTTGAGATTTCTTAAAAAATGTCATATATAATAAAATCGCAAGAAATTCGGATAAACCAACCAAGTAACCGACCCATAATTTATTTATTTATTTATTTATATAATAATAATCAGACCGGCACACATGATATTAATGGCTACCCCTCTTGGTCCGTGTGGCAGTGGCAGTCGTAGTAGTATGATCAATGATGTAAGCAACTTGCTGCTCAATGAACTTGATTGTTTATAAATACAATAAGCCTGCCGCATTGTGATGAAATGAATTCATTTATTTAATAAACAAATTTGGCTGGCGTATTATTAAAGTTACAACTTTACTTTGTAATTTAAAAGATGAATTTATAATTAAATTAATTTAATAAACAAAAAAAAAAGATAGTTCGTAACATAACACAACCAAAGATGAGCACATCAAGATTTCCATTAGAAAATTCGACCTCCTCCATATGCCGGTTGCAGTTGCATTTCATCTCCGAATCATATCTATAAATTTGAAACCAAAATTGTTATGTCAAGCATCTTTCCAGTAAAAAAATAACCCTTAGATTCTTTTCTGTCAACTGCTATACAAGGCTGTGCCCCCGTACATTTATGGTCCTACTCCTCAACTAAACCTTGCAAAGACAGGCAGATACGTCTGACTATGTTGTTTATAAAGGCCAAGGGTATCCTCCAGGGAACTAACTACGTATTGATCTTGTATTAATTCAATTGGTTCGCCAGCAAGATTCAGTAATATTGTTGCTCTATTGTGATGCCCAGTCTTTCTGGATGTCAAAGGTGTAGTTCAATTCCAAGTAGCATTTGTTGTCATCGTCGATGAACTGATGATGCAGATGTGGAGGAATTAATGAGATACAAAAATGACAATGTATATATAAACAAAAGAAGTGGGTGGGGTGGGGGTTAGATTAATTTACCTTGGTTTTTGCTGAATATTGTCCCCTGGCAAAATAACCAGATGGAGTAGTTTCTTCTGGCATCTCATGCGTGTAAGGCTCAGCCTGAGGACTGAATGTTCCAAGCATCTCCTTTGAGCAGTCAACTGAAACGTACGTAGAAAAAGATGATATCATTCAGCTTCCTATAAAAAGATTTTATGTGGGTGATGAAAAATTAATTAATTAGTATATATGTACGTATTACCCATGATACCCGTTTTCCAAACAGTGTTGGTGTATCTGAGGCCGCAAACAATATCATTGCTGACCTTAATGGAAAATCTGAGGTGGTACTTGCTACCTTCCTTCAACGTAAACCACAAGCCCTGCGTGTTCCCAGAATCCGGAATTTCAAGAACAATATCTGCTCTACCCTCAGTAACGATGGCCAGGCTTACAATTTTCACATCAGGTTCTTCAATTTCTACAAACAATTAAGAAAATAAAATAAAAGAAATCTCTGTTGCAGCCAGCCAGCCAGCCAAGCTTGCTTTAATAAACAAAGACGTCACAGACGTATATATATATACAACTCCAATAAAAAAATAAATACCTTCAACAGCACTTGCATCTACACTTCCAAGAAGCTGTTCTTTCCACCTCCTCAAGCTCTCGTCATCCTTGAACAATATGAACCCCCCCCCCCCAAAAAAAAAAAGTAAAAATATTTGAACCAAAAAATTTAATATCAAGAATCAAAGTAATTAACCTTATCTTTCTCAAGATGCTGTTTGATACTCATTTTGGGACCCAACTGTATCCGGGCTTCTTCTTCATCCTCGGTGGCATAACAAGAGGCTTCGCTCGGCTGTCTGCTTATAGAAGAAGAGTGTTTCCCTTGATCTTCCGAATCAGAAGCATCCTCTGCTGATTTTGCATGTTCCTCTCTCTCCATTTGATTGTGTTGAGAAACAAACTGCTCCAATTGTATCACCAAGAATATATATGCACTGAGATTTGAGATCAACTAGTAAAAATAAATTAAGAGTAAGTAGTATACAAAACCTGCAGAAACAGAGAGATGGATTAAATAAATTTGAGTTGATGAAAAAGATACCCCTGATGATGGTTCAAATAAATCCCTGGAAAAAAGTAATGATCATAAGCTATACCAAATAATCCTTAACTAACAGAAGCATCATCATCATCATCATCATCATGAATGGCAAGCAAAATTAAATTTTTTAGATTTGTTTGGGGGTGGCCCAGAGAGAGAATGCGTGCGTGCGTGATAGCAATGTTTGAACAAAATGGGAAATGGTCGAATGGTGATCCGAATATAAATGGAAAGGGATTATAATAAAGGAATGAATTGCGAGAAGAAAAGTAAGTTTAGGCAATGCTGAGTGATTCATAGCCCCCCAAAACCATTAGTCAGAGCGTAATGCTAGGCAACAAATACGCCCCCCGCAACACCATTTTATAGCTACTGGTTTAAGTAATAATATCTTTTCAAATATATTTTCTCTTCTTATGTGATATCATTGTAAATACAATAATTTTCATAATTAACATCAGTATTCTTATTCGCAATTACAATATCTGAAATATTACAAAATTATGTAGCATCACTAACGACAAAATTATATGTCACTTATTTTAAAAATAAGAAATGCTACATACATAAACTATTTTACAAACATTTTACAAATTGTTGATATGACATACTCCACCTCAGTTTTTTATGTGAGGTCGAATACTATATTGAAACAATTTGTTAATCAATATACTGAGATAGAGTATGTCACATCAGCCATTTATAAAATGTTTGTAAAATAGTTTGTATCTGTAACATTACTCAAATAATAATAACAAACTCACACAATAATGTGAAAATTCTTTAAAATAATAATAATATACAATTAATTTGTTAATGCGATTTTTAGTAATTTCGTCAAGTATATAAAATTTGACGTTTACAATGCTTATTCAATATATTTAATTATAATTTCAAGAACGTATGCACTTTTTTAAGAATTTGTCGACACTCAAAAATGTTTACATCATCAATTTTATTAGGGGATATACTCCACGTGTACAATAATAATAATAATATGGGTAAGCTTCGTATGATACCACCCTGTTTGAATTCGCTTTCACTTAATCACTTATAACAAGAAAGTTTACATTTAAACACCCGACCTTTTTGAAGCTTAAAGTCGAAAAAATCTCACCTTTTCCGTCTAACTTAACCGCGCATACGCCGCTTTACGCCAAAAAAGCGCATGGTATGAGTGTAACAGTCAAAAACATCGGTTAAATGTCCAAAATAGCCATTCTTCTTCCTCAAACCACAATCCTCTATCTCATTTCTCACTCCTCAAACCATGGATCTGTGTATTTGAGATTCTGAGCGGTGGATCGGTGGATCTGAGCTTCAATTTCTAACTGAGCGCTATCAATCCGCTATCAATCCCCTCTTCATCTTCATCTTCTTCACTAATTTTTTCATTAGCTTCATGGGTATGTGTATTTGTGATTTTTGTTTCATGGGTTTGCTCAAAATCGAATTGGGTCTGTGATTCGAAGGCTTTTTCTCCATGAATTTGTTCAACAACGAAATGGGTCTTGGATCAGTCCCTTCTTTTTCTTCTCAATCTATCCCCAAACCGTAGTAGGATTCCCAATTTTCTAGGGTTCTTCCCAATTTCAAATCCACCCAAAGAAGTTGTGCACGAAAATATGCATTAGATCTACATTAGATCTACAAATTTTCGTGAAAATCTGCAACGATTGAGGAGGAAGTGAGATGATTTTTTTGAATTTGAATTGAAATTTGTTATGATGTGATGGGTTAAGATGGATTGCATTGATGAATGTTAATTCTGTTGCAGGTTATGCCATACAATACGGCCTGCAAAACTCCACTGTCTAACTTTGAAGCTAATTCAAATTATAAGGTTTTGTGAATAAAAATGTCTTTATTTTGTGTGTGATTGGTCTATTACTTTTTTTTTTCAACTTTCTACATGACCTGGGAATGGAAATTCCAATTGAAAAGATATTTTTAGCTTAGAAAGTGATGGTCTACAAGTGCAACATCCAAGGTAAGCCTGTGGTAACAGATGTTGGAGTCCATGATAAAATCTCCAAGGCCAACTCGAGCAGAAGCCACTGATGTTGCCAATGCGGTTCTTGATGGCACGGACTGTGTTATGCTAAGTGGTGAAACTGCAGCTGGGGCTTATCCAGAACTTGCAGTCCGGACCATGGCCAAGATTTGTGTATAAGCAGAAAGCACAATTGATTATGCGGATGTGTTCAAGAGGATCACATCAAATGCCCCTGTGCCCATGGGCCCGTTAGAAAGCTTGGCTTCATCTGCTGAAAGATTTGGGAATTGAAACAGTGGATTAAATTGTTAATTTTGGCAGCATAATCAAAAGAGGAGATTTGATAACTGCAAGGGTTTCCTTTACTAAGTTGTGACGGATCCAAATATCATTCCTCAAGGTGGAATTATAAAATCAAATCCGGAAACAACTATAAGAAGATTTCTGAGACTTCCTGTGCAAAATGAAATGAATCCCCATCCGGGTAAAAAGCTACGAATGTAAGACCCCAACTTTTATAAATAAAGCATTTAATTTTCTATAAATATTATTTTCAATATTATGGAATAAATTTGATATAACGTTATAAATATGAATATTTATAAATTTTGCAGCAGTTAAAGTTGTTATAAAATATTCGTTTATTTTAAATATTCTTTTCATTTTAATATTCGTACGACTACCAATCATCGCATGACCTCTATTAATCTCAAGTGATTGGTCAGTAGCTAAAACGACAAAATTATCTTTCTATAAAATAACTACGGATGCTAAGCATCGTTAAAACTGCTGAATCGCCTCGCCAGAAAAGACAAAGAATACGCGCTATCAGATAAGAAGACACTCAGATTGATTATCGACGCTACGCCGGTAAGTTTCACTTACTATACTCAATTATCACATAAAGAATCACGTGATCATATCTCTTATATTATCGATTCAATTATTATCACAAAGATTATCCGTCAGATAATACGTTATATTATTAATCGGTATTTACGTTTATAAACGATTAATAATCATTGAAAGATTAAAACGCATTGATTAAAAATAAAACGATTTGCAGAATATTTATTCAATCCTCGATGATATAAAGAAATTACATGAGACGCTTCACAGAATTGATTATTTTACGTACCATATGTCATCATCTAAGAATCTCTTCATTAATAAGAATTACCTTTAATAAGAATTACCTTCATAATACTAATTACCTTCAATAATAAGAATTACCTTCACAATAAGAATTACCCCTTCGCAAATAAGAATATTGTCCTTCAATATTACCAAGAGCTTAACCGCCTCTTCTATTGCTCCAGCCAAGCAATTACCCTTCAAGAAATAAGAATTGCCTTCAATATTACCAAGAAATATTTCGACCCTCTTCAAGTACTCAAGAACCCACCCTCGCTTTTTTTCTATAAATAAAAGTTTCATTCCTTCATTATTTCTTACGAATTCATCAAACTCTGTAGAGAAAGATATAGTAGCAAGAAAAGATTCGCTAATTCACTTTTCTAATATTCATTTTTTTCTAAGTGGAATATTATTCATTGCATCTGTAGTGCTGCTATTCTTTCTTATTCACGAAGAGAATCGTCATATTCCATCGCTTATTATTCTATTTAATAACCTCAGATACGCTTGCTTACCCTATACTTATGACATTCTTCTATTATTCTCGTCGAACATCCTCGTCATGCTGCTTTTACACCGCACTCTGCCCGCCTTTTTTTATTATTATTCTGTTAATATCCTCGTCATGCTGCTTTTACACCGCACTTGCCCCATTTTTTATTATTCTCGTTTAATATCCTCGTCATGCTATACGCCTACCTCTGCCCATCATTTATTATTCCGCATTTATTATTCTCGTCGGAACATCCCGTCAGCCGCCAATTTCACCGACCTTGCCTGCTATTATTATTCTCATTTAATAACTCCGTCTCGCTGGCCTATCGCATTTACTACGATTTCTTTTCATATTCCATTCTTTATTATACCCATTCTATTAAAACTTCGATTTCTATACTCCACTAAAATTAAGTAGAATATCCTCGATATTCAAGGCTTCATCCAAAGATCTTTTCATGTAAATATTCTTCCGATCATTCTCGATTTTACTCTACAAAACAAGATCACGCCGATAATTCGGACGTTAATAATTCCCTGATAAAATAATTTCGAACTCATGCTTTTATCAATTTTATATCATCACATCATCCCTACGCTTATATTACGCTGAAAGTCACCGCATCAGAAATAAGATATAGATTGACTGGTGATGATTACGACTGCAGACTATTCTTGCCAGAATCACGAATCGAATGTTATTAACGATGCGACGAAAGTCATCCGCTACCAGAAATAAGATAGATTTTTGACTTTGCATTTATTATAACCGCAGACTATTCGCCAGAATCACGATCAGAATGCTACAAACGACGCGATAAAATCCTCAGCCACCAGAAGCAAGATCACTTTTGACAAATACGGCATTTATCACGACTATTAATAAATACACAACTATTCTCTACCAGAAATACATTTAATAATCGCTACGCGATACTAAAGTTAATATCCCTACCAGAAATAAGAAAAACATTCAATGACGCTTTAATATTTATTAAAAGTCTAGCCTCAAATATATAATAAATGATTTAAAAACCTTTAAATCATAAAAGATAAGAGATTTTATTTTCTACTCGACTTTTTATAGATTGCTTGATCCGCCGCAGCTTAAACTCACGCCTATCAGATTTTATCGCTTAATATCATTGGGCCGCTAAACGATAATTTATTTCAGATTATCTTACCATAATATTTCATCGAAATAATGAAATTTCACCCTTTCTTTCACCGCTTCTTCTGCGAAACGGTAATATAAATTTGCATTTAAATTTAATCTGAAAGAATTGGCTCGTATGATAAGATTAATGTCCTCACTATTCTCGCTAAATAGCCAGCGATAATAATCAGAATGGCGACTCTTTTCGAAATAGATAATATCTAAGAGATAATATTCAGATTCAAACTCACGCTTTACGTCAGATTGCATACCTACGCTTATATTAAGAAACAGATTTAAATTCTATACCACGATCCGACTACCCAAGATGAAATGATGATACCTAATTTCAAAAACCACAACGAATTCAATAACTCAGATATTATTTGCTCTGCTTTTGGGCCTCCCTTAATATTCGCAGATATATGCTTTATAACTTCAATACGTAGTTTTGATAAATTGCTTAGTTTTTAGTAATCTTGTGATATGATTTGGTTTCGGAGATTTGAATGATTGTGAGATTTATTTGATGAAAACATTTATATATAACGAAGAATTATTGTTTATTGCATTTGAGTTGATTAAGTTCTCCGTTTTTTGTTTGTTAGAAAATGCA
This sequence comes from Panax quinquefolius, assembly GCA_020205615.1. NCBI lineage: Eukaryota > Viridiplantae > Streptophyta > Magnoliopsida > Apiales > Araliaceae > Panax > Panax quinquefolius. The sequence continues at coordinate 319,769 of JAINUW010000225.1, read as the reverse complement.
GAGATAGAACAACAAGCATCCGCCTTCTATATATAACTAGTAATTAAGTTTTATCCAACTTAAGAATGTAGCTTATGATGTAAAATAATTTTTCACTTTAACTCAAAAAGCCGGTGTTTAAACGTAACTTTATCGACTACAGCCAGTTGGTTAAGTTTAAAACCGCCAAACCTCAAAAGCACATCTAAACTTAACCCTAATAATATTAATAATAATAAAATGTCTAGTCATTGAGCTACCATCATTCGTCTAAGAAAATACAATAAGTCTTGGCGGACATGTTTATTGTACATGAATATTGGACATTTTTAATTTTTTTTTTTTTTTTGCTTGTGACTCTTAAAAAATATATAGTAGTATTTATTTCAACAATGTTTTTTTACAAAATATAGTGTTTTAGGTGTAATTTAGATACATATACAAGAAGAATAAGGTTGTAAAGTGTGTATAACTCTGTTTTTGTATATGTATCCAAATTATACTTAAAACACTATAGTTTGTAAAAATTTTAGTTAAAATAAATAATATATATTTTTTGAGACTCACAAGAATTTTTTTTTAAAAATATTCAATATTCATGTCCAATAAACATGTCCGCGTAGAAAGACTCAATAAAAGACTCAATAAAATATACAGCTTAAGAAAATACTACTAGTATTTATTTATGTCACTTTTGCAGGAGAGGCTAAGGATGTAAATTGGTGGTCGATTCATAGTCATAACTCATACGACTCATACCGAGGTCAAGGGTAATACGGTAATTCAGACGTATAAAAGGAAAGAGACAAGGAGGGCAGACGGAGAGGGGAGAAGCAGAGAGAGAGAGGGAGGAGTTGGTTAATTTCTGTTAGTTGGAGACTGGGAGTAGTAGTAAATACTACTACTACTATAGAACTATAATAATTACATATACACACATATGAACGAGTGAGAGACGGTCCGACAATGATATCCGACCAAGACCTAGCACAGGCTCTGGAGTCTCTCCTTCGCCAAACAAACACTAACACTACCTTTTCTTCCTTACACGACGTCGTCCGGCAGCTAGAGTCCAAGCTAGGGTTAGACCTCTCCCACAAGGTCGATTTCATCCGTAACCATATCCACTTCCTCTTCCGCCCTCCGCCGCCACCACAACTCCTCCATCACCACCCTCCTCCCACTTCTCTACAACAAAGCCCTAATTTCCACTCTACTCCCTCATTCACCCTTCACCGCTCCGACGAGTTCGCTCTTCGGCCCCAGCAGTCGGCGCCCCCGCAGGTCACGAATATCGAGGCCTACGCTTCTAATATTATTAGCACCACTACTACTACTGATGTGGCTGCCACTGCCGCCGACCAAACTGCTACTGAACCTACCAAAAAGAGGTCTGATTTCTTAATTGACCGTTTTATTTTGCGTGAAAACTGAGGGCATTTTATTTTATTTTGATTTTTTATATTCCATTATTCGAATTTAATTATTCACCTCTGCATCAGTTTAATTTCCTTTTCTTTGCTTAAAAGGCTTTCCGTTTGTTTCCATCATTTTCTTAGTATACATTTTTCCCTAGCTTGCACTTAAAGGCTGTTTCACACGAAGAACATCTTCATCTATATGTTAATTTTTCTCAAAATATCAACAAAATCTAATAAAATCATAGTGACTATTTGTGATAAAAACAAGAAGTGGATTTGGAAGTGATAATTGTTCTTCTTGTAAAAAGTAACTGGGGTTTAGAATCCTCAAAATGAACCATGATCTTCTTGTTTCTAGTTAATGGAAGTGGTATAGTAATGTCATGCTAAGATTTGTTTTCTTTTATTAGTCGTGTGGTAGAATCACTTTGGTTCGCCAGGATAGATCCCCTATGGAAACTGGAAAGTGTCCACATGGAATTCCCTGATCCATTTTTTTGGATTTACTCAACCCTGTTGGCCATCTATTGATGACCTAAATAGCTTATTGCCACACGTACTGCTTGAACAACATATCAAGCTGCATTCCATGTCCCCTCACTGTGCTATTAAGTGAAGCTTATAGGACAAAAGCAAATGCTGAAAACAAAATTGTGATTGACCTGGAAAAACTACATCATTCAAGTTCATTTATATTTTGTTTGTTTCTTTTTTGGGAGAAGGGGCAGCAGGGAAGGAAGTTAATATCATTATGGGAGCCAATGAAAAATGTCTTCATTGAGTCATACGCATCCCTAAGAAAATGGCATCCAGGATGCAATGTCAATATGGTGTAAAACTGCTTAGTCTAGCAATTTTTCATTGATGATTTCGTGCTTTCTGCTGCATTAATGTATGAGAAGAAGCGTGGTACCAACTAGTGTCTAGTGGTAATACGTACATGACATCGTCATTAGTATCAGATGAAAATTTCTTTCTAGACTGAGCTTCTCATCATAACTTTCCAAGTTCTTAGGCATCGAACCCTTTATATGCTTACCTGAGTTTTTGCACTCAGGATCACACCCTCTCCTACTGGTAATTATCAATGCATTGCAACATGTATGCAGCCTCAGTTAAATACCTTTAGGTGTCAATCCATTATTCTAACCGTGTATCTGCTCTTTTTGGGAGCTTTCTCCTTACTAGTTGCTACAATTCATGTATTCTTTCACCACCTAATTCTTCAGAAACATGCTGAATAACATCTCTAAGAGATCTTTACACATCACGCGAAGTCTTCACAGTTTACTCCCCTCCTATTGTTTTTTTTTGCTAATTGAAGACAAAATTTAAACTCGCACACTACTTTGCCACTGCAATGGTTTGAACTCTCACCCCCTCTTGGTACACAAGGGGTGGAGATAACCATTGGGCCAAAGCCCTAGGTTACTCCCCTACTATTTTTTTAATGTTCTTTTTTTTGGTGCAGCTTTGCAATATTACCATGTATTATTCTGAGGAAAAAATGATCCTTGCTTGTCTGATGGGTGATATCTATTATTTTGTCCCAGTTCTCAAAAAGGGAAGAAAAGGAGAGGTGGCCCGGGTGGCCTCAACAAACTATGTGGTGTTTCTCCCTTACTTCAAGCCATTGTTGGCCATCCAGCATTGCCAAGGACTGAGGTTGGAACTCATAGACGTGTGTAGTTTAATAAATGTTGCGTACGTTTTCCTATATTTTTTCTTCTAAGTCTTTCCTTCTGCTCTAGATTGTGAAGCAGCTGTGGGCGTATATAAGGAAAAATAACCTTCAAGATCCAAATAACAAAAGGAAGATAATTTGCAATGATGAACTGCGATTAGTATTTGAGACAGACTGTACTGACATGTTCAAGATGAATAAATTGCTAGCTAAACATATTATCCCTCTAGAACCATCAAGTATGAATTTAAATTCTAATGTCAAATTAATTTCTACCTTCCTATATTTCTTTGGTGATTTGATGCTTATATTGAACTAGAACTCCAATATTTGATTATTGCAGAACAGCCAGGTCAAAATTCTAAGAAATTGAAGGCCAGTGTTGAATCTGAAAGTAAAACTACCGATACTGTTCCAATAGTGATAATATCTGTAGCGCTTGCAAACTTTTTTGGTACTGATGAAAGGGAGATGTCGCAAGCAGAGGTTTTAAGACAAGTCTGGGAATACATAAAGGTCAATCAGCTTGAGGTGGGTAACCAAATAAATGATCTTGGGAAGTTTCTTTGTTTGCTAACCTATCTTAAAATGGGATGCATCTATTTATTTAGTTTCAACAACATAGAGTTTGAGAATTTTTTTATCTAAGCCAATTAATGGCACATTAAAGGACCTCCCCATTACAGTAGGTATGACACGGAAATGAAGATGAACTGATGGAGATTTGTCAATTTTCCATGATTTAGAGGAGCATAAGATGATGGAAAGGGCAAAAAATTCAATGTAGATGAATGCACCACCATCACTGGTATATACCCCACCAAGAGTTTCCATCTATATCACATGAATAGACTAAGCTTTAGCGTTTCCCTAATTTAATTGGAGCCCAAATTTGTCATTTGTGACCAACTCTGTCCGCTGAGTATCCTGGACTTGAGATGTTGTTGGGGGAGAAATTTTGTAAAATTTCTGAATCATGCCCCGTTTCATATTAATTAATTGTAGATTGCCATGTGTGTCCTGTTTGTTTGATGTGAAACTTCGGATTATGGGGACCATATACTAAGACATAGAATGTTGCGGCAGAGTTGGTTCAAATTCTTATGGACTGGGTTAATTGAAGCACATTACCGTAAGATACAACATAATTGTTGTTTGTATAGAAACTCTTTAATCATTTAACCAATAATTAGAATAAAGTTATATATATGTATATGTAATATATATATATGTGTGTTTGTGTGTGTGTATGTATGTATGTATATACACACGCATTGTTTTCTCTATCTGTTTCTAGTATTTCAATATGGACACTCGCTCAAGCTGCTGCTCTCACTTAGTTCTGTATAAACCTCTATAATGGTGATGTAGGAAAAATATGGTAGTAACCCCTTGTTCAAGTTTGAAAACCAAGAATGTCACCTCTAGTTGCGGGGGTATAATGTTCCTAATAACTGGTTTTGGATATAGTTCCTAAGCAAGGAAATACTGGCATTTAGGATTTATGAAAGGAATAGAGAAGTGATGGGCTTTGGTTACCCTCAATCCATTTTTAGTTGCTTCGTACCTTTTTGGGAATTGGGATATCCCCTAATCAAGCTTACCCAAGTTTGGTCGTATATAAAATTTGCCTCTTTTGTCCTTTGTCTTATTTAAGATGGTTATTGTCAAGCTCATGTTGAAGCTTAACCAGAAAATAAGAGAGAAACAAAGATATAGATGGATAGAATTAGAGAACACAGAGAAAAGGGAGAAAGAAGGAGAACATAGTGAATACTCACTATGTTCGTGAGATAAAGAGAGAGAGAAATGGAGTAGCTGAAAGCTTCACTCCTCAATTCATTAATAAAATGCATAATATCGGGAATACTCTCTTTACACATACATAGTTACTAATTGCTGAAAAAGTAATTCGACTCTGTGTTACTCGGACTCGCCATTTTTTTTTGAGTGAGTACCCGTGGTTTATGACATGACACCTAAGATGGGAAAAGTGATCCGTCTGGAATTCGCCACAAAATCCGGATACGGTAGGTGATTCATCGGAGGAGAATAAAAAGAGACGAGGAAGGAGGAAGAAGAAAGAGGAAAGACCGAAGAAAAAGGAGTGAGAAACTTACAATCTGTGGCCTTTTTCTTCTTCTCCAATGAGAACGAGTATTGGAGTATCTGAGTCTTTTTCTTCTTTCTTTCCCAACACATCGAGAGAACAGAGAACGAGATCTGATATCAAATTTGGATTTAAAATATCCCTGAAAATTACAGTTGGGTACCCCATAGTTTTTATAATTTTTTAATTTAGTCCCCAAGGTTTTTTGAAAGTTCAAAATAGCCCTTGAAAAATTACATATCAGTCCTTATAGTTTAGTTTTCTTTCATTTTAGCCCTGAAGTTTCAGTAGTTTCAATTCTGCCCCTGTTTCTTTATATTTTTGCACTTCAGCCCTTGAAGTTTCATGATAAATGCATGTCTATATGAATTTGGACAGTATAAACATTATTGTTAAAAAATCATAACATACCGTATCCTCGCACCCGTGTCCAAATTTGGATCTATATCCGCGTATCCTCTATTTTTTGACTTCATGTATCTGACACCTAGATTCGTACCCGCACCCGACACCCGCACCCGAGTCTGAGTAACACAGATTTTACTAACCTACATCACTCACATGCTAACTAACCCATGTGCTTACATGTGCATACACAATATCTAATTCTAGAATTTACTAAGTATTATTTCCTTCCCAATTTACCCCTGGCCTGACATTCTCTCCTCCTTTAGAACATTCATGTCCTCATGAATTTGTACTAAAACAGAACAGTTGTAACTCAGCTGGTATGTGTTCATAATTTCCTCCAGCATCAAAGAAGAAGCTTTGGAGTCTACTCATTAAAACTTTTCCATTACAAGGGCTTGTCCGCGTGTTCAATGAAAAGTCTTGCTTTACAATTTCCTTCTTGAATTTTCAGCTGTTGTTCCCCTTGAATAGGGGATACCCCATAGTTTAAAAGAGAGACTCTAAGATCATTTGCACATTCTTCTTTTCATTTTCCATTTAAAGAGTGACCACTTATAGCTGCCAAAGGATGAATCCTCTCCATTCATAGCAACACCAATTCTGCTATCTTGTATTATTTGCAACCTCTTTCTAGAAACATCTACTATTTGCAAAGTAATATTTTGGAAGTACGATGTGTGAAAGTTACTTCCCCAATTTGAATTTGGAAACTTTTGTCTTAAGTAGCGGATATTCTTTCTTTTTCACACCAACTGCTCCACCCCTTCAATGCACAAATATATGCAACAACTGGTATGAAATTACTCCATTACCTCATCCGATTGAGATATTGAGATGACATTTGCCCCATTTGAATATGTTTGAAGAAGGTTCAGCTGATAGTAGCCTCCATATGTTCCTTGTTATTAAAGAAAAACTGCTTTTACTTGAGATTCCCCAAGCTACTTTTACTCCAAACCTTGTCAACTTGGAACTCTTACTTAAAGATCAATTTATGTTCTTCATTATTTCTCATTTTTTCTTTGTTGGTCATTTCAATTTTTTACAAAATTTCAGCAACAACTAGAATTTTTCTCCAATTATGACCAGTTTTTAAGGTAAAAGACTTGGTTTCATGATGTAGGTCGTCTTAGGGAGACTGATCAGCGCCCTTTTGAATTTTTGTTGATCGATTTCACAATCAAAACATATGTGCAAGTATACACACGGTCAGCAAGTAATAAAGTGAGAGTAGAGTATCGTTCCCACGAGGAATTACTTAATAAAAATCACCAAGTACTAGTTCTTAACCAAACTAATTTTATTTAAACAATCGATTTAATGTTGTGAATTAAAATATATAATTAAACTACTACTACTACCACTAGTTAAAAATCAGGTTATGGAGATTTAAGATCACAACTTCATTTATTGTTTCACTTGTATTAAAATACTTCTTATTAATTATGCTCACTATTCTGGATTGTTAATCAGGAACTTATTAGTATTTATAACCACATTTCGATGCATCACAAACATATTAATTCAAATCCATAGTTGATGGAATTGAATCAAACACCGTAATTAACTAATTCACTATATTCCTATGTGAATTATAATAAAAAAGGATTTAAAACACATGTTCCCTTATTAGATTACATGCGACGTAAAGGTATATCCCTATCCTAAACACAAATCATGAATTCCAACACCATGCAGAAAACACAATCACATACTATTATGATCAGATCTTAATCTATGTTTCATCTCCCGAATTCATATAAATTATCATGGTAATTGTTAGCTAGACAATTAAACAATTATACGCAATCATAATAGACAATCCATATAATAGATCACAGTAATTAACAGAGAAGCATACTAAAATAAGTTATGCAATAAGATCCGTTGCAACCCTAAACAAGAATTTAGCTCATAATCATTGAATTAAAATCCAGAATCCACAACTGAATAGACATTAAAAGATAAAAGTAAAAGATAAGAGAAGAGAATATAATCTGTTGTCAGCAGTCTTGAGACTCCTCTTCCGCTCCTGCTTTGAATATTCAGTATTCTTCAAGTTGCTTCAATCTCTAATAATCCAATATAAACTAGGGTTTATGTTCTAATCTATTGGAGTGTTTTTATCTAATCTCACTATTTTATGCCTCACATCATTTATTTATAGGCTACAAGTCCAATTTCTAGTTTAGGAGGAAACCCAATCCAATTTGGAGTCAAAAAAATATCAAAATTTGCCCCAAAACGTGTCCCAACTTGATCAGGCTCGACCTCAGACTTCTCAAGACTTCACCTGCTACCGAAATCATTTCCTCTAGTGCCCGACGCTGAAAATATACTAGAAATGGGCGCCCCGGCGCTGGGCTCTTTTCGGGAATTTTCTGCTCTGATATCCTTTGGAAAAATTACCATAACTTATTTGTCCGAACTCCGATTTCGATGATTCAAGATGTTCCGAAAAGAGGAGACAGAGATCTACAACTTTCATTATTTGAGTTTTTCGAAATAACGGCTGGAGAAATGTTGAAATTGGCCCTAAAGTGGCTGTTATGTAAATGGCAAGCCAAAAATGCGAATCTAGCAATCCCAAACGTCGATCCAAGTAACTTTTGTCCCAATTCCTACAAACAACGTAAAACATGCATGAATAGATACAAACACTTAAAAACTTCCAAAAGATTAAGCTCAAACGCACTCAATTCATGGCCTCATGAGCATAAAACCCACTCATCAAATACCCCCAAACTTAAACATTTGCTTGTCCTCAAGCAAAAACACAAAAATATAAAAATAAACAACCTAACTTACTTACATGAATGCATATACATGATCTACTTCTTAATATACCTACGAAACTAGTAATAAATCAGTATGATATATAGCAACAGGCCTCAAAGATACCAATGATACTCAAACAATATATCCAATCAAGTCAAAGTCCATAACTCTAACCATTTAGTCAATTCAAACATGTCATCACCCATGTTGTGCGTGTGTGCTTGTTAAGTTCAAGATAATCACATAACAAACTTCTTATAAGGAAAATCTCAGTTTCAATTCAATTACTTTTGTGAACATGACAACTCCGGTTAAAACTAAGCAATTACCAAGTCTAAGGGTAAATACAAGATTTATTTCTACTTTTATTTAATCACGAGGGCATTTTTGCTATTTCTCGTATTTTATTCATTTTTTATTTTTATCATGGTTGTGCAATGTCTAATTCCCTTAGATGCTACGTTTGGATCGATGGAATAGAGGAGAATGGAATGAATCATTCCATCGAATGATAAAATGTTGTTTGGTTTGTTTATTCCAATCTAATAATGTATTCCTAGTGGAATAGGTGTTAACTTAAAATTATAATTTTATTCCCGAAAGGAGGGTCAGAATAACTTATTCCATCTATTTTTTTAAGTAATCGACAAATATGCCTTAAAATAAAATAGGTTCCATGTTCTTTCATTCAATCAATCTATCGATCTGCAAAGAGAGAGAGGAGGCAAGAAAGAGAGAGCAGAGCCACTCCCACCCACACCCCCACCCCCACCCCCACTCCATCCCCACCCCACCCCACCTCACCCCACCCCCACCCCCCCCCCCCCACCCAAAAAATAATATTATGTGATTCTCAGATACACCTCTTACCCCCACCCCCACCCCCCCCCCCACCCCCCCACCCAAAAAAAAAATAATATTATGTGTTTATGTATACACCCTTACCACCACACCACCACCACCACCCCACCCCCACCCCCACCCAAAAAAAAAAAGTATATGAAAAATTATATGAAAAAGTATAGTAAAAAAAAGAATATAATTATAAAAAAATCTAGAGAAATATGTGTTAATTTTTAATATAAATTGAATTTAAGTTAAATTTGAACATTGGGGGTATTTAGGTCACTTTCTAATTATTTATTTCATTCTTAGATGTATTCATAACATCAACTAAAACATGTACATGGAATATTAAAAATCATTCCATTCCCTTCCTTATTCCATTCCCTCATCTATTCCATTCCCTACTCTATTCCATTCCTTCAATTCAAACGTAGCATTAGGCTTTTCAGTGCTACCTTAGCGAGCTTTCAACCAACGACTCCCAAACCGTTCAGGCTTTAGGGCGCTAGGTGTAGAGACTTCCCCTCGGACGTACTTACTCAAGTAACAAATGCCACAAAACTAGACTAACCACGGTGTTTATTCATTTTTTTTCTTTTTCTGGATTTTCTATTTTTTTTCTTTTCATCATTTTTCTCTCCTTTTTTTCTTTTGTAATATATATACCCTATAGATTCCCCCAAACTAAAGCTTTTACGTCATTCCAACCTTACCGCTAGTTCACTAATTTCCTTAAATTTTAACTAAGATTTTCCCTCAGAAACAAATTATGAAACCCTTGAACCAAGTGGATTAAAACAGTTAAACTTTAAGTGCTAACCGGTTACATAAGTTTCAGACAGACTCATATTTTCTCCATGCTTAAAATTTGAACTCATCATCAATTATCAACACTGTTCAAGTTAACATGCAAAACCAATCATATTATAGGTCGAGCTAAGACCACACCAACCGATCACACAGATTCATGCAAAAAAATACAATTATACTACATGAACACATACTAATGCAACACATGCAATTAACTACCATGTATTATATGCAACCTAAAAAAAAATACAATGCTAACACATAAAAAAATCACGAACTAACATGCAGATAACTAACTATATGCAGTACGACACTAAAATGTCCCCAAACTTAAACTAGACATTGTCTTCAATGGCTGAAATAGAAAAAAGTAAAGCAGAGTACTTCCCTGAAAATAGCAATCTTCCTCCTTGTCCGCTAAGCACTTGTTTTATAGTCTCAGCCTGACTTCTTCAATTCTCTATCCAATTTCCCTTCGAAAATTGAGTAATTCTCCATCCATCAGTAGCAATGTCTCTTTTGGGAGGTTCCCATTAGTAAAGGCCCTTGAATTAAAGTCACCTAGCATGCTCTTTGTAGATAGGTTTCCCATTAAGAACGTCCAACAACTAGGTATTTTCTCCATTATGTCTATGATCAGATTGGGCCATTGAAGCTTAATAAACACAATGGGCTCTTCCTCTATCTTCTCCTTTTCATCCCACCATAACTCCATAGTTGTACTAGCTCTTATGTCACAAAGAGCTTTGCTTACGACATGACTGTCAATTGGGCATTGTTTTGCAAAACTGCCCAGATTCTTGGAACTTTGGTGGAGAAGGCACATGGGATACTAATGAAATCGGCTCATCTTCGTTGAAGCTTACAGTTAAATCTTCGTCGATCTCATTTTCTTGATCCCTAATTGTTTCCTCTCTTTCAACATCTTGTGGCTCATCCGATTCATGATTTTTGTTCTGCTCTCCATCGCTTTGGAATCCATGTCATAGGGCCAAGTGTATTGAGGACAAATGTTCGAGGCATTGAATAGTTGTTCCGCAAAATTTTGACTCGATATCTCTTGACTAATCCTCCTCTCCTAACTTGAAGCTATGAACTTGAACAGAATTTCCTCCAAATTTAGATTTTCTTCTTGTTGTAGTGGAGGTGGACACGAGAACTCCGGTGGGTATGTTGGACTTGGAGCATAAAATTGATTTTGATGAGTATGGCTTTATGAAAAATCTGGGTGATACCCCTAATCCTGATGATAGTTGTTGGGATAGACATAATTGTTGGGGTAATCACCACCATACTGTATCGGCTCGAAACTGATGGCGCATTGATGACTTAAATGATTTCAAGCACAATAATCACAAGTAACCGCCACACTTTGACGACGTTGTGCTACAAAAGCGTTTAACCTCCTCGAAAGTGTCTCAATCTGTGCTGATAATGCAGAAAATGTCGCGTCTCTATCAATCTCCGCTGCCCTTGGCCGAGTCATTCTCATATACGGCCATGGATAATTAAATTCTCCCATGGTACCTGAAAAGAAAAAAAATAGGAAGAGAATTAAATAAAAAAAAAGAAACGTTTAAATTAAAACTAATTTGATTAAAATTAATATTGGCAACATTATTAAACTAATTCCCCGGCAACGCGCCAAAAACTTGTTAATCGATTTCACAATTAAAACATACGTGCAAGTATACACGGTCAACAAGTAATAAAGTAAAAGTAGAGTATCGTTCCCACGAGAAATTATTAAAAATCACCAACTACTAGTTCTTAACCAAACTAATTTTATTTAAACAATCGATTTAATGTTGTGAATTAAAATATATAATTAAACTACTACTACCACAACTAGTTGAAAATCAGGTTATGGAGATTTAAGATTACAACTTCATTTATTGTTTCACTTATATTAAAATACTTCTTATTAATTATGCTTACTATTCTGGATTGTTAATCAGGAACTTATTAGTGTTTATAACCACCTTTCGATGCATCACAAACATATGAATCGAAATCTAAAGTTGATAGAATTGAATCAAACACCCTAATTAACTATATTTCTATGTGAATTACAATTAAAAAAGATTTAAAGCACATGTTCCATTATTAGATTACATGCGGCGTAAAAACATATCCCTATCCTAAACACAAATCATGAATTCTAACAATGCAGAAAACACAATCACATACTATTATGATCAAATCTAAATCTATATTTCATCTCTCGAATTCATATAAATTATCATGGTAATTGTTAGCTAAACAATTAAACAATTATACGCAATCATAATAGACAATCCATAGAATAGATCACAGTAATTAACAGAGAAGCATACTAAAATAAAATATGCAATAAGATCCGTTGCAATCCTAAACAAGAATTTAGCTCGTAATCATTGAATTAAAATCTAGAATCCACAACTGAATAGACATTAAAAGATAAAAGTAAAAGATAAGAGAAGAGAATAGAATCTGTTGTCAGCAGTCTTGAGACTCCTCTTCCGCTCCTGCTTTGAATCTTCAGTGTTCTTCAAGTTGTTTCAATCTCTAATAATCCAATATAAACTAGGGTTTATGTTTTAATCTATTGGATGTTTTTATCTAATCTAATCTATCTAATCCCACTATTTTATGCCTCACATTATGTATTTATAGGCTACAAGTCCAATTTCTAGTTTAGGAGGAAACCCTATCCAATTTGGAGTCAAAAAAATATCAAAATTCGTCCCAAAACACGTCCCAACTTGATCAGGCCCGACCCTAGCGCTCCAGCGCTGCTCACGGCGCTGGAAATCTGCCTCCCAGTCCCCGTCCCGGCGCTGAAAATATACTAGAAATGGGCGCCCTGGCGCTGGGCTCTTTTCGGGAATTTTCTGCTCTGACGTCCTTTAGAAAAATGACCATAACTTCTTCGTCCGAACTCCGATTTCAACGATTCAAGATGTTCCAGAAAGAGGAGACATATATCTACAACTTTTATTCTTTGAGTTTTTCGAAATAATGGGTGGAGAAATGCTGAAATTGGCCATGAAGTGGATGCTATGTAAATGGCAAGTCGAAAATGCGAATCTAGCAACCCCAAACGTCGATCCCAATTCTTACAAAACAACGTAAAACATGCATGAATAGATACAAACACTTAAAAACTTCCAAAAGATTAAGCTCAAACGCACTCAATTCATGGGCATAAAACCCACTCATCAATTTCTCAAAGATTTTAACAATTGGAAATTTCCATTGAAGGTTATCTCTGAACAAAAAAATTAACTAGCAGGGCAACAATTTCTAACCCAATAGACAGAGTGCATTCACCAGTAAAAGCACGCGAACCTTCTCATTGCCAACACTACTTAAAACAACTTCTTACTATGGTCATTCCTTTTGCTGATAGCATTCTAATGAAATGGAGCCTCTTGAAGATCAAAATAGATTATATTGATTTTAAGTTGATCCTTCGCAGAGGAGTGCTGGTTATCAAGGTTATCTTTTAGGTGAAATTTTTTTTTGTCCCTCCGAGGGTTAGGCTTCGCAACCCATTCCCTTTTGATAATTGATAACTTGTCTTTAACATCAATGGTTCTCAAGAGTTAATGTTTACTTCTTTTGAAAATGAATCTGGCATGCTTAAGACTTTGATTACCTTGAACTTTGGTTGCCTCTTGCCCTGTTTCTTCCTTAGGAATCAGTGCATTCAATGGCTGCAATTCTGCATAATTTTTTTCTTTTCTTTCTTGAAGTTTATGTGCAACACTTATTACTAAAAATTTCTTACCAAGACCATAATCAATTGCCTTACTATGATAATAGGGTTGGAGCAATAGGCTAATGGTTTTTTCAACATACTCGGGATATGCATAGGGAAAAAGATTTGATGTTTTCTGAGCTTCTTTAATGGACATTTCCACTTTATCTCTCCAAGGTTCAAGAGATGCAAATCATTCATTCTAGGACTGTTTTGGAAGAAGAAGAAGAACATGACTGCATCCCATTTTATCTAAAATTTCTGCATAAAGCTTGGGACCTTGTGGAGCTGGAATGCTAGTATATCTATCGTCATTTTCCACGTGAGGTTGCCTTGACAGGTCCTCCTACCAAGAAAACTTCCTGCTATTGTTCAAGAGGTGCTAACAATTCTTTTTCCTTCATGAATCCTTGCTTCATTTCATGACTATTATCAAATAAGGACTTCATCATACCAAAATTCTTCTTCAGATTCTGGTTGTGCAGTACTTTGTTGAATGTTTTAATATTCAACCTTCTCATCAAAGAAACAATTCCCTTCATATTGTGGTGGTTCATCATAGGTGGGTAGACCATCATAACACGGAGTCTCCTCGCAATCTTGCTCCCAACTCTTAGCATCATCACATTCAGGGAATGATGAAAACACAAATTTGAGATGCTTGAGTTCCTTTCCGTCTTCATTTCCTTCATCACAATTGTTCCTCCTCCTTCATTGGAAATTATCTTCTTAATTTGTTCTGGAGCATGGTTGGAATTTATAAATAATCCATTGTTTCCTCTATATCCCTTGTGAACAGTCATCTTGCCGTTCTTTTTATCTCCAACAAGATTACCAAAATCCACTTCATAATCTGAGCCATTTTGCTTCAACAACTCATTCATACCGGCTATGAAGTAGTCCATTCTCTCATTAATAAGCTGCAACTTCTCATTTGTATACTCTCTGTAACTCAGGAAGTCCTGCTGCAACAGTTGTGAGGGTCCAGCCATGTTTATAGAGACTAGAAATGAAACGAATCACAGGAGAAGTGTGATTTTGAGTCTGAAAAATTTATCAAACAGCAACAACACTACCTGAAACAAGTGAATTAACACTTGAATTTGCTTAGTTGCAAGTTCGCTAGAAAACATGCCTATTTTCTGTTGCTATGGGGCTGAAATCTGTTGATGATGAGTTTGGGCTCAAAATAGAGAGTCTTAGAAGTATAGAAGAGACTAAAATAGATAAAATTCAGATTGGGTTTGAAGAAGAGAAGATTTTAGAGGTTTAAGGTAATAAGAAAACAGAGGAATAGAGGGAAAAGATGATTAGTTTGGATAGAACTTGAGATTTGATACTAATTTGTCAGGTCCTTGTTGAAGCTTAACCAGAAAATAAGATAGAAATAGAGATATAGATAGATAGAATTAGAGAAAACAGAGAGAAAATGGAGGAAGGAGAAGAACACAGACACAGTGAATACTCACTGTGTTCGTAAGATACAGAGAGATAGAAATGGTTTAGCTGAAAGCTTCACTCAATTCATTCGTAAAATACATAATTTCAAACTTGGGGAATACTCCTTCCCTTTACACATATATATCGCTACTAATTGTTGAAAAAGTAATTCTACTAGCCTACACCACTTTCTTATCCATCACTCACATGCTAACTAACCTCCATGTGCTTACATGTGCATATAAAATATCTAACTCTAGAATATACTAACTATTCTTTTCTTTCAGTTTACCCCTAGTCTGACAATTACATTAAGAAAGATTATCTGGGAAAGTCGATATCTCTTGCTCTCCCCCATCCTTGGTATTCTTTTTCTTTCTTAATAAAAACACACAATTTTTTAATTTAACAAATGTAAGTTTTAAATGTAATTCAGATTTCAGAAGCTTTTGAAACACTTATTTTGAATGCAACTCTAAACCCTATGCTTGATTGTTTAAGGAATATTGGGAATCGCCCAGAAACTACGACTGTAGAGTTGGTGCTTTATTCCTTTTCTATATATTGGAGTATAGTACTTAAGTTATGATGAACACGTATTTATATAGAGAGGGTGAGCTTTATTCCTTTTCTTCATTCACCCAAAAAAAAAATAGTTGTGTGCATGTGTGAATCATTTCTGACTTTCTTTGACTAGCATGTGTATCCGGTGAGGAGGTATATTGGATGATAAAATGCCAGCGTTCGGCTTGTCGACTTCAGAAAAATGATTAGCGGATCTATCATTTATTAAGCAATTGCAATTGCACAGAGAGTGAAAGAGAGAGAAGTAAATCAGTTAGACACTCAGTTAAGAGTTTGGGGTTTTGGTGGGTGATAGGGATATCAAGATTCTGATTATGTGCATGTTTTGCCATCTTTTGGTACTTAGGATGCATGCTTTTCTATTTCATTTAGGAAATAAAGCAGGAAGGAACCCACAACATTATGATTATGTTCAACTCATAGTTGTCACGGCGCCACGACGAGATGCAGCGATAGTTGATCGCCAAGTAGACATGCACAAACAGGCAGGCCTGCCAGGTTTTGACAATTGACCAGGCCTAGGCCGGATAATTGGAACAAAACCATAGCCTGAAGAAGCCTGCTACCCAGGTCAGGCCATTTTTTAAACTTCCATGCCTAAAACTCTCTTGTATTTTTAGAACAAAGGTAGGGCAAGAGAAGTATATTAGACAATGTGGGACTAAAACAAAGTAGACATGCACAAACAGGCAGCCTGGTCTGGTCTGGTTTAGGCATGCCGGGCTTTGGCCATTGACCAGGCCTAGACCGGATAATTGGAACAAAACCATGGCCCGAAGAAGCCTGCTACCCAGGCCAGGCCATTTTTTAAACTTCCATGCCTAAAACTCTCTTGTATTTATAGAACAAAGGTAGGGCAAGAGAAGTATATTAGACAATGTGGGACTAAAACAAAGAAATGTTTGAACCAAAGGCTTAGGCTTTTACTTGAAATGAAACATTAGCCAACATAACCTTTCTATAATTGTCTAAAGCATGCGACTCAGAAGCTCAATTTTTATTAGAAGAAGGAATGGCTAGATTAGCAGCAACAGAGGCAGCAAAATCTCCATTGGTATAATTATTTATATATGCTTGGGCTTTAAAGGAGGACCCCATGTAAATGCAACCATCAGCTACGAAATGGAATGGAATTACGAAATGATTTTTATAGCCCAAAGAAATGGAATTACGAAATGACTTTGTCTCGTATATGTCGGTAATAATATCCATGGCTTCTTGGTCCTTGCAAGTAGAAGTTTTAAAGTATCTAGGATGAACCTTCTTGGCCCACATTCAGAAGCAGCAACTGTAACCCCATCAGAATAGATCCCTACTTCTGATTCCTCACGCATGTCGATTTCTGCTCTGAGCTCTGCAGATTCCAGAGCATCATCACACAATATCTACAAGATCACCAATTTTGTACCCACAAATAAATGATAATAATCCCTCTGTAAAGCATCAATATAAAATCCTCCCCATTCATGTTTATCTGTATATCCCATCATCATCAGATATTGAACTAAAAAAACTAGCCAAGTCAATGCATCAATCAAGCTCCAATCCATGGACGTGCAAGCAGAAGAGGTATGTTAGTTTGAAGTTTCAATCACTAAAACTGAAAAGGATGCATCTTACACAAGTAACTCATGGAAACAAATAAGGTCCGGTGAAATTTACTTGATGATGGCTTTTGTTAAGTCCCACATCACCTACCCACCAAAGTTATGCTAGGCCATTGGCAGCATAAATAACACATGAATCCTATATAAAATAAAACTTATTTGGATGGGACCATGGGCTTAGCAGGCCAGGCTTGTTACACCGAACCAGACCGAGCTCAGGCCAGACTGCAGGCCACCGCCAGGACGCCATGGCGTTCATATGGTGACATGTCGTTAATAATGTACAATTTATACATTATTTATTTTACTTTAAAAGCATATTCGATAATAAAATTTTATATACATTAAAACTCAAAACATAATAAAAAACACTATGGAATACAATTAAAAACACAATTATATGAATACCTCACAATTAAAATTCAAAAATAAAATACTTTTGACATTGAAAACTAGTAGAACAAATTAATAAACACTACATAGAGAATAAATGATAAATAACAAAATTACACCATATAGCTAGGTCATGGGTTATAATGAGTCATGGTACAAAATTACTTTATCACTTAACTTGAACCAGCTACCAAGGTGTAAGCCTTGGCGGCTCGATGTCCAAGGCGTTCTTTTGTTCTTTTCTAGCGTCAAGACCCCTAGTCATATGGTTCAACTGTTCTTTTCCAGTTTCATTCAGTAACAAGGCGTTACAGATGGATGATGGTACTAGACTTAACACTGAATGAAAATGCAGCCTGGTTGACAATACAATTCTATAGGCCAGTTGGTCCTGTATTTTGAATATTCTGAATTATGTACTACCTTGTTTGTGAAGGAACCCCACAACCACAAGGGGGCTCCCTTCGGAACCCAAACATTT
Source organism: Panax quinquefolius (assembly GCA_020205615.1). Lineage (NCBI taxonomy): Eukaryota > Viridiplantae > Streptophyta > Magnoliopsida > Apiales > Araliaceae > Panax > Panax quinquefolius. The sequence goes on along the minus strand of JAINUW010000225.1, from coordinate 301,482 downwards.
ATTACTTTCCATTTTTCTTTTGCTGTGTGAGGTCTTGGTGTGCAATTTCAAGTATCAGATCCTTTTTATTTGTATCTATTAGACTGGGTGCTCCAATTATTAATTCTTATCTGATCAAATGATCATTAGTTGCGAGTGATTAAATTTTTTACTGAAAAGAAAATTAAGATCTAAACAGTATTGGTTTCTCCAATATCCAGGATCCTTTAAATGCGATGGTGATACAGTGTGATGCAAAGCTTCAAGAGCTCCTTGGATGTGAAAGCATTTCTGCTTTGGGAATACCTGAGATGTTGGCACGCCATCATCTATTTAACAGATCATTATAGCTGTTGCATTGACTGGTCAGTACCTATTGCTTGCATGACCTTAGCATTCACTGTCTAGGGTTTTTATATTATTCCTTTCATAAAAAAATTGTAGGGTGCTTGGTTACAAGTTTGTGTTCCTGATGTAAATGCATCACACTGCGTCTGCCTTTCATATGTTTTTACGTGAACTCTACTAATTTTTCATAGGCTGCATTCTCTGACAATTTAATTGCTCTGAAGAATCTCATTGTACTGTTTCATTTTTTAGATTTATATTCTCTTCCTCTGCATTTAAGCAGAGCATATTCTAGTTCTTTTCGGTTTCCATTTAGCAAGTGTATCACTGGTGCAGCCGTGCAGGTTTCTTGGGGTAAGAGCTGTGCATTTGTTCTATAATAAAACTGCTCATATATTAAAGTATTTTCACAATTTAAATGATCAACTTCATTTTCTTTCTTCTTATTTTTTTTATAAGTAATAAAAATTATAAAGTAAAAAGAGAGAGAGAGTTGATTATTTAAAATTGTGAAATTGTGTTCAACTTCATTTCTATTTGGATTATGTTTGAAATAAATATGGATAGTACATTATTAGAAACAAAATTAAATCATTCATCCGGAATGTTCTGATGCTTTAGTTGTTGCTCTGAATTAGCTTGTTACTATCGTAGCATAGTTGATGTTGTTTCGTGTTACTCAAGCCATTTCTACCTCTTAGTAAAAGAATATGCAAATTGTTTGTACCATTTCTGACCAGCATTGTTATGTCCACTGATCTCTTGCAGATTATTGTTTGCCGATACATGGCATTAGTGCTGACCTACTCTTGGCTGTGATTTATCTCAAATAAAAATTTAGTCCACTTCTTCTATGATACAATGTTTAGATGTCGTGTTGTGTTGAATTGTGTAGTTATGAATTATGTAGGATATGACAAGTTAATATGTAGCTAGCTGGCTCGGGGGTTTGACATTGTTTTCTGTTGGGAGTTTCTATCACCTGTAAAGATGCAGACAGTAGGAAAACAGAAGAAAATGTAATAGATGATGTAGACCTTTTTCTTTTTCTTTTTTCCCTGATCTTGACAGAGGGTAGTGATGGTTGATAACAAAAAAGATCTGTAGAACCCTTTCTCTTTTTCCTCATCATGATAGAAATTTGTAGTTGATATCAAATGATCAATGTTATATTTATTTTTTTGACCAATGTTACTTTCAATGCTATAATTATTTCAATCAATGTTTCTTTTGTTTATTGTATATTCAGGTTCTACGTGTGAGAAGTTATTTATGTGCTTGTCATTCTTTGAATTGAACATGTATACTTCATGATGATAATTTACATACAGTTGCAACTAATATAATGGTTGAGCCCAACTTTTTATACTATTTTTCTTCAACATTAACCTTCCTTTATGCTACTATGTAATGGGTTGGGCTAGATTTGGACTAACATTACAAATGGTGTAATTTGGATTCAAACTAGTTCTTAAACCATGAATTAATCTTTGCAACCCTTTCTAAAGAATTTCTCTTAATTGCTGCAGTGCTGTGTGTGTTGTTTTAAAATTAATAATATTATTTGTCAGTCGTAGTTGAAAGACCTGTGCTGGCTGGCTGGCTGGCTGGCTGGCTGGCTTTATATTAATTCCTTAATTGTAGGTTTGCAATTGAGTTCAGTCGTTGGCTGGTTAGTGGTTAGACAGAGGGAAGTCGGGGGAAGATGGAGTTGATGCTAAAAGAATTTTATTATTATGCATCCTATTTTTATTATGAAATCGTATTCTTATTCGTATTCAACAAATATTGATGATCATGCTCTCTAATCTTTGGGTATTACGTCAGGATATTGAACACTACCAAACCCACAATTAAGGAATTTATATACACTATGAACTGCAGATCTATCTATCTATCTATCTATCTATCTATCTATCTATATACGGAATTCACAAGAGCTCAAACAGACATTCCTTTCTTAACTTTTGTTTCTCAAAATGGGCACATTATTTTACTACAATTACATTCACCTTCACCTTAGTAAAACTCAGAATCACTCTTTAACATTTGCACCTGCAACTCATTTTTGCTCAACTCTTAGTTCCTGCGACCCTGGTAGTATTGTTGGGAAAAGAAACCACAAAACTCCTTAAACAACATTCTAATCAAGGTTCGGTGCTGGGTGGCCCACAAAACCATGGTCTCATGTAGGCATCATCAAACCTCCTCCAGTAGGAATGAATAGTGTACACAGGGCTTTCTATTAGCATGGACAAATTATCCTTTGCGCGAAGGATATTGGTCGAAGCAGATTCGTCAAAGGAAAGCAAAGGAAGTCTCATGTTCTCCCTAGGAGACCTTGGTTCACGATGGATGCTGTCATTACTCTCGCTATGAGGAAGCAAATAACTAACTAGAGGCTTTGTCAAGAAACCGAACACCTGCAAGAAGTTGCATAATTAACATGAAAATAAGTTGGAATCCTGTGCACTTCATATGGCGACAAAATATTTTTCAAGGCCTAGTATATAATTACAAGCTAAATTAGATATAATTGTTGACAAATATACTGTCAAATTTATATCACTATATATGTAATGTTCAATGTGCTATAGATATAAAACTGGAAAAAAAAAACATTGCTGCCACAGGACGCAAACCAAGAAGTGGTAAAAAAGAGAATTAGATTGCATTCATATGGTAGTATTTTAGAAACTTGTCAAAAAAGGTTATCTTCTAAATCACCATTTATAGAAACCACACAAAAAAGTTACTTACAATCGTACTGAAGAGCACAACAACGATAGTAGTTGTAACCATCGTAGCATTAATTGGATCCAATGTTACACCAGCGTGAGTGAACTGCATAGAAAACAAAGAAACTAGGCACTGTATCACATTCCTTTTGTGATGTAATATTTTAGTATGTTTGAAAACTGCATTACCATATTATCTATAACTATCAAGGACTTTTGAAAAAGGAAATACAGATACCTGTTTGAATGCCAAAGCAATAGATACAGCACCTCTCATAAGACCAGCCCACCAAATTACTATCTAGAAGGAACCATGAATAGTTTACACTTTTTCCGCATTCCTCGCATGTAAGAAGGTTTGGATAAGAAACAGAGAAAATTCTTACCTGGTGTTTGATAGTGAGTGATGGCGATCTATGTGCCCTCCGATTCATGAAGTTGGAAAAAAAAGATAGGGGAAACACAAAGGCTGCACGCCCAAGTAATATCAGGAATGTCAAAATACTGTAAATTCCCATTGAAGTCCAAAATCTGCACCCAAGAAGTAGGGTCAACATGCATGAATAACAGACAACTTAAAACAATTTAAGTTTCGAGGACCTCATGTGAGTAAAACTGTGTTCATATATGCATATGGCTAGTGAGCCTATTGATGCATAACGTAGTGTGAGGAATCCAAAATAGTTCGATGTGCTCCATTGCACTTCATGCTTAGCATCAAACAGACAAGTGTCAGGAAATCACTCGAAAATAAATGAAATTCATAAAATCAGCGACATCCTTCTAATAGGATGTTCTATTTATTTACACGATGAAGAGACATATTAATAGGAGGATTTGTTTATTTAGAATGGATATTATTAGAGGAGTAGATGCTTGATTGTGTACCAAAAGGGCAAGAAAATATCTCGGATTAACTGAGAAATCTGTACAAAAAATTAGTCACCTTAATTTACTCATCTTCCACTTTTCAATATCCAGAGCATCCATCCCCACATAAAGAAATATGAATGTTTCCGCAATAAAAGACATTGTCGCAAATACATGCCTGCAGGTGAAAAGTAAGAAGAGTAATTTGTATAACTAGAGATTTTCAGATAATGAAGTTTATTTTCTACAAGTTCTATTACCTACTTATTACTGAACAGTTGGGCAAGTTTATCAAGTTGCCATGAGATATATCCACACATACCTGGTAGTAATCCTCGAACTTTCAGTCACATTATGCCATGCATAGTGAGACATAACAACCCCTGAAAAGAAGACTGTGAGTATCCCACTGAGATTGAACAGCTGCAAAAAGTAACAGAACTCAGATTGATTATAAAAGAGCCATTAAGTCTGTAATTATGGTAAATATCAAAGATTTTCAGTTGTGGGACTTGTGAATAATTAACGGGTCAAAATTTAGCACCGACTGAAAAGGTTCAAACTTGCAATTCTGCCAAATATTTTAAACAGTTTAAGCTTTATCATTGCTCCAAAACCAAGGTGGTCTAGTTACAAGCATTTGTTAGGGTGGACTCCACATGTTGACATTCAAGTTTAAACATGCCACCATGTAAGGATACAAGAAAGCAAACAGGACATCACGTCTAGAGCAATGTAAATGTAATGCAACGGTTTCCCATTAGAAGCTCTTGCTATAGGAGTTGTGGTCAACAGCTCAGCTATGAAGATGAAAAAGCTCACATGTCTTCTCTCCAAACACAGGAAGGCTGATGAAGGGCAGCGAACACTACAATCAGAGTGAAAGAGCACTAGTAACAGTGTCCACTTGATTTTATTGTAAAATTGTCATCACCAGAAACTAAAACGTGTAGCACCTGAAAAGGCCAAACCAGAAGAATCCTATCCTATCTTGAAACATCAACTGCTAATCCATGAGACATCTTATTCCTTCAATTAAGTTAAATATAGTCAAAATCGAGAATTTTAATTTCATTACTTAATATAAACATATTCCATTACTCAAGAAGCCAGACATCCATTAATAGAAGTTTTTACTAACAGCATGCAAAATTTGTAGCTAAACCCAACTTTTAACAATTAGGTTACAATTATATTACACAACAAATGAGAGGTGTTGGTTATTCCATATTAGAAGCCCATTCAAGCCAAGCTATGATATGAATGATTGTTAGATCATTAATACTCCTACATCATGCTCCCTATAATCACTTGCCAAAGCTATAATTTGAATGACTGTACATCTACCACCAGAAACACCTGCCAAATTCATTTATCAGAATTCTTCAATAATTAGAGTTTGATTGAGACTCCAGCATTCCCTACCAAATGAATATTTATTTGGTAATTATATATATATATATATATATATATATATATATATATATTCACCTGTACATTGTCATAAATGAACATTTTTCTAACGATATGTTATTTGAAATCCTATGTCAAGCATCACTACCTCAGCTAACATGTAGGAAAGATAAGCCATTAGGATCATTAGAGCAACTTCACGAACAGTTGAATGCCTACAGAAGACGAGAGATAGAAATGTATAAGTAGTCTTGAGAAATTAATGGCACTATTTATACCTATAAATCTGTGTATGATACGAAGTTTTGATTCCCCATTTTACACCAGCATAGTAGTACTTTAGTTTTGTCCAAACAATTTACAAAAATGAAAACTTACTTGCCAAAGTATAAGCCTTTAAGAATAAAGGCTGTCAAAAGCCCTGCCTGTTAGAAACAGGAAAAGTTTGAGCCAGCTTGTTTGTGAAAAATTAATATGCAAAATATATCACCAAAAAAAGTTCTCACTGTCAAATCCAAAGATAAAAATTATCAACACTGATGCTAGAGCATCAAATTCAAGGATATGACAACAGTATGCATATATAATATTCTCATTTTTAACAATATAATAGACGGGTCTAGTATATTGATTCCGCAGTATGGTCAAGCCATTGAAGGCCTTCAATAGTTTGAAATGAGCTAAGAAATATAGGAGCAGAGGCTACCATTAAATTTGAGTGCCTTTCTATGGCTTAGTGGAACTGGTGAGAGGGTTCGGCCAGAGTATTTATCAACTACATATTTATCTAATCCAACCCTTCATTCTGTGTTCTTCGACGAAATATATTTATAAATCATATCAGTCCATGAACCACATAAGACAGTAAGGCAGAAAAACTCAAGGGAGTAGACACTTCCTTTCGGCCAACATCATAAACCAAGAATCTCACAGATCAACAGACAAATTGGGTAGAGTAGTAGCGTAGGGGTACAATATAACCTCGTGCAGATACCCATATATAGAAAGAAAGGAAGTACGCCAATTAATTAATAATCGTCGAAGATCACCTCCTAATCATCTCATCCACAGAAAGACAGGGATACCAGCCAAATAATGATCATATGAAAACTTACAGCGACTCCAAGACAAGTGCTTGTGGAGAACAGGTAAAAGAAATCCAGAAAGATGCCAACGACTGCCCAGCCATTAAATCTATTAACATCAATCTTTTGAACTGCATTGAACAGAACAACGGATGTCGCATCATTCACTACTCCTTCGCCGAAGACTAGGCTGTAGAGCAAAGGAGTTTCATCTTGGTGCAAAACCTACATTTTATTTTCTTACTCAGAGTAATAAAAGCAAAAACGGCTTGCAGTAATTGTGATTTTCAACATATGAACTCATATATACAACTCTAACTGACCTGCAGTGTGCACACTGTATCGGTTGATGAAAAGATGGTTCCAATACCTGGGGATTAAGACAAAATCACAAGAATACATAATGTCGCTGCTTTTAGCACATTTTGAGTTAATTATTGACAAAAGCTAATTGCACACAGGTCACGAATAAGGCCTCACCCAGATAGTCACGGATAGTCAAACCAAGAAATCCAAACTTGGGAAACAGCCACCAGGTACCTATAAAACAGTAGGGTATAGCATTCCATAATAATTATGGGTGTGTTATCAAGTACTCTATATATCAGGAGTTAAGAAGGATAAAAGAAAGACATATGAGGTATTGTCAGAAGACTAGTCAAAGCTCCAAATACATTACCAGCAGCAATTATGGATGATGATATGAAAACACCACCAACTCCAAACAGCATAATAGTTAAGTTGTTGTGGAAGAACTGCTTCTTTTTAACTTGAAATCTGTTGAAAGTAAGTTAGAATGGTGATTCAATAGAACATTAATTAGCCATGCATCTTGAAGCACTTGAACAATATAATCCAAAAGCTTCTCTTACCCAGCATTGAATATTATAGGGGGAAGTAGATAAATGAAGAAGAGTTCTTCATCAAATGTTAGTATATGAGAACTCGTCCCCCGGCTGATAAGTAAGATAATGGCCCCGGCGAGGATTCCCTGATTCAGCCCACAAGGAAAACACAGAGAATGTAGAAGATTACTATATCATACCGACCTCAAAAGTAAATAAATAAAAAGACCGCATGTATCTTAATAACAAGTCAGACGTGACTGGAAATTGGAATCCATCAATAACAGATCTCAACGAGGGAATTGTCAATTGTATCTAAACAAAAATCAGTACATTATTAGTTGATCCGAATTATATATTGTCCAGATTCTGACAGAGATTTCAGATTTCACAACCCAATACCCACGCACGTAAGTGCATAACTTTACCCACCTGCCTGCCTTTATAAGCAAAGGAAGTGTGTATTTTAGAAAAAGGGAACGGCTTAACACAAACAAATGCAAGATATTACTTTCAAACGGGAAAAATAAAAACAAGAATAATTAATTCAGGATCATATATGAACTTGTGGGTAATCGTTTAAACAACCTCACAGATTTACATACTAGAGAAAGGGGAAAAGAATGGATTCGTTTTTATTACGATGAAACAATGAGAGAGAGAAGTAAAATTACTGTAAAAATAGCGGTAATGGATTCGTTGACCCATCGATTTTCTTCAAGCAAGTGGCCGATGACTAAACACAGACACAGAACCGCGACGAATATTGTTATCGGAACCACCTGGGGGTGGCTCTGCCCCACGTAATTCACGGCTAAATAATAATAATAATAATATGCATTTATTGTTATATTCATCATCCTCCTCTCTTAATTCTGCATTTAAATTAAGATTAAGTTGAAGAGAGAGAAAAAAGGGTTTTCTGTCCTTTTTTTCTTCCGAGCTCGAGCTTAGCTCAGTCGGTACTCAGTAGTGGTGAAGTGTGTGTGAGAGAGAGATTGGCCGGGAGGGGAAGCGGAGATTGTAAGTTACACGTGTTAAGGGGCACACCAGGTGTCATTATTTGAGCAAGTCTAGGAATTAGGATGGATAGTCTTGTCAACGATCTAAGATCTCATTTCTTCCCGGCCCGTAAAAAAATAAGGGTCCTTTACACTAATATACAACAATTAGAAAAATAATTACAAAGATAAAGCATACACAACATAATTATAAAAATAAAATATACATAACATAATTACAAAATTACGTGCTAAAATCAAGTGTCATTAACTCCTACACGTCGATTACCGAATTTCATATTTGAAATTAACCGTTCCTAAAATCATACAATTTTGAAATCGAAACAACAGATCAACAACGGAAAAGACAAACAAGACGAAGCCGAAGCCTCCTGTCGCGAGTAAACTCTTAATCGGAGAAGACGAAGCCGGTTGTCACGGCACATCTCTAAGATCGAAAATAGCCTCCAAAATCAACAACGCCTTCTAGTTCAGTAACCAAATATTGCATTGATTAATTAATACAAGATCAACATCAATTTCAATACAACAATACTGAGGTATGTTATTTTAAAATTTACAATCATACATTTACCTATTGTTACAAATGAATTAATGTTTTGGTTACCTTTCTTAGGTTTTTTGCACTTAAAATGATCACACAGTAATAATAATGAATGTTTTGATTGCAAGATGAATTTAAAAAATTGGTTATTGCTTTCTACATTGGTTACTGCTTAACATTACATTGGTTATTGGTTATCTTTGTATTGGTTCTTTGCTAACATTACATCGTTCTTGTCGATAATGACTTGATTCTTAATGTGTTCACGCATTGTTTCTTGACTAATAATGCTTTTGTTACTGTGTAATATTATAATGGTTGTTTATGAAGACTTGGTTACTGACATTGGCTAAATCGGTTACCGTCTAACATTGAACTAGTTATTTGGTTACTTAACTATTTATTTGGTTACTTAACATTACATTGGTTATTGATTATCTTTGTATTGATTCTTCTTAACATTACATTAGTTCTTTGTCTAACTATGTCTATATATTCTCGCTTAATAATCGACTTGGTTAATGCATAATGGTACTAACTAATGTTGCATTGGTTACTAACTGATAATGACTTAATTACTGTGTGTTGCTGTATTGGTTACTGACTAATAATGATTTTGTTACTGTGTAATATTATAATAGTTGCTTATGAAGACTTGGTTACTGACATTGGATATATTGGTTACCGGCTAACATTGAACTAGTTATTTGGTTACTTAACATTACATTGGTTATTGATTATGTTGTATTGGTTACTGCTTAACATTACAGTGGTTACTGTATTGCATTGGTTACTAATTGATAATGACTTGGTTACTGTGTGTCATTGCATTGGTTACTGACTAATAATGATTTTGTTACTGTGTAATAGTATAATGCTTACTTATGAAGACTTGGTTACTGATTAATGCTAAATTGGTTACCATCTAACACTGATTTGGTTACTTACCAATACTTATTCTGTTGACAGACAATGGAGTTGATTCTAGTTGTACTTTATTTCAACGGCACATGGGCTGATAGTAACCAATACACAAAATTTGAAGTTACCGGCATACTAGTTCCATCAACAAGTTCATTCAAAGAAATGCTAACCAAAATATGCAGTGCATTACGGCTAGACACAAACGCAACAACATTGTCGATCAAATTTCAGATTAGAAGCGATATTCCACCTATCATTATATCAGATGAATCAACCTTATAATTCTTTCTAGAAATGAGTAGGAAATCTGATGAACAAGGTAAATTCCCACTGATTGTGGATATTGAACACATAATGGGACGCACAACAATCTTGCATAACTTGACAAATGTAAAAGAATCTATAATTCACGATGTAATGCCAATCAGATCAACACAAAGGAATTCGGCACTAGTTCCACTAGCAAGACAAGAATGCCAATTTGGAACGCAATATGCTGATCAGCTTGCAATGGAAATTATTGAACAACAACAAGACATACAACATGACAAATCATACGCGAAAGAAGGATATAATGATGTAATATCGGATCCGAATGAACGTGATGTAAAATTACATCAAACCTACAAAGACAAAAAAATCCTATCACAAGCTATGAGGCTGCTTTCGATCAGAAAAAACAGACAACACAAAGTCCAACGAACAAGTTATAGATACTTTGTGCTAGTGTGCGTATACGATGAAAATTACAAATGAAAGATGAGAGCATCAAGTTTCCGAAAAACCAGTATGTTCAAGGTGAGAGAATTCAACGACATCCACACTTGTTCTATTCGATGTATTGTTGGGAGACCATGTATGCAGCAAAAATAGTGAGTTGGTCAGTGAATGCATAATGCAAAAAATAACAAATTTGAAGAAAATATACACACCAACCGATATTGTGGAAGACATGATGTCAGAATATAATGTGTCTATCTCTTACCAAAAAGCATGGAGATCGAAGGAGAAAGCGTTGGAAAAGGTGAGAGGAAATCCACACGACTACTCACTCATCCCATCATGGTTATATATGTTGAAGAAAACAAATCCAGGTAAGACTTTAAAACATTTTATTGGTTTTACATCATTAGACAGTAACCAATACATCATTACACATTAGAAGGTTACCATTGTAAAATTTGGTTACTGCTTAATGCTGTCTTGGTTAGCTTCATGCAACATGTTGTTACTGTCTAATGCATTGGTTACTATGCATGTGGTTACTGTCTAATGCACTGGTTACTAAGCATGTGGTTACAAAAATAACATTATTTAGTAACCAATTAAGTATTATACAGTAACCAATATAGCATTATACAGTAACCAATACACCTTTTGACATTATATGTGTTAGTATGTATGTTTAGTTACTAAACCTTTATACAATTTGTATACGGTTATTATACATGTTTGGTTACCTTAATATGCGTGTTTAGTTACTAAATGTAGTATACAAGTTGTATACCATTAACCACATGAACGGTTACCGATAACTAGTAATTTGGATACTGTATACTACTTATAATTCTAATGATAATGCTGATTTTCATATCAGGTTCCGTCACAGCACTTGAGTTGGAAACAAATGGCCATTTCAAGTATCTATTCTTTGCCATTGGAGCGTCCATTCAAGCATGGCACCATTGTTTTCCAATCATTGTAATCGATGGCACGTTCATACAATCAACTTACGGGGGGACACTACTAATAGCAAGCACACAAGATGCAAACCGAAACATTATTCCGATTGCTTTTTCAGTTGTTGACAGCGAAAATGAAATGTCTTGGAGTTTTTGTAAATTTGAGAATTGCTTGTGGAGTTAGGGAAGGTCAATGTAATGTTTCAGACAGGCATGAAGCCATTATACAAGGACTGAATTTTGTGTTTCCGGATATCATGCATGGTTCCTGCACATATCATATAATGAAAAATATAAAAAACAAATTCAAAAAGAAAGGAGAAGAAGTTAAACAGGTTTACAACGGGGCTTGTAGAGCTTACACTGTTGAACAATTCAACAAACACATGGCTGAACTTGATGCCATTGATCCTCGAATAAGGACATATCTGGAGGAAGAGGTCAGATTGGATAAGTGTACCAGGCTCCATGGGACTGTAAGTAGGTACTCAACAATGACTTCAAACACAGCCGAATCTATTAACAATGCAATCAAGTTTATCAGGGATCTTCCAGTTAAATCGATGATTGAATGCCTCGTTGTGCAGTTCGGAGATGGTATTTCACAAACAAAAAGCAATTATCATATCAACATTCACAACTCTTTCCACAACGGCTGAGAGAAGGTTACAATCTAATATCTTTAAATCAAAGATACTTAAGGTAATTAATACTTGATTTAAATTATTGCATCCTAATTTACATTTGCAACTTACTAATTATTATAAACTTGTTTACTTAATAATGTTAAATTAGTTACTGTGCAACATTTTATTGGTTACTGACTATTGCTGGCTTGGTTACTGTGTAACCATATAATGGTTGATGCCTATTGCTGAGTTGGTTACTGTGTAAAATTATACTGACTAACAGTAACTTGAATAATATTACTGACTAATACTGACTTGGTTACAGACTAATGCTAACTTACTTAATGTGCAACATTATATTGGTTACTGACTACTACTGAATTGCTTACTGTCTAATTATATAATGGTTACTGTATAATGCTTAGTTGGTTACTGTGTAACATCATACTGGTTACTAATCAATACTGACTTAGTTAATATGTAACATTATAATGTTACTGAGATTTATAATTGTTTCTTTTATATTGGTGGTTACTTATTAACTAACATTCTGGTACTAGTTAATTGGTTACTGTATATTTGGCATGCAACTATTAATCTGATTGTATGCATTGGGTGTTGTAGGTTGAGACATCAAACTTAGTGATTTTCACTGTTTACGATGTCTCTAAACAGTATATTGTGGACATCGAACAAAAGACATGCACATGCCGTAAATTTCAGTACCATGAGATGCCTTGTCCGCACGCTGCTTGTAAGACCCCAACTTTTATAAATAAAGATGAATTTTCTATAAATATTATTTTTGAATATTATGGAATAAATTTGATATAATGTTATAGTTGTGGGTAATATTTATAAATTTTGCAAAGTAAGCAAGTTGTTATAAAATATTCGTTTGGTCGGGGAATATTCTTTTTGTCGGGGAATATTCGATGCGAATACTCAATCATTAGTGGACCCCATTAACGGAAGTATTGTCGTAGTTAGAAAAGCGACAAAATTATTTTTCTATAAAAATAACTACAGAGGTGTTACCGTTAAAACCGTTGAACTACCCTAGTAAAAAAATACGATGTCTACGCATAGTTGTATAGTAGCACACGGTATTGATTATTGATGCTTTACGTGAGAAGTCACTCAATTATGCTCAATTATTACTCTGATAATTCTTTGTCATATCTCTTATATTATTGATTCAATTATTGTCACAGTATCATTTGTATAATATGTTATAATATTAAATCAATAATTGAGACGACAAGTTATAAATGATTAATAATTGTTGAAAGATTAAATATGTGTTGATTAAAAATAAAATGATTTGTGGTAATATTTATTCAATCCTTGATGTATATAAAGAGTCTGTTATGAGACGTTTGTGGTAAGTTTGATTATTTTATGGGGGGGCCATATGTCATCATCTAAGAGTCTCTTCATCAATAGTAATTACCTTCGTCAATAGTAATTACCTTCGTCAATAGTAATTACCTTTACCAGACGTCAAACCACTTGCCGTTTCATATTACAGGCGTCGAACCACTTGTCGTTTCACATTACAGGCGTCGAACCACTTGTCGTTTCACATTACAGGCGTCGAACCACTTGTCGTTTTACATTACAGGCGTCAAACCATTTTTCTTTTCACATCACCAGTCGTTAAGCCACTTGCCTTTTCACATGGCAGGTCTTTAAGCTATAAATCTTCTATAAATAGAGGCCTAGTGCTTCATTATTTTCACTAATTCATTCAAGCTATAGAGAGAGAAAGTATAGAGAATAAGAGAGAAAGAAGAAGAGTATTTTGTTACTACACTCATCTGTAGTATTCAATCTCCTACTAAAAGTAAGGGGTGTTATTTTTCTTATTCATGAAGAGAATCATTGTTATTCCATTGTTTATTATTACATTGGAATAACTTTTGTATCTGTGATTTTACCTATACTTGGTGACATTCTTCTATTATTACATTTGGAACATCTTGTGCATGTGTTTTACACCTACACGGGTTCCGCTTTTATTATTATTCTATTGGAACATCCTGCTGCATGTGTTTTTTACACCTAACTGGTTCCGCTCTTTATTATTATTCTATTGGAACATCCTGCATGCATGTGTTTTACGTGGGACTGGTTCCATTCTTTATTATTTTGTTGGAATATCCACATGCATGCGTTTTACATGGGACACAGTTCCATTCTTTATTATTCTGTTGGAATATTCTGTTTTGTGCGTTTTACTGCGGGACCGGTTCCGTTATTTATTATTACATTGGAATAACCTACTGCATGCGGCCTATCGCATGCATGGTGATTTCTTTTGTTATTCCATTCTTTATTATACCCAAATTGGTTAAAACTTTGACTTCTATACTCCATGAAGTTAGTGGAATATCCTTGATATTTGCTTCTTCATCCAAAGATCCTTTCATGGAAATATTCTTCTCAAAGATTCTTGAATTTTACTCTCTAAGCGATGTCATGTTGATAGTTTGGATGTTATTGGTTCCTAGATAAATTAATTCTTGAACTTGTTTTATTGAATTCTTATATCATTGTCATCATCCTCATGTTTATATTTATTGAAAGTCATCTGTGGCTTCAGTAGTGCATAGATGGACTTGGTATGATTATGACCGAGAGACTATTCGATTGTAATCATGGTAGTAATATTACAAATGATGTGATAAAAATCCTCGATGGCCTGTAGTTTATTGATGGACGATTGTTGGCATGATCATGACCATTAATGAATACACAAATATTCTTGGCCGTAGTGCATGAATAATTGTGGTCGTGATACTAAAGAATATTCTTGGCCGTAGTGCGTGGGGGTGATTCGATGATGTGGAATATTTATTAAAGTTTGAATCTCAAATATAACAAAGATGATGAAAACCTTTTAAAATCATAAAAGATAGTAGATTTTATTTTCTACTTGACTCTTTTAATGGATTCTTTGGTTCATTGTAGTTAAACTTGATATTCATTATATTTTATCGGTTTAACATTTTGTTGTAGAAGCTAATGATAATTTATTCTGCATTATCTTAGTCATAATATTTCTTCTTGAGCTAGTTGAGCTCACCCTTTCTTTCACTTTGTTCTCTTGAGAAATGAGAATATAAATTTGAGACGAGTCGGGAACCGGAGTAATGGTCCGTAGGATAACATTAGTAGTCCTCACTATTCTACGTGAAATAGTGTGATAATAATTGTAATGAGGACTCCTTTTGAGTTTGTATGATCTCTAGTAGACAATATTTGTATTCAAACTCACGCTTTATGTCGTATTGTACCCATAATTATATTAGTAAGTTGTATTTAAATTTTGTACCATGTATCGACTACCCAAGATGGGTGATGTATACCTAATTTTGGGGGCGTCACGGTTGGTATCAAAGCTTAGGGATATGATTCTGGCTAAGATGTGAGAATAGTACTAGGAGGGGGAGAGAGGGGAATACCTTCGCTAGTATGACCTACCTAAGTTTATGTGCTATTTTATTGGTCGGTTCGAGAATATAGGGATAATATGTTACATGTCAATTAACCTTTTGTTTTGTGGCAGTATCTGAAAATGAAATTTGAGAATGGTGAGAATAGCAATGGAGCACAGGCGATCGTTGATTCACCACATATCAATAATCAGGATAATGTGCATCAGGAAGGCGATAATCCTCAAGAACAACAACACCGACCAAATGATGAATGATCAAATGTTCGAGGCTTTATGCAATTCATGCAACAATGAAAGGTGAGAGCGACTCCTGTCCAAAACGTGGGTGGAAACACGAAAAACTCTCGGGCGGTCACCGCTAAACAATTCAAGGAGTTGGGACCACCTGAGTTTAAGGGAGAGCCAAAACCACTTCTGGCGGAATCTTGGATAAAGCAGATTACCAAGATATTTGATGTCTTGGGATACTCCGAGGAGCAAAAGGTTCCCTTTGCCGCCTTTATGTTACGCGGAGAGGCAGATTACTGGTGGGAATAGGTAAAACGTACTCAACTTCTTTGTCTTCAAGATATCTTGGGAGAAGTTCCGGAGTCATTCAACGACAAATACTTTCCCGAAAGTATTCGCCACATGAAGGAGGTGGAGTTTATCAAGTTGGAACAAAACAATATGACCGTGTCGCAATACGAGGCAAAATTTGCGGAGTTATCACGGTTCGTCCCACTTGGTGGATAATGAAGAGAGAATGGCGCGAATGTTTTAAGTGGTTTGAAGTCGGAGATACGTCCAACATCTTATTTCTCATAAACCGTGTTTGTATTCAGATGTTGTAAATAGGGCTCGATTAGTGGAGCACGATAACGAGTCAACGCAACTAAAAGAGAGCGGTAAAGCAAAATTATAATACCAAATGAGAGTAGTCATCGAAGTGGTGACAACAAGCGTGGAGGAATCAACAGGGCGAGATATGGTAACCACTTCGGTGGTAATCGGGGCCAAAAAATAAGAATGGACATTTCAAGAAAAGAAGATTCAACAATGATGGAAAGACGTCAAGACCAAAGACCGTTGTTAAGGAAGGAGAAAGACCACCTATCATATGCTTCAAATGCGGAGGAGAGGGACACATCGATCAAACCGCGCCATGCCGTCCAAAGCGTGTTATAATTGTGGAAGAGAAGGTCACTTAGCTCGATTTTGTCGTTTCATCAAGACAAATTCAGCTAGGATGGAGGCACCAAAGGTCAGTCCCGGAAAAGTCAAAATCGGTAGTCTGAGGGAGGCGTTTGTTGTGACCTCCCGGAGAGTAAGGAACCCGAATGAGGTCATCACGGGTAAGCTTATCATAAACTCTAATGAAGTCTATACTTTATTTGATACTGGGATTCTACCCATTCTTTTATTTCTCCTACTTGCGCTCATCGATTAAATTTGACTCGAGAGAATTAGACTTTGACTTATCTGTGGAAACTCCGTTGGGAGAAACCTTCATTACATCCATTTGTTTATAAGTCTTGTTTGGCTCAAATCGGTACCCTCACATTACTCCGTCGATCTTATTTCATTAAAAATACTTGCATTTGACGTGATTCTGTGGATTGATTGGTTAACTACTTATCATGAAAAAATTGATTATTTTCGTAAGGTTGTTAGCTTTCATATTCCTAACCAACCTATTATCTTGAATTCAAGCGACCAAACCATTAAAATCAATCACGGTCATCTCAAGCCATAAAGCTATTCGTTTATTGAAAAAGGGATGTCAAGCTTTCTTAGCTCATATCACGATTTAAACAAAAATACGCCGGTTTTGAGCGATATTTCTATTGTTAATAAATTTCCTAACGTATTCCCCGAAGAACTTCCCCGCCTACCCCGGCGTGAAATTGAATTTTGTATCGACCTTGAACCCTAAGACAAAACCTATTTCCAAAGCCCTATATCGAATGGTTCTATTGAACTTCGTGAGTTAAAGACCCAACTGCGAGGAATTGTTAGACATTGGCTTTATTCGTCCTAGTACTTCTCCTTGGGGTGCTCTGTTTCTATTCGTGAAGAAGAAAGATAGGAGTATCGACTTTGTATTGATTATCGGGAGTTGAATCATGTCACCATCAAAATAGGTATCCATTACCACGTATTGATGACCTGTTTGACCAAATGCAAGGAGCCAAATTCTTTTCAAAGATTGATCTTCGTTAGGATATCACCAATTGAAGATTAGAACCGTGACATTCCAAAGACGGCTTTCGAACTCTAATGACGGGCATTATGAATTCCTAGTCATGTCCTTTGGATTGACTAATGCTCCTGCTGCCTTCATGGATATGATGAACCGAGTATTCAAGGAATATTTGGATCACTTTGTGGTCGTCTTTATTGATGACATCCTTATTTATTCCAAAAGCCGTGAAGATCATGAGCAACACTTGAGGCTGATGTTAGGTTTGTAATATTCATGAACGCAATCAAATTGCATAAAAGTGCGGAAGCGTGTAAAAATCAGAGTTTAAAAATTTACAAACCAAATACCCGGATCACCCTTTATGCATAATTATTAATTAAATGAAAAGATAAAGAATAAATCATACCCTTGAAGATCGAGCTTCCTCAGGTACAAGTTCACCTCCAAATCCTTTCGCGTTCAATCTTGAATCCACCGGGTTTGGTTCCTTCCTTTGATCAACGTTAGCCACCCATATGTTTGGCCTCTAGAGGTGATCCACCAAGAAAGAATAGGAATTCAAGAAGAAGGGGTATTGGCTCAAACCCTAGTTTTTCCATCTCTATAGAAAGGGTGTACTCTCCCAACAATTGGAATTATGTCGTATGTTGAAAAAAGTCAACAAACCCCATCCACCCATAATAAGACTCCTCTTATTTATTGATGTGGGCAACCCTCCTTAACAATTAAGAAATTGGGTTTTATTTAATTAATTAAATTCTTTTAATTAATTAGGCTCCCTAATCTTATTAGGGATAATTAATTAAACTCTTTTAATTAATTTAACCTCCTAATCTTATTAGGAATAAATGAGAGTACTTATATTAAATTAATTCCTAAACTCTTTTAGAAATTAAAATAATAATAATTGTAATAATATTAATAAGACTCCTCTTATTAATTTATATTTAATATTTCAAAATATTAAATAATAAATATTAAGCTATTTAATTTATTCTATCACCATAGATTAAATTAAATATACTTAACATATTATTACGATTATGTCATTAACTTCTTAAATAATTATTCTTCCTTTTATGGTGTGACCCTTTAGGTTCTCCATATTAAACCGGTTGTGAATAAATCAATTAGAACAATTCTAATCTTATTTAAATAAATAAATTAAACAATTAATTTATTTAAATAAATAATATTTATTCTACAATAGGATAAGCCTCCTAGCGATCAACGACTTTCCCGATAATATAGATTTCAACATTAATCATTAAAGAACCTTTGAGTAAATAGTTCTTGTATGAATTCAATCCTTCCACCATACAATGTCCCAATTAAATATAAGACATGGAATTACCACAAGTCTTATTTTATTTAATTATATGTATTTCGATCCTTAAATGCACAACTCAAATAATGCAAATTAGAAACTCCTTTCTAATTTCATTCGCGCCAACCCGAGGACTCTTTGGGTTGTCATTTATCGAATCACATAGGACATTTCTCTTCTTTTATTAGAAGTGGTAGATTCTTTATTGATCATACATTATCTCCATGTATACTGACTTATTATACCCAAGCATACATACCCTTTGATATACCCTAAGGGTCTTAAGGAATAAGTCAAAGTATAACTCATCATACACAAGATACTATGATGATCTCAAGTCCAAGGATTACTTGTACTACTATCACTACAGAATTCCTATCGACAGCAAATAAAACTCCATTAGGTATTCCTTAGCGAGCCACGTTCAAAGTGAACTTATTCTCTAATAAGCACCTACATACTTGCTTTAGTGTCTCCACACAAATGATCATGAGATCAATCATCCTCATCCAATGAAAGCAAAGCAACGTATGTACCAATCTATCCGGATTTACTAATCCCCAATTTAGTAATCCAATGATTGGGAACTATTTTAGTTTTAAGCTTTCTAAGAATTTAGATCTCATTAGAATGATCATCATCATTATTCTAAAAGCATTGCTTAAAACTATGGGTTTATCACATATTATAAAAGCAACATCATGTAGATAATTAAAAGCCTTTAATAAATTAATACTTTTATTAATAAATGAATAAGATTGTTACAAAGTATACGCTTTATCATCAAACATGATTGGCTTGTGTGCATATTACTTTCAATCTCCCACTTGCACTAAAAAGCCAATCGCCATTGTATCTTATACTCTTCTTCTCAAAGTGGCGATTATCCTGTTTGTTGGATAAGCTTTAGTTAATGGATATGTAATGTTGTTCTTGAGAGTCCACCATCTCTATAGTGATTTTCCATCTTTCAATGATTCTAATAATCAAATGAAAGTGCCACAACACATGTTTAGATCCAAGATGAGACTTAGAACTTTTCCTAGTTACGTAATGAACTTATCATCCAAACAATCAACTTGCGGCTTCATTTACAGATATATACTTTGTCTTTATCACTAAACCAAAGAACTCTTTCTTTGTTTGGAACCTTTCCAATTCATTGCACCACTGTTCAAGGTAACCCTTTACCTTAAAGTGGATTTTTCTGTCGTCTTTGTCTGTCACAAAAACTTGAGTTTGTTAAGCCCTCTAGTTTTAATTTAGACCCACCATGAATATGATCACATCCTTAGTGTCGGTTAAGCACTTTAAGATGTTTTTCACTGACTCATAGTGAACTTCTCCATAATATGACTGATCAACATCAGGTCTCGTATATTTCATTGCATACATGATTATCACTCATGCGATCTCTCTTCTTTTAATAGTTTGTGGGGACTATTAAGAGAGATACACTCCATAGCTCATCGACATGAGATATCTCTTGGAGTTTGCCATGCTAAACGACTTTAGCATCAAATGAATATACGTTCCTTGGGTTAAGTCGAGGATCCTTTTAAATCTATCTATATAGATTTGTATCCCCAATTAAGATATTCTTCCCAAATCATTCATGGAGGAATGTTTAGACAACTTTATCTTTATTGATTGTAGCATTAGTATGTCATTCCTTATCCGTAGTATATCAACATATAATACTAGGAATGTCACGACGCTCCCAATCGTCCTTTTATGTACACTAGAACTCTTACCTCATCGTATGTAACTCTAGATCATCATCTTCATGATCGTACCTCATCATCATCATCCATGATGAATCCATACCTCCCGGGTATTTTCAAGATATTTCCGATTTACGATTTGGTTGTGGTACAATAGGTCTATCTACGAGTTCCTCTTATTTGACTTATAGTATTTTGTGGTTCTTGAACTCTTCAAGATCTATTATCCTCCCACTAGCCCTTTTAATGATAAACACCTTTATCTTAAGAAGCGGCGTGTGTTTCAGTAACAAACACCTTTTAAGTAGAATTATAGAACATATACCCTAAACTTTCTTTTAGGATGTCCCACAAATCATACATGTCAAATCTTGTCCCAAGCTTATCCTTTGAAACCTTTTCACATAAGTTGGACAACCCCTTATCTTAACATACTTAAGATTAGGAATCCTCCCTGTCCATAACTTTTATGGAGTCTTGGAGCCGAATTTTGAGGTTATCATTTTCGTAGATATGCAGCCATTTCTAGGACATGATCCTAGAAGGATATTGGAATGTTGGTAAAATCATTATGGACTGCACCATGTCCAACAAGGTACGATTTTTCATTTAGATACATCAATCAATTATTGCGTATCAAGAGGTGTCCATTATGAGAAAACCATTTGAGATGATCTAGAAACTTATTGCAAAAGTATTTATTCCTTGATCTAATTAAAGAATCTTAATACTTTGCCAATTTGTTTCACTTCTGAATTCTTTGAACCTTTCAAATAATTCACACTTGTATTTTAGCAAATACACACATTCAACTCTTTGAATGATCATCTCCTTTTCTTATACTAATTTGTTCAATATGCAAAATTATTTTCATGTAAGTCAAGTATACAAAATTTATTAAGTAATATTCCAGTTCTATACAAAACATTATTATTATAAATAGAACAACAATTGTTCTTAATTATAATACCAAAGATTTCATTGTCCAACAATAAAATGGAAATAATATTTTTAACAAGAACTGGAATACAATAACATCTTATTGACTTAATAGATTTGCCCGTAGGCATTGCTAAACTATAAGTTCCTATGGCTAATGCAACAACCTTTGCTTCATTTTCCGCACATAGGATTACTTATATTTGTTTAGCTTTCTACTTCTGCTTGGTCCCTTCATAAATCTATATTTATGATAACCAAAGTCGGTATCCAATACCCAAGTAGAACCTTGACTTAAAGAAAAATTTATTTTAAATCATGAACAAATTTGTATTTTACAACCGAACTTCACTAAGCTTCTTTGGTAAGCCTCTGCAAGATACTTCTCGCAGTTTCTTTCCAAAGTCCGGGCTTATTGCGGTGGAAGCAAACTCCTTTCTATCCGTGATCGGTTTTGTTCTTATTATCCTTTGTTTACGCCTTTCATTTACCTTCTTTGAATCGCTTCTTCTTTTTGAAGATCCTTTGGCCCCTACCAAGAAGACTTGGTTTTTCTTGGTTGGAAAGTGACTCTCAACATTTTTCAATATGTTAAGCAAATCAATGGGTCGGTGATATCTAGCTTGTTCATATAAAAATTCACAACAATTGTGAAAGGAGTCCGAGAGTGAGTGCAAGATCAAATCTTGGCTCAACTCTCCATCCATGACAAAACATGTTGTCTAATTGATCAATCAAATTGATAATGTTAAGGACATGTATCTGTACTGTAGTGTCATCGGTCATTCTAGATCGGAAGAGCTCCTTAGATATCTGATATCTTTCAGTCCTACTTTCCTCACCATCAACTACTTGATGTGCAAGAATATAGTAAGAGCATCCATAGTTTCATGCTGACGCTGAAGCTCGTTACTCATGGATGTGAGCATGATGCATTGAGCCAACTGTGCATCATCTTGCCACTTTCTAAAAGTAGCAATCTCTTCTTCAAAGGCATTGTCTGCAACCATTGCAGGGATAGGCATATTAAGGACATAAGATAGCTTTTCAGCTATGAGAACTTTTCTCAAATTCCTTAACCAATCCGTTTAATACGGTCCAGTTAAATAACATCAATGTTTCGCAGTGATAGTAATTTTAGACATTGTAAAATTCTGTAAATGAATTTGTAATTAACAACATTTTAACATACATTCTTTTATTAATTACCAAAATAAATTAGGTCTTGTTTTAAATTGGTATCTCCCACTATTTTTTTCAAACTATATTACCCTCACTCATATAGTTCGGCAAAATCTAATTAAAGATTTGCTAGTGAGAATAAGGATCCCATTTCAAATGTATATAGCCTTGTGGTGACACAACAAACTATATATAAATAAATAGGTAGACAACTTTTGTCAATTACATCAACTATGCAACTCCTTTTATTTTGCCTCTTAGATTATTTTGATCAAGTGGTGGCACATCCGAATCAAAATTATCCAAGTTAAGTCCGACCTAGCACTCCATATATTCAAAAAGAAAAATATCATCCTTGTGGTGACACAACAAAACAATATTGTTCAATTTTCTTTATAAGCATCAAATGTGATAAATTAACATCTTAAATACTTAATACTTGCCTTGTGGTGACACAACAAACTCATATTAAATATTTAATACTCTATTAATTTTATCATGCTAGAAGGCGACGTTCGATATTCCAAATATCTTTGAACGCTTAGGACTTAATATAAAAAAAATGAGGGTTTTGTTATTAATTTGTCTCATCTTGTTTAGCGCGCATTTTATATATATATATAAAAAATACGCGTCGTATTAATGAACATGCGAAGCATTTTGCATAATATATAATATATATAGTATAAGCATGCACATATAGAATACTATATTCTACCCTTGATTGATTATGGACTTTTATTCTAGTTTGGTTCACTAGAGCCACCAAGTGAACCAAAAGGTCAAACCCTAGGGGTGCAAGAAATAATATTTAAATATAACTATTACATTTAAACCCGGGCTCCATCACAAACGGGTCTTCAAGCGCTCCTTGCTCTTTGATCTCTAATTCTTCAAAATTTAATTCTAACTATTCCTATTACAAAACTATTTAAAATAAATAGAAACCTTGATCAGTAGTCAAGGGGAAGTACATAGGAGAGAGATAGAATTTATATTAAGAAAAATTAGAGAAGACGAGGTACGCAGACCCCATTTAATAAAACCCATACATTCATGCATCCAACTAAAATAAAATCCAATCGCATTGGTCAATAATCCATAATCAATCCCATTTATTATCATATACATCATCATATGCATCAATAAATAACATTCATCTTATGAATAATAAACATTTAATATATATATTGATATCATTTAATGGGCAAATTTAGTTAGTATAAAATCTAATTTTTGAATTAAAATAAACTCCTTTATTTTAATCCAAATTTAAATCAAAATAAAACTATTTTATTTTAATTTATCCAATTTTGAATAAGATAAACTATTTTATTTTAATCAAAATCTTTAATCAAAATAAACTCCTTTATTTTAATTAATTATGGAATCTAATTCTATGTATATATATATAAAAAAATTTAATTAAAATAAAATCTTTTATTTTAATTAATTATGGAATCCAATTCCATGTAAAAAAAATTTTATTAAAAGAAAACACGGATATTCTTTCCTATTCACAAATAAACTCTTTTATTTTGAATAATATGAAATCTTATTTCATATCTAAATAAACTCTTTTTTATTTAAGGAAATTAGGATTCTCTTTCCTATTCACAAATAAACTATTTTATTTTGAATAATATGAAATCTTATTTCATATCTAAACAAACTCCTTTATTTAAGGAAAGATGGATTTACTTCCCTATTCACAAATAAACTCCTTTATTTTAGAAAAATAAAATCCAATTTCAACTCCAATTAGTTATCATGGAATCCAATTCCAACTCTAATTAGTTAGCATGAAATTCTAATTTTAAAATTAAAATAAATCTTTTATTTTAATATTAAAATAATCCTTTTATTTTAAGATTAAAATAAACCTTTTTATTTTAATTGTAAAATTATTTAAAATTAAAATAAAACTTTATATTTTAATATTAAAATAAACCTTTTATTTTAAAATTAAAATAAACTTTTTATTTTAATTATATAATAATTAAGAATATATATATGTATATATATATTCGTAATATATATTATATATATATATATAACCGTTCCTGTTTCCTTTTTCTTTTTTTTTTATAAACCGTGACTTCATTATGCAGGAAACCAACTCCTTGAAACATGATCTGCTAACTCTTTTTTTTTTTTTTTTTTTTTAATTCACGTGGGCCACCAAATGTAACCTTGAGCATTCAAAAAAAAATCCTCGATTACCGAAAAAAAAATTAACGGTTTTAAAAAAAAAAATAGTGACGTTTTTTTTTTTTTTTTTTTTATTTATTTATTTAAATTTTATACAATTAAATTATGCCCAACTAGATTGTTCTAAACACATATCAATATACAAATTAAATCTGAACAATTAATAATTACGTAATGGTTTGGCTCGATGCCATTTATTAGGTTTGTAATATTCATGAAACGCAATCAAATTGCATAAAAGTGCTAAGCGTGTAAAAATCGAGTTTAAAAATTTACAAACCAAATACCCTTGATCACCCTTTATGCATAATTATTAATTAAACGAAAAGATAAAGAATAAATCAAACCCTCAAGATCGAGCTTCCTCGTACAAGTTCACCTCCAAATCCTTTTCGCTCAATCTTGAATCCACCGGGTTTGGTTCCTTCCTTTGATCAACGTTAGCCACTCATATGTGTTTGGCCTCTGAGGTGATCCACCAAGAAAGAATAGGAATTCAGAAGAAGGGGTATTGGCTCAAACCCTAGTTTTTCATCTCTATAGAAAGGGTGTACTCTCCCAACAATTGGAATTATGTCGTATGTTGAAAAAAGTCAACAAACCCCATCCACCCATAATAAGACTCCTCTTATTTATTGATGTGGGCAACCCTCCTTAACAATTAAGAAATTGGGTTTTATTTAATTAATTAAATTCTTTTAATTAATTAGGCTCCCTAATCTTATTAGGGATAATTAATTAAACTCTTTTAATTAATTTAACCTCCTAATCTTATTAGGAATAAATTAGAGTACTTATATTAAATTAATTCCTAAACTCTTTTAGAAATTAAAATAATAATAATTGTAATAATATTAATAAGACTCTCTTATTAATTTATATTTAATATTTCAAAATATTAAATAATAAATATTAAGCTATTTAATTTATTCTATCACCATAGATTAAATTAAATATACTTAACATATTATTACGATTATGCCATTAACTTCTTAAATAATTATTCTTCCTTTTATGGTGTGACCCTTTAGGTTCTCCATATTAAACCGGTTGTGAATAAATCAATTAGAACAATTCTAATCTTATTTAAATAAATAAATTAAATAATTAATTTATTTAAATAAATAATATTTATTCTACAATAGGGATAAGCCTCCCTAGCGATCAACGACTTTCCAGATAATATAGATTTCAACATTAATCATTAAAGAACCTTTGAGTAAATAGTTACCGTACAATTCAATCCTTCCACCATACAATGTCCCAATTAAATATAAGACATGGAATTACTGTCAAGTCTTATTTTATTTAATTATATGTATTTCGATCCTTAAATGCACAACTTCAAATAATGCAAATTAGAAACTCCTTTCTAATTTCATTCTGCCTTGGCCAAGGACTACTGGGTTGTCATTTATCGAATCACATAGGACATTTCTCTTCTTTTATTAGAAGTGGTAGATTCTTTATTGATCATGCATTATCTCCATGTACAACTTATTATACCCAAGCATACATACCCTTTGATATACCCTAAGGGTCTTAAGGAATAAGTCAAAGTATAACTCATCATACACAAGATACTATGATGATCTCAAGTCCAAGGATTACTTGTCTACTATCACTCTGAGAATTCCTATTGACGAGCAAATAAAACTCCATTAGGTATTCCTTAGCAAGCCACGCTTCGA
The DNA here is from genome assembly GCA_020205615.1 of Panax quinquefolius. Classification (NCBI taxonomy): domain Eukaryota; kingdom Viridiplantae; phylum Streptophyta; class Magnoliopsida; order Apiales; family Araliaceae; genus Panax; species Panax quinquefolius. The sequence continues at coordinate 274,684 of JAINUW010000225.1, read as the reverse complement.
TGAACTTATTCTCTAATAAGCACCTACATACTTGCTTTAGTGTCTCCACACAAATGATCATGAGATCAATCATCCTCATCCAACGAAGCAAGCAACGTATGTACCAATCTATCCGGATTCACTAATCCCCAATTTAGTAATCCAATGATTGGGAACTATTTTAGTTTTAAGCTTTTTAAGAATTTAGATCTCATTAGAATGATCATCATCATTATTCTAAAAGCATTGCTTAAAACTATGGGTTTATCACATATTATAAAACAAAGATCATGTAGATAATTAAAAGCCTTTAATAAATTAATACTTTTTATTAATAAATGAATAAGATTGTTACAAAGTATACGCTTTATCATCAAACATGATTGGGCTTGTGTGCATATTACTTTCAAATTGACACTCCAAAAGCTTCGTGAATATAAGCTTTATGCGAAGTTGAAGAAATGCGAGTTACGGCTTGAAGAAGTAGCATTCCTTGGGCACGTGGTATCATGTCATGGAATATATGTTGACCCAAAGAAAGATTGAAGCTATTCAAAGTCGGAACAACCTAAATCGATGATCAAAATACGTAGCTTTCTCGGTTTAAATTATTATTATCGAGATTCGTGGAAGGATTTTCTCGAATCGCTACTCCATCGACTCAAACTGACTCGGAAAGATACAAAGTTCGGTTGGAGCAAAGAATGTGAGAAGAGTTTTCAAGAACTCAAGAGAGACTTATTTCAAAGACTGTTACGACAATACCATCATCTGCCTCGGAGGATTTGTCATCTATGTGATGCTTGAGCAAAGGGTTAGGATGTGTTCTCATGCAACATGGAAAAGTTATAGCCTATGCCTCGCGACAACTCAAAGAATATGAGAGGAATTATCCTACTCATGATCTAGAGTTGGCAGCTGTTGTCTTTGCACTTAAAATTTGGAGGCATTACTTGTATGGGGAGAAAGTGGAGATCTTTACGGATCATAAAAGCCTCAAATATTTCTTCACTCAAAAGGAACTCAACATGCGACAACGACGTTGGCTTGAACTGTTGAAAGATTATGATCATACCATCCAATACCATCCTGAAAAAGCGAACGTGGTAGCTGACGCATTGAGTAGAAGATCATATGCAAGTCTGAAGTGCGATATTGTCAACGCAGGCCCATTTTGTGTGACTTGCAAAGGATGGAGATAGAGTTAAAGACTCGAGGACGCGTGTGATGATAGCGAGTATACGAGTAGAATCGACTTTAATCGATAAAGTTAAAGTCGCTTTCGAGCTACGGACTGGAGCCGATGCGTATGAGGAAGAAAGTACAAGAAGGTGCTATCTTGGGAAGCAAGAATCGATGAAGAAGGAATACTTGAGTCAACTCCAAACTTTGTGTTCCTAACGACCACGATTTAAAAAGTATAATATCATGATGGAGGCGCACAACACACCATTTGCAATCCATCTCGGGAGTACCAAAATGTATCATGATATTAAATATACATTTTGGTGGAGCAATATGAAGAGAGAGATAGCATTTGTTTATCTCAAGGTGTCTAACTTGTTAACGAGTTAAAGCGGAGCATCAAGTACAAAAAGGTCCATTGCAACCACTTGAAATTCCGAAATGGAAGTGGGAGCACATTACCATGGATTTCGTTCTGGGTCTTCCTAAGGTTTCTCAAGGCATAGATGCGATTTGGGTCATTGTTGATAGATTGATCAAGTCTGCTCATTTCTTACCGATCGAGAAACTTATACACTTGAACGCTTGCTGGTATGTACATAAACGAGATTGTAAGACCGCATGGTATCCGGTATCCATAGTCTCGATCGAGACCCAAGATTCACTTCACGATTTTGGGTTAGTTTGTAAAAGCTATGGGCACAGACTTACGATTTAGCTTTCGGCATATCATCCTCGACGGACGACGATCGGAGAGGACTATTCAAACTCTTGAAGATCTATTAAGACTCTGTGTCCTTGATTTCAAGGGAAGTTGGGACAAGTTCTTACCATTGGTGGAGTTTTCCTACAACAACAGCTTATCAAACAAGTATTGGCATGGCTCCATTCGAGCGTTGTATGGAAGAAAGTGTCGTTCTCCAAAGATGTCTTTGGGATGAGGTGGGTGAAGCAACGTTGTTGGGACCGGGAGTTGAATGCGTATGACTACTTTTAAAAGATTCAAACGATCCGATAACGTATAAAAACCTCACAAAATCGACAAAAGAGTTATCTTTGATCTTCATCGAAAGGACGTGAAATTCGATATAGGAGATCATGTGTTGTTAAGAGTTGCTCCATGGAAAGGAGTTACAAGATTTGGAAAAAGAGGAAAACTTAATCCTCGATTCATCTATCCATTTTTAATCCTCGATCGAGTAGAAGAATGGCCTATAGACTCGCTTTACCGCCAAGTATGTTTCGTGTTCATAATGTTTTCACATATCCATGTTACGTAAATATGTGAAAGACCCGAACCACATTATTGAGTTAGAACCCCACGAAATAATGGGAAGATTTGACGTATGAAGAGGTTCTGTTTAAATCTTGGATAAGAAGGAACATATTCTACGCTCAAGGTTATACCTCAAGTCAAAGTTTTGTGGAGGAACCACGATGTTGAGGAAATGACTTGGGAGTTAGAATCAAATGAAATCAAGGTATCCTTACCTCTTCGACAAACCATGTACGTACGCACCCTAATTTTGAGGGCTTAAATTTCATAAGAAGGGGAGGTTGTAAGACCCCAACTTTTATAAATAAAGATGAATTTTCTATAAATATTATTTTTGAATATTATGGAATAAATTTGATATAATGTTATAATTGTGGGTAATATTTATAAATTTTGCAAAGTAAGCAAGTTGTTATAAAATATTCGTTTGGTCGGGGAATATTCTTTTTGTTTGGGAATATTAGTATGACTACTCAATCAATCATTAGGTGGACCCCACAACGAAAGTATTGTCGTAGTTAGAAAACGACAAAATTATCTTTCTATAAAAATAACGGCAGAGGTGTTACCGTTAAAACTGTTGAACTACCCGGTAGTAAAATGCACGATGTCTGGCGTAGTTGTATAAGTAGCACGATATTGATTATTGATCTTTACGTGAGAAGTCACTCAATTATACTCAATTATTCTTCTACATGATAATTGTTGCATCATATCTCTCTTATATTATCTATTCAATTATTGTCACAAAGATCATTTGTATAATATGTTATAATATTAAATCAATAATTGAGACGACAAGTTATAAATGATTAATAATTGTTGAAAGATTAAATATGTGTTGATTAAAATAAAATGATTTATGGTAATATTTATTCAATCCTTGATGTATATAAAGAGTCTCATTATGAGACGTTTGTGGTAAGTTTGATTATTTTATGGGGGCCCATATGTCATCATCTAAGAGTCTCTTAAATCGATAAGTAATTACCTTCGTCGATAATAATTACCTTTGTGAATAGTAATTACCTTCGTCAATAGTAATTACCTTTACCAGACGTCCAACCACTTACCGTTTCATATTACGAAGCGTCGAACCACTTGTCGTTTCACATTACAAAGATCGAACCACTTGTCGTTTCACATTACTGAGCGCCGAACCACTTGTCATTTCACATTCTGACGTCGAACCACTTTTCTTTTCACATCACCAATTCGTCAAGCCACTTGCCTTTTCACACGGCGGTCTTAAGCTAGAAATCTTCTATAAATAGAGGCCTAGTGCTTCATTATTTTTCACGAATTCATTCAAGCTATAGAGAGAAAAGTATAGAGAGAATAAGAGAGAAAGAAGAAGAGTATTTTGTTACTACACTTCTCTGCGAGATTCAATCTCCTACTAAAAGTAAGGGGTGTTATTCTTTCTTATTCATGAAGAGAAACTGCTTTGTTATTCCATTGTTTATTATTCTCGCTGGAATAACTTTTGTATCGCTTGTTTACCTATACTTGGTGACATTCTTCTATTATTACTGCTTGGAACATCCTGCTGTGGTGTTTTTTACGGACTCGGTTCCGCCTCTTTATTATTATTCTATTGGAACATCCTGTTTGTGTGTTTTACACCTGGACACGGTTCCGCTCTTTTATTATTATTCTATTGGAACATCACATGCATGTGTTTTACGCCCGACCGGTTCCATTCTTTATTATTCTGCTTGGAATATCCTCTCTATGTGCGTTTTACTGGGGACCGTTCCATTCTTTATTATTCTTTGGAATATCCTCGTCTGCATGCGTTTCTGCCGGACTGATTCCGTTATTTATTATTCTGTTGGAATAACTCGCCTGCAAGGCTATCGCATGCATGGTGATTTCTTTTGTTATTCCATTCTTTATTATACCCAATTGGTTAAAACTTTGACTTCTATACTCCATGAAATTAGTGGAATATCCTCGATATTTGCGCTTCATCCAAAGATCCTTTCATAGAAATATTCTTCTCGGTATTCTTGAATTTTACTCTACAAAGCGATGATCATGTTGACAGATTTGGATGTTATTGGTTCCTAGATAAATTAATTCTTGAACTTGTTTTATTGAATTCTTATATCATTGTCATCATCCTCATGTTTATATTTTGTTGAAAGTCATCTGTGGCTTTTGTGGTGCGTAGATGGACTTGGTATGATTATGACCACTGAGACTATTCGGTGTAATCATGGCCGTAATGTTACAAATGATGTGGTAAAAATCCTCGATTGGCCTGTGTAGTGCGTTGATGGACGATTGTTGGCATGATCATGACCATTAATGAATACACAAATATTCTTGGCCCGTAGTGAGTGCATGAATAATTGTGGTCGTGATACTAAAGAATATTCTTGGTCAGAGTAGTGCGGGGTGATTCGATGATGTGGAATATTTATTAAAGTTGAGTCTCAGCTATAACAGTGATGAAAAACCTTTTAAAATCATAAAAGATAGTAGATTTTATTTTCTACTTGACTCTTTTAATGGATTCTTTGGTTCATTGTAGTTAAACTTGATGTTCATTATATTTTATCAGTTTAACACTGTTGTAGGCTAATGATAATTTATTCTGCATTATCTTAGCCATAATATTTCTTACTGAGCTAGTTGAGCTCACCCTTTCTTTCACTGTTCTCTTTAGGAAATGAGAGTATAGCTGGGACGAGTCGCGGAACGGAGTAATGGTCCGTAGAGGATAACATTAGTAGTCCTCACTATTCGTGAAATAGTGTGATAATAATTGTAATGAGGACTCCTTTTGAGTTTGTATGATCTCTAGTAGACAATATTTGTATTCAAACTCACGCTTATGTCAGATATTATACCACGGCGCTTATATTAGTAAGTTGTATTTAAATTTTGTACCATGTATCTGACTACCCAAGATGGGTGATGTATACCTAATTTTGGGGGCGTCACACTACTGCTGTTATAAGCAAGAGAAATTTGAGCTGTTATGATTTTTGTTCAAAAAATTACACTAAAGTAACTTTGGTCGAGACATATTCAGCTTCCATCATGCCATTAGATGACAAAGAAAACTGGGATGTATCAGAAGAAGTAAGAAACATATGTATAAAACCACCCAACACAAGAAGACCAGCAGGAAGACCAAAAAAGGTAGGTACAAACACGGATCTGAAATCAAAATTCAAAACAAATGCAGCAGGTGCCAAGAAAAAGGACACAACAGGAAAACATGCAATAATCCCCCGGTTTTAAGACCACTAAAAAGGGTCTGATATAGTGCAGTTAAATTAATAGTTTAAATACATGAATGTATTATTATTTACTTTGAGTAACCATTAAACGATTGGTTTGTAAAATTTTTGATTGTGTATAGTGAACAAAATTGTTATTCATTTATATATTGATTTCTGATTTCAATGAAACATTAACAATAACAGTAATCAAATAAATACATAACAGTAACCATAACAGTTTTTAATGGTAACCACATAATTACATAACAGTAACCATAACAGTTACCACCTAATAACATAACAGTAACCATACCAGTTTTTAACCAAATAATTACATAACAGTAACCATAACAATGTTTAATGGTACCCAAATAATTACATAACAGTAACCATCACAGTAACCACCTAATTTCATAATAAAGAATAATACCATTTTATAATGGTAACCACAACATAAACAACTCAGATATCCAAAGAACATATAATTAAAAGGTATCAAGTTTATGAAACCCATGTATACTCACACATGTACACTTAACATATTACATATGTCACGATACTGATATTGTAACTCTCTGGTTACTATCAAATCATTATCTGGTTACCTATTTATACATGATTGGTTACCAACTGTATATTATAAAATTATAATTGGTTACCATTTTATACATGACAGTAACCATAACAGTAACCATACCAGTTTTTAATGTAAACCAAATAATTACATAACAGTAACCATAACAATGTTTAATGGTACCCAAATAATTACATAACAGTAACCATCACAATAACCACCTAATTTCATAACAGTAACCATACCAGTTTATAATGGTAACCACAACATAAACAACCTGTAATTAAAAGGGTATTGAAGTTTATGAAACCCATGTATACATAACACATGTACACTTAACATATGATATATGTCTTGATACAATCTTGTAACTCTCTGGTTACTATCAAATCATTATCTGGTTACCCCTTTATACATGATTGGTTACCAACTGTATATTTCAAAAATATTCAACAAACACAACTTAAAAAGAAACAAAATACCAACCAACAAACAATATCTCTTTCATTAATGCTAATATAATCAAATATGTAATCTCATCTACATAAGATCCAATGAACATCAAAAAATCATAAACCATACATAAATGTTGTGTATAACACCAAAACTTAAAAAAAAATACACAACAAAATTAATAAAGACAAAACAACAAAATCCGAACTAATCAAAATCTGGAACAAATCTTCCTGGAAATTCTCTATCAGTATCATAGCCCTCCAACTTCTTCTTCCTTGCATGCATATATAGGTTTGTGCATAACTTTTTCCGATACTGCGCAATAGGGAAAGGAATAGGAATCTGATCAAACTTCTGATGAATGACATGCTCAGCAAAACAAATTGTGAACATCCCACAATCACTGTAACAACAAACAACATATAACAAAAATCAAAAATAAAATCAACCTATATGTAATAATTAAAAAAATGTACACAATTTAACCCTTACCCCTACTTGTTCAGAACCGCCTCGTGAAATTCCAACTCAATTATATCGTCTTAAATCCATTGTTGCGTCACGGTCATTTCTTTGAAGTCGATGTCGACCTATCCTTCCAAAAACCGGACTTGCTTGCATGAAGTATGGGAAGAATGAAGATGTCTGACTCACAAACATCGATATATTTTAGTTTGCATGGATTTCCTTTTTGATTGTAGAGAATTGTAAGCGATTAGACACCTCTGATACACATCAAAAGTCAACAACAACCAATGGTCCGGTGATGACATATGAATTGGGAACAACACATAGTCAACGTTCCTCCATGGTGTGTTGACATCCATAAACAAATTCCATGTATGTATTCAAAGAACATCACCCTCCCCGAATGAGAACAATTTTGTCGAATTTTTTTTGTATACTCCTCGAAAAAGCGGTGATCTTCTTTGTGAAACCAAAAATCCGTGGTCGTTACCCTTATAGAACACTTTGAAATGTCTTGCCATTTTACTTTAAAAATAATACAACACAACATTGATGTGCTGAGCCAAAAAAAAATTAATAAGATATTAATAGTTGTTGGAAAATGCAAGTATGTGATGAATGTAACTAAATAATGTAAACATAACTACAAAAACATAATTTTTAAAAAAATACTCACATCGTCGTCTAACCACTGCCCAGACGTCTTTAATTTATAGAACCACATCTTCGATGATATTGCAATGGATCCAAATACAAAAGAAGGCATGATAATATTGTTCTTTCCAGAAAATTTATCCGTCCTTCAATATAATAACATAATATTAGTATACACACTAACATTAACAATTACCGTATTAATATACACACTACTACAAAACAAACTTGCACGTTCTATAATTAACATACTAATCAACCAACTTAATTTTAAACAGTACCCTGCTAACCAACAAATATTAAAATCATAACCATAATCAAATAGTAACTAATACATAACTAATAGGTAACCAAAACATAAACTAATATTAACCAGAATATAAAGTAATAATAACCATAACATTTATTTAATAGTAACCACACCATTTATTTAATATTAACATTTATTTAATATTTAATATTATCACGATAACAAAACGATAACCAAAATAGCATTAATCATAGAACCAATTAAGCATTATCACGATGATTCAATGTAATGTTACACATACTAACAATACAACATTCGACAAAAATTAAAATCACTCAATACATCATTAGAACGATAACCAAAAAAAAATAACATTTATTTATACCAAAATCAATAAACTAATCAACAACTTAATTTTAAACATTAATCTGGTAACCAAACCATAATCACATAATGAATCAAACATAACTACTAGGTAACCAAAACATAATCTAATAGTAACGAGAATATAAAATAATAAGTAACCATAATATTTATTTAATATTAACCATATATTACTACTGAATAATACAAACTTATTTGTTTCATAAAAACTATAGCATTGTTAACAACAAAAAACAAACCTTTTTCTGTTGTTTATTCCAATTTTGAACCATTCTTCAAAGAACGCCTCTTCAAATTTTGAGGGCATCTCCATGAATGATTTGGGTAATGCACTTAAACATGCAAGTGTTTGACTAGCAGCACCCACTACAGTAGATGATGAACCAGCCGATCCGAACGCTGCTGTATATGGAGACCGTAAAATGGCACTCTTTGCAGGTTCACGTACAGGTCTACCACCGGCTTTGTGGACACTCTTCTCCAACTCATCACACTTAGCTATGTCCTGTGTGATGAGAACCATAAAATCAAAAGCATACCTGCTTGCTGCCTCACCTTTCTTCCCCTTTTTCAGTTGACATAAAAAGGTAATAAATACGATTAGTAACCTGAATAACATAAACTAGTAACCAACTGACTGTACAACAGCCAACAAACTAAAATGAACATGTTGTATTAGTAATCTGAATAACATAAACTAGTAACCAAATCATAATATAATAGTAGCCAAAACACAATATAATGGTAACCAAAACACAATATCATAGTAACCAATTCACTATATAATGGTAACCAAAACATAAATAACATTTAAATAAATGATGGCACATAATTATAACACTAACCTTATCAGCATCATACATAACAATCTCTTTCCCAGTACATTGGCTTAATATGTCAAAAGACGACATGTCATTATTATTGTCAATCTGCGCAAAATAAAGAACCATTTAATAATTAAAACAAAAGACATATATCACATAACAAAACAAACAAATATGTCTAACCTTGACATCTTCTTCATCATTATTATTATTTTTTTCATTGGGTTCTTCAACCATAACAACACGTTCAACTTCATTAGCAATCTCAATTACATTCACATCATTCTTCTCCACGAATATTGACACATCATCACCAACTTCATTACCCAATTCAATTTCATTCCCACCCTTCTTCTCAACTTCATCCAACACATCATCACCATCATTATTCTTATTCACTTTTGAACCATAGTCAACATCCTCATCAACATGGACCTCCTCCACCATGACATCAGCATCCTCATCAGCAGCTTTATCACCTTCACCACTTTCACCACCTTCATCGCCTTCATCACCTTCATCTTCATCATCATCGTCATCATCATCACCAGCATTGTCAGAATCGTCATCATCAGAATCACCATCAAGCTTTTTGTCCCCCACGTCTTTGATAGCACGTAACTCATCTCTCTATTAATGCATAACCGGACATGTAAAAGTCGCATTTCATCTTTAATATCGATTCATGACTTTTCCAAATTCTTTCTTGATTCGAAACTTCTTTCTTCAATTCGGACACTTTCTTCTCCAACGGCTTAGGCCAGTACATCAATTGCCTCTTTCACAACAGATATATCAACACCAATGTTGTCGACCTTCACTTTTTTCTCTACTTTCTTGTCACCATCCTTCCCATTAAAAAGTGAAAACGCCAAAATCAAACCGATCCTTCTCCTCGGTAGTGGGAATCAAACCTGCTTTATCCTCAAATTGAAAAATAATAAGTATACTTTAGTATATCATCTAACAAACAATGTACAATTACATTAAAATAAACAGTAAATAAAGAATCATAAAACATAATCAGTAACCAAATACATATATACAGGTAACCAAATGTATAATAAGTAGTAACCAACTAAATGTATAAATGTAACCAAATGTGTATATTCGGGTAACCAACAACAATGTTATTAGTAACCTGAATGTAATCTAATCAGTAACCGTATTTGAATATTCAAGTAACCAAAAACATTGTTATTATTAACATGCATATAAAATAATCAGTAACCAAACGTGTATATAAAGGTAACTAACTACTTTGTTAATAGTAAACTTCACATAATATTTTCATTTATCAAGTATATAACTAAAGGTAAAACAACATACCTGTCCGGAACAAAAAACTAATTCATTCAACTTGTCATTTGAAAGCGGCTTCATTAACTCTTTCCATCTGAATAAACGGACATCCGACGGATACTCGTCATTGCATATACCCCGATTTTTGAATGTCGGAATAGTTTCAAACATAAAAACTTGGAATATATATGGAAGCCCATTCAACTTGTACAATTTGGTGTAATGATCCATGTAAAAATTGTATGTTGAAACACCATTCTTTCCTTTCCTATAACGCCCCCTCAAAGCATTAGACAAAGAGTACTTTGTCATCTCAAAAGCAACTTTCCCCCAAGGAAAACTACTAACATCGCCATAACACAAAAAATTAACCATTGTCCCATCAACGTAATTTTCAGAAAATGTGCACATAATGAAATTAAAGACCAAAAATATATAGACATCTTAATAGCCTCGTCATCATCATCAAAAATTGCCTTCCTATATATCCTACCTATACTACTACGTGTCACAGCTTCGTCACCAAAAAACTTACCAATAAACATATTCTCCATACCTTTATATGGAGTTATATCATCCTCACCTTTCCATCTCAACCCAGATATCATACAAAACTTAGGCAAACCGAACCTGACCCTTTTCTCTCCAACCAAAAACTCACATTTCACCGTCATCCCTCTGGTGAACCTCCCTCACAAGAGCGTGGTGAATAATCTGGGAATACATTTGGTGCTCACCAAACTCAAGAAAATTCCCAAAACATGTTGCCTTAAATTTATCCAGCTGACTCTTATTCAATTTATTTGCAATGATACTGGGGACTTCCATGTCGCACCAATATATCACTTTTCCGGTGAATTTTCTGTTGCATTCCACGTAATAAAGATCCCATAACTGCAAGTAAACAAAATCAGATTTACAAAGTTAACCAACCAATCATATGATAGTAACCAAAAACAACATGTAAACAAGTAACTTTATATAGCTTTAGTCGGTAAATAAAATATCATTAATCAATAAACCAATCCAAAGATCGGCATTGGCGGTAAAAAGCATTAGAAAACAAGACAGCATTATACAGTAAATATCATGTTGCAAGAAGGTAACCAATTGGTTACTTATTAATGTTGTCTTGTTTACCTTCATGCAACATCTTTGATTCTTTATCTAATACATTGATTACCAACCATGTGCTTACCAATCATTAGTCGAAATATTATGCAAAGAACCAAAACAACATTAGTCATAACCCATTCGGCATTATCAAGATAACAATACAATATTGCACAGTAACCAATACAACTTTAGACAATATATTGGTTGACGATGAACCAAGACATCATTAGACGATAACGAAGACATCATAAGATAAGAACCAACGGATACATAAGACAACCAATGTAAAAAACAAGAACCTGCATAAAGACAAGAACCAAGAACATCATAAGATAGTAACGAAGACATCATAAGAGGCGATGTAACAAGAGATCGCATAAGACGAAGAACCAAGACATCATTAGACGATAATCAAGACACTTAATCGTAAAGACAAATAACAAGACATCATTAGGCGATAACCAAGACATCATAAGACAAGAACAAGTCGGTTTTTTGTTTACCTTCAATGCAACATGGTGGTTATTGTCTAATGCATTGTTACCAATCATGTGGTTACCAAGCATTAATCATTAATATTATCACGATAACCAATTAAGCATTATCTGATAACCAATTAAGCATTATACGATAAATAATAACAACATTTAAATTAACACACCTTTAAAATTCGTTGAGTTGGAATTATCTTCTGGATAAGCACTTGAACTTCATTCTTAACAGGGACATCAAAATCAGAATCTAATTGCACTTCGAAATGTTTAATATCACTATGTATCACCAAACTACTCTCATTCTTACTCGATTTATTACCTACATCATTCCCTCTTCCCTTCCCCTTGCTCTCCACAACAAACTTCTTCAAGTTCTTAACAGAATCACCCTCCACGATCCTTTTCCTCTTTCCATCCTTATTCCTTGTATCATTCCTTGTATCAACCATTCTATACAAAACATAAAAACAACACAAACCAAAACAATGAATACTCCATTCTGTTAGTAAACTACTTTAATATATAATACATTAAACTATTAAGAAAATACTCACTTGAAGCAATAATAAACACCAGAGTCGATCAATGGAGAAGAATAACGAGTAACAACGACAATGAACCAGACGAGTAACGAGTAACAACGACAATGACGAACAACTCAACGAAATGTTTATCACGAACAAATATGATAGAGATGAAGAACGCACGAACAGAGATGAAGAACAATCACCGGAAACAAGAGTTTTTAACTCCGATTACGTTTAGTCGCGACAGAGGAGAGAAACAAGGGTTTCAGCATGCAAAAGGGTTTGGTAACTGTAGAGTCCCATACAAATGATAGGCGGTTATCACACGATTAAAAAAAAAATAACTTTTTGCCATGTCAACCCATTAATATTTATCCCTTAAATTAAGGACTCCTAATTATATTAGTATTGTAAATATATATGATGAAATGTCATATTTTTGTAATTATTTTATTAGTGTATGATTTTTGTAATTACTTTCATAAATGTACAATGATATGTAATTGTTCCAAAAAATAATATAGTTGGTTGGAGCCATTCACGCAGCCCAACCAGGCCTACTACTTGGGTTGTGGAGTTTATAGAATTCATCCTAATTAATTTTAGGGTCCTTTACATAAATATACAACAAAAAGAAAGATATTACAAGAATAATGCACCAATTAAATAATTATAGTAATAGTGCAATAATATATAATAATATCAATAGTAGTGTAATACACGTCACAGAACTCAAACCAACAAAAATAGAATCACCTTGATTCAAGGAGAAAACTACTCCACTTTATGCGTTCCTCCTCCTTTGTCGTCTCCTTCGCCTTCGCCGTCGCCGTCGCTTCAACACTTTGAAGATGTAGATCTTGTAAGTCTTCTTCTTCTTCCCCTTCGTCCTCCTTCGCCGCCGTCGCCGCCGCTTCAACACCTTGAAGATGTAGATCTGTAGATCTTGAAGATGTAGACGCCATGTACGCCGATCTCTTCATCCATTACGGCCACAGCTGCCATTATGACGAAGGTTGATTTAGTCCAGAAATTAAAAGGAGAAAAAGATAATTTTTAGTGCAGTTGGTAGCCAAACATTTATACAAAGGTAACCATTTTAATTTTTGTGGGTAACCAAGAGAAATTTCAGTGTAGTTGGTAACCAAAACTTTCATACAAAGGTAATAATTTTAGTTTTTGTTGGTTACATTTATATTAAGGTTTGGTTACCAACTGCACTATGAAAAAAAAATCTATAATAGATTTTTATAATTAATTAATAACCCATAAAAGCCGAATTGGTTACCTTTGTATTAAGGTTTAGCTACTAATCAAGCATTATATAAAAAAAATCTACAATAGATTTTTTTTTTAATTAACTAATAACCCAATAAAAGCGAATTGGTTATATTTGTATAAAGTGTTGGCTACTAACTGCACTATTAAATAAAAAAAATCTATAATAGATTTTTTAAAAATAAATTAGTAACCTAATAACACTGAATTGGTTAACTTTGTATGAATGTTTGGCTACTAACTGTACTATGATAAAATCGCAGCAACTGTACTATGAAAAAATCACAGGTGTAGATGTGGATTGGGGGTGAGGGTGAGGGGGTCCGGCAGTACTTTATAAACAAACCTCCCAAAATAATGTGTCTAGGTTAATGGTCTGTAATTGAAATGTTGCATTTGGACCCCCAGGTCATATTCGGAATATCCACTTTCCATTTGATATTGAGGTTGATACATCATGCTAGTGAAATGGTTGAAGAACTGGACCTGACATATCAAGATGTAACAAGATCATAATTTAAATAATAAGAGGAGGAGAGAGAAATGGGTTTTCTGTGCTCTCTTCTTCTTCTTCTTCTTCTTCTTCTTCTTCTTCTTCTTCTTCAAGTTTTGGTTAAGTTAAGAGAGAGAAAAGATGGGAAGGACTGAACCAATAGAGACGACTTGTTAACCTTCTCCGCATTTTGCCTTCTATTTTAAACCTTCATGTTGCTGGTGGTGTTAGAATCAGATTTTCATTTTGTATCATTATATCTCACTGGAAGCGGAGTTTTGTTTATTTTAATACAGTTGTGCTACTCTTTTTGATTTGTTCATGATGTTTTGATTAGTATGCAGTTATTAGATAAGGAGAGAGAAGAAGTCATAGAGATAACTACTCCCTAAATTAAAGAATCCTAATGGCACTAATATTGTAAATAAATATGAAATTGTATTAATTGTGTTAAAATTTTATGAGTACACTATTGTTATAATTATTTTTAAAAATGTAATAGAATATGTAATTCTTCCTTAATTTAGTCTACTACTACTACTTCTACTACTACTACTACTACTATACTACTACTACTACTACTACTCTGTCTTGTCCAAAATATGTAATTAATCCAAATAATTATTTTAGTTGGGCTAGGGTTGGATTGGGCTATTGTCCTCTAAGGCTTACACTCTTACCAAGTGGTAATACTTATAAAATCAAGGGGTAACACTAATGTTGCATTTGGATTGAAATAATGAATGTGGAAATGGAATGAATTGAACCATTATTGTTTGGTTGTGATTGGAATGAATTGAACCATTATTGTTCCTCCCAAATTTATGAATTTTATTTCTTGGAGAGGGAGAGTATGTAATAACTCATTCTAATTAGAATGTAATGAATCATTTCACTCTCTATTCTATTCATTCAATCCAAACGTAACATAAGAATTATTGTTCTTCTCATTTCTCAAGTATATGAAAGGGTCTTGAGACCCGCTATATCCTCGCTCATATATCAAAAATACATACATGTAGAACTAACTAACTAACTAAGTAACTATCAGTTTCATATCCAAAACTAACTTTGCTTAAATTGTTGGTACTTGGGTATATCTACAAACATATCATCAATATTCTATGTCAAAATGATGTGTATTTTTGGCTCAACTTAAAAATTGTATCCTAATTCATAACTAACTAATATTCATGTCTATATTATTAATTAAGTGGAACTCGGCCGCCCTTGTTTGTTTTCTTCTTTCTTTCTTTTTATTTATATATATGTATATAATATATATGGTGCATTCAAGGAGGTTAAATGTATATTAATTGATTGATAAGCAAGCAACTGATTTAAATTAAAACAAATATATATATATATATATATATACCATGGTCTAAATCCAATTAGGTAAGTAGGAACATGCATGAAATGTTAATTTCTAGAGCTTCCTTCCCTTTTTTATTTTGTCCAATTTAATATGAATATGAATTGTTGGCAGGCAGGCAGGCAGGCAATTATATATATATATATATATATATATGTAGTAAATAAATAAAAGAGAAATTGATAACATAGTTAGTTAGTTAGTTAGTTAGTTCCATGTTTAAATGGGATGAGCACACCAACCAAGTCAATAATTCTAAATCTACTTGAAATTAACACGGCTCTGATCTGATTGCGCTCCCTCTAAATATGGCTTAGGAAAACTTTTAATACCGTAGTAGCAATTAATTACTACTTATATAAATGAAATAAAGATAGTGGAGTATAACAACAACTAAATCTTCTTCTATACTACAAACAAATGTACTACTTAATTGAATTAGTCAAGTCCAACATATTCCTTCAAATAGCCAGCCATATGAGGTTGACAAGAGTTTTTTTAATACACAACTACTCTCTGGTCTAGGTCTGGTGTACTAATTTTGCATGCGTAACTAGTTATACCCTCACTTTTAAAAAAAATAAATTATTTGGTAATTATGTATACATGATATATATAATAATAAGGTTTACCATAATAATGATAAATTTAAAATTTTACATATGAGTTGACCTATATTTAAACCATAATTATATGGTTCCAATCTAAACAATTCATATTTAAAATAGGTAATATGGTTTTATCATAACTAAATTATGGAGTATAAATCAAAACAAACTCATAATTATATATATATTTATACTCCTCTCCTTGTTGTTTTAAAAGAAAAAATTTGTTCTAATTTATTTGTGGTTTATAACTTTCTAGGACAATAAAATATTTATTTTTCTATATCACCCCTTCCTTTTCTCATTTTTTTAAGAAATATTCTCTCTTGTATTAATAATTTTCAACTTCTCATTAAAGAATAGTGATAAAATTTCAAATAAATTTTAATTATTAAATAATAATAATATTAAATGAATTTCTTAATCTTATAATATTTTAGAAAGTGAGGCAGGAAATATTTTACGAGGACCAGTCCTTGGGCCTTTACTGGGAGCAGTGTGGGGCCCACGATGAACGTGATCCGTTTCGCGCGTTTGGAGGCTCCTGCCACGTCGGAAATTGCCAGGGTGGTGCTGACCCATGTTGGGGTTGCCGTCTAGCTGTCGTCCAATTAGTAGTTCGGTGAGCCGTTGGCTTGGCTGGCTGGTCAGTCTGCTTGACGGCTTAAGCGAAGAACATTGACCATATTCTTTTTTTCTTTTCGAAACTAAATACTCCAGTAAATACTACTAGTATTAAAGTCAGGCCAGTAAAATTAAATGTAAAAAGCCCTGATTATTTATTTATTTACAAGATTTATGCTTTTATCTATCTATCTAAGGTGTTGTGGTGTACAGCCAATTGCGCTCCATTGTAATCTTTATTATATAATCTACCTACTATAATAATAATAATTACATAACTATTGTAGTATATTTTTATAAATATAACTATAATTATTGTGTACATTTTACTAAGTTAAGAATTTACTATTAGTTTGTTTATGCATAATATAAAATAGAATAAAATATGTTTTAAAAATTTATAAATGATTTTTTTAAACATGCTTGAATTAATACTACAAAGAAAATAAGCTCCCCTTCAGACTTAAAGCCTAAGCCTAAGCCTAAGCCTAAGCCTAAGCCATTTGGATTGGAGGGAGCGCTTACATTATTATTACTAGTATTATTTCCGTTTTTAAATAAAAGACCAAATCATTTTTACTATTTAGTACTAGTATAAAAAACAGTACACCACCACCCTTATTATTAGCTAAGCTAGCTCTCTCTCTCTCTCTCTCTCTCTCTCTCTCTCTCTCTCTCTCTCTCCTCTCTGTCTGTCTGCCCCCTGTGCCCTTTGAACTGGAATAAATAAATAAATATACTCCTCCTCCTCCTGTGAATCTTTCTTCCCATCTTACTTATATTTCTTCTCAAAAACCAAATCTCACAGTTCCCGATAAAATCACCCCCAAGTTTTCAGAGCTCATACAGATTTTGACCGGCCAAATTTAGCCGGCAATGTGGAAGTTCGTAAGCATCTTGCTTCTTTGCTCCGCGGCGTTTGCTTCTGCTCAGGGATCTACCAACACTACCAGTTTATGGAAGACATTAAGCGGTACCCTCTATTCCTCTCTTTTTCCTCCACTTTTTGGTTGCCGGAAAACATTAGCATCAACTGAAGTTCAGGACAAAATTTGTTAATTCGGGTTAAATATGAAGGGCTGAATTTTTTCAAGGCTCAGTTTATTGCATCTTCTTTCATTTTTTTTAAAGTAACCCAGCAAAGTTTTATTTGGATCGTGGAATTAGATCTTACATATATATATATACACACACACACACACAAATATATATGTTTTCTTTTTGTACTAAAAGTTATGGTAGAGAAAGTTTAATTACCGGATTGCTTTAATTCTATGTTTCTGTGTCCTTAATGATGAAAAGTATATCTAAATTACTTCAATTTACACTAAAAAGCAAGTTCACTATGCTGATTATAGAAGATTTTCATTAAATTTATATGGAGGTATATTGAAGTTAAGACAATCTCGCAGTATCCAGTGCTGCTATTACTTATTAGGCTTTGGTAATAATTGTAAAAGTCAAAATTTATGAATTTTCTTCGATTTGATTTAAGTTTCTGGTTATGAGAATTCAACTGAAAACTAGGTAACTGGTTATTGATCGGGAAGATGTCAAACTTTTAATTGGAACAGGGAAGCCTTTATTCATGCATGTTGTCACAAATGACTGAAAGTGAAGTTTTGAGTTCACCCCAAGTAGTCATAGAGTAGTTATTACTATGACTCTGTTTGACTATGCCACAGCCTCGATTGCAAATGAGCGGGCTGCTTTTAGCACAGTAGGTATACAGTACTTTTCTATAATGACTATGACTTCCAGATTATGAGTTAGTAAAGGGATTTCTATAATCTTCGGGCCTTGATAACCGGATTAGTGATTTCAATATTGCTCCTCCCTTTATTTTAGGTTAGGGATGGAAAAGAACTACAACATGTAATAGTTTTGCACTCGTTAAGTCTTTTTTGACAGTTTCAACTTAATCCCAGATTACAAAAATTGTTTGTAGAAGTTTACGTTTTATTACTTGATAGGAAAACTATCATCATTTTGTACTACTACTGGTTCTCAAGAAGTTTTAAAACTCTCTTACTGCCTTGCTGGTTTATTTTTGCAGGAGATGCACCTTTAGTCATTGCACGTGGTGGCTTTTCTGGGATATTTCCTGATTCTAGTTTGAATGCCTACACTTTGGCATTAATTACTGGTTTACCCAACATGATATTGTGGTGCAACGTACAGCTAACGAGGGACGGAGCCGGGATCTGCTTTCCTGATCTTACGTTTAACAATGGTTCTGACATCGGGAATCTTTTCGAAAACAGGAGTAATACCTACCTTGTAAATGGGGTTAGTACGACAGGATGGTTTTCAGTGGATTTCACCCTAAATGACCTGACAAATATATCCTGTAAGTCTGATTTTTACTTATAAAACTTGATGATAATTAATGATAATAAGAGCGTTGATGGACAGCTTTGTTGATAAAAGCAGTGTGGGATAGCATGTTATGCACTTTCTAGTAGTACCTCTTGATTGATTGCACCCCTGACATTATTTTAATTCATTTCAACCTCCAAGATGAAGGAGTTGTGTCGTTTTCCATGTTTGGAAGGGGGTGGGGGCTTGTCTAGAAGCAGCTCAAGCAGGAGGCTCATACTTGTTAATGTTGTTTATGGAATTCCTATTGTGTTACCTTTTCCTTTTTGAGAAAGAAAGGGGAGTTTATTAAATTTATTTTTTTTTTTTTTTTTTTTTTTAGGGGGGGGGGGGGGGTGGGGGCTGGTTCGTTGGTCTTTTAAGGTCATCTTTCGATTTTTCTCTCTGGCTTCATGAGTAGTGGCTCAAAATAATGGGCCAGATCCTAATGCAGTTCATCAACTAGGAGGTCTAGGATGAAGTTTGGGAGTACTCTAGTTCTATCCTTAAGGTCCTTAATTAAAGTTAATCTTGTTCTTGGATTTAAGCTTCACAAAACCTTACACAACCAAGATTGATCAATTGAGACTTGAAATGATGTGCTTAAGAATTTTCCTTTAGCCAATTATTCATTTTGTTGAACATAGTTTCCATCATCCTTTGGAGTTTACTCTGTACCTCTGGCTTCTGATCTAATGCAAACAAATAATATAGTACATTAAAATTATATATTGCCTTGTGGCTCAACAAATCTTGTAAGACAAAGATGATATCGTTGTCTGTTCTAACCTGTAATTGGTGCTTCGGGAGAGTTAGCAAGCCTACTTATGCCTTATGAAAGTGATCAACTAAAATTGTTGACTTTGCTGCAGTTGGTTATCTAGACTAATTAACTTCTTTTGACATTGGACAGTAACCCAGGGAATTTATTCCCGAACAAATGAATTTGATCATAGTTTATTTCAAATACTTACTGTTCAAGATGTGGCTGTGCAGTTGAAACCACCGGGATTATGGTTGAATGTTCAGGTATTCATCAAACTACATGTGGTTTTTTTACATAAATTTGTTCCTTATATATGCTAATTTTGAAGCAAGTAGGGTTGGCTTGGCTGTTCTTTGAACCAAGCTTATGTATTTCCTCTTGCTTTTGCAGCATGATTCATTCTTCAGCCAACATAATTTGAGCATGAGAAGCTTTGTACTTTCTGCTTCTAGAAGTGTTATTGTGAATTATATTTCATCACCAGAGGTGAACTTTTTGATAAGTATCGTGACACGATTCAAACCAAGCCCAACAAAACTTGTTTTCCGATTTCTAGGGCAGAATGACATTGAGCCTTCAACCAATCAAACTTACGGTTCTCTCTTAAAGAATCTGACATTTGTCAAAACATTTGCTTCTGGAATTCTAGTTCCCAAATCGTACATATGGCCTTTGGATAAAGATCTATATTTGCAGCCACATACCTTGGTTGTTTTGGATGCTCATAAAGAGGATTAGAAATTTTGCATCAGATTTTTCTAATGATGTACCTTTACATATATGATTACAATTACGATCCTGTAGCCGAGTATCTGAATTTCATTGACAATGACAACTTCTCTGTGGATGGTGTGCTTTCTGACTTCCCGATAACTCCATCAGAGGCCATAGGTAAGTTATTAATGTAACTTCTATCCAGGTTCAATCCGTTGTCATTATTTGTTGTCCACTATAGATTTTGAGGGAGTTCTGTTACATTCCCCCCCCTCCCCCCTCCGAGAGAGCTGTAATAATTACACAAGTAGCTCGTGATTACTGAACTGGATGTCAATCCTCGTGTTCTAATCACATAATTTCACACAACCTGATAATGTTCTTATTAATAAAAGATAACCCAATATAATAATTGTACATTCTCTCTCTGTGTGATCAAAAGAAATTAAATAAATACGAAATACTTTACCTCTGCGTTGGGTTTTGAAATTTGGTCCATTGTTGTCTAAAGCAACTTTGTGGCTTTGTTCAGTATAGAAGTAATTCAAGAATGAATTAAATGTGGTCTCGTATCATTTTGGTTCATATTTCCTGTTGTCCTTAATAATATATAATGCTCTGCAACGGTATTCATTATGAATCATGTGCTTGAAAGTTACTTCTGATCTAATATAGTAAGATAAACTTCCTGAGAGAATCCTGTTCAAATTACAACTCCATTGCAACTTTAACCAAAGGTACTGTGATCAAATGTAAACTTTCCGAATAACTATTCCACATAGATCTTCGTTTATGTTTGTAATTCTTGCAATTCAGTTTACTATTTTGTAGATTTGGCATTACCATAGTACATTGCATCTCTCAAGAAAATAGTTGCACGAGTGTAAGCCGTAAGGATGCCTTTATAATTCATCAAAGATTATGTCCTGCAATTATAACCGAAAAGAACACTAATTTAACGAAGCATAGCTAGCTAGTTATGCTTCCTCAAATTGAAAATGTGTACTGTGGATGGAATATCATCCGAGTTATTGGCACTTGAATTTTTTGACAGTTCCTACATATCCACTTGGTTCTTTTGTTATTTGATGTTATTTTGATTATTTTGAACAATTTTTCCTCCCAATTATAGTTTTTTATGATGCTGCAGATTGCTTTTCTCACATGAGCAAAAATAATACAGGATCAGGTATGCCATTAATTTATTTAGTTATTTATTTTTGGTTCAACTTCTATCTCTCTCTCTCGATAATATTTTTTTGAATCTGAGATTATTGTCCAAACCAGTATAGCTTACTGTGGAATGCTTGTTGTACTCTTGAAGACATGCTTACTGTGGTTAATTATTTTTGGTCTCATCTTGCTTCAGTAATCCCTTTGGTTATCTCACATGAAGGAGCTAGTGGAGAGTACCCTGGTTGCACTGATTTGGCATATGAAAAAGCTATTTCAGATGGTGCTGATGTTCTTGACTGTCCTGTTCAAATGACTAAGGATGGAATACCAATTTGTTTAGGCTCGATAAACATTATAGATAGAACCACAGCTGCTCAATCCTACAGCAACCTTGTGACGAACATTCCTGAACTTAATGGTGATGGAATATTCTCCTTCAGTCTCACATGGAGCGAGATACAAAGTTTGAAACGTAAGTTGAACTCTTTTGCATATGATGCTGATGATCTTAAGCCAGTTGCTTGACATATAAATAAAGAAATTTGATATAATTTACTCACAGAATGATTGGACTTCCAAAAGTCAATTTCCAAGCATATCTTCTTCCCTTTTTCTCACTGCAAAATTCTTACTGGTTTTACTTTAGTGAGATTTTCACCTAAGTTTGATGTAAGGACACTAAAAGGGTGAAGAAATGTGCCACCCTGCCTGCTAAGGTGCTACCCACCTGTATCAGGACAGAGTTGGAACATATTGCAGCAGGAAAGAGTAGGGTGAAAATCAACTCTGATAGTGACAATTGGTTTCCCCTCAGAATTTAATAGTGTTATATGCACCCTGCTAAGTTTATTCATTCAGGATCAATTTGTGATTTCTTTTATGTGGCATTCTGATCTAGAGGAATTACTCTAGACTGGATTCCATTTAATCTGTTTCTAAAAAAAATTCTACTATAGTATGTTATACAAATAAAAATCACCTTTATCTTCTTTTTTTTGCCACTTAAATTTCGCTTAATCTATCTTTTCTTATTCAGTCCTATTTTTCTTATTTTTAAGTTACAATATTTTTCTTCACTAAGTGTAGGCCGACCTACGTATAACTGAGAGGGGGCATGATTCCCACATAAGTTTTAATAATTTACTTTTGGCCCTAACACCTTACTTAATTTTCAGTGAACTTTACTTTAGACTATTTATTTTACGGATTAAGGAAATAAAATTGTTCCCAAATTGCCCTCTTATACTTTTAAATTGTTGTTATGACGACTTATAATAAGTCTCTCCATTTCCCGAGTATAGAAAAGTTCAAGATCTCTTCATTGTTACTCCTCTCTTCTAAGTCTCCAATTTGTAAGTTATAGCAAATTTCAAGGGCTCTTAATTACTCTCTCTCTCTCCCTCTCCTCTATGTCTGTCAAATATTCATCAAGAATTTAATGGCATGAATTGTTCCCTATGTAGTGCATACATTTAATCATTTCTTCATTCAATATGCTATTTTTCAATTAAAGTTAGACATCATTTAATTGAAGGGTAGTACTGGAAAGATTTGACAAAATTCATTTCAAAAAAGGAAATAGCTCATTCATATTGGGACAAACCAAAAAAAATATATTGTACTTTAATATAGGATGGAGGGAGTAGTTGTTTTGCTCCCACTAACTATTTTGGGTAAGATCCCAAACTCATATATTCATAAGCCCTGCATATTTCAGTGCTATCAAGAGGACCCTTCTCCTGAAATTCACATTTAGTCCCTCCTCCTCTTGGATGACTTCTCGTTTTGGTTCACTATGTTATGTAGCATATCCTATGTATTTCAACAGTTAATTTTTTTCATTCGATCTGTAGCATCTTCATATTTATTTATGTTTCAAATTTCTTGGCAGCCGTATTGTTGAACCCCTATTCAGACGCCACCTTGTACCGGAATCCTAAAAACAATAATGCTGGAAATCTTGTGGCATTGTCCGAGTTTTTAGCCTTAGCAAATAATGCAACTTCTGTTTCAGGTGTTTTGATCCGCATAGAGGTGAGTTTATGCTGTGTAACTTGATTTCTTGTTATGCCATTAATGGGGTAGATAAACAAACTACAAATCCTTAGAAGGTTTTGAAACTATTAATAGCTTTTACAACTTGTTAGGAAGTTTTAAGCTCTCTTTTACCCTTGAAGCTTTTAGATTTAAACAAATAGTTAAAATTTGATACATTATCGGTGTATACACAATTGGTGTTAAAATTATGACACATCATTAAAACAAGAATAATTTCATCAAACACACCTACTTAATTAATGATGTGTCATAATCCTCGTATACACTGTCAGCGTATTAAACTTAACTCTTAAACAAAAGATATGATAAAATTTAAATTGAGTTTAACTAGTTTACCAGCATGGAGAGGACAATCAGCTTTTGTCGAGTTTAAATTGTAGGAACTTGTTAAACTCAATTCTATACGTACTATGGAGGTTGAACTACATCACTTAACTTTGTTAACTCAGAATTACCTTTTTTCTTTTGACAAGTTCAAAACACTAATAGTTTAAGAAGATCAGTAAGTTGTTGGAACTAGTAAAAGAACGCTGCTACTTTATTCCAGCTAGTAAAATGTAGTATCTTAAGTTCTTAGCCTTGCGGTGTTGAATATTATATGCTACGTTGCTTTAATGTAATGACAGTCTCTCAGAGAGAGGGAATTTTTTATTTTTGTTGGGTGGGGGAGAGGGGAAGAGAAGGGAATACATAAACCGTGTCATCGGTTAATATGAAGTCAACTGTTAATTGTACCAGTTCAACATGTTTGATATAGGAAGAAGCAGAAAGACTATATTTTGCATAAATATACTCTAATATGATTCTGTTGGTCGTTGAGTCGGTTCCAAAATCTTCCTTAGGCAGGCTTGAGGATTTTACAAGGTTGTCCTCAAGTGCGTATAATCACCCTCCCCATCCATATATCTATGTTTATGGATTTTCTTAACCTTTCAGTGGGGTTGCTTGCAAATTTCATAAGCTTGTTGTGTTTCATCATAAGTCCAGAGTTGTCTGCTTTTAGCAAAGATAATGTGCATCCATGAGTTGTAGCATGTAGTTCATGGTAAACCAGCTTGACCAGAATGTTTCTGATGAAGGTGGATTTTTTTCCCCATCTTACAGAATGCATCCTACCTAGCAGAAAAGCAGGGACTGGGTGTAACAGATGCAGTTGTTGGTGCCTTAAGCAAAGCTGGTTTCAATAATCAAACAGTAAAGAAAGTAATGATTCAATCGTCTAGTAGTGCAGTTCTGATCAAACTCAAGGAGAATAACAATTATGAGTTTGTTTACGAGGTTGATGAGGATATCCGTGATGTCCTTAACTCAACCATTTTGGACATAGCGAAATTCGCCAGTTCTCTTGTCATCAACAAGAATTCTGTCTATGGTCGTAATATTGGATTCCTTACTGGCGTTACAGATGTTGTGGCTAAGCTGCAGGCATTTAAGCTACCCGTCTATGTACAACTCTTCCGGAATGAGTTTTATTCTCAAGCATGGGACTTCTTCTCAGATGCATATGTGGAACTAAACTCCTTTGTCTCTGTATCTGGAGTTGATGGTGTGATTACTGACTTCCCTGCGACGGCCAATAAATATAGAAGTAAGTTTGTACTCTTTTCTGCTGACACAATGCTAGTATCTTTTAGTATTCTGCTAATCCTTCTATCTTTTATGTTATTAACTTGATACATATTCATGGTTAAAATCTTTTGGTCCATTATTGAAGTGCATATTTAGCAATCCAACTAAACTTCCCCAAGCTGCAGTTTTGTCAACATTGAAACCTAATCTATGTTCGTTTGATCTATAAAAAGAAACAGTGTGGAGTATAATGGGGCAAATTTCTCGGTTTCCACAAAAAGTCATGTATTATTTTCCATGATATATTATTATATTCACATTGTTTTTTCTTTTAGTGGCATATTTGCATAAGGTACTGATAGTTGGTGCTTTGCTTTGGCAATCACAGGAAACCCGTGTTTAAATTTAGGAGAGAATACACCAGTTTACATGAGTCCTGTAAAGCCTGGTAGTCTCCTATCACTCATTCAGCCTCAGCCACCAGCCGAGGCACCTAGCCCTGTCCTGGCAGAGTCTGATGTGGCAGAGCCCCCATTCCCTTCTGTAGTGGCGAAACCAAATACTGATAATGATACTACAGCGCCACCTCCAAACCCACCTAATGGCCAAGCTAAAGTAGTTGTGGGCATTTTCTTGTCCAACCTGGCTATTCTTCTTGCAACTCTTTTGCTGTTTTGAACACAAGACGTTACCATCTTCATCTTCAACTTGATCATTTTGCAGCCTACTTTTTCGCTATTGTTAGCCGACTTAGATTCTTTTATAATAGACCTTGGTGATTATTTTGGGCTTTAGTTGATATTGTAGGTATGTTCATTCCTTTCCTCCCCTTGTAATTTGAGAATACAATTCCGGAGCACATGTTTGTTTATATTATACCCGACCCGAGTATTATTGCTGCAAATTTGTTGGTTATTTGTACCATTTATTTCGGTGGTGTTTTTTAGGTGTGTATGGAGTATATAAAAACTTGCACCTGCTGGTATGTTGATTACATTCAATCTCAATGCTCCTCGACAGATTATTGTGGCTGCCTTGGCCTAATAAATAAAGGCATAAAGCAGCTAATCAGATTCCATAAAAAAAGCCAAGTACGTATTCCATATAAGTTGGGTGAATGTTTATATATTTGCATCGTCTTCCTTCATGACTCGACCATCTATTTAAGTTAAAGGGAGTACGTACTTCTGTTTTTGTTATAGTGAAGAGTTGTTGCTTTCTGTTCACTATTATTCTGCTTATTTATTGGCAAAATGTAGTTTTGGTTCCTTTAGGCTGGCTATATATATATATATAGAGAGATTAGTATGTATTGGGTTGTTGGGGAAGAATTATTTTAGTGGCCATTACTACTAATAATGGCTGGCCAAAATGAATTACTCGACAATAGGTTCTTTATGAATGGAATTCCATATATATATATATATATATATGGAGGTGGTGCACATGCTTAATGGAGTATTATTTATAGGCTTAAATCTAAATTATTATCTTTATTAAATGATCAAAATTTTAATTAATGAAAGATTGAAAACATGATATATTTCTAAATAATTAATGCTTATGTGAAAACAAAAAGGTATTTATAAATAATTAATGTTTGTGTAAATAAAAGATATTTGAAAATAATACTCGTATGTTAACATTTAAACGAGTTAAGTTTGTTAGTACATTAACTGCAACACCTCCAATTATTTCAAATGAGCATAAGTTACTAGTATTATACACCCTTAGAGATTTTTATAGCTATTTATACTTGACACATAAAAAAGCAATAAAATATACAACACCCAATGTATGTATGTAATATTTTAATTAAATATGCATGAACTTTTGTAAAAAAACTTTTAGGGCTATGTTTGCTCGCAAATATTATAATCCCTAAATTAATAGTCACAAGTCTAAATTCAGCATGCAACAATGAACATAAAAATTGTATCAATTTAGACATCCAAAAGCAGTTGGTAGTTTTAAAAAAAGGGATAAATACATTTTTGGTACCTGTACTGGGACCCGACTTACAATTTGGTACCCAAAATGAAAAAACTTACAAACTGGTTATTGTACTCGAAAATTGTTGCAATCCGTTAAACAATAGGGTTTCAGCCATGTTCCGTTTGAAAATTTGACAGGTCAGATGCAAAGGATGACGAAGCCTCATTAGAATTTTCCATCTACTCCGTTAGTATTGTTTAACGATTATTTCAAAATTGGAAAGTACAAGCACCAGATAGCAATAATTTTCAAGTACAATAACCAATTTGTAAGTTTTTTCAATTTGGGTACCAAATTGTAAGTCGGGACCTAGTATAGGTACCAAAAATGTATTTATCCCTTTAAAAAAAATAACAAAATGCAACCCATCAAATTGTGGGTTGAAGAAATCAGTTGGCACAAAATGGGGATAAATAAGGTTTTGAATTCATTTGTCTTTGGGGTTCGATTTTCGTTGTAGTTCTGAAATTTTTTTATTCTGATCGAATAAGCTGTACTTTCAAAAATTTACAAAATGGTCACTCAAAATCCAGATTTTCCGTCCAAAAAGCGTTAGGAATCTTGTTGTGCAGTTGACTTGACTTTTTCTTTGACGTGGAACACAAAAAAAAAGACAAATTAGCGGATTATTATATACAAGCAAATGACCAAAACTATTAACTACTTCACCTAAACAATTCCAAAACTAATAATAATAATAATACTAATAATTTCAAAATAATAATAATAAAAAAATGTTAATTTTAAAAATTTAAAAAAGCGTTAATTTTCTAAAAAATTTAAAAACGTTACTTTTCTAAAAAATTAAAAAAAAATTCTGTTTTATAAAAATTAACGTTTTTTAAAAAAACAGACTTTTTAAAAAATTGAATTTTAAAAACAGTTTAAAATTAAAAAAATTCTGTTTAAAAATTTTAAAAAAATTAACGTTTTTAAACTGATTTTTAAAATTAACGTTTTTAAAAATTTATTAATTTTTTTTTAAAATTAACGTTTTAAAAACTGTTTTTAAAAATTTATTAAAAAAATTAACGTTTTTTAAAAATTAAAAAATTCTGTTTTAAATTTTTTTAAACTGTTTAAAAATTAATGTTTTAAACTGTTTTTTAAAAATTAATGTTTAAACTGTTTAAAATTTTTAAAAAAATTAATGTTTTAAACTGTTTTTAAAATTAACGTTTTTAAACTGTTTTTTAAAAATTAACGTTTTTAAACTGTTTTTAAAAAATTAATGTTTTTAAACTGTTTTTAAAAAATTAATGTTTTAAACTGTTTAAAAATTAATGTTTAAAAATTTTTAAACAGAATTTTTTAATTTAAACTGTTTTTAAAATTCAATTTTTTAAAAAAGTCTGTTTTCTAAAAACGTTAATTTTTTATAAAAACAGAATTTTTAATTTTTAAAAACGTTAATTTGTTTTTAAACCGAACTAATATTTTTAAAAAGACTTTTTTTTAAAAAATGTTAATTTTATAAAAACAGAAAATTTTAAATTTTTTTTAGAAAATTAACGTTTTTAATTTTTTTAGAAATTTAACGATTTTTAAATTTTTTAGAAAAATAACGTTTTCAATTTTTTTTAGAAAAGTAACGTTTTTTATTTTTTTAGAAAAGTAACGTTTTTAAAATTTTTTTTAGAAATTAACTTTTTAAATTTTTAAAATTAACATTTTTTTTTATTATTTTGAAATTATTAGTATTATTATTATTATTATTATTAGTTTTGGAATTGTTTAGGTAAGTAGTTAATAGTTTTGGTCATTTGTCTTATAATAATCCTACTGTTTGTTTTTTTCGTGTTCCACGTCAAAAAAAAGTCAAGTCAACTTTCATCAACAAGATTCCTAACGCTTTTTGACGGAAAATCGGATTTGAGTGACCATTTCAGAATTTTTGAAAGATGATTATTCGATCAGAATAAAAAAAAGCTTTGAGAATATGAATAAAACCGGACCCAAAGATGATCAAAACCTTATTTATCCCGCACAAAATGTAATCTGAGTCTCGTGCCTTGGAGCGTGCGTATGTCGTTTCCTTTTGCGTCGTGCAATTGTCCGCATAACGTCACATGGTCCAAGTCCTATTGGCTATTGTTGAGAAGAGAAATAGCAGCAGCTAGGTTTGAACTTACCTCCTTTTGGTGCTACCCGAACAAATTGTTGTTATTATTATTATGACTGATCGATCGATCGATCACAAAAGTAGAGTATGAGTAACAAACTACTACTAAGTACTAGTAACTGCTAACTGCTAACATAACATAAATGAATAGCCTGCCTGCCTGCCTGCCTGCCTGCCTTTAACTAAGATTTTAAAATTACACAAGAAAGAAAACTCGACTAGTTAGAATGCATCATCACAACGCTGTGCTGACGTTATTATTAATCTTAAGGTCAAGGGAAATGCATGTGGGCCAGGGCCGCCTCCCTTTTCCACTTTGACCCTCTTTCTCATCTCTCTGTTTCTCCTGAATTCTCCTCACTTCCCCTCTAGGCTCTATATAAACCTACAGAAATCTCCCATATTTTCCCACACTTTGATATTTGAACTACTACCACCACCAAACTAATCATCAATCATCGGATTCATTGCCATTTGCCACCACTCGGATACTTTTATATATATATAAATTAATACTTGTATATGGCCCCCATTGTTAATACTCCTCGACTTGTTGTCAGAAAATTTCTGGCAAGGCCTCAACTTGAAGGAGTTGGAGCCATTGTTAGAAGAAGCATAGGAAGGTATAACAACATATAAGTAATTAGGATCCATGGATGGAACTTCAGTTGAGCTAATTTTTAATTCACTAATATTTTTATTTTCTTCAGGTTTGAGCTCAAATACTTTGATCCTTTCCTTGTTTTGGATGAATTCTCAGGTGGGTCTGTGTCTGTCTCTGTCTCTGTTTTTATTCATTCTTAATTTTCTTATATACGATATCATGATTCATATGTAGACACTATATTTGTATATATAGACATCCATCCATTTTTTAAGTTTCATTGCAGACTCTTGTTTTGATTAATTCTTATATATATATATTTCAGTATCTGTTCCTTCTGGATTTCCAGATCATCCACACAGAGGTACCTATATATCATTCTCTAGACAAATTAAGTTGACTCTGTTTCTTCATAACTTGATATTGAATTTTCTCTAATATGTTTTTTTTCATCCACAGGGTTTGAAACAGTTACCTACATGTTGCAGGTATGAATAGACTGAATTTATATATATATATATATATATATATATATAATTGAAATTAAGAAATGAGTTATTGGGTATATATATATATATATATGCAGGGAGCTGTAACACATGAAGATTTCGAGGGACACAGGGGGACCATAGGAGCTGGAGACTTGCAATGGATGACTGCTGGCAGAGGAATTGTTCATTCCGAAATGCCTGCCGACGCCCAGGGAACTCACAAGGGCTTGCAATTGTGGATCAACCTTTCCTCCAAAAACAAAATGTAAATTAATTACTTCCTTAATAAACATTGGAGTACTACTCGTACATTTGGTGGTGTTTAATTGCATTTTAATGCATCTTAACGGTTCACTGTTTTAACTGTTCATGTTTTTTGTATTGAGTTTCTCTTAATAGTTTAGACTCATATTTATATCTTATCTTAACTGCGTATTTAGAAGAGGACATCTTAATACAAATATGTGAATTCTTAAGACACATACTTACTATATATATATATATACACACACTTACTTGGTTTGGTTTGATATGGGTTTTTGCAGGATTGAACCAAGGTACCAAGAAATAACAGGCAAGGACATTCCAGAAGCTGGTACAAAAGATGGAACAATCAAGGTTCGTGTTATAGCCGGAGAATCATTGGGGACAAAGTCGCCAATATACACCAGGACTCCCACCATGTATTTGGACTTCACTCTCAAACCAGGAGGCCACCTTCAACAGCCCATTCCACTGGCATGGAATTCATTTGTATATGTATTGGAAGGCGAGGGGGTGTTTGGCAACTCCAAATCTTCGCCCGCCACACCTCACAATCTTCTCCTCTTGGGCTCTTCTGGGGATGGACTGGAGGCCTGGAACAAGTCCGGTTCCAAAATCCTAAGGTTCATTCTAGTTGGAGGTGAGCCTCTGGGTGAACCGGTGGCGCAATTGGGGCCTTTCGTCATGAACACCCAACAACAGATTGACCAAACCATCCACGATTTTGAGAATTACACTAACGGATTTGAGAAAGCTAGGCACTGGACGTCGTCTAGTTTTTAATTTTTATTTGTCTACTAGTATTTAATTACTATTGTACTACTACTACTACTACTACTTAGTTTTGATTGGAAATAAAGGATCACTTGGTCAATTGACCTGTGCTGACACGCCCAAAATTTAGAGTTATAGTAGTATTAATTTTTCAACTACTATATCATACACTATCAGGCTGGCAATTAGTTTCAGAAATTGGAGAGGTGCGAGGGGGAGATAGACAAGAGAGGGATAATGAATAGCAAGACCCTGAAAATCTTAATCACTCTCTTCGCTGTAAATTCAGTCACTCTCTTTCTCTACTTCTCATCCCACCCCCACCCCCAACCCTTAACCGAATACCATAAGCGCTTCACCTTTTCCGTCACCTCCAATGCCAAGCCATGGCCGATTCTTCCTTCCTTCCTCCCTTGGTCTGTAAACCCTAATGTCCCTTTCCGATCCTGCGAAGCCTATTTTGGCAACGGCTTCACTCGCCCAATTCATCTCCTCAACTCTTCCGGAATCTCCGCCGGAAGAGGCTGGTTTAGGTGTTTGCGCAGTGACACTTTGAATACCTCGGTATGCGAAGGAGGGATGATTCGGATGCATCCGGACAAGATTCCGATGTCGAATGGAGGAGAGAGGTTGAAGAGCGTCATCGGAAGGGCAGAGGACAAGGAATTGCCGATGTTTGAATCGGGAGCTTTTGATATCGAGGTTCCTGACACATCGAGGAATGGAGAGAAGCTTGTGAATCGACAATTGTTAAATCGGTGCCTGCCACGAGGTGAGATTTTGAGGCACACTATGCGTGACTTGATTGATTCGATTCGATTAGTTTCCACAAGTGAGTTCCAGTGCTCAGAGGTAAGTTTTCTTTTTTGGGTCTGATAGGTTAAAGATGATCTTCTTGGATCGTTGCATTAAGTTAGGATAAGTTAGTTCTAATCATTGAAGCTGCAATTAATGACCTGAACTGAAGTTATATTCTTCAAGTAGAATTTAATGATATTTGTTGGATGTATTTTATATAAGAATTTTGATTATTCTGTCAAAATTTTATTCAGAGGTGGATTATAAAGCTATCCAAAAAGGTGACTGGTAATCATAGTTTGATTGCGGTTATACGAATAATTTATGTTAGAACTGTAGCTTAGTAGAGTCATAATCGAAAAAATAATCGGAAAGCATGACACGGGTAATCCATGTCCTTAAGGTTTTTATCGCCCTCAATATACCTCCATGATATATGCCAAGTTTCAGAGTTTAACAATTTTGTGATAACAATTCACAAAAATTCCAGTCGAATATTTCTTTGTGATAGTTATATGATTATAGAAAAAATTAAGTGAGAGGATCGAGAATTTCATGTGCAAGTTTTCTTCTTCTCATGTAAGTATTCTCTATTCCTCATATATGTACATCTCTTCATATATCTACACATATAGATACATATGTATATAATAGTAACAACTACTCCCTCCGTCCCAGGATAAAAGTCCTAGTGGACTTTTCACGCATAGTAAGAAGATGAATGAAATGACAAAATTGCCCATAATAATGTCATTAAATATGGAGAGAGAA
Source organism: Panax quinquefolius (assembly GCA_020205615.1). Lineage (NCBI taxonomy): Eukaryota > Viridiplantae > Streptophyta > Magnoliopsida > Apiales > Araliaceae > Panax > Panax quinquefolius. The sequence continues at coordinate 241,121 of JAINUW010000225.1, read as the reverse complement.
TTAGAATAAGAAAAGTATGAGATATTTAATGCTACGGGTATAATAGAAAAATATGTGTAAAAGTGGTGTTATTAAAGAAAAATGGACATTTAACATGAGACTATCCAAAATAGTAATAAAGACTTTTATCATGGGACGGAGAGAGTATTATATATCTATTTTAATTACACATTATTATAGATATAATGTTGGAAGTTACACATTAGTCATAATGATGTAAGTTACAAATTATTAATAATAATGTAATTTAAATAGAAAAATGGAGAGTTTATTTTGTTTCACATAATTAAATAAGATTACACCTCTTATGCTTATAAAGCAACTAGTAATCATTTATTAATCATAATGGAACTAAGACAAACTAGTTTTTACAAACAACTTGCACCTTATCAAATGTTTCACTTAAGTCATTGATAAACACAAGTCATATTATTCCAACTTGAACCAAATGAATTACTCTCATTCTCCACATATAGGACATTAAGTTACACCTTTTATACTTACTTAAATTACATCCACAAATGAGTTTTATCAAACTCAAATATGACAAATAATAAGTCTCAAAAGTATAAAATAAGGTGCAATATATAACAATCCCCTACTAGTTAGGAAAAACTAATTTTCTTCCAAACACTTTTCTATCAAACAACTCCGAGGCTTGTATACATAAAAGAAGGTGTGACGAACATTAAACCTTCCCTTTGTGTAAACAACTCAAAGTCACATCGAAGTTGATGGTGTCCGTAGATTGAACCTCTACTTCTATACGATATGACCGGAATTGTCACACACACAAAATCCTCCTACCACAGTGAATATTCTCAAAAGCATTGTTCTATTTTGACCATGCGCAATATCTTGTTTCATGAACCTCTAATAGAGTAAACAACCCTCTATAAGAAGCGGCTCTACTTCTAGTTCATATAGGGAAAGTGTTTCACATGTGTTTTTGTTGCTAAGAACACAACTTTGTTAAGAGTACAACTCAACCTCGGTCGTGCAACAAACATTACTATCTTAGACTACATATAGAACCCATAGTTATCATGGCGCCACGACGAGTAATGGCGGTAGCCGACTGCTTGGACGCCTTGGCGACAAGGTGACCGCCATGGCGTCCGTATGGCGACAAATCATTTACAATGTGCAATTTATATATTATTTATTTTACTTAACAAGTATATTGGCAATAAAATTCATATACATTAAAACTCAAAACATAATACTATGGAATAACATTAAAGGCATAATTATGTAAATACTTAGCAATAACAATTCAAAAACAAAACACTTGATATTAAGAATTAATAAAAGAAATGAAGAATTCAACAAACACCACATCGAAAATAAAGTTGCAACCATCACAAATATGTAGTCTGATAAAGATGTGTCGAATCCGATTACTGATAAGTTTTTTAGGGGTTTATTTCATTTCTCCCTGGTTTTTAATCGGTGGGTCATGGGTTAATGGATCAGAATTGTAAAATACTTTGTTTGGACCAGAGCTCCTAAGGCGTCCAAGGCGTTGCCAAGGCGTCTCAAGGCCCCCGTTTTAGCAGCTCCACCTTAAGGCGCCCATCGTCGTATCAGTTTTTCATCGCTTGGACGCAACAACTATGATGGAACCACATCGATAGTAACACAGTCAACAACTGTGACTTGTTTTTTCCATTGAACCTATAAACTAGGGGTAACCTAGGAATATGTTGGGTTCCTATCACCCCGACTCAAAGTGGTTTAAGTTCCATATCACAAGTAGTTAAACTTACTAAGCTCTCGTCAAAGTTTTAGTAAAAAGATAAGTCAAGTCGTCACTTGGCTTCCTCGTAGATAAATATTATAATACATTCTTGTATCAATCATCTGACAAAAATTATGTCTATGACCAACATGTCAAGACTTTCCATTAAAGGTAATCTCATATGTTTTATACAAAACAATTTCATTATTACATCATAATGAACTAAGCAATGGAAGTGGCCGCAATTTGATGTTTTAACAACAAATTTCGATTCCATTTACTTTCTCCATCACATAAAGCAATAATATTACTTGCTGCTCCAAGTAAATTATTCCCTCACTAAGGATAATAATATATCAACCTTGTAAAAATATAATTATATATTCACATACTTGTGAATATTTTCATACTTATTCAAGATCACAACTAGTTATGAATCCAAGATTAATAATTTGTACTACATAAAATTTTTCACTAACACAATATTGTGAAATAGGAGGCTTTAGACTAGGCTACAATAAATGTTTTAACAAACACCCTAATCCATTAAACTTCCCTTGTAAAATAATAACATTAGATCCATATTGTGAAATGGGAAATACTCATTTGTTTCTTAGTCACCTAAGAAACAAAACCCAAAGATTGGGTGAAAATTCAACTATTTGTAAATTTATAATTTCCCACACTAAAATATAAGTGACATTTATGTGATCTATTAAAACATTGAGAATCTAACAAAAACCAATTTTAAATCATTGATATACTAAGTTTAAAACTGTAGGTAGTATATGATCTCGTGAATTGTATATCAAACATAAGGCTCCCACTAACGCATGTGTACATCAGATTTGCAATAGCAATATCAGAATTAACTTCCAGTGTACCACCACTATTAAAGAATTATTAAATTCTTCAATCTAAAGGTTATCAAACTTAGTTCAGTATAGCCCCTCAATACAATTAAACTGGTTTAGTTGAAATCCTCACTATGTTTTCACATAATAATAAGATAACATCTAGTTTACAAGTCTTTCAACATAAAGAACAAAAAATAGATATGTTTTAAACTCGTTTACCTTAACAATATTATGTAAAATGATCAACATATCATCAATATACACAAAATCTATCACATTATAGTTTATACAATTATATTGTTAGTGTAAACATATAAATAATTCTATATCCGATAGAATCTCAAGGTAAATATGCACATATTATCACCTAATATGTATCCATTTTAATATATATAACTTGGTTTCAATCTCACTATTGAACTAAATCACAATAAATATTTTGGATCATATTTAGGCTAATAAAATAGGTATTTTATTTATCAAATTATTATATTGATTTCCTTCACCAAATTAATATTGTTCTTTCTAGGTTCAGTTTATAACTTTGTAGAACCTTAGATAATTAATTAAGTGAAATAAGTTCACACATCAATATTATTCAAAAATTTGTGTTTCAAAGACTTTCATTTCATAGGACTACAAAATCAAATTGAATTTCGCAACAAGAAATCCATAAGCCTTACTATTTCTTACATAAAGAAAATTATGCTCCAAATAGTTCAAAGGCCAAATTTAGTCTATAAATAAAAATCTTAAAGAATCACCCCCACACTTTTAAATAATTGAAATCTCATTGAATAATTCAACTTCACAATATTATGCTCACTACTTAAAATAAATTTTAGATTAATTGACATTTTATGTGACACTGTTCTTATAAATATTACTTCTACATGAGAATATTAAGGAATACTTCTCAAAACAAAAATAATTAGTTCTTGTACATTTTATGTATTAGTTATTCATATAAAGATTGCTTCAACTTAAGAATCTTTTAGAATACCCCCACATAAGAAAAACAAAGTTCTTATTTTCTCTAATTACATAAAATCTCAAATCCAAAAATTATTTAATATAAGCATTTAAAATTATATATGTACAATTTTCAAGTATACCAACACATAACACTTGACTCTATGTAAATAATATAAAATTCATTATATACAAATTATAGCACAACTAATCATATCATTGCACAAATTTATTTGCATATAAATAATAAAATATAAAATTTATATTTACTTTCTAAGAAATTAATTTATCACAAACAAAATTAATTTATGTAGAAAATAAATAAAATTTACACACATGAATTAGTATTTCCTCAAGAATTTTCTTATCCCAACTTAGATATAAAATACCATAAACATTATATCTTTTGAAAATTATGAATATAGAATTCAAGACAATTATCATAATAATATTAAATACTTGAACTTCACTATATTTATAAAAAGTCAAAAAAAAAATATTTATCTCAATTAGAATATACAAAATTCTTTTAATCACATTAAAATTTACTAATTCTTGGACAAAGAAGTACATAAAAATAAATCAACATATACCAATTATGATTATCCCAAAAACACTACGAATATCATTTCTAAGTATTTTCTCAACATAAAAATCATAAAGTATACAAGACTTACTCAACCAAATTTACTTCTACAATATCTCTTCTAACTATTAGTTGATAATTAATTTATTATCCATAAACAAAGTAATCTATCATAGAAAATTCATGCATACAAATACAAAGTAATATTACACACTAAATATTACTTCAAATTTTATATGCATAATTTTGTTCAAAATAACATAAATTTACTTTTATTCTCAAAATAAATTAATTTGCAACTAATTTGCTATACATAGAGAAGAGTAAATTTCACAACTTTTACTACAAACACTAATAATAAATTAATTTCAATTAGTTTATAAGAATAATAATTTTCTTAAAACTCATGCATATACACATTTAGCAATATTATCTACTCAAAATATTACTAGTCAATATATACGCACAAGTTAAAGTTTGTTCCACCATGAACAATTATCAAATTATTTCCAAATCAAATAAAACTAATCAAATTAATTTATTATATAAGATCATAAGTAAAACAATACTCACACATGCAAATATCATCAACACATGATATAATACATCACATATATACCATTCATGTATATATACTTATAAAATGATAAACAAATGTCATTATCCAAAATAAAGAAAAAAATTTATGACATGCCTTTTTGGATAAAATCCGAAGAACACTGTATCAACTTTGGTGTTTTCCATGATGACTCTTCATCTCCTCCACATCAATTTGCAAACTTGTAAATTGTAACGACTCTTTCATTTCCATTTCTATAATTTCATTTTCTACTAACGATTGTGAACAAAATAATTAGTAAAATATCTCAAAATATAACTAATTATAATGATAATTTCATTGGTGAAATAGAAATAAGAAAAATATCAATTATCTTTGAAAACCGTGTTGTCTTCCATCTCACCAAAATCACGACTCCAACAAATACAATAAAGACCTTAAGATTGTTAGAACTGTAGCTTCGTAGTCATAATCAAAAAAATAATCGGAACACATGACACGGGTAATTCCTGTCCTTAAGGTTTTTATCGCCCTCACCACGAATGGTTTGCTATGAGTTACAAACGATATACCTCCAGGATATATGTCAGGATATATGCCACGTTTTAGAGTTGAACAATTTTGTGATAGCAATTCTCAAAAATTTCAGTCGAATATTTCTTTGAGATAGTTATATGTTTATAGAAAAAATTATGTGAGAGGATCAAGAATTTCATGTGCAAGTTTTCTTCTTCTCATGCAAGTATTCTCCATTCCTCATATATGTATATCTCTTCATATATCTACGCATATAGATACATATGTATACATATATAATAGTAACAACTATTATATATTTATTTTAATTACACATTATTATAGATATAATGTTGTAAGTTACACATTAGTCATAATAATGTAAATTACAAAATTTTAATAATAATGTAATTTAAATAGAAAAACTAGTGGAGAGTTTCTTTTGTTTCACATAATTAAATAAGATTACACCTCTTATGCTTATAAAGCAACTAGTAATCATTTATTAATCATAATGGAACTAAGACAAACTAGTTTTTACAAACAACTTGTACCTTAGCAAATATTTCACTTAAGTCATTGATAAACACAAGTCATATTATTCGAACTTGAACCAAATGAATTACTCTCATTCTCCACATATAGGACATTAAGTTACACCTTTTATACTTACTTAAATTACATTCACAAATGAGTTTTATCAAACTCAAATATGACAAATAATAAGTCTCAAAAGTATAAAATAAGGTGCAATATATAACAATTTATATGGAGGGCTAGATTTGTACTTTCGGGTGAATTAGGGTTATTTATATTTGTTATATAGGGAGGGGGATCATGCAAATGTGTATGATATACAAATTTTCTAAGAGAGGACTAGCCAAAACGTTTTGGGTGAACCACGTAAATCTTGTGTCTTGTGTTATTTTTTTTTTTTTATATTTTTCTTTTGCGTTGCTATTCTCTAACATCTTCATGTCCTGATAAAGGAATTTTTATTATTTCTTGGGTTTTATCAAACAAAGATTCTAGTTTAGATAAACTGGCCTAACAGTTTTGTCTAGTTCATTTATGTGTGAAGTTCGTTGATATTTAATGCTACTACCCTAGTATAATCATAACATACCTAGATGGGAAAAAAGGAAAGGAAATTAGGACTGAGCATGAAAGCAATTGGACAATACCGACCCCTGTAACTTTTTTTTGATGGGGGACAATACCCTAGTCTATCGTATTATAGTTCGAAGAGAGAAGGATCAATATTCTCAATGGATGTATCGAGTTTAATGGTATTATAAATGCTTTAATGATGGTTTTTCATGAATAAGGTTCACCGTTATTGGTAGTATTTGAAAAAAGTCACAAACTGATGCCTCAATGCTCTTGCTCAATTATAAAGTAAAAAACTAAAAATATGTCTCAACGAGTGACTGGAGTCCTTATCATAAGAATTCGATAAAAATGACCTATAACATTAGGGGTTTTCATCAGCAGGTCAATTGTTTTCCTGAGGGGGTTTGCACAAGGAAGTTAATGACATAAGTGATATAAAGGTTCAAATTACAAAAGTTGTGTGTATATATATATATATATATATATATATATATATATATATATATATATTGATCAGGTCCGGACTCCCGGACGGGAGAAAATCCGGACCTTTTTTTTAATTTTTTTTTAAAACAACTAATTTTTTTTTAATATTTTATGGAACTGGAATTTTTACATAATACAGTGTTTTGAGTGTGATTTGAATACACACAACAAAATATGTATGTACAGTCTGTACAGACTGTACACATGTTTTGTTATATGTATCCAAATCACATCCAAAACACTGTATTATGTAAAAATTCAAGTTCCATAATTTAATTTTTTTTGTAGTTTTTTTTTTTAAAAAAAAGGTCCGGATTTTGGTCCGGTCCTGATCCGGCCTCTCTCTCTATATATATATCGGAAAAAAGTAGTATACAGTTCGAAGTTTTAACAGGAGAAACCTATGGTAACATTCTCACTTTATATGAATTATAACTTGGATCAATTAGATAAGGCCTGTTTTGCATAGCACATGCCACCGTATCCATCATTGTCTTAACTTTTTTAGAAAATCTGCATAAAATTCATAGAAGCATCAGAGATCCTTTTTCTTGGGTCATGCATTTTTTTAATATATTTTTACTATTATTTATGATCTCTTCTTATTTTGCCACAACTAATTTTAATCTAATGGGAAATATGAAAGATCGATGTCATGAAAGTTCTATTTATCTTTCTTGTATCATGCGCTAAATGATATCTTTTTTCTTTTCCTGGTCTGATGTGCATCTTTCAACTATTGTACCATTATTTTTTCTGACTCGAAAGAATCTAACTTCAGTGGGTTGAGGAGCCAACACTTTTGGCTACACGCTTCGAGTATGCGAACCTGTTTCACACGATTACAGATTGGTATAGTGCATACGTGGCTTCTAGAGTAACTGGGTTACCCAATCGTCCTCATTTGGTGTTTGTAGATGGCCATTGTGTGGTATGTGTGTTCAGTCAGCTTCACATTTTAATTTATTTTTTAGACTGTCATTTCCATTTTGGCTATACGCGTCTTGCTGATTACCATTTTGCAATTAATGATGTTCGGTCCTGCTTTGTTGATCAGCCCATGTCATATTAATCCCCCATAGGTCACAAATATCATCGTAACAGTGTACTTTTCTCATATACGCCACTCTGAGAAATCAAACATGTTCTTTCTCAATGACCTTGATACTGCTGTGTCGTGCTGTTTATTTCCCTTTTGTATATTTTTTTGGTGGTATGAACAATATATGCTTAGGCAACATTTTTGAACTTTGTGAAAGCAGCATGCGTCATTATATGCTTTTGAAATTATCACTGACAGAAAAACTTTCTGTATATATTTGTGGAAACTTCATATTTCCGGTTTAGCAAGTTATGTCCTAGTTATGGTTGGATTAACTTAATGTGGTTGATAAGCTTTCTAAACTTTTAGTGAAGCATGGCTCACATCAGAGCAAAGCATACGTATATTATATTTCAAACATGTGATCATGCGTGCCAGATATCACTTCTCCATACAAAATTGAAAACTTTCCTGAAGACAGTTTTTTTTTCTCTGTTCTTATATGATTAACTCCTGTTTTGTTAAGGCATCTCTTCCTTCCAGGGTCTACTACTTTTTATTTTATTTTATTTCTTTCTATTATCTTTAACAAAGTTGTTTACTTCTGAAGCAGTCATCTCCCTCTACTCCCCTGCTTCTGATTTGTACCTAGTAATTCCCCCCTTATCATTTATATAAATCGCGGCCATCCCACTAACCTCAGAGTTATTTATACTGGACATGTCAATTGCAGTTCAAGTTAGCATAGAATCTACAGATCCAGGATATACGTGTTGACATGCCCATTTTTTTTGCTTCCGCTTCTTTCCTATTTCGTTTTCCTGCTTGCTGTTTCTAACTTTCTATTTGTATATCTTGAACGTTTAAAACAAATGCGTTGCAACTTGTAAGGGAAAATAGTGCCTAAGTTTCGTAATTGATATGGTTGAACAAATTGCAGCAAAACTCCCGAAGCACTGATTGATATCTCAATTATCTATTTTATTTTTCATGGCCCTCCTTTTAGTTTTTTAAACTGGAATAGAAGTTTCTAGTCTGTGGTTATATTGTTGTTAGTTCACTATTACTGGACATTGGGCTTAATTTCCATTTATTCGCCAAGTTTGTAGTAATCATGATATTTAAGACATTCCATCGGCCCATGTAATTTACTAATTTGTCTTCTTGTTTTATCAAATTAGAGGCAGTATATTCTTTCTGAAGCTTAATGAACCACGACTATCCCATATGGCTTAAAAGTTACTCATCCTGATCTCTTTGCAATTTTTTTTTTCCAGACACCCTTGGAAGAGACATGGAAAGCAATGTTTTCGAGCCTTAGATATGCTAAAAATTTTAGTGGTCTAGTTTGTTTTCGCCATGCAATCCTCTCACCTTTAGGGTATGAAACTGTTTTATTCAAGGGGCTGACAGAAAACATAAATTGTCATGGAGCTTCTGCATTTGATTTGTGGCAACAACCTGATGATCGGAAAACTGCTCGAATATCTGAGTTTGGTGAGATGATTAGAGCTTCTTTTGGATTTCGAGTGGATAGACACCACACCTCCAAGCCAGTTTCAGGTTACAATGTCCTCTTTGTTCGACGTGAGGATTATCTGGCTCATCCGCGTCATGGTGGTAAGGTTCAATCGAGGCTTAGCAACGAACAAGAAATTTTTGACTCTATAAAGAGCTGGGCATCAAAACATCTAGACTGCAAAATTAACTTGATCAATGGGATATTTGGTCATATGCCCATGAAAGAGCAACTCCGAGCAATTCAAGACGCGGATGTCATTATTGGGGCTCATGGAGCAGGCCTCACACACATAGTTTCAGCTACACCCACAACAGTTATTCTAGAGATCATTGGTGCCAAATTCTTGCGCCCACATTTTGCACTTATTGCCAAGTGGAAAGGGTTGGAGTACCATGCTATATTCCTGAAGGGATCTTATGCAAAACCTGCAGTTGTCATAGATAAGCTCAGTGGCATATTGAGAAGTCTTGGATGCTAAAAGAATTTGTTTGTTTTGGTAAAGAAACGTTTGATCCTTGATTACTGGAAGTAGAAGCATTTGACTGACAATGGAGTCGAGATATACATGTTCAAATTGTTAAATATTCCCCAAGGTGTCTGCTACTGCTGCTTTTCACAAACATGGACAGGCTACAAGATTTGAAGAGATGAAAACTGAAGGTTCTTAGCCTTATTTAGTAGGCATATACTTATTTCATGCTAAGTATATGAAATAAGTATATCTTGATGTTTTATTATATCTTGATGTTTGTTGTGGATGCCGATGTGTTTTATTATATCTTGATGTTTTACTTCAATTCTATTTTGTTCAAATGAGTTGATGTGAGTATTTCATCATCTAACCTGCTTCCTCTTTGCAATTTTCGGTGCTTTAGTAATTTTCAATTCTTTGTTAGTAATTATGTTATCCAAACTGTATTCTTGAAGCAGAATTTCTATAGGAAATGGTTTCACTTTATTTTCTCCTTAAATAACTATTGCGTGCCATTTTATTATTGGTTTCAGTTCTTCAAGAAAATTGTCTGGATATCGCAGTAATCACATGGTTGTTTGCTATCCCTCAACACCAAGGAAGTTGGTGTTGACCATCGGATGCTTCCTTGCCGGCGCCTCCTTATTTGCAGTTGGCGTGCATCTTTTATACATCAATGTTGCCCCTCAACAAGCTCGAACCAAAGCTCGAAATGATTTTGTTAAAGAGAGATTGAGAAAGAAATATGGCAAGTTATAGAAGTGCATCGGATTGTTGCTTCCTCTTAGCATGCTGCAATAATTGTTAAATGACTAATTAGTTTCCATTTTTTTCAGGATTCCCTAAAGTAATAAAATATGTTGCCTTGTACTAATATGTTATGTTCCTTTAATTTTAAACGATGATGGTGGAATCAAATTAATAACTAGAGTTGCTCTCTGTTTTTAAATGAGCTTTACCTCAATCTCAACCGACAACCATGCTGGACATCTATATCTGACATGCATTTGGCAGAATGTAATAGTTGGAAGAAGTAAGGGAAAAAGTGCTTCCCCTTGAACTACACATTTTTTTTCGCATTTTGAACAGCAGTTTTGTTTAACAGGCCAAGGTGTAATCCGAAAGTTGAGCAATACCTGTTCCTTGCATCATGTTCAACCAGATGAAATCAGCTTCTTTCTGTGAGGATGCATTTTCAGTTTCTGCTTTTCATTTACTCCTTGTGCAGAGCAGTTGAATATTTTTTATAAGTTTGTTACTACTCGTAAGGTTTTATCTGAATCATTTTGTCTGGCAGTTACAATCTACTACTGCATTGTTTTCTGGGTGGGGTGTTAACCCTGTTGGTGCAAAGATCAGTAGGTATGTGACGGACATACCAAACACATGGTTGCTTGCTAGGAATATCAATGGTTTCTTCTCCATTTTGTTCTTTTAGCGTCTTTTCAAGCCGTTGAATTGATGACATGCTTAGTTTTTGGTCAGAACTAATGAATTATTGATGTTGTGCGCCTTCATGATAACATTTTGGCAAGACTTGCAACTGAAGAGCAAAAAAAAAAAAAATGCAAACGTAGAGCAATTTATAAGGAATTATTCGCATCCAACAATTACACATGCATGTACGCTGCTGCGAAGAACAGTTGGCCTTAGATGCGCGCAGCCTGAACTCTATTTATTCCTCCTCCATTTGCAGCTAAATTTGAATTCAGCTTTTGAAAGTTCCCTTGACACTCAACGTACAACCAATTGTTCACTGCAAATGATATTTAAGTAATGCCTGAACATTCATGTCATAGAATTATAGGCCCTTTGCTTGTATCAGGCCGGATAAAAAAATAATAATAATCATGCCAGAGGTATTTTCTCCTAAAATATCCGTTTTTTTATAAGCCATACCGTATAGAATTTATTCTCTGCCAACTTAAATATGATGTCTTTGAATATACATGCAACGCGAGAAAGAGAAAGCTGCAACTCATGATCGGTCAAAGATCAATTCACACAATAGAGAAGAACTAAAAGATAAAAACGAACATGATACTGATATATATTACAACCTTTTTCATAAAATAAATTTAATTGGTTATATTTTTATGATGTATTTGACCGACCAATTTTATAATTATATCCTATTAGGATATAAACTCAAAGATAAAATAAGTTTATTATCATAAAAAATGAAATTAAGCCTATAATCATAAAAATGATATTAAATCTATAATCATCAAGCTGAAATTAGGTATACATAATAAATGCCAAAACCAAGCATATAATAATAAAGCTGAAATTAAGTCGATAATACTACCACTGTTGAAAATTAAAGATGATGCCAAAATTCTCCTTCAACACTCAAGAGACATAACAAGAAACAAAGCTAACTATGAGAGCTGAATAGTTCTTTGGTTCCATCTCTGAAAAAGTAAAATAGAAAACACAAATGTTCTGAATTGCAACTCCATTTTAAGCTGCAGCACCCTTTCCTTTCTTCCTCTGGAGTTTCTTCACGTAGAACTCCAGCTCCTTGCCCTCCAAGATGTATCTGTCATAAAATAAGGACGATACATAAGAGGTAGAAAAAAAAATTATTTCAGCATACGAGTACAACACATAAGAGAGGTTTCATGAAGGATAAGAAGATTTCGGTGAATGATCACAAATCTTGAATCAAAAATACATTTCAAAGATGGTTATGTTGCAAACCGTCATCATAATATAATACATAGGCTAACATTTGTCAATGCAGCCAAAAGATAGGAACACCACTCAAACATGTTTCTCATGAGTTTCACTTATAAGAGTTTTGAAGTTGGATGCTATGAGCATGCAATGATGCAAATAAACCATAAATGAAATAAAGGCATGTTTCAACATGAACTCAAGGGCCCACATATATCCCTCTTTGTTTAATATCAAAATTTCATTCATGACTAATCATTTCATATATTTTAAAGCAAAATAAATCATCTGCAAAGACAAGAAGAAGCACATACCCATCAGCACGGCCACATTGGCCAGGTCGTGATGAAATTGCAGCTAATAGACGGCCACCCCCAAATTGCTCTTCAATATGTGCGTCAATCTTACGATCCTCTTGACGCTTTTCAATTTTTCTCAGGACATGTTTACTCTTCTTCGCCTCCTCGATAGGAACATCACCCTCCTATCAATCAATCATAAAGCATACAGTCTTGATGTCATTGCAAAACTACTGTCCACAATATATTCTGTTATCTAAAAATAGCACCTGCACAAATAGTTTGCATTTACAACTGAAATCTAAAACTCTCTAGATTTAAACTCATTTGAGATAAGCCTCTACAATCCTTATCAAGCAAACATATTCAAACATAACTTATAGCAACAACATAGACGGATATTGAATCCATCTTTGATCTTGTTTTATTGTTCAATTGTTGTTTGAAAATATAATAATGCATTCAATTTTGAAATCACCAGACATTGAATCACACATTCAGATTTCATAATTAGTTAGTCCACAGCAACAACATTGGAAGGTGGATTATACATAATGGATGACGATATTACACAACAGTAAAGTAATTCAAGTGAAAAAAAGTGAGTAAGGGCCTTTTACTATGTGAAAAAAGAGGGTAAGGGCCTCTCTTTTACTAACCTGAAATGGATCAAGTATAATAGACCGATATCAATAATTTACAACCAGCGGACAACACTATCCTATTGTTTGTCTTGAAGGAAAACACAAAAAAGTGCTAGTCCAAAAGCAATACAACCGAATAAATATATAATATGGAGAAGAAAAAAATACATTATAAGCCAAGAGTATGAAAGACCTCATACCTCTCCTTTTTTGGCAGCAGCAGCAGCAGAGGATTTCTTCTTGCGACCAATGTCAACACCATAGTGCTGAAGATACCATTGCTTAAATGGTGCTGCATCAACCTGAACAATAGCACTCTTCACCAATGTCTGGGTCCTAACCAATTCATTATTTGATGCATTATAGACCACATCCAGGATTCGAGTCTTACGGGTCACAGCTTCACTACCCCAAGAGTAGTTCCCTGTATCCAATCTCAAGGCACGCCACTTCACATTCCCACCACGAACCCTTACCCTCCGAACTGTCTTGTTGCTAGACAACTTTGTATTTGCAGGTTGTCTTCCAAGCTCATACCTTATTTGATAGCAAATACATGAAATTTTTAGACACCGAATTTAATTATAAATCTAAGCAAACAATTAATTAAATTTACTAATTTACAACATGACTTCAAAGAAACAAAACTGTAAGTTACAATTACCAACAAGTGTGTTGGCCATTATAAAAACAACCGGGAATGTGATTAACCAAATATTCAAAACACCATTGCTAAGTAATTAAGACAAAAATGCCCACAGGGATTACTGAACAGATAAATCAACAATAACAAAATACGCTAAAAGTATTTATTTATTATGATCAACATTAAAAATAGACAAGTTGAATCATTATATTTTGAAGTTATTGTAAAGTGAAGTGGCAAATTCAATACAAGTGAAACTCCCAGATTTAGTGTAAATCTATGAACCGATACAATAAACGAGCCCGACAATACTTTTTTTTTTAATTTATTAATAATATTTTATGTAAAAAACATAGCTTACTATAAAATCAGAAATACCTACAAGGAATGTAAATTGAGTAGTCATTAACCACTACTTAAAAACCAGAAATGAATAGAAAATAGATTTTGCAGCTGATTATGAATGAAGAAGTTTACTTTCGCTTCTTCCTCCAAGCCTTCTTCTTGCCTCCAGTAGCACGCCTCTTGTGCATCGAATCACGAGAAATACCTGTAAAAAGTAAGGGATTTCGTTAAAGACGGCATTACGAAGATGGTATTGAAGGAGAAAAATGACTTGATTCATACCCATGGTTGTAGAAGGTGAAAGAACCCAAATACCAGCAGCGGAAACGGACCAAACTCGGCAGGAGATTTGGAGAGGAGAATTAGTGTTCCTGTTATATCCTCATAAAACCCTAGTTTCATAGGGCTGGGCTGGGCTGCAACTGCAAACGCGCTGGGCCTTGGGCTTGCTTAAGTTAACCCGGCGACAGCGAACACGTAATAAAATATTATAAAAAATATTTATTTTATTTTATAGAAGAAAGTCACATTTCTTTTTTATTTAGTAAACTAACAAAAAAATTACCAATTATGTGGTGGTGTTTCAAGTGTAAGTGGTATTGAATTCTTAAATATTGATGATATATGTTTTTAAAAAAAATAATTTAGATATCAAGTATGTGATTTATTTATGGGAACTGAACTATGGGGCATGCTAATTTTTCTGGGCTTAAATATTGGTTCTACTGACTCAGAAGATTACTCCACCCAACCCAGCCCAGCCCATTTATGATAGGATAGGAGGCAATAGAGTTTCGGGCCAACTTCTCAATCACTCTGAATTGTTTGGTGGAACATGTAGTAAACCAACTAAATAATCCAAATTGACCACACAATAATTGAACAAAGCTTCCACTCACTAGTGGGCCTGACTTAATGCTTACACTTACTACTACTATGGATCTATTTTTGGAAATGGCGCAGCTGTTTTTGTTTTCACGAAGATGATGATGTTCTGTTTTGATGAAAAAATAAAAATAAATAATTATTCTCATATTTTGATTAATTTTTTTTGCACTTATTCATTTTTATTTTTATTTTTGACACATAATATTAATATTTATTTAAAACAAATATTAATATTAATTTAGTTAAAAGGTGGGAACCTCATCATGCGGAAATATCAACAAATATTGTGGAAGTATCACTTCCCTTTTTAATTTTTGTATTTCTTTTCTAAAGTCAAGTTCAATTTTTTATAAACGGAGCGGTGTAATTTCAAATTTTAATTAATTCAATGGTGTAATTATATTTTTTTTCAAAGTTGAACAGGTTAATAACTAAAAATGTATAAGTGGGAAATTCATTACTTTTGCCATTGAGTTTAATGTTTGAGCTATATATTGCATCTTTATTCATTAAGGTCGTATTTATAACCGATGAAAATATACATTTTAGAAAGATATATATAACAAGGATAGTACGTACTCGCTAGTCATTAACCATCTTAACAATGCAATTGTATATATACGCAAAGAATTAAGTGTCATTAACATATAACAGATGTAAATAATAAACAAACAAATAGGCACCGTACCATTCAGTTAACAACTATATATATATATAAAAACCTTAAATAATTAAAGGAATAAGTTCTTATGATATTAATATAAAGTAGAAATCCTGGTAATTAAACCCCAAATTTCAAAACTACTTCCAATCCTTGAAGCTAATAATTTAACCATAGCAATATTGAGTAATTAATTAAGGAATATATAATAATATTCATCACATCACATGATCGCCCCTGCAACAGCGCTAGGGCTGATCATGCGTGCGCCGGGAACACCATGCATGTGCTGGTCAATGATAACCGTGTCCGGTCCGATAACCTTGAGGCCCATGGAAGTGAACACGCCCGGTGTGATAACCATAAGCTGCTGCGAAAGGTTGGAAGGGCCTGCTTGGATCATGTTGATGATGACCAGGATAGATATTTCTTCCATAATAATGATCATAACCATGTCCTCCTCCTCCTCCAAAATAACTATGATTATTGTACCCGGCACCATAGTAATTATTATTTCCTCCGTATCCATAGTAATATTGGTTGTAACCTTGTGGCATCATCATGTACAAGTTGGTTGAACATTCTCCAAATTTCCATCCAACAAGTTGTGCTTTTTTCCCGCTTTTCCCTAACACCTTTAGTAGTTTGACTGGATCAACTGCACCAGATACCTCCACTGTTCCATCTCCATTCATTCTGAAATTCACTACTTCTATAACCACACAAACAAACAAACAAAATATAATAATTATTACATATAGAGCTTCATTATATATGCGCATGCAATGCAATTAATGGTTTATTTTGTAAAAAACTTACAAATCATCCATCCATTACTTTGAAAAATAAATATAAAAATACCTTTCGTATTACGTAACACTTTTCCAACCGTCTTTTCCCATCCTCCAGCGGTGGTATCCACTCTCAGAACAAAAGCCTGCATTCATCCACCAAATTATATGTATATGTATATACGATCCATTAGAAATTAATTAAGAAAACATGCAGAAACGGACGCTATGAGTGTGTGTATATATATATATATACGGTCCGGATCAGTCATCACCTCTTCTTTACTTAATTCGTCCGTCCTCCACCCCACAGTAAGCGACGGTTTTACTCATACAACCGTCGTCTATTCTTTTAATGACGCGCTATATGTTGTCAAATCATTAAAAGTATAGACTTCGACAGGTTGTATGGCCAAAACCGTCAAGCCTTTGAGACATGGATGAGTAAAATAAGTGTATAAACTTGATTTCTATATATATATATATATATATATATATATATATATATGTGTGTGTGTGTGTTATGAGAAACAAAGATGCATGCATGCATATGTACATGTGTGTATTATATATATATATATATATATATATATATATATATATATATAACTTTACAAACCGTGAAGGGATGGTTTTCTTTTTCCATGACAGACACAGCTACAGATAACAGATCGATCGATAATGGGGTTTGGGGTTTTTTTTTTCCTTTGAAGTATGCTTAGGATTTGGATTGGAGGATCTGTACGTATTTATAGCTAGCTGCGTGCATATATGGTCTCTCTACAAAAGGAAACATAGCTAGGGTTTACTAGCTAATTAAGTCAACGAGAAACCTAAAAATCAGAACTAGCTAGGATCTCGTCAACAAATCCTACTAATTAATTTACGTATCTTCTTCTTCTATTAATAAAGGTGGAGGCTTGAGCTTGACTTTTAACTGTTGATTCTAGGTGAGGCCATTATATAAGTAATAGTATGATTTGTCGCTCTTAAATATTACCGATCATTTGATTTTTAGTCGTCGATGGTGGATCTCTCTCGGCCGTTGGATCGAATCCCTACTAGATGTTGTCCGGATACAATTAATTAATTCGGAAGATTTCATAACCATGATTTACTCCTACAATTATGAGCCATTGATTAGGTGATTGATTACGGATTTAATTTGGAGTGTCTGATCGATCACCATAATTTGCATGGGTAATTGATAGATAATATATCCAACAGCCTATTCAACCACTTTGGGATACTCAAATAGATGAGTCACATAAGAAAAAATTATCTCCGATAGTTTCTTCATTATATAGTCATCAAATCATTCTAGAAAACTGGTAAGTTGACATTGTCTCTTCAAAACATTTATTTTGTTTTGGGAGAATCAAAATCATATGAAAAAAAACTAAAAACATTTATTTTGCTTGATATATTTTTTGATGTACAACTCATTTTTAAAATTTAATATCATTCTTTTTTATTTATTTACATCATATTGGATAAAATATTATTTTGATTACCTTTTGGATAATCACGTTAATTAAGACCCTCTGGATAATCACGTGAATTAAAAATTTATCCAATGACCTTGGATAATATATCAAGTTTGCTTGCTTGGATACTAATGAAATGTCTCCTCATCATATCTTGCCGAGTATCGTGTTGTCAACAGGAAATTCTTGGAAGGGAATTTAGTTTAAATAAAATATTAATTTTTAAATATAATTTATTTTTCAGAATGTTATCTTTTTAAAGAAGGAATGCTATTAATTATTTCAAATGTTATCATTTATTATTGTTTTAAGTTAAATACTGTATTTATTGAATTAAAGAGACTGATGGAGCACAAAATATGAAAGTAGCAAATAATGTTCTTCAAATTACTACGTAGGTCAACAAATTTCAATCTAATTTTTTTTTTCTACTACCGTTGGATATGCTCTAAGTCTATACAATCCCAAAATTATATTATATTTGTTTCAAGATATAGGATGAAACTTAACTTTTTAAAGTTAAATTAAACATTTTTAACTTAATTCAAAAGTGATATAATTTATTTAAAAATTTAAAACAATTGTTATTATAAGTAGTAATTCGTTTTAAATAGATTTACAATATTTGTTATTGTGTAAACTAAAATTAAACAAAATCATATATACAAAGTGATGGTTGACCCATCTTGTCTTCGAGAACCCTAGGCGACGGAGGTTGTGCGACGGATGAAGCAGATCTGGCCACCGATCAGGGCCAACTCTGAATTTTGAAGGGCCTAAAGCGGACAACAACAAAATAGGCCTTTTGCAAATTGCTAATAAGATAGGCATAAAAAAACGAAGAACTTTTACTGAACAAAAGTGCATCAATACAAAAGAATACCAAATATAATAACCGACTATTTCAATATTTCCAAAGCATCATTTAGATATCACATTATCACCAAGTCAAAAAAGTAATCAGTTCAAAGACATCACTTGAATATCATCCTTCTTGCAGTTTTAGCAGCAAAAGTATTAATAATATCCGCACAATCAATCTTATCCACCATCTCATGTTCAATGGATAGGATGGATAATCCATTCAACCTTTCTTGTGACATAGTTGAGCGGAGGTAGTTCTTAATTAGCTTCAACTTCGAAAAACTTCTTTCTCCGGAAGCAACCGTAACAGGAATAGTCACAATCCAAGCCTTCATTGTGACCCTCATCATTCATATCTTCATGGTCTCTCTCATTCACACATTCACTTGGTTCCTTTGCAAGGACTTCCGTATCTTTCGCTAAATTTTCTTGTTCTTCATTCCCCGTATCTACTATTTGTTCTTCATTCTCTGACTGTTCAATCACACTAGAACTCTCCTTTTATTTTTTACTATCAAAAAATTTATCAAGTGAACCCGTTTGAGTTTGAACTAATTCATCCGCTTTTTTTTTTCTTTTTCTTTTTTCAGATCGAGACATATACTTTTTAGGAGCCATGGTGAATTAAAATTTAAAAATCTGTAAAATTCCAACATAATCTCGTGATTTCTCTCACAAACAGAGTATTTCTCTCATAATATATATATATTTTGAAAAGAGATTAAATTGATCTCTTTGTTTTCAAAGTAAAATTGACCCAGATGTTAATTACTAAAGTTATAATCTTGATTGATACTTTCGTAAAAAATCTGTCCCATCCCATTCGCTGGTCTAAAGGATAGCATCTAATCAATGCAATCAAAATTTGTCTTAATACTGCAAAACAAACACAACAGACTTGAACCAGATTATTAACAAGTACTATTTGCTAATTAGAAAATGAAATGCATAATTTATAAACATTCACAGCACAATTTCCTTTCAAAACAGAGATGACAAGAGCAATAAACAGGTACAGTAGCATAAACAAATTCACATACCACAGTAGCATAAATAAATCTACTCAATTAGTCATCAAACCCAATTAAATTCAACAATGCTTCTAAATCTCATAAACAAAACAATTAATTTCAAAACTCTAAAAAATAGAATTAATACCTGAAATTAAACAGTGATGAATGATTGAGGGAGACGAAGTCCGCAGGAGAAGCTCAATTGATTATTTGCTTTTCAAATTGATTGATTTGTGTGAAGGAGATGACCTATTTATGTGAACTGAGTACTATTTGAAGGAGACTATCTGAGATAGCGAGAACTGAGAAGAAGGAGACAAACTAACGCAGGCAATTGTGAAGGAGAGCAACGTGATTCCGTGAAAAAGACTAATACTATCAGACCAATATAATTTTTAAGGGGGCCTTAAAAAATTTTGGGCCTAAAGCCCAGGGCCGGTCCTGCCACCGATGAGGCTGCATGTCCACGGAGGTTGGCAGCATGCGGATGTTGTAATATCCCGAAAAAAATAATAAAATAATATTAAATTTATATTCTTAAAACATATTGTTTGGAACTTGTCATTTATTTGGGTCAAACTAGTTATTTAAATTATGTGGGCTAATAAATATTAATAAGTGATAGATAATATTATGTGGTTAAAATTTGGGCCTTAATATTAATTTAACCCAAATAGAAGTTTATTAGGGCAAACCTAATTAATAAATAGCTAAACCTAATATTACTTCATTATACAAACTGAATAAGAAGAGGTGGCTACTTTGGAGATAAAGGGAATAGCTACAAAGGGGGCTCAGGTGAAGAAAGACTAGAGATTTTAATCACTAGTGGGGAAAATTCATCAGTAATAAGTAAGTATATTATACATTATATAAAGTGGGGATAAATCACGTGGTTCCATATTAAATTATTAAATTTAGTATGTTGTTTTTTTTCATCATGAGCAAGTACTTTTGTAATTCAAGAACTAAGAGCGATCTTTAAAGATGGGAGAGTTTATTTATTAATGTAATACTTATACGGATGAACTTATTATTATTATCACTTTATTCCAATCAGATTGAACGGAGGGAGTAGTCTGTGATTGATTTTGGAGATCCTAAAACAATAAATTGATGATTTTTTAAATAAAAATATATATATAGCAATAGTAATTAAAGTTTACTTAAAACTTGCATAATTTGCAAGAGATGTTATACAAATAAATATGTAAGATTATATGGAATGAATTAAATCTTAATATTATAAGTAATTATATTTTATAGTCGTACCAAATAGAAGTGTTCATATTTTTATAAATGTACTTACATTTAGTATTATTAATTTGTGTAATTAGCTCTTGACGGAAGGAACTTAAAGAGTTATATTTGGAATATAAATTTTGGAGTATTAATAATTGATATAAGACGATGACTAAAGGCATATTAAATAGATTATGAATTATTTTGGAATTGTTGAATTGGATTATATTTAATTTGAGGTGAATATGTTTAGGTGATGAATAACGTTTAGTATTTGATATCGTTGGCATTTGAGGGTAAGATTTTGTGGAGTGTCTTATAAATGGTTTGGAAGTATCGGTACTGGATTCGTACTCTTTCAAATGATACCTTTGTTAAATTTGATTTGTTCGTTTGTTTCCTTATTTGAATTCTATTATGATTTCACATAATTGTTTCTTGTGAAATAAATATATTAGTTTCATTTTAGAGTTGATACGTATAACTCGTATTTGTACTCTTTGAATTAGGTTATCATGTTTAGTATTATTTATTTTGATAATTGTAGAGCGGTACATGTTGCTACCTTCCTTTTGAAACCCTGTGACTATAATTTGATTCGGTTCAACATGTACATATAGAACCCTTTTGTTGGTATTATGTCGCATGTGTTGTGACATGATATTTTTGTTAGAATATACCGTAGAGTATACCTGAGTTATAACCACCGTGGGGTACCACAGAACACGTCGTCTTGGCACGAGAGACGTGACACTTTCCGTGGCGGTGTGATTAGTCCACGGCGTCTCCATTTTGGATTCCGGAGGAAGTGGGCCATTTGGTGTTTTGTTGTGGGAGGCGTATGGGTTAACCCTAGTTTTTACATTCATGGTTTGTGATGTTGTGCCAAACACACCTATCCGATTTGCATATATTTTCGATTCGCGGTCCAATGTGTGATTTGCTGTGTGACATTATTTTTTGGTTGTCATGTGGCATTATTTTGACTTATCGTGTGTGGCATGTGTATTTACGAGCTCATTCGGTATAAAATAACTCCAAATGATTTTGTTTGACCTTTTATTATTTTATTGGATTAGTTTTGTTGGTTTCGTTCGATTCAAGTCATTGAGTTAGTTACTTGATTCGTTATTTCTTTATTTTTTATTGGTTTAAATCAATTCGTTGATTCGAGATATATTCATTACGTTGATTGAGATATATTCCATTCAAATCGTTGGATATTATATTTTCGTTCGATTTGCACTTGAGGCTTTGTTCGATATTTTGTCTCGATTATTTTAGTATATCGATTGTATATCTTTTGTATATCCATGTCCGTCTTTGGGCAATTGGCTCATCTTATGTTTTTCTTCCCACGAGTTTGCGAGGGGTGATTCGAGTAGTGTGATGAGATTTTTGTCTTTGACAATTTAGGTTGATTCGAATTTTAAGTTTTGATTATTTTGACTCAGTTTGGAGAATTGTACTTATTATTTTATTAATGAATCACCACTATTAATATTTTGAGGTTGTTAGTGCTCTGTTTATTTATTTTAAGGTTTGTTGTGCTTTGCACGTGACCTCCCTTTCTTTTTCGGGAAGGGGGTGTTACAGATGTGGTGCATGTGTGACGATGGATAAAGCTTCCACGTACAGTGAAATTCAATTCAGTTGATGAGTAATTGGTATATATGTGGATTGAATTAGCTTCTCATTGAATTAATTAATAGGGTATATATGTTGGAATTGGGTTCACGAGTTGGTATAAGCGTTGGTCTCCCTCATGCTTCATATATATTGTGTTAGATTCCCGCTGCAAGGAATTGAAGGCTATGCATGCATGTTGGGTTTGTATAGTCTTAATTCCTTCATGTTCTGTTCTGGGTTTGTTATGAACATATTTTGAGTTTTGGTTTGGTGGCAATGGTTGGGTTGGTTGGTTGTAGCAGGCAGCTACTAATCACATCACTTCCTTAATTTGCTGGAAAAAAAAACTCGCTTAATTAACTTTTCGTAAAATACGTAGTAGTACGTTTTTCAAATGGGATACAGATGCATTTGAATAATAATAATAATAATAATAATAATAATAAATAATTGAAAGAAGAATTTAAAATATATACATAACCAAACCATTTAATTAAAAACCATATCAAGAACTCCTATTTCAGAGATCATTTAACCCTAAAATTAAGAAATTTACAATCATCCATCACATACAGTAGCAGCAATATATATATATATATATAAAGGTTAACTAACCTTCAAAATCTAGAAAAACAATTGAACGAAACCAAAAACAAAAGATCATCCATAACAATTCAGTAGGGTAATTCTAGAAGTTTATTATATCGAAATTAATTAAACCATGCCACAGAATCGGAGGTGGCATGCATGCATGGTCTCACATCACAGTGCAGCAATTAATAGTAGTTATGCCTCCGCCTTCATCACATTCTGGTGGTGGAGACGCCACAGATTGCTCAGCCATCACTCCACGGTGGTGGTGCTGGTGGTATCCGCCGTGAGGAGGAGGAGGTCCAAAATGGGGACGTGCATCTTGTCCCGTATAATGAATATGCCTATAATTGGATCCATTAATATTGTTGTAGGCAGTTGGTGGCCCATAGTAATTACTACTTCCACGATGATGATTTCCTCTGCCGTATCCAAAGTGCGTGTTCATATTATTACCATGATGATCGGCGGCGGCGGCGGCACCATAATGGTAATTAATATTAGCATTGAAACCCGGAGGTAGAAAGAGATTGGAAGAGCATTTCCCAAATTTTAAAAAGTGGACATGTGCACTCTTTCCTGCTTTTGCCAGCTTCTTCAAAAGTAACCCTGGATCCACTGTCCCCGACACTTCCACCATCCCATTTTCATTTATCCAGCAATTACTCACCCCTAATTAACATCAATTTTTATGATAATAATAATAATAATACAGAATAAATTAATTAAATAGAAACTCTGTACGTACGTACGTAACATACACACGTATATCCATCCATGCACAAATATATATCATGCATATATAGTACTGAAGCAACATTAAATTTTCTTAACTAACAATATTATTCATATATATATATATATATATATATATATATATATATAAAACTAAAGACACACTAATAAACATAGCAAATTAATTAACCCACCACTACGTACCTTCCATGCTGTTTATGATATTCATTACTATCTTTGCCCATTTTGGAGTTGAAACATCCACTTCCACGATAAAACTCTACAAACATTATATATATGACATCCATGTACATGATCAATATATAAGCGCATCATTTATTTATATTATAGATAATAGATCTATACATAAATCGAGAAACAATACATATATATACACATAAATAACCATGAATGCGAGCTTGTCCTTTTTTGCAGCGAGAGCCATTGATGACGTACAGCTAGCTTTTATAAATCTTTGATCGATGGAGAGAATCGATTTAAAATGTTCATGAGAGAGTATTATATTATATTATATAAGAGAGCAAATGAAGTACTGATTTTGGAGAGATGGATAATAATGCTGATGTAGTGAGTAATAAATTATGGGAAGGAAAGACAATCAATTAATATCCTTGAATTAAATAAAATATCCCGTCAATCGAGTGAAATTATTTTAATTTAACCGTTTCCATTTTTCACTTGCTTTTGCAAATCTATATCCTAAACTAGTGTTGGAAAGAAATAACAAAAATATACTAGTACATTATATCCTAGCTAATTAAGCTATATGTTGAACTTTTGAGTGCATGTACCTTTTTTTTTTAATAAAAAAAACATTTGTTTTAATTGAAACACTCCTTCCTTCGTACGAGAAGTGGCCCTATTATATTGCTTGGTTCATTTTCTTAGCAAATACTCCGTCTATTAAGTTTTACGTATGGTATATTTAAATATAATTATTCTCACTGATTTTCTTAAATATGATAATTTAATAATTTAAATATATAAAAAAAATGATCAAATAATACGTAACGGAGGGTGTATAAAGGAAATATAAACTTTTCTGTATCAGTCAAGCTAGCGTATGAAACTACTGGAAGAGGCCATGACGCTTGTTTTGAATTTCAACTTGAGAGTTCAATTATTTGGCCCATTACTTATTCGGTCAGATAGATTGCGTATTTTATAATTACCGAACAATTTGTTTAAAAAGAATTTACAGGCTTAAAATAAAAAATACAGTTCTTTAAATGTTTTAAAAAGATTAATTATCAAACACATTTTTTCAATCGATAAACAGAAGCTCTCTTTCATTCAATACTCTTGAACATTTAAAATTTTTTATTTAATTTTATCAAACAGCTTAGATTGAGAGTTGAGTCTGGGAAACCAAGTAAGATTGAACCACATCCACCCCCTCATCATTTTTATGGTGGTCATAAATAATTCAACATTTATTTACTATCTAATGATAACAAACTAAAAACTGACACTTGCAAACGTCCAACAGTATACCGATAAAAGTCTGGAGTTGTTATCGTCAAATCGACACGTAGGTCCCTTGCTAGTTAACACTATATTAGTCAATTGACCAACTTACTATTAAGATAACTTCATGACAACCGGATCCATAAAAGACTCAATGTATTGCTGTAGAACAACTCCAGTGAACTTTATTCATCAATCAAACTTACAACCAGAAGGTGTGTGAAAAATATGAAGTACAATAATAATATATGGTTTCTTGTAAGATAATAGATGCACACACAGCATATAAGCAAATACAGCAAAGAATGCAGCTGTGTGTTGGTGACCCAAAGCATGGTCCAAATGGAATCACATTAGCTAAGCGATATGCCTCTTCCCTTTACCCTTGATGTGTCAACCACAATCTGTTGACAATGCCTTACTTAATAATGCTCTTGATATATAGCTCCGAATTCAGCTCTCCATGCCTGATCATCATCTTGCATTGAGGCTGTGTCATACTGTGATATGTCGGAGTCTTCCCTAAATAGTGGTTTTAATGCAGCTTCTGGCAACCGGCTCTCTGCAAGGTACTGTTTCATGGTAATCATCTCCATCTTGTGTTTTCTTTTCAGTTTTTCCATTTGCTTCTTCAACTTGTCATTCTCTTCATCTAGCTTCGTGAAGTTGCCCTACACAAGAATTGGGTGTCAGCCAAATAAATACTTGACCAAATTAGCAAGAAGGTATATTACAATTCAGAAACATAATTTCTGTAAATCTAGTTACTCGTAATCGCCACATAGCTACAGAAAGTAATTTGTATTCAGAATGTTATATGCATCAAAAGTAATATATAGAACAGATTTATGCCAGCCAGACAACTATAATCCCTTGAATAGACAAATAGTTGAATCTAACAAACTGGGCATTGCACAAATTTTGTGGAAACCAGCCTGATAAAAGTGCATGCAAACAAATGTGTCTAGTGATGATTAAAAGAAAAAGGGAAACTTCACGTCAAACATGTCCATTTATCCTTCTTTTAGGCTAGATGTTTGGAACTCAGAAATGTTAAAGAAAGAAAGAGAAGAATAGATTAACTAATGGAAACGTCATGCCAATTTTAGTGCAATGATTCTAATAAAGCTCAGATTCAATTATATTTTGTTTTTCTTCTCTCTCTCTCTCTCATACTGAGTTGCAAACAAAGCCTTAAAGAGATGGATGTTAAACCTGTCCGATCACCCATCAAGGCCATCACACAGATTCACACTACATTCAATTCACATGGAATTAAAATAACAGAAAGCAGAAAATTTTAAGGCTGAAGCAGTAAATTCAAGTAACGTATATACCTCTGCAACTGAAGCTGCCTCCTCGGCTTCTCTCAGCCTAACAAGAAGTTCACCAGCAGCATGAACAGATTCTGCAGTGTCTCTAAGTTGAATTTTAAGACTTCTATTCTCCTTTCTCAGTGATTCTCTCTCCCTCTCCCTCCCCACTCTCAAGAGCGAAAGCTCTGCTGCAAGGGACTTGGCCAAACGTGACCCATGGCCTTTGGATCCTGCTTTTGTAGCTGCTTTCTTCACCTCTGCTATTCCTTCCATGAGTGACCGGTGCTTCCCAACTAAGTCGATATACTTCTCCTGTAGTTCAGCATAGTGTTCGACCATTCTAGCATGCCCAAGAACAGATCTTTTAAGTGCATCATCCAACTCCTCACTACACTTTTTCTCTAGTCTCAACTCCATCTCCACCTTTTCTTCACGCTTACGGTTGGACTCGAGATCGATTCTCAAATCATCAGTTAAAGAAATCCACTCACTCTCCATTTCCATCCATCTTTGTCTTTCATTCTCAAGTTCTTCATCACTATTACCTAGAGAATACACACCACTTTTTCTCAATTGGATTGATTGTAATAACAAAGACGAGGATCTTAATCTCCCAGTAGACCTGATAAGAGATGCATCATTGTTTGACTGGAACTTGCTTCTTAAACTTTCAATTTCTTTCAAGAGTGCTTCCTTCTCATTAGTATCAAAGGACGTCCTGGATTCATGGTCTAACTCTTCACGTTCTTCTTTTATTATCTCCATTTCATGGTTTTTACTATTCATTCGTCTCAGAATCTGATGAAATCACCCGTAGCAAATAAGAATATAGAAGACGTACATGCATACATGATTACTAATTGTAATAAACAAGGACAGACTAAAACTTTAAGAGATAGTGACATCCGTTTGGAGGAGGACTAACCCTGTTGTTCCGATCCTCTGGCAATTCTTCAGTTTTGAGCTCATCCATGGGTAATATTTCATTCCTAAAGGCCTCAAGATGAAGACTGTTGCTATCTTCAAGTTCTGTGGTCATATTATGTTCATTCTCACATTTTAATTGCTTAATCTGCATAAGTTAAATAATTAACACATGAACTCCAGAATAAATACATATCCTACTTAATAAAGGAGATGCAATTATCAAACCAAGAGATTTAGCTGCTCAATTTTGGCTTTTTGTTGTTCAATCACATTTTCAAGCTCCTTCTCTCTCTTGACAGCATCCGCCAATTCTCTTCCCGTATCCTGATGGAGTTCGAAACAGAACACATAAATTAGATGACAAGCACATAGTAAAAGTATGTAACAAGCTTGATTTCAACATATATGAATCTAAACATACCATGGACGCTTGCTCTGTTAATCCATTTGACAACCCTGTTGTATTGGTGTCTACAGCCCATGTCTTTAAGCTATCCTGAACATGATAAGAGGCACTTCCTCCTCTTTGGTGGCAGGATGCACATATGAAAGGGGCAACAGAACCATCTGAAGACTGTCTCTCTTCAGTCGATGTTTGAAAAGAAGCATTGGCTTTGTCAGTTGTCTGACATGATTTCAGTGCGAAATGATCAAATGAGAATGCAACCGAATCTTTAATTGATGTGGAGTTTCTCTGGTTGTAGTCAATAATCTGCAAGCCTCTCTGGAGGCTGGCAGCCAGGGACTCGGTGGCACCTGAAAATATTTTACTGGATCTCAATGAGGATTGGAGGTGGTCACTTCCTTTCTGTGACTGCCTTAATGCATCTGAACGCAACTTGGAACTCTCCAACACATTGTCCTGACTTGACAACTGACTTGATGATAATATGACACTTTTCCTCTGGGTAGTCTTCCCAATTTTTGGAGAATCAGAAAATGCTGGATCTTGGAGAACTGCAGACTGACGGCATGCACTAATAGAAATGCTGCCTCTAGATGAAGTACTTTCAAGGCCGTCGAGGGATGCAATGATGTTCTGGCATGAAAGTTCGGTCTGAAATTCTTCCGAATTAATTTCTTCATTTTCACTTTCGTCCGGACAGCTTGCATAATGCTCGCTTGTCAAGTCTTCAACTGAGGAAAAATGGACATGTCGTCCTCGGCTCTCAGAGGTGTCTTGAGAGTTATTGTCAAAGGAATCGTGCAATTTATCAAGCTGTAGACATAGTTCTCTAACATCATCCTCATCAATTTGAACTTCTTCGAATCCATTATCTATGCAAGGTAGGATCAATGAGCGATTGAGGCTCACTCTTAGTTGGTTCAAGCTTTGTCGTACACTACGTCCTCCAAATTTCCCATAGTTACTTCCAACCGAGTTACATACATTTGACTTTGCTCTTATAAGTTCTTCCTGAAATCAACAGAATACACACCGTTAAACTAATTTGTTCCAAAACTTCAAAACAAATATTAATATCCCTGTGCAGTAAGAATAAAGTACCTTAAGCTGACGAATATGATCGCTTAGACCATTAACATCATCCTCTGTTATTTCATTAATTACCGGTTCATTTTTAATGGATTTAACCCGCTGTCCAAATCTAAGAGTGCTCACTGTTTCAGCATTGCACCTACAAATTACGCAGAGATTTCCATTTTAAAGCCTGAAGGGAAAAGAAAAGAGAGAAACCGAGGTGCATTTGGTTTTATGGTTCTCTCTGATCAGTTTGAACTGCTGCTACAACATCATATTTTCATATGAACATTTCCTTTCTACAAAGTTACAGGTATGGGCATGGTGCTCACTTACAAGATACCCTAGAATGATTAGAGAATAGAGATTAGTACTTTAACCACCAGCATCAAGTTGCAAGAGAACTATAAGTTACATTATATATTCTCAAGACCATTTTACAATTCTACAGATTGAATAAAATAGAATGCAAAGAGATATGAAGTCAAGTACTTCTTATCTGGGGAGATGGCACATATAACAGTGAGTTTGGCATTGCCTCCAAGTGGTTCTCTCAGCAAATGTGTTAAACGAGAACTTTCATATGGAATGGCTTCAGTTTTTCCAGACGGAGTTCTTTCAACAAGAATATTTACCAAGTGCCTGCGCGAAAAACAAGAAAAAAATATTTAGAAGCAGCAACAGCACATTAACAGTTAATCATTATTCCTTAAAGGAACTACAGAATAGCAAAGGAAAATTACAGAAACATGGCATTGCTGAAGCACTTGTAATGCAAGAGAAGAACTGTTTATTTTTATAACAAGGAATCATTAAGACAAGAATCAGTGATGTTCTACAAGTTTAAGATTCATCAATTACAATAAATTCACAACAACAAAAACGGGGAAAAATCGAGGCCTTTGAGGAAAGGGGAAAAAATGGGTCATAATGATACAGGTTATTTGACACTACATAAAGCAAGCAATGAAAAAAATACTCCTGAAATTCAACTAAAAGAATTTCAGAACTTAGTTTTTGGTGTTTTTTAGATGAGAGTCCTCAACTGTAGGAAATGGTATCGTCAACAAGACAAATAGGACCCACCAAAACCATGAGAGCTGTACATACCCGAGCTGTGATATAGACTTCTTTACATATTTTCCTTCCTTTACACACTGTTTGCCGGCATCCTCAACTGTATTTCTCTCAAGTCCAGCAAGATCAATGAGGCTGATTCTGCTTGTTTTTGAACTACTGAAGCACTTTGATGTACCCTGAGATACAAATTTTGTTGCCAAAAATAAAAAAAATAAAATTTATCAATCACATGAATGACTAAAAGCTATCATATCATATAGAAAATACATGTTATAACAGAGGCAATGACAGTGATGAAACTATATCTCCATATTAGTTGTTTAGTACTTTCTATTGTTGCTGGAGTGAGAAGCAATGTAGAGTTGATTGTTGCGAAAATGTGTCACCAACAACTGTGACGCACCCAAAATTTACATGCATTGCCTTTAGTACAATGACAAACCCAGTAGTAAATGAGTGGCAATCAGCTTAATGCAGGCACATTGTGTTATAGTGTAACAACGCAGTGAAAAACAATAGCAAAGAGAAATTGAAAGAAAAATAATAACACAAGACAAAAAATTTACGTGGTTCACCCAAACATTGGGCTAGTTCACGGTCGATTGCAGATCAATCTCAATATCTTTAGAATTTTCGTGCATCCTCCTTATATAACACTATAAGAAACCCTAATTCAACCCGAAAGTACAGAACACATTATACATGCAATAGATCAAAGAGATCAAAAAGATATACTATACAAGTTATATGTAAAACAAAAAGGTATACTAAACAAGTTAAATATAACACATTTCACATGAAATACATAAAAAAGATATACTATACAAGTTATATGTAACACATTGCACATGCAATACATCAAAAAGATATATTATAGGAGCTATATGTAACATAAACACTAATTTCAAGATTAGAAATGCATTTGCTTTATTTAATTCTAGCATTAATGAAAATCAATTGTAAAATTGTATTCCAATGTTCCAAAAAGTAATCATTAACAATAATAACCTTGGACCAAGATTCAATGACGCACGTAAACAAAATATGGGATCTTGAACTCTTTGAATCTATGCTCGTAGCTCCAACCTTTCTACTTGAAAGTCCCTGCATCATAATTAGAATTTAATGACATCGAACTTCATAGGATCTACAGAATAACACACAAGCAGCTCTCTTCGGTAATACCGTTCAATATAAAGTCAAATTCTCAAAAATGAGAACAGCTTGTTTCATACCTTGATCAAATTTTGCGTTACATCCTCATAGCTTGTAACATATTCCTCAGTCAAATTTTCAACATAAAATCCATTTTTGGGATCATCTTTTATCTGGAAAAGTTTTAACTCAGTAGAATAAACTATAGGTATGAAAGAAAACCATAGAGTTTAAAAAAGAATGAAAAGAATAGTAATTTGAAATTTCCACCTGTAGGTTTCTCTGGGTTGGATCAAGTAAATCCTCAATTTGTTCATTGTATATCTGTGGACCAACAGTGCATAAACATTAAAATATCTCGAAGTACAAACCCTTAGACAGTTTTGGATGCTCAAAGGCATGTACCACAAGGAATGAACAACGGCACTGATAATTTATCAGTTTAACCTCTGTGCACCCTTGCTCCTAAAGGGTAATTGAGAGAAAGACCATCAATCACAACAAATCAGCCCTATTTGTTTACTACTAACTAAGTAATTAGAGCGAAGGAACAAAACATACTTTTTGAATTTCGGAGAACAACATCTGAAAAATACGTGGAACAACACCCTGGAGACTAGAGTTTCCTTCGAGCATTGCACTTGGTGGACCCCACATAGTGTAAGTCTTGCCACTTCCAGTCTAGTAAGAACTCAAACAAAGTTACTTCAACATACAGTATACAATTTAATAGTATATTTTTTATGCAGAAAAGTTGAACTTATTTTATTCATTATTAACAGTACCTGTCCGTAAGCCAAGATTGATGTGTTGTAACCGGCTAATGCGCTCTTAACTAGTGGGACTCCAATTAACTCAAAAACATCCTCCTGGTAAAATGTAAATCAGCTTGCCGTCAATTGGCCTACTTGTGGCACTTATTATCAAAAATTTAAAACATAATTTAAGCCTTGAATAGTTACAACAGTAGACATGATCAGTCAATATATTCCGGGTACTAATGTGCACACTAACTGAATTCAATAATTAAACAAAGAAACAAATATTGCATAGATGGGATTATGAGAACTGAAATCCAGACCTGTTTTGAATTTGAATTGAGGACTAAATCAAACTTAAACTTTCTATCCTCAACGGTTAATGAATTATCAGACACCTTCTGGACCGTTTGATCTTCTCCTCTTTCATTAAAATTAGCCGGTCTAATTCTCACTACAACCTATTGACACGCACAAAAATTACACCGTTCACAATTAAGCAAGGATAATAAGCTTAAGATTAGAATTAAGAAAGTATATTTATTAACAAGACTTAATACCTTGACTGGTGGATCTGGAGGTGCTGCTTCTTGTTGCTGAGGTTCTGATTTGGTGACTTCATTTGGGAGTTTTGAGGGTAAGTATTTAGGGATTGAAAGAGAGGTTGAGAAATTATGAGCCTGAATGTTTGGATCTAGCGGTGGAATGTTTTCGCTATTGAAACTTGGTTTGGTAGGGTTTGAGTTCATTTTGTGCTTGGTAGAAACGGATCTGGGAAGCAGGTTTCAGATCGAAGAGGCTGAAATGCTTCCCAAGAATCGGTTTTCTGAGATCTCTGACTTCATCATTATTTATTATTATTATGTAGAGTTTATTATGTGGAGTGAGAAGAGGAGGGAGAGATGTGGAAGCTTTTCAATTCGAATATTAGGAAAGAGGGAAAGGAAGAAGATGAACGTTTTTCAGTACACAAAATAAATTAATTTTGAATGAAGTGGAATGACTAAAATACCACTAACGTCTGGATTCGGCCCACTTGGGCATCTTATTACTTGGTTACGTGGGTGAGTACTTACTTGTACATTGACCCCATTTGTATGGGTTTAAATATTTTTTTGATAAATTGTATTTTATGTCAATTTATAAATGAGTCAATCAATTATTTTTTCTTATAATCAACGCACTATACTTTATTTTATTAACAAAAAATTAAATTTTTGTCGACGGAATTAACTTTTTAAACGGTAAAGAGACGCCAAAAATCAAAAACAAATATACCCATACCCACCCAATCCGACCCAACTTATTTCATCAACGTTAAATAGAAATCAGATATCCCAAAGAACCGAGCAGTGTGTTAACTAATGGATCCCCATCAACTTCAATTCCTGCAAGCTGTCGGTCAATGAAGCTTCCAATGGATGTTGGAAATGGAACAAGCAGTTCTGGTGATTCTAGTTCAGATCAGAATTTACAGGGATCAAAGAACACTGGTTCCAGAGTTTTCTATGGGAGTAGAGCTTTCTACTGAGCTTTTGTTTCATTGGTTTAGAGGAGAACATACCGGTGACGTTTAGAGATTAGAATCAAGACTGATGATGCTATAATGTTGTATGTAACTATGTATCATGGTGTTATCATTTTTAAGTTGGGATGTTTTAGCTGATTGAAATTATTTTACTTGTATGTGTTACAAACTTTGTTCCAGTGCTGTTGCTCGTAGTGTATATTTGAGATTATTCTGATATTTTTTCTCTCTTTAGCTTACTAGATTTGAATGATGCAACTAGCTATGTTACCTTCTCTTTGCTCCAGTTCAATAATTGTGTAAACAAGTACCTTTTGAAAATAAATCATTCTGCATTGTATTTGTGGGGTCTCTGGCTGTTCGGTAAAATTTTATATTCTCCAGGATTCGGTTGTGAGTTTCTTCTCTGATTGTTCCTGCTAGGGTATTTGCCTTTCTAAACAAATGGAAATAGTGAAACCGAGCTTGTATTATGTTGGAGTGGAAGTGCAAAATATTTTACAGTGTTCCAGAAGCTAAGCCTTAAAAACAGATTGATCTTTATTTTCTAGCACTTTCGGCTTCATAACCTCTACCCTCAAAAAGAGAATATCAAACAACACACCAAAAAAGAAAAGCACTTCTTTTTTCCAGCCTCTGAAGAATTCAAATTGGAACTTCAACTATTTCATTTGCTCTTGTGTATATATGCCTTCTACAGATCCATGCAATCTGGCCATCATCCCTGTATCTAACTCTCCACAATCCAAACTTCTCTGCAATTTCTTTCCCAGTTGAGCATCTCTGGTCCCTTAAAAAGTCAATGACCCACTGTTGTGCTGCTCTTAGATCTTGTTGAATGTCCCTTGAGCCCCTGCTTCTGTTCCTGCTTCCTTCCACTCGTCCAACGGCAGCAGCCCCTACAACGCCCGCTGCAGCTGCACCTGCTGCACCATAAAGTAGGGGAGACTCAACCAGGTGGGCAACTTCCCTGCTTAGATCTGGTATCATTTCTCCCATTCCTGCTGCTAAATGGGCTCCTATCTTGAGAGCAAATGTTAACAGTTTCATGAACTTCTTCATGTATGGAGCCAAACATTTCACGGCACTGTTATCGACCTGCATCATTTCACAACCAATCTGATCTTCAACCACATGCATTTCTTGCCGGAATTCGCATAACATGTGCAGCCTAAGTGCATTCATGCCTGAAATCATGGCCGTCACAAGTCTCCTTGAGTAGTTATCTGTTCTGACAAAATAGAACATGTTGGGTACTTTCCTTTCTTCAACTTGAACATTGTAGTTCACTAGGTAGTTTACTTTGCGATGCAGCTCAGATAGAAGTCTATGCTCATAGTATCTCAGACCTTTAATTTCCTGTTTCAAATCTCTGATTTCTTGTTCAATGATCTTAAGTCTTTGCAGAACTTCTTCAACACCCTTGGCAATCCCAGAAAATGTTGGATCAACTTTGCTATCTGCTTGTTCAGTGGTAGATGGAGGTGGGTGCGGTCCTTCTGGGTTGTTTTCAAGCGGGACTTGTAGTTCCACGGCAAGGTTGTACAAGTCATGGTACCTCCGATGAAGTACTTCCCGGAAGTCGTCATCTGATAGCAGGTCTCGAGCTAAATCAAATCCAGCTCTTAAAATAGGTCTGCCTGATTCTGAGACTGAACCCCACGTGTGCTGATAATCATACATGCTGTCAGCAGGAACCGAGAGTAGTGCCTGTTTTAATTGCTGCAGAGGCATAAATTGTGTTTTTCTGTATCTGGGAGGCGTCAGATTTCTGACACATTCTACACGGAGAATGTTTTCAGTCAACGTGACACCATGACAGAGGCTTTGGATTGCTGGAATAATTAACTGCTGCACGAGTCTAAGGGTTTCTGTCAGGCTTTTAGTAGAACAAACAAGCACGTCTATGTAGTAACCCAACTGTCCTCCAAGCTCAACTCTTGCATATATGCCGTTGATATTTATGGAAATAAGGTACTTCTCGAGACTGTATGTTGCTCCATGTTGGTTCTTCAATCTCATAATTTTGTTGTGCAGATGCACCTGGTTTTCATTCAATTTATTCAATGGATAAGATTCAAACGTATGTGTGAATATATGTACACTCTATTATGGTATTGAGCATAAATCAAACCAACTTATAGTCTTACGGATATTGTTAAAAGCAAGCGTGCCACCTAATTAAAAGCGTACACTTGTTGAGCTATAAAGTCCCACATTGGACAAATGAGACCTGAAAACTCCATAAATAATTCTTGATTGGTTACTCCACTCATTTCTTGAAGTCCGCGGATGTGCTAAGATGATGGATAAAAGGAGAAAATCAATCAACTAAGATGGAATGCTTAAAATATGTATTATTTCCCAACATATATGTATCAAAACTAAATATTTGGCTTCATCCTTTTTGTTACCTGTGGAGGTAAACGTTAAAACTTACAATAAAGCATCAATTTGTTCCGTTCTTACAAATTTATATTATTGACTTTCAAATTAGTTCCTTATCCTCTTCCTCAGTTCTTACTAATTTACTATTGCAAATTAGACTCATTTAGTGTTCCTATAGGCAAGTCCTGTACTTCGTAGCTTTCTTTATAGTTGATCGGGGGAAGCTAATTTCTTCATGTCTATTAAAAAAAAGGGCTAAAGTTTGATAACAAATATTGTTTGATGAACAAATATTAGACTTTCTAAAAAATAAGTAGAAATGAATGAAAGAAACAAGAGGAAATAATAGGTGAAGAAGTATAGAACTCTTGCCTGTAACCGAGGGAAGAAGCCTGGTGTGAGAAACATGTGGCTGGAATCATCACACGCAAGATGTCGCCCTGCATAAACGCAGTCAGGTGTGCTTAACTGCCATCTCTGTGTTCTTCCCCTGCCTTCTTCAAGAAGTGAGGGGATCAGTAGCAGTGAATTGGGATCTGATGGATCTTGTTCATAACAGAGTTCTAATTTCAGCATCATTCTTACAAGATCACTGGCATCCAAGTTCTCAAAAACCTTTGAACCCATCCCTGGAATCTGGCTACGTAAACTTCCTTTAAGAATATTCTCCAACTCTTTTCTACTTATGAATCCATTATGTTCAGGTGAATTCTGCTTTCTAGCATCCAGTTTTATTAGTTGACCTAGTACTTCACCACAAAACCACTCGCAATCTAATATTACAAATCCCAGTTCATCAAAATAAATCACCTCGCCTATATGATGTAGACAGAGAGCAACAGCCCTCCTCCTCATCTCCACCTTTTCCTTATTATCATTTCTTGATCGAACTCTCAAGGATGAAACTTTAACCTGGCATAGGTCACCAAGCTCTTTCCACTTCATTACTGGCTTGTTGTAATTATCTGATCTCCACTCTGATAGTATTTGGATAAGATCATTGCAAAGCTCATAAACTCGAGGAACTCTTTGGAGAACAGTCTTGCTTGTTTTCCGGATATGATAAGCAAGTTTACTCACCATTGCAGATGATCTCGCATCAATGGTAAATACAGTTGGATAGAATTCAACATACCCTTGAAATTTATCTCTCAATCCCTGAATTGTATTTATAATACCCTGCAAGTTATGTGATGATTGATTGACTTTGTCATAGTGTGTTAGCACTACAGTTACATTTGGTAGCATGCACTGTTGAACCGCTCTTCTTGAGTTGGAAACTATGAATCTCAGCCAGTACAGTATATCTTCTTCTATCTCAGCTGGGGCTTTTGGTTCTTTGTTGCTCGGTTTTCTGAACAAACTGGATATAATCAAGAAGATTGACGCACTTCCGTGTCCTGGGAACATGAGATCGTGGAGGGAATAGAATTCATGCTGACCAGCAAGGTTCCATATCGAAATCTTTGTGTTTTCATCTTTGATGTTCTTTATTTTGATTCCTGCTGTTTTGACAGCTTGCTCAGCTGGATTCACTAGAGCTCTTACTTGATCAGTGTATGGTAGCTTTGAAGAAGAGAAGTTATGGAATATAGAATTGCATAGTGTAGTTTTGCCTGCTCATGTAACCAAAATATTCATAACGCTTCAATAAATACTCTCGAATGCATCAACTTACATAGAGAATATCAGAAACTCACCAGCATATTCTTGTCCACACAGGAAGACTCTACAGCTCTTGGGAACTGTCATAGGCATGTCCTTGAGTAAATCAGTCTCCGGTTCACTTCTCCCATTTTGACCCAACTTCAGATTTATACCTTCTGTCTTCCCAGAATTCTGTAGCGGAGTT
Source organism: Panax quinquefolius (assembly GCA_020205615.1). NCBI lineage: Eukaryota > Viridiplantae > Streptophyta > Magnoliopsida > Apiales > Araliaceae > Panax > Panax quinquefolius. The sequence continues at coordinate 202,769 of JAINUW010000225.1, read as the reverse complement.
CTTGTAAGATCAATGTCCTCAATCCAAGGATTTACTTGTAATAACTCAAGTATAGTCTGCAACACCGACTCACCGTCAACCCCTTTGCAACCTTGTAAAGATAAGCTCCTTAAAGTGGCATTCGTCTCAAGGCTCCTGAAGATTTTAATGATTTCTTCTGGCCTTAAACTCTCATCATCATATATCCCCAACCGGATAACACTCTGGTTGGTCGTCAGCATCTGAATGATAGCAGCTAGCCCATCCCTTCCAAATTTTGTCCTTCCTCCTCCAAAAGTCACCGACTTGAGAGTTATGTTTGCTTGGCTTTGCAAACCAGAAAACCTGCTCAATGGACACAGTAAATGTTCGACACCGATCCCACCAAACCAGTTTCCATCAAGATATAAACTCTCAACACTCTGGTTTTTGAAGAGTCCAGCTGCAACATAGACAATTCCCTTGTCTTTTAGGCATGTTTTTGTTAAATTCACCTCTTTGAGGCTACGGTTCTGTTCCAAAACCCAACGGAACTCCCTAGCCCACCGTGATTTCAACCGGACTCCGGTCATGTCAAGTGACCTTACCGTAGAATTCCACGCCAGCGCACAAGCAACCCTACAAGCACCAGAGATGTCAAGGCGGTATATCCGAAGTGTGCTGTTCTCGGTTACAAATTCAACCACCTTTGAGCTTTTTTCTCCACGATCACCTGTCCAAACATGAACTTCCATGGATCTGTTCCTTGCTAAAACTGCAGAAATGAGTGGGGTTGCTGTGATGGAGTTTGAGTCGAAAATTGTCAGTAGCTTCAGTGTGGAGTTTGCTTCAATCATTTTGGAGAGTTCTTCCGCGCCCTTGGATCCAATTGAGTCTTCCCATATTTGCAACTCTTCTAAGCTGGTGTTCACCTTAAGAGCTGAAGCAAGAAGGGCAGCTCCAAGTGAACCAATACAGGATTCGGAAAACATTATTTCTTTGATCACTCCATTCTTCTTCAGAATGTCTGATATCTCTGATAAGCATTCTACGCTGAACCTGTTTCTTTGGAACACTAGTTGCTTTACATTAAAGGTGTTCTGGAGTAGCAGTCGAAGATTTTGTACTTGCTGCAACTCCCAAACAGCATGGTGGAACTCCAAGTTTTGCAGGGTGGATGTTGTGTTTTTGGCTCCTGCTAGAAGTGCGAGGATCTGGGAGAAGAAGGAAATACCCTGTTCGGAAATGTTTATATTCATGGAGTGATCTGTTTCTTGGTGGCAAAATGAAGTTGGTTGAGAAAGGTAGAAAGAAATGTTTTGTAGATTGAGACTGTCGGATTTGTTGATCATTGTTAGAACCCACTGAAGATCTGTTTGGTTCTGGTTGGATGCCATAGCTGTGTTGTGTTGATAGAAATTGTTTGCTTCCAAGAACAAAGTAAAGAGGAGGCTATATTATTATCTTATTAGTACTGATTGATTGATTGATTGATGTATCATCAGGCGTTTGGAAAAAGATGACTGAAGTTGGTTGATTCTTTTTACCTTTCCTTTCGGTGGAATGACTAAAGTTGTGCTTTTTGGACACCTGGGATTTGACTATTTTAATGAAAACTTCACTTGCATTGTTTGTCTTTGTTTCATACGTATTCTCTCTCTCTCTCCTTCTTGCACAAGCCAGGAGGGAGGAGGTGGGGGTGGGGGCATAATAAATCTTGTTCCAAAGATAGTATAATACCCTGCCTTCTTCTCATTAGCATCCTATCCTAGTTCCTACGCACACTCTGTGTCTGTCTCCCAAAAGAAAAATACTAAAATTTGCAAAAGACATGTCTTTAGGGGCCCAATCAATCTTGATTTTAGATTTAGAATTGGAATTGGAATTGGAATTGGAATTCCATTCTCTCTCTCTTGTTTCCTTTACAGTTGACATTATTATATTTTTCTGCAGATATTCCGCCATCAATGTTCCCCGGGTTTAAAAGCTTACTATCAATATCAATTTTCTGCATGGAATAAATTTAAAAATGTTCCTGACAATTAAAAAAGCAATAGTAATTTTATATTCTGAAATATAAACTTTTAGGAAAAGAAAAGGAATATATAAAATTCATTACATCAGATATCTGTGTGATGGACAAAAAATGTTCATATATGTTAAGGTAGTGACTGGGAACTGGGAACTGGGAACGGAACTTAAAATAACTGACAAATAATTTTAAATCAAAACTATTTATCCTCACGTCACCTCGTACCCACAACTTGGGCATGAAGAAAGATTAAGGTTTCAGAATTGGTCCTAATCTTAACCAACCCAACCCAGCCTAACGGGCTCATACATCCTGTACTGGAATGATACTATTTGTTCATACCCAGCCCAGACCAGCCCAGCCCACACTAAAAAATTAACCCCATTCACTTCTACCTGATACTAATATTAATTATTTGACTTTACTTTTCCCCAAACTTTTTTGTTTAACATGATAGATAAAGCAGTGTTCTAAAAGTCGGCCTAGTCGGCAGATTAGTCGGCGATTAGGTCGGGGTCGGAGTCTCGCCGAGTCGATCAGGCCCTAGTCAGTTGATTTAGTCGCTGGCCGACTTAGTCGGGATCTAGTCGGCGGCGACTAGTCGGTAAAGTCGGGACAAATCGGAACAAATCGGAGCATATCAAGGTAAAAAACAAAACGACGACGCTACTGCTTCTTCTTCCTTCGACCAACGACGCCAACTCCTTCTCGCTTTGATATCGACGACGATCATCGCTTCTTTCTTCGATCGAAGCGGCAAGCGACGACGTTCTGCATCATCATCGTCACGACTCCTCCTTCTCACACAAAGCAGTTTAAACAACGGCCTTTGCTCTCCTTCTTCGACAATGCCGACTGCTACTCAGGTAGTTCTTTCCCAGCTCTCCTTCTTCGACGACTGATATAAGGCTTATAAGGCATACTGATATAAGGCTTATAAGGCTTAACAGTTTACAAATACTGATATTTTTTTTTTGTTTTAGTTAATTAGTTCCTTAGTGGGCATTAAAGAAAAGGTTGGATAAATTAAATTAGTTAATTTTTTTAGTTAATTGTAATATTTCATTTTAAATTTTAAATTTTTTCAACTTCAGTTATAAATTAAATTATTTGATGATTTATGTTACTTATGTTATTCTACTTATTCCAAACTTATAAAGGAGGAAGGAGAATATATATATTTTTTTAAAAATTGAAAATCGGACTAGCCGATTAATCTCAGATTAATGCCCGATTAATCCCCTAATCGTTAGTCGGTAGCCAACTGACATTAGACCGACTAACGACTTTTAGAACACTGATATAAAGCAACCTTCTCTCATGTCATTTTATTTTTATTACCCATTGGCTGCTGGCTGCTCCTCCTCCTCCTCCTAAAACCCAATCAATCAATCAAATAAGGAGAATTATACTAACAATAATGCTTTTGGTGACAAAATGATGAGGTCACTAGGTCCACCCAACCAACCCAACGGAGTGAATTATGATGCTACAGCCACAAACTATTCTATAAATATTTTACAAACTGTTGAGGTAGAGATCAACAAATTACTTCAATATAGTCTTAGACCCCACAAAGTTTGTAAAACGAATATTTGTAGAATAATTTGTATCTCTAACATTATACTTATCAACTAATTGCATTTTGGCAAGCTATTTCTTTTATGACCATAATAACAACAATACTCATACTCCTACTCCTACTACTAATTAGACATTAGTATTGCATTTTAGAAAACACAGCATTTGACAACACCAAGAAAATGAAAATACTTTCTTGTTAAGAGTCATATTATTCTCAGATTTTTCAATGAAATCACAAAGGAAAAAGAAAATCTCTCTGGACTGAGTCGACCTGATAAAGAAAACTAGGTGTAGATACAGATATACTTGCAAGTGCCACCACAAGTATTCAATATCCAACATATCAAAACTGAAAGAAACTGCCCTAGGAATTAGATTACATAATCATCGGAACTCTACTAAATTAATTTGAACATCCAATTCAGATTTATCATCATTTGTTCCGACTGCATAAATGACATCTAAAAATGTTGAGAACCTCCGTCCAAAATTAATCAAAATACTTATTCATGGGGATCCGATCCGATCCTCCCTTCCTAAGGAATAGGTATCGGTATCCCCTCTTCTAATGCTTCACACTAGTAAATCAAACAGAAAAGCTCACACATACAATCTGAGAGGAAAACAAGTATACCAACTAACTGCCAAACATCACAGGGAAATAAAAAAGAATATTGAAATGATAATACCAGTGATACCGTCTTGCCCAAGAATTGCACAACACTAGCCGGAAAGTTTCTCTTTTCAGTATATCCCGTAACCTGATTTTACATCTCAATTGAATGCCAAGAAAAGAACCCAAGTCATATAGAAGAAAAAACAAATCTCAAACTTCCACAAAATCCCTTGTTACTGCTCTCTCTGATATGTGTACTTCCATATCAACAGCTCTCTATGTGATCCATTCCTTATAAGCTGATACGTATATTTATGAGGGATATATGTATGGAATTTAGAGCCCTCCACCAGTTTCTGTGAAGTTTCTTCACCTACCTCTGATGTCCAAATAATGAAATCTCCTATGCAGCAATTCCTGAATCAAAAATTAATACCAAGAGATGCCATTTCAGATGGACAGAAGTCAAAAGTTTATTAATCCACCTAAAAATAAATTTAACAGAAGAGATAAAAATGCTGCTAACTGTCGTATACCGCAATGCTATATGCAGGGGGGGGTAAGACACAAGCTGCAGTTACCTTTCAATTACTTGCAATGTGCAACAGGAGTTGTTATAACCCTCCCCAACCAAGTCCATACCCCCTAACAGAACTTCAACCCTACACCTTCCCCAAGAAATGAGTAGGAGATACATGAACAGGCTAAAGATCAGGGAAAACCGTTACTTTATCAAATCAAAAACTCCATTCATTGTGTTTCTCATAAGCAGTAGGTGTACTCAGAATGGAACAAGAGCTACTACATTATATAGTGCCATAATTCTCTTATATTATCTACTAATGTGTCGAGATTGTTTTTACACTGGAACAAGCACCAAAACTATAGGGGCCTGGACTGAGTAGTGGAGACTTCTTCATCAAGCACGTGGCAGAGGCAAAAATCCTTTTTAGATTACATTGTGGCCAACACGGATCAGTCAGGTAACTAAAATTCACAAGAAGCACAAGCTACATGGCACAAGGTCATGCCATCTTTTGAGTTATATATTAATATGATCGCCAATGAGTTTATAAAACCTGAAATCAACAAAACTTTGATAGACGCAGTTTTGTAAAAGATTTCTCTTAATGCTAGTGTTTAGTAGCTTAAGCTTTTGCAACCCTAAAAGAGTAAGATGCAAGGTTCAAGTTCCAATTAGGATAATGGATATGCTGTCAGTGTGGTACTTACTTGAAAGCTATAAAAGGAAAACAAAATTAATATCCAGCTCTTATTGTTGTATACCATGGAAAATTCCAATCTGAAGTTTACACTTACGTAAAGGGCAACTAATATAGGCAAAACATGCAAAACTTCTGTTTGGTACTTTGGTTCTCTTATTTCTAAGACAACAACTTCTTTCAGAGCATTAAAACTAAGTTCAATTTCAAAAAAATAAAAAATCCAGCAAAAGAATCTCAATTTGAGCAAAATGAAAATGCTTATAACATTATTTGCTAGAAAAGTAAATCAAGTTTGCCATATACAACATAACATTTTATAAACAGCCGAACATAGTATTACCTCTATTCGCTTGTCTATTTGCAACACTAAAATTTCCAACGTATCCCTTGGAGCTTTTCACCGTGGCTTCTGCTGCATTTGCAAGCCCATAGCCAAATGAACCAGAACCAGAACCATCTAGCACAGAAGATGCAGACTGCCATGTTGTATCACCATACATTGAATTACTACGATATAAGTCTCCATAGGATCCTACATAACTACCAGCTGATGCAGCAAAAGTTGATGTCACAGACACACCTGGTTCATTATTTCTTCCAAGTCCTCCAACTCCCAACCCATAACTATTTTCTCCACCTCCATACCCCATATTCCCACTGCTATATCCAGAAGAAATTCCTCCAACTTGAGCAGAAATAGGAGAAGACCCCCAATTGGCTCCACTATTTCCAAATACTCCGAAACTCCCATTTCCAGAGCCGAAGTGTGTACCAGCAGTAGCAGAGTTTGCAGAACTATTAAGACCACCATTGCCCCATACACTTCTAGTTGGTGAGTTTAGAAAAGATTCACTTCGGCCATTACCCTCGTTGATTCCAATAGGAGTATTATACCTGTTTGAATTGCCACCATAATAAGGGCTCAAAACACGCCCATATCCAAGGGTGTTACTAAAATTGGAGCTCCCACCAAAGCTCGGGCTCAACCCTGGCTCCAGATTCATATTCATTCCATAACCAGGGGAACCAAATGGGGAGAACCCTGAACGACCACTAGAAACCGGATTAAGTCTACTGTCCATCCTGATTCCATAACCTCCAAGTGAGGTCAGGTTATAACCCTGAGCATAGCTATTCAGGTAGTTGTTGGTTCTACCAAAACCATAGTTGTATCCAACCAGAGGGCTACGACTGGGACCTGGAGAGAGCTCTTTTGGAACTGCCCGCTTCACCTCAACCATTTTACCATTGAGTTCATGGAAGGTTTTATGTAACACCCTATCCACTGCTTCCTCCGAATCATATGTGATGAATCCAAAGCCTCTTGGCCTTTGAGTATTGTGGTCATACATTACTACAACATCCGTAATCGTACCGAATTGATCGAAGTACATCTTAAAGTCACTCTCAGTGACTGTCGATGCTAATCCTCCAACAAAAATCTTTTTTGTGCGCCCAGGACCTGGAGATCCTTGAGTGCTATTATTGTTTCTATTCATTATGTGATGATCATCTCTAGGAACAGCCTTCTTTGCTTCGACCTATGAGTTCAGAAGCCAAAAATGATATTACATAGATAGATATGATTTCTTACATATCAAGAAACAGCAATTCATTTAATTGGCAAGTCCAAAATGCCAGAGCAGAAAGCAAGTTTAATATACGTCTAATTGCAGCTACAGAAAAAGGAGGGAGGAAAAGAGAAAATGATTTTCTAACTGAATTTTCAAAACAGAGTTGAGGCTTTTGTTAGCTCACATGAACAACCAAAATCTACTTGTAGAAGTAACTGGATAGTTATAACCTATTACATTGTACTGTCTACATAATAACTATCATACATCTATAAGTTAAAGATAATCTACTCACCGTTCGACCATCAATCATGTGCTTCTCCATAACCACCCTCTCTGCAATTGCAGGATCAGCAAACACAACAAAACCAAAGCCACGAGCACGACCAGTGGTGCGATCTCTCATGATCACTGCCTCTACCACTTCTCCGTAAGCTCTAAAATATTCTCTAAGGCGATCCTCATCCGTGTCCCAAGAAATCCCACCAATGAATAGCTTACCGAGATCTGATTCCATCTTTTCTACCATTCCATGTGGAATTGGCATATAAATAAATTTTATCCATTAAAAAGGAAGCAACTTTGAGAGAAAAATGATCGAATCAATTGCGAATAAGAAGAGAAGAATAAAAATTAAATCTTTAAAACTATCTATAATGTGTCAATCAATTCAGTATTATCAACAGATGGCAAGCATCAAGAACGAAATTCAGTTCCACAGTGAGAATTTATAGTCGTATAGCAAATATAACCAGAAAATACATCAAACCCACATCGAAAACCAATCTTACAGATCTAAATGTGGACAGTAAACCATTGAAACAAGAAAATTATACCTTATCCAGAAAATTAGGCAGAAGCCAGTACAGACACTGATCAAATACTAAGTGGGAATTGTCGAATTAAATCAAGGAACATCGGATTCTTCAGGTATCAATCACAACTCAATCTCGTGTACCTAGCAATCCAAAATTCATGTAGATCAGACAATCAAAGAGACTCAGTAAAGATCAAAGAAAATAGGAGAAATACATGGAGAGAAAAAGAAAATAAGAATCCACTTAAGACTCACCATTAGAGGGGGTTAACCGGATGTGGAAAATTGGAAAGAAGTAAGATCTAAGAGGAGGGAGGTATATACAAAATGAAAACAGAGGATGTGCTCACCCTCTCTCTCTCTCCAAATGTCTCTCTCCTGTTTTCTCTATCTATCTATCTATCTATCTTAGTTACTCCACTCCTTTCTATGGAATTCCGAGCTGAGATTAAGAAAGAATATATAAATAGAGGGAGTGTGTATGTGTTGGGCAATCCTCTGGTGTAAGAATATTTGGAGGAGCCTAAAGAGATGAAAGGAGATTGATGAGCTTTTAATTTGCCCATTTGAAAAAACAAAATATAATAAAATACTTCTCCTTTTTTATTCTCTCTTTCAAGCCTGCCCTCAAAAAAATATCAAGTCTCAAGTAGGGTAAAAACACAAAATTAACAAGAAAATTAAAAATAGAGTTAAACAAAAGTAATAATCAAATCAAATCAAAAACCTGAAAAGTCATATGACTAAGTCGAGCCGTCGAGGTTGGTCAGAAAAACCCATATATATGGACCATTTTATTGTCTTGCATTACATGTTTAAAAAAAATTAAAATCATTTGGAATCAAGTAACATCCGTGTTTGTTATTATTATTTATTTTTTTAAAAATAAGGGTGGGGTGAGCATTTGAGGAAATTTAATTGTACATGAAGCTATATATATATATATACATATATATAGTTTTTCCCGAGTTGAATACAACAACAAAAAATGAGTGTACTTTTGAATACATTCCTACCATTCACGTCAAGAGTTTACTAATAAAAAAAATTAAAAACAAAGACCCAAGCTTGTATTGAATTAGTGAAGCCAATTGGATTAACCCAGTTAGAGAGAGAGCCAGAGCACTCGACCCTTGTTCCTACTTCTTACTTCCTGATCCTGATCCTGATCACTGGTACAGAGTAAATTAAAGTCGAATGGTCTAGTTACATGGAAAAATCTGAAACCCAATATATTGGGGAGATACTGCTGCTGTCGAAAGATCTGGAGGGGGTTCTTTATCAGCCACATGTAACATGTTATGATGATAATTTAATATTGGGTTAATTCTTATTTGCTGTTCACAAAAAGCAAAAATGGGACGACAGCAAATATGGAGCCGTGCTAAAGAATCCTTGCTGAGTCCAGAAATTGAAATTGAAGAGCAATGCAGCTTTTCTGCCGATGAAATAATATCCTTTGGATAACTTCGGGACGGACTAGCGTCCTCCCGAATGGACCAACATATATAGACTAAACGTTTTTCACTATTAATTGACCTACTCTCTTATTTTAAGTTACTTATAAATAATAGAGTGTGGGGGCAATGGCCAAATGATACGGTGGGTAACAGTCAAATTCGTAAAAAAAAAATTCCTTAGGAGTACAAGTTATAGCTATATATAAATATTTTTTTAAATTTAATATAATTTTCCAACACTTAACTCGTTAAATTTAATATATAAATATATATATATATAATTTTCTTATGAGGAAAATACTAAAATGATTTTTTTATTATTAAAAACTCAATATAGTATAAATGTGACAAATTCAAAAGATTTGAGTAAGGTCACACGGAGCCGCTTCATTTGCACCATTCTTAGTCCACAGAGCTATTTTTTCTTGGCTAGACATTGACAACAGCTCCAAATATTTTATCTCCATGATCATAGTGCTCTCCAATCATTGCTAACAGGTAATAAGAAAAAGTAGAATAAAAGTTAAAACCTCAAGTTTCACTTTGATTGCTTTCTTCATATAAACCATTTAACCAAACATATTGCTCTACGGACCTAAAAATATTGTTTGGTAAAAGGTGTGATGTGTGGGTCAGGGTGTGATATGTTTGGTAAAAGGTATGATATGTTTGTCCAAGCATTCTTAGCATAACATAGGCGTGATATGTTAGTCAGGGTAAAAGGGGGTATAACATAGCACATCATAGGCGTGATATGAAAATTCAGTGGGGGAAGGTGCCCCCCTGCCCCAGGCGTAGATTCGCCCCTGGTGGGTCATAGTCTACGTGGAAGAATTTTACCCTGCTTATGAATCTATTTTGGCAATCGAGTATTTTAAAGAATCAAAGATTCCTAATTTGATTTACAAACAAGAGTCAGGATTCAATCTGATTTTCTTTTATTAAAAAGATTGACTATAATCCCATTAATGTATCTTAACTAATGAGAAATCCTATTCCTATACGGAGAAAAGCTTAGAGAATGTGGTGTAATTAAGGCTGAGCAAGTAACCAAATTGAAACCGAAATCGCACCAAAAATCGCACAAACCGCACCAATTAAAATCGCACCAACGGTTCCAGCGTATGTGGCAATTTTAGGTTGGTTGAATAACCAAATTACAGTTCCGGTTTGGTTACTAGCCAAAATCGCACGCATAAAATCGAAACCGCACCATTTGTGTGTATGTATGTATTATTAATAGTACATTCTAAAGTTATTTTTCACTTGAACACGCTCAGAGAAAACCCTAGTCTTGTATTGTCATTTTTTCACCAATTGAAAGAAGATTGTTAGAGGTTATATAGTCAAAAATTAAGCAATTGAGTTTTGGAATTTTGAATTTGTTTGATGCGTTATTGGAGGGGCTTATAGCTAAGGGGCCAAATTCGTTGGTTCGAGCACTTGATGCATTGATTAAGGTCAATGCTATAATAGTAATAGTCTAATAAATTATTTTTCAAATTAGGTATAGTTAGGATTATATTCTATAAGTCCTCTTGTAAGACCCCAAATTATTAATAAATAAAATTTAATTTCCTCTATTTATCATTTTAAAATAGTAAGGGGTTGATTTGATTAATGTGGTTAGTTATGGGTAAAATGTGCAAATATTTTAAATAAGCAAGTGGTTATAAAATACTCATTGTTGTCAGAGAATTATTCGTTTGGTCGTGGAATATTCTTGCACGTGGGGAATATTAAATGCGACAGCGCGATCTTATTATGGGCCCCATAACGTAAGCGATTGGATGAAGAAAATGACAAGTATAAGTTAACTTATAAATAATTGGCGTAGTTATTCACAATTATCTTGTTGGAATACCCGGTGGTTAAAATACTGATGTCTGCGTTATTGCACAAGATGGCACCTACGATTGCACCAATTATTGATTCTTACGTGAAGACACTACTCAATAATTGTACAATAATTACTTATTCGATATTTTATTTTATTGATTCAATAATTTCTACGTTGATATTTTATATTCTTTTGTTGTTTCAATAATTGTCACTACACGATTTTTTCCATTATCTGAGCAATAATTCATATTATCTGAATAATATTATTAGATAACATTATTGGCAATGTCTAGAAAGTTTTATCCGAGGAGAGGTTTGGTCACCTAATTGCAATTGTGAAGAAGGAAAAATTTTATTGGAAAGCCCCTCTTTCTGAAGAACGGCTGGTTGTCGATGTTGTGATTACGTAATATTATTTGTGAAGAATTAATTATTGATTTATATGATGAGAAAATATTGATTTTATGTGGATATAGATGGAGAAAATTTTTAAAGTGACAATTGTTAAAAATTGATATTTTATCTTTTCTGATAAAATAATATTTTATTATATTATTATAATATAATAATGGTGATATTTTTATAATGAATGTGGGATATATGAGTATATGAGGAGGAAGAGTAGTTTTGTTGCATTAAATGATTAACACATGTTTTGTGTGTCGGTGGACCCCATTTCTTGACTGAAATTTGATTATAGGCTATAAAATCGTCCGTATTTGGATTTCGGTCAATTTCTATTTGGAATTTGAAAAAACTTTCTTCTGCAAAGTTGTAGAGAATTGAATTTCCTATAAAAAGTTGCAAGATTCGAATTTTATAATAAAAGGGCTATTTATTATGAATTATTGAAGTTCCAAAATAATTGATTTTTGGAAATTTTAATTATTTATTTTATGAAAAACGTTTTTTGCAATTTAGTGGGCTCAACATGTGATAAAAATGGGCTGATTTCAGTTGGTCTAAGGTGGGCTTGAAAATTTTAATTATATTATTATTATATTAAATTTTTTGATTTGGTGTTCTAAGCAATTTCCTATAAATAGGGTGCTTAGGTTAGAATTGAAAAACACACCAGAAACTGAAATCTTCCATCTCTTTCTCTTTCTATAATATCGAACGTATTTTGTGAGTATTTTAGTACTTTGAGTATTGTTATACGGTGCAAGTTCTTTCAAAGACTATATCCAAAGATTCCGCTTAGAAATCTTTTTTTTTGCGAGGTAAGGGGTGTTATTTTCTTCGTAAGTGATATTATTTATTCAATGTCATTATGCCGAAATATTAGTTGGAACTTTTTATCAAATTTAGAACTTTTTCATGCTCGGGGTTACTTATTCATGAGTTCTTATTTACGAGTTACTATTCATGAGTTCTTATTCACGAAAGTCTTATTCACGAAGCGTGATGATTTTTTTTTGTGAAATTTCTATCTTTTAGTGTCTGAGTTACTATTCACGTATACGACACTTATTCACGAATCACTTACACTATTCACGTAAAATTAAATTTTCGTTTTAAAGTCAAAATATCTATTATGGATACTAGCTTTGATTGTATCCATGTTTTGATCATTCTTGAATTTTACTCCACTCGATTACTTATGAAGTATTTTGAACTTGGATTGTGTAAAGTACGAATCCTTAATATTTATTCTTTTGTTTCACCGGATTCGCTTTTCTTTTTAAATATTTTTCATCATCCTCACCCTAAATGATGATATAATTGAATATCTTTGGCACGTAGTGCAAAGATGAATGATTTTATGATGAATATCTTTGGCCGTAGTGCAAAAATGAAGCAGTGTTTAGATGAACATGACCCATCGGTGAATATCTTTGGCTCAGAAGTGCAAAGATGAATATTTGATTTATGATGTATATTGATTGATGTTACAGGGATAAAATATCGATAATGGACTTTTAAATTCATAGATGATAGTAGATTTCATTCTCTACTTAATTCTTTTAATGAATTGTTGTTTCCCCTGCAGTTGTTGATCTAAAACTTGTTGTCTATTGTATTCTATCAGATTTTCCCTGTTGAAGACTAAGGATAATTTTTGGTATATTATCTTAGTCATAATATTCTTTACTGGGTTAGTTGAGCTCACACCTTTTCGTTTTGTTCCATTTTTCTTCTCGTGAGGCGAGAATATAATGGAACTAGTCGGGGTGTGGAGTAATGGTTCAAGACATTATTTTAGTAGTCCTCACTATTTTGTAAAATAGTGTATCAATAATTGTAATGAGGACTTATTTGAGTGTGGATATTGTGCAGAAGACAATATTTGTATTTAAACTCATAATTTATGTGTTGTCGTATTTTGTACGACAATTGTATTAATGAAGTTGTAGTTGTTTACATACCATGTATTTGGCGACTTCGAGAATGGGTTGTGGATTGGACCTATTTTGGGGCGTCACGGTTAGGTATCGTAGCTTAGGGATATGATATCTGGCGAGATCGGGAATAGAACTAGGAGGGGAGAGACGAGTAAATCCTTCGCTTAGTGTGTGTCTACCTAAGCTTATTTGTTGGTCATTATAATATAGGGTATTATGTGATTTGTTAATTTGTTTAATTAACCCTTGTTTTATTGCAGTATTTTAAGAATGTCGATCGAGAATGTTAATGATGGAGTAAATGAGGCCGTGGAGACACATTTGCTCACAAACGAGGAGAACGTGCAACAGTCGGAAATGTTCCTCCCGTGAACAACACCACCGAAAGCGATGAAAAACGATGGTATGTTTAGGAACTTTCTAGAATTCATGAAAACCAAACGAGAAAGACTACTATTCAAAATGCGGTGGAAACACTTGGCAACTCACGGATGGTCACCGCTAAGCGATTCAAGGAGTTAGGATGGCACGGAGTTTTTGGAAAAGCGAACCACTTACGGTGAGAGACGTGGATAAAGCGGATCACTAAGATATTTGATGTCTTGGGATGCTCGAGGAAGCAAAAGGTTCCTTTCACCACTTTCATGTTATTACAAGGGAGGCGATTATTGGTGGGAATCAGTAAAGCGTGCTTTCAACTTTCCCATGCACCGAAGATGTCTTGGGAGAAGTTCCAAGAATTGTTCAACGACAAGTACTTTCCGAAAGTATTCGTCACATGAAGGAGGTAGAGTTCATCAGTGGAGCAAAACAATATGAACGATGTCGCAAAGATCTGAAGCTAAGTTTGTCGAGTTGTCCTGATTTGCATCCCATTTGGTTGATAATGAGGAGAGAATGACGTGAATGTTTCTGTGAAGTTATACCTTATTAGATACCGGTTCTACCCATTCATTTATCTTTCATGCTTATACTCAATGTTTAAACTTGACTCTGGAGAAAATTAGACTTTGACTTATTTGTTGAAACTCCGTTAGGAGAAACTTTCGTTACATCCGCTGTTTATAAATCTTGTTTGATCCAAGTTGGCACCATCACATTACCTGTTGACCTTATTTTTTTAAAGATACTTGCTTTTGATGTGATTTTAGGGATTGATTGATTGATTAACTACTCATCATGCCAAAATTCATTATTTTCGTAAGGTTGTTAGTTTTCATATTCCTAAGCAACCTGTTATTCGAATTCAAGCAACCAAACCACTGAAGTCAATCATTGTCATATCAAGCCATAAAGCCATTAGTTTATTGAAAAACGAATGTCAAGCTTTTTTACCCATGTCATGGACTTTAATATGTCATATTTGAATAATATTTTGTTTCCGGACGTATTTCCTAAAGAATTTCTTGGCTTACTCCCAAAGTGTGATATTGAATTTTGTATCGACTTTGAACCCGGTACAAAACCCATTTCTAAAATCTCACATCGAATGGCTCCTATTGAACTTCGAGAGTTAAAAGCCTAACTCTGACGAGTTGGTACCATAGCCTCTATCTGGTGACTTCCTTTGTGGAATGCTGCCAAAACCAAACTCTCTGTAGGGACGCCATATTAAATGCGGTGGTAAACCGATAGGTGCCATTGTGACGTCTTATCCAAGATTGGGATATGAGTTACAGTTGAGAGCAACCTAAGTCAGTAATCAAAATAAGTAGCTTTCTAGGCTTAGCTGGTTACTATCGGAGATTCGTGAAAGATTTTCTCGAATCGCTACTCTATTAACTCAGCTAACTCGAAAAGATACAAAATTCGAATGGAGCGAGGAATGTAGAACTCAACATGCGACAACAACGTTGGCTCGAGCTGTTGAAAGATTACGGTCATACCATTCAATACCATCCTGGAAAAAACGAACGTGGTAGCTGACGTGTTGAGTAAAAGATCGTATGCGTTTACGAGTGCGATATTGTTAACACAAAGACCCATTTCGTATGACTTATAGAAGATGGAAATAGAGTTAATGATTCCAAGAACCTGCGTGAAGATAACGAATATACGATTATAATCTACTTTAATCGATAAATTTAAAGCTGCTCAAGCTACAGACTTGGAGTTGATGAATATAAAGAAGAAGGTGCAAGAAGGCGTTATTTTAGAAGTAAGTGTTGATGAAAAGAAGAAATCTCAACCTTTGATTTATTAGTCCATTTGAAATCCTCGATTGATTAGAACTATGGCATATAGACTCGCTTTACAGCCAAGTATGACGCGTGTTCATAAAGTTTTTCACGTATCGATGTTACGTAAATATGTGGACGACCCGAACCACATTATTGAGTTAGAACCAGACGAGATAGCAGAAGATTTAATGTACGAGGAGGTACATGTCAAGATCTTGGATAGGAAAGAGCATGTCCTACGCACGAAGGTCATACCACAAGTTAAAGTTTTTTGGAGAAACCATGTTATTGAGGAAATGACCTGGGAGTTGGAAATGGAAATGAAAGCGAGGTATCCTCATCTTTTCGAAACACCAGGTACGTACGTCAATTTCGAGGACGAAATTTCATAAGGAGGGGAGGTTGTAAGACCCCAAATTATTAATAAATGAAATTTAATTTCTTCTATTTATCATTTTAAAATAGTAAGGGGTTGATTTGATTAATGTGGTTAGTTATGGGTAAAATGCACAAATATTTTAAATAAGCAAGTAGTTATAAAATACTCATTGTTGTCGGAGAATATTCGTTTGGTCGTGGAATATTCTTCATTGCCGTGAGGGAATATTAAATGCGACAGCAAGACCTAATGTGGGCCCCATAACGAGCGATTGGATGAAGAAAGCAGACAAGTATAAGTTGTTTATAAATAATAGCAGTTGTAGTTATTCACAATTATCTTTGTTGGAATACCCGAGTGGTTAAAACACGATGTCTGGCGTTGTCGCAATCGAAAGAAAGACACCAGTATTGCACTAATTATTGTAACACCCCAACTTATTATAAATAAAATCGAATTTCCTCTAATTATTATTGTGAATAATAAGGTATTAATTTGATATAATTCTCTGGTTATGGGTGAAATGTGAAAATTTTGCAAAATATGCAAGTTGTTATAAAATAATCATTGTTGTCGGAGAATATTCATTTGGTCGTGAAATATTCTTGTTGTGGGGAATATTAAATGCATTTACGTAGTAGCGATCAATTAATGGGCCCCATAACAAAATAATTGTTGGATGAAGAAAACGACAAGTTTGAGTTTTTATAAATAACGACGTAGTTGTTACCGTTAACACTGTTGGAATACCCGGTGGATAAAATACGATGTCTGGCGTGGATGCACATGATTGATGAATTATTGATCCTTACGTGAAGGCACTACTCAATAATTGTTACAGATGATTCTTTATTCAATATTTTATTTTATTGATTCAATAATTGTTTGCGTTGATATTTTATATTATTGTTGTTTCAATAATTGTCATTGCACATATTTCCCATTATCGGATCAATAATTCATATTATTTGAATAATATTATTAGATAACATTATTGGCAATGTCTAGAAAGTTACATCGAGGAGAGGTTTGGTCACCTAATTGCTGCCATGAAGGAGAAATTCTTATTGGAAAGCCCCTCTTCCTGAGGAGCTACTGGTTGTCATAAATGTGATTACAGAATATTATTTATGAATAATTAATTATTGATTCATATGATAAGGAAATATTTATTTTATGTGGATATAAATGTGGGATATATTTATTGTGGTTAAAATTTAAGAAGTTAATGTTGAGGTGTTTTATCAAGATATTTTTTTGAATGGATGGAGGTATTAAAAATTAAACCAAAGGTGTTTTTGAGATATATTACGTGAGTTATAATTTTTAATCCGACCACTGGATCGTTGTAATTTTTGGATATGTTATACATATATAAGTTGAGTATATGTCCACAAATTTTGAACCGTTAAAAATGAACGTATGATTTGTTATGATTTTTAAGAGGTGGTAGGTTGTAAATTGTTGAAGTATCCAAATTTAGCATTTTGGTGGAAAATTCTAGAATTGAGTGGGCCCCACTTGTGGTTGGTGAAGAAAAATGTGCTGAATTTTATTTCAAATGTGGTGGGTGGGAATAATAGCGAGTAAAAGCCATCGTCGAGTTGCAGTCAAGTCTGCTAACATTTTCCTATAAATAGAGGCTAAGTTAGAATTAAAAATCACACCGAAACATAAGCTTTCTCTCTTTCTCTCTCTATATTATCGAAATGTATTTTGTGAGTATTTAGATACTTTATGAGTTTCTATTTTTTAGTACAAGTTTACAAGACTATATATCCAAAATTCAATCAAGAAATGCGGTTATTTTGAGGTAAGGGATGTTATTTTCTTCATATATGATATTATTTCTTCAATATCATTATCTTAGAAGTATTGATCTAAATTTTTATCAAATTTGGAACTTTTTGTGTCGGGGTTACTATTCACGTATCTGAAGACTATTCACGAATATAGCACTATTCAATCGAAAAATAAAATTTTCTTCTTTTTTGTCAAGATGTCTATTATGGTTACTATCTTTGATTGTATCCATGTTTTGATCTTTATTCTTGAATTTTGCTTCAAAATTGATTATTATGGAGTATTATTGATCTTGGATAAACTGTTATACGAATCCTTATTATTTGTCCTTTTCTCTCACTGGATTCGTTTTCTTTAAAATATTTTTCATCATCTTCAGTCCTAAATGATGATATTATCAATATCTTTGGCACAGAGTGCAAAGATGAATGATTAACTGATGAATATCTTTGGCCCGTAGTGCGAAGATGAACAGGTATTGAGATGAACATGACCAACTGGTGATACAAATGAATATCTTTGGCCTGTAGTGCAAAGATGAAAATTTGATTAAAGATGTATATTGATTGTTGTTACAGGGATAAAATATTGATGATGGACTTTTAAATCTTGGAAGATAGTAGAACTCATTCTCTACTTGACTCTTCTAACGGATTGTTGTTTCCGCTGCAGTTGTTGATCTAAAACTTGTTGTCTATTATATTTTATCAGATTTTTCCCTGTTGAAGACTAACGATAATTTGTTGTATATTTTCTTAGTCATAATATTCTTTACTTGGCTAGTTGAGCTCACCTTTTTCCTTTTTGTTCCATTTTTCTCAGGAGGAGAGAACATAGCAGGAACTAGTCGGGGTACGGAGTGATGGTTCTAGAAAGATGTTTTAGCAGTCCTCACTATTTCTGTAAAATAATGTTTGAATAATTGTAATGAGGACTTATTTGAGTGTGGATATTGTCTAGAAGACAATATTTGTATTTAAACTCACGGTATGTGTTGTGTAAGTATTTTGCACGACAATTGTATTATTGAAGTTGTAGTTTGCTTTCACGCGCCATGTATTTGGCGACTCGTAATGGGTTTTGTATACCTATTTTGGGGGCGTCACGGTTGGTATCGAGCTTAGGGATATGGTCTCTGGCGGAGATCGGGAATAGAACTAGGAGGGAGAGATGAGTAAGTCCTTCGCTAATGTGTCTATCTAAGCTTATTTGTTGGTCGATCGTAATATAGGGATATTATGTGATATGTTAATTTGTTTAATTAACCCTTGTTTTATAAGCGATGTTAAGAATGGTCACGCCGAGAATGTTAACAATGGAGTGTATGAGGCGTGGAACAACCTTTAGTTACAAACCCGAGAGAGCGTGCAACAGGAAGGCAATAATCCTCCCAAAAACAACACTACCGAACAAATGATGAATGATGGGATGTTCGAAGTTTTTGCATTTTATGCAAAAACGAGACGAGGAACTAGGTACACGGAATCTGGTGGAAATGTTAATGTGAGACCCTGTGATTTTATTAATAAAGATTTAAATTTTGTCGAAATAATTTTTAATATTATGGTGTGAATTTAAGATAATATTATAGTTGTGGGTAGTATTTATAAATTTTGCAAAGTATGCAAGTTGTTATAAAATATTCGTTTGGTCGGGGAATATTCTTTTTGTCGGGGAATATTCGTATACGACTACTCAATCATTAGTGGACCCCACTAACGGAAGTATTATCGTAGTTAAAAAAGCACAAAAATTATCTTTCTATAAAAATAACGGCGGAGGAGGTGTTACCGTTAAAACTGTTGAACTACCCTTAGTAAAAGTACGATGTCTGGCGTAGTTGTATAGTAGTACACGATATTGATTATTGATCTTTTACTTGAGAAGTCACTTCCGGTTATGCTTTCAATTATTACTCTGATAAATTACGCATCATATCTCTTATATTATTGATTCAATTATTGTCACAAAGATCATCCGTATAATATGTTATTGTATTAAATCAATAATTGAGACGACAAGTTATAAATGATTAATAATTGTTGAAAGATTAAATATGTGTTGATTAAAAATAAAATAATTTGTGGTAATATTTATTCAATCCTTGATGTATATAAAGAGTCATTATGAGACATTTGTGGTAAGTTTGATTATTTTATAGGGGCCCATATGTCATCATCTAAGAGTCTCTTCGTCGATAGTAATTACCTTTGTGAATAGTAATTACCTTCGTCAATAATATTTACCTTAAGTCCGTCGATAGTAATTACCTTTGTGAATAGTAATTACCTTCGTCGATAGTATTTATCTTCGTCGATAGTAATTACCTTCGTCGAATAGTAATTACCTTTGTGAATAGTAATTATCTTCGTCGATAGTAATTACCTTCGCGAATAGTAATTACCTTTGTGAATAGTAATTACCTTCGTCAATAGTAATTACCTTTACTTAGGCGTCGAACCACTTGTCGTTTCACATTACGAGGCGTCGAACCACTTGTCGTTTCACATTACAAAAGTCCGAACCACTTGTCGTTTCACATTACAGCGTCCAAACCACTTTTCTTTTCACATCACCAATCGTCGAGCCACTTGCCTTTTCACATGGCGGTCTTAAGCTAGAAATCTTCTATAAATAGAGGCCTAGTGCTTCATTATTTTCACGAATTCACCGAAACTCTAGAGAGAAAACTATAGAGAAAGAAGAAAAGTATTCTGCTACTTCACCTTGCCAATATTCAGTTTTCTAAGGTAGGGAATATTATTTGTTGTACCGTAAGGGTGTTATTCTTTCTTATTCATGAAGAGAACTGTTGTTATTCCATTGCTTATTATTCTCATTGGAATAACTTTTGTAAAAGTGGTATACCCTATACATAACTTTTGTATCTGTGGCATACCCTATACTTGGTGAAATCCTTATATTATTCCATTCTTATTTATTCATTGGAATAACTCAGATACGCTGGAATCCCCTATACTTGGTGATCTCCTTCATTTATTCCATTCTTTATTATTCTGTTGAATATCCTCGTCGTGTGTTTTACACCGGACACAGTTCCATTGTTTATTATTCCGCATTTATTATTCGGTTGGAATATCCTCGTCTACGTGTGTTTTACACCGACTGGTTCCATTGTTTATTATTCAAAGATTTATTATTCATTGGATCATCCTCATGCGGTGTGAATTTCACCCGACCGGTTCCGTTATTATTATTACTCATTGGAATAACTTTGTCTGCATGCAAGTACCGCATGCATGGTGATTTCTTTTGTTATTCCATTCTTTATTATACCCAGTTGGTTAAATCTTTGACTTATATACTCCATGAAATTAGTGGAATATCTTTGATATTTGCGCTTCATCCAAAGATATCTTTTCATGGAAATATTCTTCCGATCATTCTTGAATTTTACTCTACAAAACAAAGATCATTTTGACAATTTGGGCGTTAATAATTCTGGATAAAATAATTCTTGAACTTGTTTTATTGAATTATTATGTCATTGTCATCATCCTCATGTTATATTATGTTATCTTGACTTACGTGTATAGATGAACTTAGTATGATTATGACCGAGGATCATTCGGTATAATCATGGCTTGTTATAAATGATGTGATAAAAGTCCTCGGTGGCACTTCGTAATGCGTTGATGGATAATTTTTGGTATGATTATGACCGGGGGTGATTCGGATAGTCATGACCATTGATAATTTGATGAATATCCTCGGCCGTAGTGCGGGGGTGATTCGATGATGTGGATTATTTATTAAAGTGAGTCTCAAATATAACGATGATGAAAAACCTTTAAAACCTAAAAGATAGTAGACTTTATTCTCTACTTGACTCTTTTAATGGATTGCTTATTCCGCCGCAGTTAAACTTGTTGTCATTATATTTTATCGGTTTAACAACGTTGAAGGCTAATGATAAATTATTCGCATTATCTTAGTCATAATATTTCTTCTTGGGCTAGTTGAGCTCACCTTTCTTTCACCGTTCTTCTTGAAATGAGAACATAGGCTGGACGAGTCGGGAAGCGGAGTAATGGTCCGAGAGGATAGCATTAGTAGTCCTCACTATTCGTGAAATAGTGTGATAATAGTTGTAATGAGGACTCCTTTTGAGTTTGTATAATATCTAGTAGACAATATTTGTATTCAAACTCACGGTTTATGTCGTATTGTACCGGCAGCTATATTAGTAAGTTGTCTTTGAATTTATGTACCATGTAAGTGGCGACCCAAGATGGGTGGCGTATACCTAATTTTGGGGCGCCACAATTGGTATCGAGCTTAGGATATGATCCTGGCTAAGATGTGAGAATAGTACTAGGAGGGAGAGACGGGAATAACTTCGCTAGTATGACCTACCTAAGTTTATTTGGTATTTGATTGGTCACGTAGTATAGTGATAATATGTTGCATGTCAATTAACCCTTATTTTGTGGCGGTGTTTGAAAATGGCATCCGAGAATGTTGAGAATAAGAATGGAGCACGGAGACCGCTGATTCTCCACAGATTAATAATCGGGACAATGTGCAACAGGATGGCGATAATCCTCCTGTAAACAACAACACCGATCAATCGAACGACGACGATGCGTTTAAGAAGTTTTAGAATTCATGCAACATCGGTAAAGCGATCACATCCAAAACGTAGGTGGAAACACGGAAAACTCTCGGCGGTCACCGCTAAACAATTCAAGGAGCTGGGACCACCGGAGTTTAAGGGAGAGCCAAAACCACTTCAAGCGGAAGCATGGATAAAGCAGATTACCAAGATATTTGATGTTTTGGGATGCTCGAGGAGCAAAGGTTCCTTTTGCCGCCTTTATGTTGCTTGAGAGAGGATTCATTGGTGGGAATCGGTAAAAACGTACTCAACTTTGTTGTCTCAAGATATCTTGGGAGAAGTTCCAGAGTCGTTCAACGACAAATACTTTCCGAAAGTATTCGCCATACGAAGAAGGAGGTGGAGTTTATCAAGTTGGAACAAAACAATATGACCGTGTCGCAATACGAGGCAAAATTTGCGGAGTTATCACGGTTTAATCGTCCCACTTGGTGGATAATGAAGAGAAATGGCGCGAATGTTTTAAGAGGTTTGAAGCCGTAGATACGTCAATATCTTATTTCTCATAAACCGCTTTTTATTCAGATGTTGTAAATAGGGCTCGATTAGTGGAGCGTGATAACGAGTCAACGTTGAACTAAAAGAGAGCGGTAAGCAAAAATTATAATACCAAATGAGTAGTCATCGAAGCGGTGACAACAAGCGTGGAGGAAATCAACATGCCAAATATGGTAACCACTTCGGTGGTAATCGTACAAAACAATAAGAATGGACATTTCAAGAAAAGGAGATTCAACAATGATGGAAAGACGTCAAAGACCAAAGACCCGTTGTTAAGGAAGGAGAAAGACCACCAATCATATGCTTCAAATGCGGAGGAGAGGACACATCGATCCGAATCGCCATGCCATCCAAAGTATGTTATAATTGTGGAAGAGAGGTCACTTTAGCCTTTGATTTTGTCGTTTACAAGACAAATTCAACTAGGATGGAGACACCAAAGGTCGTCCCGAGATAAACCAAAGCCGTAGTTTAAGAGAGAGCGTTTTTTCTGCGTGACGAGGAACCTGAATAAAGTTATCACGGGTAAGTTAATCATAAGCTCTTGCGAAGTCTATACCGTGTTAGATACCAATTCTACCCACTCTTTTATTTCACCTTGTTGTGTTCAACGTTTAAATTTGATTCCGAAGAAGTTAAACTTTGACTTATTGGTTGAAACTTCGTTAGTAGGAGCCTTCGTTACCGCTACTATTTTTAAATCTTGTTTGATTCAAATAAACGTTTTCACGTTACTTGTCGATCTTATCTTTTTGAAAATATTTGCCTTTGATGTGATTTTAGGAATCAATTGGTTAACTACTCATCATGCTTTTTAAATAAGGTTGTTAGCTTTTATATTCATAACCAACTTGTTGTGCGAATTCAAAGTAACCAAACCACTAAAGTCAATCATTGTCATATCAAGCCATAAGTAAAGAGCCCCGATCCTTTCATTGTTGACTTCCTTGTGTGAAATGCACCGAAGCCAGACTTTCTGTAGGAGACGTCGTGGATCAAGATGGCAAGTTGATAGGTATCATTGTGAGGTGCTATCTGTGTTAAGGATAGAAGTCACAGTTGGTATTAATGTGACGTACTATCCAAGTCTTGGACGAGAGTAACAGTTTTGAATGATATTTCTATCATTAATAAATTTCTTGGCGTATTCTTGAAGACTTCCTAGACTACCCTAGAACGTGAAATCGAATTTTGTATTGTCCCCAGTACAAAAATCCATTTCTTAAACCCTCAAATATTTCTTCAACTAAAAGGATCTGTTTACGAGGATTATGATGAAAGTTATAATAAAAGTATTGGACTAATGAAAATCATGGGTATATGAAGTATTAGTAAGTGTTATGATGAGTTATGTTGGTTATTATGTGAAAACATGAAAGTTCTTAGAAATCACAAAGAGTTGAAAATCGATTTTGGTGAAAACGAAAATGAAATTCAATTGACCATATCTCCTATTATATTTTGAATTTTTGAGTGTGGTCAAGTCCTAGAGTTAGATCTGTGAGTTACCTAACTAATCCAAGTGGAATTACTGGAAAAGGTGTTGTAGATTTTGTGTGGACTGATTTTAGCAAAGGAGTGCAAAGCTGCAAAAACGAAAAAAGTCTGCTGCCATGATTTTAGACGGGCTGTTTCAGCCACTTAAATTATGAGAAAAATTCTGTCCTTTTGGGACATGAATGTATATGGTATAAAGTACCTCCTGTCCAAAAATGAGCTCATTCTGACTTAAAATGAGCAAGTTATGACTATTTTAATTTTTAGGTTTTTCCGATTTAAAAACGCTATATAACCGGAGTTCTATAACTCCGATGACCATGAAATTTAAACTGGAAGCTCATGTTAACATTTTTAAGGTCCTGCCAAGATTTGGGAATTTTGGAGTTAAACTTGAGGTAGCTAATTTCTTAAGGAATTAATTAGAAATTAATTTTGAAAAATAGTAAATGAATTTTAAAAATTTAGAAAAATATATTTTCATTATGGGACTATATTATGCTAAATCCCAGAAAAGAAATATTTTTGGGACTGATTTGGTATTTTCATGAAAATAGTTTAGTTACTGAACATATGAGTTAAATATGTTATGTGAAGTAACAAAGTTGAAAATAGGATTTTATGGCTGAGAATCCTATATAGAGTATATGCATATTTTTTTTGATGAGGATTTGATAATTGGTGATGATATCTTATGAGTATGACATTTTTGAATGATTAAATGCATTATATGGTAAAAGCGTAAACAATTGAAATAAATTGTTTATAAATTTAAGAAGTGATTAAAATATTGTTATAATATTAATGATATTAGATTATGAGATTATTAAGTGATTGATAACATGGGGATATTCTTGAATCTGGATAAATTATATTATAAATGTTTAATATTTATCCTTTATCTCATTTGATTGATTCTTTATATCATTATCCTCACGCTTATATTATGTTGAAAGTCATCTCGTCTGGCACGTAGTGCATAGATGGACTTGGTATGATTATGACCGTGGATTGTTCGGTATAATCATAACCGTAATTGAAAACACGATTATCTTTGGCCGTAGTCATGGATAATTTGTGGTCGTGATACTAATGAATACACGATTATCTTTGCACGTAGTGCATTGATAATTTAATGGTCGTGATACTAATGAATACACGATTATCTTTGCACGTAGTGCATGGATAATTTGTGGTCGTGATATCTTGATGAATACACGATTATCTTTGGCACGTAGTGCATGGATAATTCGTGGTCGTGATACTTAATGAATATCCTTGGCTCAGTAGTGCGGGGATGATTCGATGATATGGATTAATTATTGAAATTTGAGTCTCAAAGAATGAAATATTAATTCATAGATGTGGTAAAAGTCATCTTTAGTAGTAGTGCATTGATAGACTTGGTATGATTATGACCGGGGATCATTCTCGTATAATCATGATCAGTAATGAAAACACGAATATCCTTGGCGTTGATGATCAAGATAATTCGTGGTCGTGATACTATTAAGTCAAGTCTCTGCATTATTGGTTTTATAATTTGTATATCTTTGGCTGTAGTGCAAAGATGAATTGTGAATAAATATCTTTGGCGGATTGCAAAGATGAATTTAATGTTTTCAACGATAAAGGTATTCAAAGTATCCTTACCTCTTTATCATACCAGTATCGTACCCTAATTTCGGTGAGCTTAAATTCCATAAGGAGGGAGATTGTGAGACCCCAGATTTTATCAATAAAGATTTAAATTTTGTCGAAATAATTTTTTAATATTATGGTGTGAATTTAAGATAATATTATAGTTGTGGGTAGTATTTATAAATTTTGCAAAGTATGCAAGTTGTTATAAAATATTACGTTTGGTCGGGGAATATTCAGACGACTACTCAATCATTAGTGGACCCCATTATGGAAGTATTATCGTAGTTAAGCGACAAAATTATCTTTTATAAAAATAACGGCAGAGGTGTTACTGTTAAAAAAGCGCTGAACTACCCGGTAGTAAAAAATACAGTCTACGCGTGGTTGTATAAGTAGCACACGATATTGATTATTGATGCTTACGTGAGAAGTCACTCAAATATGCTCAATTATTGCTACAAGAAATTGCACGATCATATCTCTTATATTATTGATTCAATTATTGTCACATTATCATCTCAGATAATATGTTATAGTATTAAATCAATAATTGAGACGACAAGTTATAAATGATTAATAATTGTTGAAAGATTAAATATGTGTTGATTAAAAATAAAATAATTTGTGGTAATATTTATTCAATCCTTGATGTATATAAAGAGTCTGTTATGAGACATTAGTGGTAAGTTTGATTATTTTATAGGGGGCCCATATGTCATCATCTAAGAGTCTCTTCAATGATAGTAATTACCTTTGTGAATAGTAATTACCTTCGTCAATAGTAATTACCTTTGTGAATAGTAATTATCTTCGTCAATAGTAATTACCTTTGTGAATAGTAATTACCTTCGTCAATAGTAATTACCTTTGTGAATAGTAATTATCTTCGTCAATAGTAATTACCTTTGTGAATAGTAATTATCTTCGTCGATAGTAATTACCTTCGTCGATAGTAATTACCTTTGTGAATAGTAATTACCTTCACATAGTAATTACCTTTACCAAAGCGTCGAACCACTTGTCGTTTCACATTACGAAGCGTCCGAACCACTTGTTGTTTCACATTACGAAGCGCCGAACCACTTGTCGTTTCACATTACAAAAGGCCGAACCACTTGTCGTTTCACATTACAAAGCGCCAAACCACTTTTCTTTTCACATCACCACCGTCAAGCCACTTGCTTTTTCACACGGCGGTCTTTAAACTAGAAATCTTCTATAAATAGAGGCCTAGTGCTTCATTATTTTTCACGAATTCAATTTGAAACTCTAGAGAGAAAACTATAGAGAAAAGAAAGAAAAGTATTCTCGCTACTTCACCTTGCCAATATTCAGTTCTTCTAAGGTAGGGAATATTATTTGTTGTACCGTAAGGGGTGTTATTCTTTCTTATTCATGAAGAGAACTGTTGTTATTCCATTGCTTATTATTCTGTTGAATAACTCGTAAAAGTGGTATACCCTATACATAACTTGTGATATCTGCATACCCCCTATACTTGGTGAAATCCTTATATTATTCCATTCTTATTTATTCGTTGGAATAACTCAGATACGCTGAATCCCCTATACTTGGTGATCTCCTTCATTATTCCATTCTTTATTATTCTGTTTGAATATCCATGTCATGTGTTTTACACCTGACTCGTTCCATTGTTTATTATTCCGCATTTATTATTCTTTGGAATATCCATGCATGTATTTTACACCTACCTGGTTCCATTGTTTATTATTCAAAGATTTATTATTCATTTGGATCATCCATCGCTTATGTGAATTTCACCGACTTCGGTTCCGTTATTATTATTCTGTTGAATAACTCGCTGTACCTATATCTGCAATCGCATGCATGGTGATTTCTTTTGTTATTCCATTCTTTATTATACCCGGTTGGTTAAATCTTTGACTTCTACACTCCATGAAATTAGTGGAATATCCTTGATATTTGCGCTTCATCCAAAGATCTTTTCATGGAAATATTCTTCCGATCATTCTTGAATTTTACTCTACAAAAAAAAAGATCATTTTGACAATTTGGACGTTAATAATTCCTGGATAAAATAATTCTTGAACTTGTTTTATTGAATTATTATGTCATTGTCATCATCCTCATGTTATATTATGTTATCTTCTGAACTTTACGTGTATAGATGAACTTAGTATGATTATGACCAGGGGATCATTCTTTATAATCATGGCTTGTTATAAATGATGTGATAAAAGTCCTCAAATGGCACGTAATGCGTTGATGGATAATTTTTGGTATGATTATGACCAGGGGTGATTCGGTATAGTCATGACCATTGATAATTTGATGAATATCCTTGGCCGTAGTGCAGGGGTGATTCGATGATGTGTATTATTTATTAAAGCTAAGTCTCAGCTATAACAGTGATGAAAAACCTTTTAAAACCTAAAAGATAGTAGACTTTATTCTCTACTTGACTCTTTTAATGGATTGCTTATTCCGCTGCAGTTAAACTTGTTGTCTATTATATTTTATCGGTTTAACAATTGTTGAAGGCTAATGATAAATTATTCGCATTATCTTAGTCATATATTTCTTCTTGGGCTAGTTGAGCTCACCTTTTTTTCACCGTTCTCTTCGAAAATGAGAACATAAATTTGGACGACAGTCGGGGAACGGAGTAATGGTCCGGAGGATAGCATTAGTAGTCCTCACTATTCTGTGAAATAGTGTGATAATAGTTGTAATGAGGACTCCTTTTGAGTTTGTATAATATCTAGTGTGAGACCCCAGATTTTATCAATAAAGATTTAAATTTTGTCGAAATAATTTTTTTTAATATTATGGTGTGAATTTAAGATAATATTATAGTTGTGGGTAGTATTTATAAATTTTGCAAAATATGCAAGTTGTTATAAAATATTCGTTTGGTCGGGGAATATTCTTTTTGTCAGAGAATATTCGTACGACGGCTCAATCATTGGTGGACCCCACAACGGAAGTATTGTCGTAGTTAGAAAACGACAAAATTATCTTTCTATAAAAATAACGGCAGAGGTGTTACCGTTAAAACTGTTGAACTACCCAGTAGTAAAAGAAATGCGATGTCTGGCGTAGTTGTATAGTAGTACGATATTGATTATTGATACTTACTTGAGAAGTCACTCAATTATGCTCAATTATTGCTACAGTAATTGCTGCATCATATCTCTTATATTATTGATTCAATTATTGTCACAGTATCATCTGTATAATATGTTATTGTATTAAATCAATAATTGAGACGACAAGTTATAAATGATTAATAATTGTTGAAAGATTAAATATGTGTTGATTAAAAATAAAATGATTTGTGGTAATATTTATTCAATCCTTGATGTATATAAAGAGTACATTATGAGACATTTGTGGTAAGTTTGATTATTTTATAGGGGCCCATATGTAATCATCTAAGAATCTCTTCGTCGATAAGTAATTACCTTTGTGAATAGTAATTACCTTCACAATAAGATTTACCTTCGTCAATAGTAATTACCTTTGTGAATAAGTAATTACCTTCGTCGATAGTATTTATCTTCGTCAATAAGTAATTACCTTCGTCAATAGTAATTACCTTTGTGAATAGTAATTATCTTCGTCGATAAGTAATTACCTTCGTCGATAGTAATTACCTTTGTGAATAAGTAATTACCTTCGTCGATAGTAATTACCTTTACTAGGCGTCCGAACCACTTGTCGTTTCATATTACGGCGTCGAACCACTTGTCGTTTCACATTACAAAGTCCGAACCACTTGTCGTTTCACATTACAAAATCGAAACCACTTTTCTTTTCACATCACCGGTCAAATCGAAGCCACTTGCCTTTTCACATAGCGGTCTTAAACTAGAAATCTTCTATAAATAGAGGCCTAGTGCTTCATTATTTTCACGAATTCAATTGAAACTCTGAGAGAAAACTATAGAGAGAAAGAAGAAAGTATTCTCGCTACTTCACCTTGCCAATATTCGGTTCTTCTAAGGTAGGGAATATTATTTGTTGTACCCGTAAGGGGTGTTATTCTTTCTTATTCATGAAGAAACTGCTGTTATTCCATTGCTTATTATTACGCTTGGAATAACTCAGTAAAAGTGGTATACCCTATACATAACTTTGTATCTGTGGCGTACCCTATACTTGGTGAAATCCTTATATTATTCCATTCTTATTTATTACATTGGAATAACTTTTGTATCTGCCGAATCCCCTATACTTGGTGATCTCCTTCATTATTCCATTCTTTATTATTCTGTTTGAATATCCACATGCGTGTGTTTTACAGGACCAGTTCCATTGTTTATTATTCCGCATTTATTATTCGGTTGGAATATCCTGTATGCGTGTTTTTACACCGGACACGGGTTCCATTGTTTATTATTCAAAGATTTATTATTCTCATTGGATCATCCCACTTGCAAGTGTGATTTTCACGACGACTGTTCCGTTATTGTTATTCTATTGGAATAACTTTTCTACATGCAAGCACCGCATGTACGTGGTGATTTCTTTTGTTATTCCATTCTTTATTATACCCGGTTGGTTAAAACTTTGACTTCTATACTCCATGAAATTAGTAGAATATCTTTGATATTTGCGTTTCATCCATAGATCTTTTCATGGAAATATTCTTCCGATTATTCTTGAATTTTACTCTACAAAACAAAGATCATGTTGACAATTTGGACATTAATAATTCTGGATTAAATAATTCTTGAACTTGTTTTATTGAATTATTATGTCATTGTCATCATCCTCACGTTATATTATGTTATCTTTGGCTTACGTGCATAGATGAACTTAGTATGATTATGACCGAGGATCATTCAGTATAATCATGGCTTGATATAAATGATGTGACAAAAGTCCTCAGTGGCCTGTAATGCAGTGATGGATAGTTTTTGGTATGATTATGACCAAGGGTGATTCGGTATAGTCATGACCATTGATAATTTGATGAAAATCCTTGGCCGTGGTACAGGGATGATTAGATATTGTGGTTTATTCATTAAACTGAGTCTTAGTGATAAAAATTGATGAAAATCTTTTAAAACCTAAAAGATAGTAGACTTTATTTTCTACTTGACTCTTTTAATGGATTGTATATTCCGCTGTAGTTAAACTGGTTGTCTATTGTATTTTATCAGTTTAACATTGTTGAAGACTATTGATAATTTATTCTGCATTATCTTAGTCATAATATTTCTTACTAGGCTAGTTGAGCTCACCCTTTCTTTCACTGTTCTCTTCAGGAAATGAGAATATAGCTGTGACGAGTTGGGGAAACGAGTGATGGTCTTGAAGATAGCATTAGTAGTCCTCACTATTCTGTGAAATAGTGTGATAATAATTGTAATGAGGACTCCTTGAGTATGGATATTGTCTAAATGACAATATTCCTATTAAACTCTCGGTTTATGTATTGTCAGTGTATATTACATGACGGATGTATAATTAAGTTTGTATTTGAATTTATGTACCATGTAAGTGGCGACCCAAGATGGGTGATGTATACCTAATTTTGGGGGCGTCACATCTAGTAGACAATATTTGTATTCAAACTCACAGTTTATGTCGTATTGTACACGACAGTTATATTAGTAAGTTGTATTTGAATTTATGTACCATGTAAGTGGCGACCCAAGATGGGTGACGTATACCTAATTTTGGGGGCGTCACATTAGCAATGCGTGGCTTGTCACAGCCAAGCAGTTCAAAGAGTTGGGACCACCAGAATTTAAGGGAAAGCCAGATCCGATCATGGTGGAAACGTGGGTCAAGTAAATTACCAAGATATTCGATGTATTGGGATGCACGGAGGAACAAAAGGTTCCATTTTCCACCTTTATGTTCCGCGGTGAGGCGGACTATTGGTGGGAGTCTATAAAGCGTACCCAGCCAGCCGCACTCAGCATGTCTTGGGAAACATTTCAAAAACTATTCAATGACAAGTAACTGAAAGTATTCGTCATATGAAGGAGGTGGAGTTTATCAGACTGGAAAAAAACAGCATGACGGTGTCCCAGTACGAGGCGAAGTTTGCAGAGTTATCCAGGTTTGCACCTCATTTGGTCGAAAATGAGGAACGAATGACAAGGATGTTTCTGAGAGGTCTAAAGCCCGAGATTCGACAATATCTTATATCTCATAAATTTTCTTTATATTCAGATGTTGTAAACAGGGCTCAATTATTAGAGCGAGATAGTGAGTATGTTCAACCGAGGGACCACAACCAGGGTCATACCGGTGACAGCAGTCATCAAAGCGATGATAACCAACGAGGAGGGAAAAATACGAACAAAAGAGGTAACCACTCGGGTGGTTATCGTGGCCATGATAATAGAAGAGGTGAGTCAAGTGGAAATTTCAGAAAGAGGAGATTCAACAATGATGGGAAGACATCGGCAAAGACAGACCAAAGACCAACAACAAATTCTAGGGGAGAGAACGACCGCCGCTTAGATGTTACAAATGCGGGTAAGAGGGACATATCATTAAAACCGTTCCACAATAATCCAAGGTATGTTATAACCGTGAAAATGAAGGCCATATAGCTCGGGATTGTTACGCAGAAAACCAAGTTCAACGGGGATGGTGACTCCAAGGGCTGTCCCGGATAAGTCGAAATCAGCGGTTCCTAGAAGAGAGTTTGTCGTGACTGGCCAAAACGCGAGGAACCCGAACGAGGTGATTACGGGTAAGATAATCTTGAACTCTTGCGAAGTTTATACCTTACAAGATACCGGTTCAACCCATTCTTTTATCTCTCCTGCTTGTGTTCAACGTTTAAACTTAACTCCGGAGAAATTAGACTTTGATTTATCAGTTGAGACTCCGTTGGGTGAAAATTTCGTTACATCCACAGTTTATAAATCTTGCATGATCCAAATTAGCACTATCACATTACTTGTTGATCTTATCTCTTTAAAGATACTTGCTTTTGATGTGATTTTAGTAATTGATTGGTTAACCACTCATCATGCCAAAATTGATTGTTTTCGTAAGGTTGTTAGTTTTCATATTCCTAACCAACCTGTCATACGAATTCAAACAACTAAACCACTAAAATCAGTCAATATCATATCAAGCCATAAAGCTATTCGTTTATTGAAAAACGGATGTCTTTCTTAGCCCATGTTATGGATTTGAACAAAGACAAGTCAGATTTGAATGATATTTTTGTTGTTAGAGAATTTCCTGATGTATTTCCTGAAGAACTTCCTGGTTACACCCCCGAGCGTGATGTTGAATTCTTTATTGACCTTGGCCAAGTACAAAACCCATTTCTAAAACCCCATATCGAATGGCTCTATTGAACTTCGTGGAGTTAAAAGTCCAACTACGAATTGTTAGACATAGGTTTCATTCGTCCTAGTACATCTCCTTAGGGTGCTCCTATTTTATTCGTAAAGAAGAAAGACGGGAGTATGCGACTTTGTATTGACTAATGAGAATTAAACCATGTCATCATCAAGAATAGGTATCCGCTACCTCGCATTGATGACTGTTCGACCGATTCAAGAGCACAATTCTTTTTAAAGATCGATCTTCATTCGGATATCATCACCAAGATTAAAAGCGAGGATATTCCAAAGGTGCCTTGTAACTCCTAAGATGCGAGCATTATGAATTCTTAGTCATGTCTTTTGGATTGACTAATGCTCCAGCTCCTTTCATGGATATGATGAACCGTGTATTCAAGAAATATTTGGATCAGTTTGTTGTTGTCTTTATTGATGACATCCTCATCTATTCCAAAAGCCGTGAAGATCATGAGCACCATTTGAAGCTGATACTTGAAAGGCTTCGTGAAAATAAACTTTATGCCAAGCTGAAGAAATGCGAGTTATGGCTTGAAGAAGTAGCATTCCTTGGGCACGTGGTGTCAAAACATGGAGTATCTGTTGACGGCGAAGAAGATTGAAGCGATCTGAAAGTTAGGAGCAACCAAAGTCGATGACCGAAGTGCGTAGCTTTCTGGGCTTAGCTGGTTATTATCGGAGATTCGTGGAAAGATTTTCTCGAATCGCTACTCCGTTAACTCAGTTGACTCGGAAAGATACAAAATTAAGTATGGAGCGAGGAATGCGAGAAGAGTTTCCAAGAGCTCAAGAGAGACTCATTTCGACTGCTCGCAATACCATCCGGTTCGGATAGATTTGTTATATCTGATGATGCTTCGACAAAGGGTTAGGATGTGTTCTCATGCAACATGGGAAAGTCATAGCCTATGCCTCAAGACAACTCAAAGAATATGAGAGGAATTATCCTACTCATGATCTAGAGTTGGCAGCAGTCGTATTCGCGTTAAAAATTTGGAGACACTACTTGTATGGGGAGAAAGTGGAGATTTATAAGGACCATAAAAGCCTCAAATATTTCTTCACCCAAAAAGAACTCAACATGCGGCAACGACGTTGGCTCAAGCTATTGAAAGATTACGATCATACCATTCAATACCATCCTGGAAAAGCGAACGTAGTAGCTGACGCATTGAGTAGAAGATCATATGCGAGTACGAGTGCGATATTTTCAATGCAAAGGCCCATTCTATATGACTTGCAAAGGATGGAGGTAGAATTAAAGACTCCAGGGACCCAAATGATGATGGCGAATATACGAGTAGAACCGACTTTAATCGATAAAGTTAAAGTTGCTCAAGTTACGGACATGGAGCTGATGCGTATGAAGAAGAAAGTGCAAGAAGATGTTATTCCAGAAGCAAGAATCGATGAAGAAGGAATACTTAGATTCAACTCCAGAATTTGTGTTCCTAACGATTCTGATTTGAAGCATAGAATCATGATGGAGACACACAACACACCGGTTTTGCAATCCATCCCGGAGTACCAAAATGTATCATGATCTTCGACATACATTTTGGTGGAGCAATATGAAAAGAGAGATCGCGGAGTTTATCTCGAGGTGTTTAACTTGTCAACGTGTAAAGGCGGAGCATCAAATGCCAAAGGGTCCATTACAACCACTTGATATTCCGAAATGGAAGTGGGAACACATTACTATGGATTTCGTTACGGGTCTTCCCAAAGTTTCTCAAGGCATAGATGCGATTTGGGTTATTCTTGATAGATTAACCAAGTCTGCCCATTTCTTACCGATATGTGAGACTTATTCCCTTGAATGTCTTGTTCGCATGTACGTGAATGAGATTGTGAGATTGCATGGCATGCCAGTATCCATAGTTTCAGATCTTGACCCAAGATTCACTTCACGATTTTGGGTTAGCTTGCAGAAAGCTATGGGCACGGATTTACGATTCAGTTCGGCATACCATCCTCAAACGGACGGACAATCAGAGAGGACTATTCAAACCCTTGAAGATCTATTAAGACTTTGTGTCCTAGATTTTAAAGGAAGTTGGGATAAGTACTTGCCACTGGTGGAATTCTCCTACAATAATGATTATCGAGCAAGTATAGGCGTGGCTCCATTTGAAGCGTTGTATGGATGAAAGTGTCGTTCTCCAAGATTATCTTTGGGACGAGGTGGGAGAAGTAACGTTGTTGGGACCAGAATTAGTACGCATGACTACAGAAAAGATCTAAATAATTCGACAACGTATTCAAACCTCACAAGATCGACAAAAGAGTTATGCTGATCTTCATAGAAAGAACGTGGAGTTTAATATTAGAGATCATGTATTATTACGTGTTGCTCCATGGAAGGGAGTTAAAAAATTTGGAAAGAGAGGAAAGCTCAATCCATGATTTGTTGGTCCATTTGAGATTCTTGACCGAATAGGAAATGTGGCCTATAGACTCGCATTACCTCCAAGTATATCTCGTGTTCATAATATTTTTCACATATCCATGCTTCGTAAATATGTGAAAGACCTGAACCATATTATTGCGTTAGAACCGATCGAGATAGCCAAGATTTAACGTGACGAAGAAAAGTACTGCTAAGATATTGGATAGGAAAGAGCATGTCCCACGCACTCAAGGTTATACCACAAGTTAAGGTTTTATGGAGAAACCATGCTATCAAGAAATGACCCAAGTTGGAATCGAAAATGAAAGTGAGGTATCCTCACCTTTTCAAACAACAGTACATATGTCAATTTCGAGGACGAAATTTCATAAGGAGGGAGGTTGTAAGACCCCAACTTATTATAAATAAAATCGAATTTCCTCTAATTATTATTGTGAATAATAAGGTATTAATTTGATATAATTCTCTGGTTATGGGTGAAATGTGCAAATTTTGCAAATTATGCAAGTGGTTATAAAATAATCATTGTTGTCGGAATATTCATTTGGTCGTGGAATATTCTTGTTGTCTTTGGAATATTAAATGCGACGTCGTCGCGATCAATTATGGGCCCCATAACAAAATAATTGTCGGATGAAGAACACGACAAAGTTTGAGTTTTTATAAATAACTACGTAGTTATTCTGAATTAACACTTGTTGGAATACCCGGTGGTTAAAATACGAATACTGGCGTGGATGCACGGTATTGATGAATTATTGATCCTTACGTAAGAAGGCACTACTCAATAATTATTACGATGAGTTAATGCTCAATATTTTATTTTATTGATTCAATAATTGTTGCGTTGATATTTTATATTATTGTTGTTTCAATAATTGTTACTTGCGATATTTCCCATTATCGAGATCAATAATTCATATTATTTGAATAATATTATTAGATAGCATTATTGGCAATGTCTAGAAAGTTACATCAAGGAGATGTTTGGTCACCTAATTGCGCGCCAAGAAGAGAAATTCTTATTGAAAGCCCCTCTTTCTGAGGAACAGTCGGTTTGTCATAAATGTGATTACAGAATATTATTTGTGAATAATTAATTATTGATTCATATGATAAGAAAATATTTATTTTATGTGGATATAAAGGTTGGATATATTTATTGTATTTAAAAATGAAGGAGTTAATGTTGAGGTGTTTTATCAGTATTTTTGTCAGAATGGAGGTATTAAAAATTAAACCAGTGTTTTTGAGATATATTGCGTGAGTTATAATTTTTAATCCGATCGTTGGATCGTTGTAATTTTTGGATATGTTATACATATATAAGTTGAGTATATGTCTACAAATTTTGAACCGTTAAAAATGAACGTATGATTTGTTATGATTTTTAAGAGGTGACTGGTTCAGAAATTGTTGAAGTATCCGAATTTAGCATTTTGGTGAAAAATTCTAGAATTGAGTGGGCCTCACTTGTGGTTGGTGAAGAAATGTGCTGAATTTTATTTCAAATGTGGTGGGTGGGAATAGTAGCAGGTAAAGCCATCGGGTTTGCAGTCAAGTCTGCTAACATTTTCCTATAAATAGAGGCTAAGTTAGAATTGAAAATCACACCGTAAATTAAGCTTTCTCTTTCTCTCTATATTATCGAGCACTATATCCCAAATTCAATCGTAAGATACGGTTATTTTGAGGTAAGGATGTTATTTTCTTCATATATGATATTATTTCTTCAATATCATTATCTTAAGTATTGATATGATTTTTTATCAAATTTGGAACTTTTTGTGTCGGGAGTTATTATTCACGTGATACTGCCTTTATTCACGATATCTGATCTTATTCACGAATCTGACACTATTCATTCCAAAAATAAAATTTTCTTCTTTTTGTCCAAGATGTCTATTATGGTTACTATCTTTGATTGTATCCATGTTTTGATCTTTATTCTTGAATTTTGCTTCAAAATTGGTTATTATGGAGTATTATTGATCTTGGATAAACTGTTATACGAATCCTTACTATTTGTCCTTCTCTCTCACTGGATTCATTTTCTTTAAAATATTTTTCATCATCTTCAGTCCTAAATGATGATATTACTGAATATCTTTGGCCTGTAGTGCAAAGATGAATG
Source organism: Panax quinquefolius (assembly GCA_020205615.1). NCBI lineage: Eukaryota > Viridiplantae > Streptophyta > Magnoliopsida > Apiales > Araliaceae > Panax > Panax quinquefolius. Next base: position 164,803 of record JAINUW010000225.1, on the reverse strand, counting down.
ATTAACTGATGAATATCTTTGGCCCGTAGTGCGAAGATGAACAGGTGTTGAGATGAACATGACCAACTGGTGATACAAATGAATATCTTTGGCTTCTAGTGCAAAGATAAAAATTTGATTAAAGATGTATATTGATTGTTGTTACAGGGATAAAATATTGATGATGGACTTTTAAATCTTGGAAGATAGTAGAATTCATTCTCTACTTGACTCTTCTAACGGATTGTTGTTTCCGCTGCAGTTGTTGATCTAAAACTTGTTGTCTATTATATTTTATCAGATTTTTCCCTGTTGAAGACTAACGATAATTTGTTGTATATTTTCTTAGTCATAATATTCTTTACTTGGCTAGTTGAGCTCACCTTTTTCCTTTTTGTTCCATTTTTCTCAGGAGGTGAGAACATAAAGCGAGAACTAATCGAGGGTACGGAGTGATGGTTCTAGAAAGATGTTTTAGCAGTCCTCACTATTTCTGTAAAATAGTGTTTGAATAATTGTAATGAGAACTTATTTGAGTGTGAATATTTCCTAGAAGACAATATTTGTATTTAAACTCACAAGATGTCTTTGTCAGATTTTGCACGACAATTGTATTATTGAAGTTGTAGTTTGCTTTACTGTACCATGTATTGGCGACTCGTAATGGGTGTTGTATACCTATTTTGGGGCGTCACAGCTTGGTATCGAGCTTAGGGATATGGTCTCTGGCGAGATCGGGGAATAGAACTAGGAGGGAGAGATGAGTAAATCCTTCGCTAGGTCTGGCGACTACATTGGGATCTGATAACGTCCAACTTCCTCGAAAGTTCTTTAATTTGTGTTGACATTGCGGAAAGTGTCGCGAGTATGTCAATCTCCATCCCCATTGGTTGAGTCACGTTCGTGTATGGCCATTGATACTCAAAGTCATCCATGGTACCTAAAATGAGAGAAATATAAGAAGAGAATTAAAAATAAAAATAAAAATGTTTAAATTAAGACTAATTTGATTAAAATTAATATTGCTAAAAAAATATTAAATTAATTCCCCGGCAACGGCGCCAAAAACTTGTTAATTGATTTCACAATCAATGCAAACGTGCAAGTATACACGGTCAACAGGTAATAAAGTGATAAGAAAAGTATCTTTCCCACGAGGAATTATTTAATAAAAATTACCAAGTACTAACTCTTAACCAAATCAATTTTATCTAAACAATTGCAAAATGTGATTTTTCTAATTAAGAAAACTAAATTAACTAATTAAACTGAATTGCTTTATAAATAAATTCAAATAAATAAAGATTAAGACTTCAATATCCCCAATTATTAAATATAAATCAATTATCCAATGATCCCAATTATTATGCCTACTGAATTGTTAACAAGATTTCTCAAATGCCAAAAGTTTTTTTCCAAGTGATCAATTGCCTTCAATTTAACCCAGATTAATCTTGCTATATTCCTATGCAAAACAATTGAATTAAACTCCTTTCAATCCCAATTCCTTATGTGTTACATGTGGTGAACAGATATTTCCATTCAATTCACAAACCTAATTATTCATTGTGCAAATAACTAAGTCACATGATATATGCCCAGTTCTAACCCTAGAATTCCTCTTTCAATTCCTTCTAGAGTAACAAGGTAATTACTGATCAGATAATTAAGCAATAAACACAAGACAAGATAAACAATTCACTTTAACACAATTAATTGGAATAAATCAAATAACTAATTTATAGACATAAAGGGTTCAATTGAAATCTTAATAAAAGAGTTAGTTCATAATTAATGAATTAAAACCAAGAATCCATAACTGAATAGACATTAAAAGATAAAAGTATGATAAGAGAAAAGAATAGAATCTGTTGTCAGCAAATCTGATGCTCCCCTCTTGCTCCTGCTCTTGATCTTCAATGATCTCCAAGTTGCTTCAATCTCCAAAACTAATAAGAACTAGGGTTTATGTTCTAATCTAATGGAGTGTATCTCTAATCTAAGCTATATAATCTCCCTTATTTTATGCCTTACATCATGTATTTATAGGTTACAAGTCCAATTTTTAGCTTAAGAACAAACTCAATCCTATTTGGAGTCAAAAAGGTGTCAAAATTCGTCCAAAACGCATCCAAGCCGCAACCAACCTCTTCCCCAGCGCCCCAGCGCTGGGATTGAAGCTCAAACACTGCTCCCCAGCGCCCCGGCGCTGGGCATATGCCTATTTTGGGCGCCCCGACGCTGACTCCAAGTTCTGACATTTTCTGCTCCGACGTCCTTTGAAAAAACGACCATAACTTTTGATCCGGGAGGAGTTACGGGGCTTGCCACCTATCAAATCGAAGATATCGACGAGATCTACAACTTTCATTCTTTGAGGATTGAAAAATTCTGGGCGAATGAAGGCTGAAATTGAGCTGTAAGTAACTGCTATGCAAATGACCACCCAAAATCATGACGTTCGACGTCCGTTGGTACAACGATCCTAACTCTTGCATCCGAACTCCGATTGGAATGATTCAAAATGTTCCGAAAAGCTAAGACGATGCTCTTCAATTTAAGCTAAGTTCCAAACCAAGAACATGAAGTAAACATGAAAGCCCAAATGTTGTCCGGTTTGCTTCTTTGCGTTTTCTTTGCTTTTCCTTACCAATAGTCGATCACACCGCTCCCAAATGTATAACCTACCAAATGAACACAAAATGCATGAAAAATAACTAAGACACGTAAATATAAGCAACTAATTCAAGTAAAAGATACCGAATAAGTGTATATAAAATCCACTTATCAAATACCCCCAAACTTAAACTGTTGCTTGTCCCCAAGTAACACAACATAATGCAATGCAATGCAATGAAATGCAACTATTCTATATGCCTACTAAACTAGCAGTATTTGATAGAATCAAATCTATTCACTCGGCCTTAGAGCAATCAAGCAAACACGACAATACTTCATATTAAAACCAATCAATAATTTCTTAGTCAATTATCAAGTCTTAAACTGTTATTACTGGTATAGTGCGTGTGTGTGCTCAACAACCATGCTAACTGATATAAAATCAAATTTAACATATAACAAGTCTCTTCGAAGTCATCGACAAAGGTTGTAAACTCAAGAAATCTCAAAGATAGGCAATAGATCGATTCAACTAAAATTAAACTCAACCAAATTCAAGGGTACATGCAGGATACTTATACTTTCTTTTCTTCCTTCTTTTTTTTTTTTGGGGTTTTTTCTCTTTTTCCGTGATTATTTCCCTTTTTTTTTCTTTTGATAGATGGTTGGTGAGTCGTTTCACTCCTCCATCTCACGCCAGGTGTTTATGGGGAGTGTTTCTCCTCAACCCACCACAAGACTCAACATGTTTTTTTTTTTTTTTTTGTTGCTTATATACCCCATATATTCCCCAAACTTAGGTTCTTGTCTAACTTTAGTCATTACTACTTATTCTTGTCATTCTTTCATTCAAACTAGCATTATCCTTTAGAGTCCCATTATGTATCAATTTAAACTCAATCAATTAACATGTTGTTTTTATTGTCTTATCATTATTATACTAGTTTCAAATGTAAAAGATTCAATTCATAACAAGAAATAACATCAAAGCTCTAATAGTCGTAAGATATACTTGTCTACCCAATTTCAATCTCATCATTGGCCAAAATAAACTTAACTATAACAAACCATTTGGACTTATGCAAAATGAACATAAGAATTATTATAACTATTATTTTTGATTTTTTTTTATAATAAACCTAAACTATATTAACAACATATGCAAAATAACATAACATAAACATGAAACTAAACATGCAATAACGAACTAAACTAAACTCCCCCAAACTTAGCAATTACAATGTCCTCATTGTAAGAATATAACGATAAGTAGAAGAGAACTTCCCTGTAATCAGCTAAGCGTGAGGTGCTGGTGGCGATGGTAGCAACGATCATTTTCCTATCCATTGAACCTCCAATACCTATAATGAAGAGAGACAACATGTATTAGATTATAAGAGAACTTACTAAGAAAATTAATTCCTATCTACTAAATAAACTAGTAAAGCATATAAATATAAAAATTCCTGGGTTGCCTCCCAGTCAGCGCTTGATTTATAGTCTTTCAGCCTGACTTTGTCTGGTCAATGCTATCCAATTCCTCTTTGAGATTTGAGGAACCCTCCATCCATCGGAAATAATATAGCTTTTGGTAGGTTCCCATTTACGATAGCCATTGTATTAAAGTCACCTAGCATGCTTTGTTTAGATAAGATCACATTAAAGAACGTCCAACATCTAGGTGTTTTTTCCATTGTGTGTGCGAATAGATTCTGGCATTGAGGCTTGTCAGACACAACAATCTCTTCTTCTATCTTCTCCAATTCATTGAACCATGACTTCGAAGTTGTACTCGCTTTTACGTCACAAGGAGTATTGCGTGAACATACACTACTACTGGCAGCGACACATGGTTTTGCAAATCTAACCGGATTCTTGAACTTTGGCGGAGAAGGAACTTGGGGCACTAATAACATCGGCTCCTCCTCGATGGTAATCATAGTTAGTTCTTCACCGACCTTATTTTCATTATCCCTACTTGTCTCCTCTTTTTCAACATCTCGTGTCTCATCCAGTTGTAGATTTGGCTCGGCACTTCGTCAATTTTGTCATCCATGTCATAAAGTTAAGTGTTTGGAGGAAGGTTGTTTATGACTTTGGTCATTTGCTCTATCTGATCCGCAAGATTTAGAATTGACCCCGTTTGATTAATCCCTCTCTCCTCGAACTTGGACCACAATTCCTCCAACATTGAATTTTCTTCTTTTAATAGAGGTTGATATGAGAATTCCGGCGTGTATGTTGGATTTGGAGTAGAGTATTGGTCTTGATAGTTGTAGCTCCATGAAAAATCTGGGTGATACCCCCAAACTTGTTCATAATTATCATATGCATACTGATTGAGGTAGTTACCACCATACTGTACTGGCCCAAGATTGATGGTGCATTGATTACTCGGGTGATTACCCGACCTAACAATAGTCACATATAATCGCCATCCTTCGACTTTGTTGGGATGCGATAACGTCCAACTTCCTCGAAAGTTCTTTAATTTGTGTTGACATTGGGGAAAGTGTCGCGAGTATGTCAATCTCCATCCCCATTGGTTGAGTCACGTTCGTGTATGGCCATTGATACTCAAAGTCATCCATGGTACCTAAAATGAGAGAAATATAAGAAGAGAATTAAAAATAAAAATAAAAATGTTTAAATTAAGACTAATTTGATTGAAATTAATATTGGTAAAAAAATATTAAACTAATTCTCCGGCAACGGTGCCAAAAACTTGTTAATTGATTTCACAATCAAAGCAAACGTGCAAGTATACACGGTCAACAAGTAATAAAGTGATAAGAAAAGTATCGTTCCCACGATGAATTATTTAATAAAAATTACCAAGTACTAACTCTTAACCAAATCAATTTTATCTAAACAATTGCAAAGTGTGATTTTTCTAATTAAGAAAACTAAATTAACTAATTAAACCGAATTGCTTTATAAATAAATTCAAATAAATAAAGATTAAGACTTCAATATCCCCAATTATAAAATATAAATCAATTATCCAATGATCCCAATTATTATGCCTACTGAATTGTTAACAAGAATTCTCAAATGCCAAAAGTCTTTTTTCAAGTGATCAATTGCCTTCAATTTAACCCAGATTAATCTTGCTATATTCCTATGCAAAACAATTGAATTAAACTCCTTTCAATCCCAATTCCTTATGTGTTACATGTGGTGAACAGATATTTCCATTCAATTCACAAACCTAATTATTCATTGTGCAAATAACTAAGTCACATGATATATGCCCAGTTCTAACCCTAGAATTCCTCTTTCAATTCCTTCTAGAGTAACAAGGTAATTACTGATCAGATAATTAAGCAATAAGCACAAGACAAGATAAACAATTCACTTTAACACAATTAATTGGAATAAATCAAATAACTAATTTATAGACATAAAAGGTTCAATTGAAATCTTAATAAAAGAGTTAGTTCATAATTAATGAATTGAAACCAAGAATCCACAACTGAATAGACATTAAAAGATAAAAGTATGATAAGAGAAGAGAATAGAATCTGTTGTCAGCAAATATGATGCTCCCCTTTTGCTCCTGCTCTTGATCTTCAATGATCTCCAAGTTGCTTCAATCTCCAAAACTAATAAGAACTAGGGTTTATGTTCTAATCTAATGGAGTGTATCTCTAATCTAAGCTATGTAATCTCCCTTATTTTATGCCTTAGATCATGTATTTATAGGTTACAAGTCTAATTTTTAGCTTAGGAACAAACCCAATCCTATTTGGAGTCAAAAAGGTGTCAAAATTCGCCCAAAACGCAGCGTCAAGCATGAACTAACCTCTTCCCCAAACGCCCTCAGTTATTGGCTTGACGATCGAACTTCAGACATCGCTCCCCTCGTATACCGACGCTGGGCATAGGCCTATTTTGGGCGCCTCGGCGCTGGCCCCAAGTTCTGACATTTTCTGCTCCGACGTCCTTTGGGAAAACGGCCATAACTTTTGATCCGGGAGGAGTTACGGGGCCTGCCATCTATCAAATCGAAGATATCGACGAGATATACAACTTTCATTCTTTGAGGATTGAAAAATTCTGGGCAGATGAAATCTGAAATGAATCTGGAAGTAACTGCTATGCAAATGACCACCCAAAACCATGACGTTCGACGTCCGTTGGTACAACGATCATAACTCTTGCATCCGAACTCTGATTAGAATGATTCAAAATATTCCGGAAAGCTAAGACGATGCTCTTCAATGTAAGCTAAGTTCCAAACCAAGAACATGAAATAAACATGAAAGCCCAAATGATGTCCGGTTTGCTTTTCTTTGCGTTTTCTTTGTTTTTCCTTACCAATAGTCGCTCACACCTCTCCCAAACGATAACCTACAAAATGAACACAAAATGCATGAAAAGTAACTAAGACACATAAATATAAGCAACTAATTCAAGTAAAAGATACCGGATAAGTGTATATAAAATCCACTTATCACTAGCTTTGATTGTATCCATGTTTTGATCATTCTTGAATTTTCTCCACTCTGATTACTTATGAAGTATTTTTGAACTTGGATTGTGTAAAGTACGAATCCTTAATATTTATTCTTTTGTTTCACCGGATTCGTTTTTCTTTAAAATATTTTTCATCATCCTCGGTCTAAATGATGATATAATCAATATCTTTGGCACGTAGTGCAAAGATGAATGATTTTATGATGAATATTTTTGGCTTGTAATGCAGAAGATGAACAGGTGTTTAGATGAACATGACCAATCGGTGAATATCTTTGGCTCAGTAGTGCAAAGATGAATATTTGATTTATGATGTATATTGATTGATGTTACGAGGATAAAATATCGATGATGGACTTTTAAATTCATAGATGATAGTAGATTTCATTCTCTCTTAACTCTTCTAATGAATTGTTGTTTCATTAGTAGTTGTTGATCTAAAACTTGTTGTCTATTGTATTCTATCGATTTTTTCTCATTGAAGACTAAGGATAATTTGTTGTACATTATCTTAGTCATAATATTCTTTATCTTGGGCTAGTTGAGCTCACCCTTTTCGTTTTTGTTCCATTTTTTCTTCTCGAGACGATAATATAAGCGGGAACTAGTCGGGTGTGGAGTAATGGTTCAAGACAGTTATTTTAGTAGTCCTCACAATTTTGTAAAATAATGTATCAATAATTGTAATGAGGACTTATTTGAGTGTGGATATTATACAGAAGACAATATTTGTATTTAAACTCATATTTTATGTGTTGTCATATTTTGCATTTATAATTGTATTCTTTGAAGTTGTAGTTGTTTACATCTACGTGTATTTGGCGACTCGTAATGAGTTGTGGATTAGACCTATTTTGGGGGCGTCACACCTCTACAATATATAAGATAAAATTTCATTTTATCTTCAGTATATACTTTTAATTTTTGGGGAACTAGATAAATCTTCTTTATTGTTATCGAATATATGGTCTCCGTTATTTTATATAGCGCATGTTTTAAAACATCATTCATTTATTATAAACTAAAACTATTTTATATATATACCTTCCATAACAAATTCCATTACAAGCATGAAGGGTTATGATTTTAAAAAATGGGTTTCGCCATCCGCTAGAAGTATCCGCTAGAAGTACTAGCGGATGGGATTAAAATTTTCAATTGCCTATTATGCCCTGTATCTGCCCCCATCAACAAGTCGTATCATGGAAAAAAAACCATAAATCAAACATAAGATATTCGTCATGCCCAACTAATCCTACACCACCATAAATCTTTTCATCTGTGTTTATTATGACCTGCAGAAGTTATTCATGAATTTGCATAAACAACATTGTTATCATATAGGAGAGAGTAACTAACACCTCAGATGCAATCCAAACTAATGCAATGTGGAAAAAAGAGAATCAAATTTGAACTTAGAATTCTCTGCGAACATGGCAAAATTGGCCCAAGCCCGCCCGTCAAAAACGGGCAAACATATATACACCAACGTTTTGCAACATAAACTGAACTCTTCAAAACTTTTGACACCTGATTAAGTTTAACGTGGAAAAAGTTTCACGGCAGGAAGAAATCGCAATCACAATTCTCAATTCCTTAAATTGGAGCAGCCCAATTCCCAATTCCTTTTCACTTTGACGGCATGAAGCCCCAATTCCCAATCCAACCCCAATTCTCAATTTCGTGAGATCGCAGGAGAAATCGCAGCCCTAATTCTGAATCCAGAACCAATTTCTTATGCATCCGCTAGTAATTCTCAATTCCTTTTCACTTTTCACTTTCTTATGGCATACATAGGAAGTGTAAACCAATGAACCCAATCAAGAGTACGACTTTTCGGAACACTCCCTCCACCATTAATAACAGAATGTGCTCGAATGAGATTAAGGGTGGGAGCCCAAGAAATGAGAGAGAGAGTCGCATTTTGACTTTGCCCAGGAATATCAATTGGCTTGGTTTGGTGTGAGGTTAGGAGGTTGAATAGGGAGGTTGAGAAGTATCCCAAAATTGCGAAGCAACACAAAAGAAGGGGCATAATAGGTCATTAAAATTTTTAATCCCCTTCATAATGCAAGGATATTTGCTAATTTTTAATCCATAGCAAATAGATCTTATAGATGATTGTCCATATATATATAGAGGACGAATATAAAATTAAAATTAGGTCGATTTAATGATTCTTTTATAAAATAAAATAATATTAAAAGAGAGTGATTCAACTTACTTTCTTTTTATTTATAAAAATGTCACCTAGGATCCCACTTATTTTTTTAAAAATTATCAAAACTACGTAATTTTAATAAATATATGCTATTTTTAATTATCAATTCCAAATTAAGTTCATGATAACAATTCCTTAATTTTACTAGTATTTTATAAAGCTTTTGGAGTTGTATTTTGTATATACAGAGTAATAGAGTATGTACGCGTATATCATCATCAGTACCTGCCTGCCAGCCTGCCAAGATTAGGGATTCTGCAAACTAAACTATAGCCATTATTAGCCTCTCCTCCCTCCAAAGAGTAGCGCATATTTAAAAAGATGACGACAATGAAGGCGATATCAGCAGCAATGAAGCTGATAGACGTGAAAAAGGATAACCTACGCAAAGCATTCCAAGACCTCGAAGCCCATTCATCTTCTCTCTCCTCATTCACTCTCACATGGTTCGACCTCGACTCCCACTTCACCTCGCTCCAATCCGATCTACAACATAAATTCAAACTCCTCCAAACCCTAGAATCCCAACCTCCACCCTCTAAACCACCTCCTATCCCTCCCTCCTCTTCTGTTCAAAATTCAACCAATTCCGTCCGGGCAAGGCCGGTATTGAAATCCTTATGCCAGAAAATGGACGGCTTAGGTTTAAGGAAGTACATAATTGATCGCCCTAAAGAACGGGACGCGATTCGGGTCGAATTGTTTGACGCTTTAGGGTCCGCGCCCGATGCTGCAGCCATGGTTTTGGACGCAATGGAGGGGTTTAGTTCTGTTAACGACCTCGACATGAGGAGGGCTTGTGTGATTTTGTTAGAGGAGTTGATGGAATTGAGAATGGGGATTAAGGGGGAAGTGCATGAAAGGGCTATGAAGTTGGCACTGGAGTGGAAAACAAAGATGGGCGGTGTTAATAATAACACTAAGAACACATTCGAGGTACTGGGGTTTTTGCTACTTGTGGCGGTGTATGGATTGATGAATGGTTTTAGTATGGTTGACCTTCTTAATTATATTGTGCTTGTTGCAAAGAATAAAATAGCTGTTCACTTGTGTCGCGTGCTCAAATTTGGTGATCAAATCCCTGGTGAGGTTCCCAAGTCCGTCTCACCTTTTATTTCAAATGTAACTTTGGGAGTGTTTCATTGTTCCAATTTATGCATTTTGATGATAATAATTCTACTTATATCATATCTTTATCTTACTGAAAATGATGTATGGATTGTGAGATAAGATAAGTACTGTTGCTTAATTTTAAAAGATTTGTTGGTTGTAATTGTTTTTCACTTGATTAGCTTTGTATTTTGCCCCATTTCCCTCAAATTCCTCTTTGAAGGGATTAGAACGTAACTAAGTATTGCTACATATAGCACATACATACTCCCTCGGTCCCCAAAAGATGTCTCAAGTACAGAATAATTTTGTTCCACGAAAAGATATGTCATGTACTTGCGTTGGATGCATGTTAGGTTGATGATTTTGTAACAAAAAATTGAACATGTATATGAAATACATTTAAGTGCGACTACTCCCCCTTGTGTGCCTTTCTTTAATAATTTTCTGTTGACTCATTTTTTGTTATGATAATATTTATAATTTTTCTTTCAACAATTATTACTGTTTTTGCATATATAAACATAGTTTTACTTTAGGCTTTTCAGACTACACGTGATCAAAATAAAGAAATTATATTTATTTTATGCGCACATAAAGTGTACTACCATACAAGAATCTGTGAAGTGTCATTGATAACAGATGTCTAAAATGGGTACGCTAACTTTATAGAAGTATGTGTGTGTCCTAATCAATCACCATTCACCTCTGGTTTTGTTCTTGCCAAGAGGCAGCTCATCCCAAGTATCACGGTGTATATGATTCATGAATCTTCCTTTCCTTTTCTCCTTATATATCCAAGAGTAATATGCATATGCCTTTTGGTTTTATTTGCATCTATTGTGGGGTTTTCTGAATGCAAACAGCGATGTTGTTTTTTATGGTCACAGATCTTATTCAAAAACTTGTTAGAAGTGGCAAACCAATCCTAGCCATCAAATTCATTTTTGAATTTGAGATGACTGACAAGTACCCACCAGTACCCCTCTTAAAGGCATATGCGAAGGAATCCAAAGATCTTGTTCTAAAAATTCGCAAGAGTGGGAATCCACATGGTCAAGCAATGGTAATTACATCTCCTTATATGATTTTTTGGAAGTTTTTAAACTATGAATTCAAGCGCGCATGCCTGAGATTTGTTGACTTTCTTAATGCAGAAAGACGCAACAATGAAAGAACTAAATGATTTGAAATCTGTTATCAAATGTATTGAGGATTACAAGCTTGAGTCCCAGTACCCTAAGAACATTCTTTTGAAGCGCATTGAGAAACTAGAGAAAGTGAAACTAAACAAGAAACGTGCTGCAGCAGCCCCTGCTTCTGTGCTTGAGCAGCAGTCAAAGCCACAAAAGGAGAGTATATTCAAGCATTCTCGAACAATTGAACCAGCTGATCCAGCTACGATCCTGCGACGTGATACTGCAAACTTAACAACTCCAGAAAATGTTGCTGCCAGTTCAGCTATTCCATTATATCAACAACCTCCTCTACTCGCGGCAGGTTTGTTGCCAGATCATCCTGATCCATACTTTACTTTGCCACCTAGGACCTTTGGGATGGCAGGCTCTAATTCTGCAATTGCCCCATATGCAGGCTCGTCTTCGGGCCTGTATGAGTTGGGTCCTTCAGATCCTCCTATTCAGAACGCAGGTTTGTTGCCAGATCATTCTGATCCATACTTTACTTCGCTGGTTGGGCCCTTCATAATGGCAGGCTCTAATTCTGCCATTGCCCCATATACAGGCTCGTCTTCAGGCCTGTATAAGGAGCCAGGAGCCCCTTTGAGTTCTGATGGCAACATACCCACTACCGCGTCTAATCTCTACCCTTCAGGATCACACATGCCATCTGGTTATTTTGATGGGAATATTGCTTATGGTGGATATGGTTTGCCGCCTGAATACCATCCATCTTACTATCCTCAATAATTCGTGGATTTTCGAGTCTAAGTAGCAGGATGTCAACAGTTACTTGGATTTTCCCTTGCCTTGTGGGCGAAAGCACAATCTATCTTTTGATCGCTGTGATTTTACTGCAGTGACTAGATTGTTTTTTGAGATTCCTTGGAAGATTTTGCATGTGTCTATTTACTATTGTCAGATTATATAACCTGAACCGAAATTTTAAGGTATAAATCTTCTTAAATTAGCCATGAGTTCTTTAAGGTTGCTTAATTTAACCCGAGGGATTTCTTTAGTCAAGTGGGAAGCTGCAAGGAAACGGAACACTTGGACATTTAACCATTTGATGGTTCTGTCTTTCTTCTCAATGAAGACGGAACCATTGCTGGTTTCCAGCTGGGCATTATTTTACATTCAAACCATGCCTTTTGGTATCTTGCCCTATCTAGGTTCGCAGGAGGGAGTCATTTAGGTGTTGAAAATTATCATTTTTTAGTTAATAATTCATTGCAAGAAGGGATTTGTGCCTTAACTTGAGGAATGAAGCGGAATGGAATTTTCTTGCAGTCTCCAGGTTCCTTGTCAATCTCTTTCTCCCCATTTTGAAAAGATTTATTCTCAAAAAGGTTGTAATTTGATTGGAGTTCCGAATTGGATCTCCGGGGTGTGTACTCAATTGTTTGTGAGTTGTAAAGTAAAATCTTGTGAAGCCTACTACAACCTTGTTTTGTTGAGCAATTATACCCATGCAGTAGCAGTAGCAGCTAGTGTGTGTGTATATATATGGTAAAAATGGAGGTACAGACACGCGGTTGTAGAGTGATTTCACTTCTACGATCGTAGTATCAAATGTAACTTTAAAAGTTACTGTATTTGTATACATATAGTCCTTATATATATATATATATATATATATATATATATATATATATATATATATATATATATATATTTTGACAAGTTACTTCTTTATTTATTCATGATTGGGTTTGGTTGGCCTCAACACATTGTGACTTCTTTTTTCTTTTCTTTTTTCTGGTTGTTCGTTTGAAAGCAAAGCAAAACGAGGAGAGTTCAACAGTGCTCAAATTAATTATAATATGTCATCGGAAAGATGAATGCAAGATTACTAATTTATTAATGTGTCATCTGTACCAACTACAGTACTTTTATTTATTATAATTCTCCCTCCTACCTACAAAAAGGTTTCAAGTAAGTAAGTGAGAGATCCCCATTCTGACGCCCGTGGATCAAACGGTGGTGGTTCAGCAGCAGCAGCAGCTAAGTAGAAGCCTGCTAAACTCCCTATCTCCAGTTCCCACCTCCTCTCTCTCCTCTCCAACATCAAGGTTATCTTTTCTTACTGTTGGGTGTTGTTGCTACTCTAACCGGTGGTTTACAAACTTCTACATTACTATTGCGTACTCCATATATTAAGAAAATAATGGAGCAGTAAGTACCATCATTTTAACATCTGGAATCCTCTACAAACATGCACCAAGAATGGTCGGACTTATCTCCATGCACATGATGCGACTAAATCTTGCTCCATCCAGCCAAGATATAGAGCCCCATCTCTCTCTTCAAGTGTATAGTGTGCACAGTAGTTTTCCAGCAGGGTCTTGATAGTAGCATTGACAAAGGAGCTCAATGGATACTGAGTAAACCCAGCCATAACAAATCGCAACCTCCACTTCTCAAGTAGCTCGTGGCGCTCCACTCTATCGCTTCCCTCACAGGCTATTATATTGACAATATCACGTGCAAGACAATGTTGTTCAACATTAATCCGCTCCTTATGCTCCCTGGGTAGAGTCACATCAACTGATTCAAAAATAGCCATGTAGTAGTTCAGTGTCTCAAGGAACCTCGAAAAAAAGGGAGCAGAATTGGTGATTTATAGTCCCTACACTCTCATCAGGCATGTGGTGAAGCATAAAGGCAAAGTTGACCGCCAATGCTTCCCCAGGTACAACTCCAAGTTTTTCAAAGTTTATCTCGGAACCCTAAATTGCTGCAGCATGGAATTCAAACGGAATTTTACATGATTCTGCAAGATCTGATAGCCTTTTCCCAACCACCTCTAGTCCTCCCCTCCTAGTGTAAGCAGATGTGGAATCATCAATACCTGTGATGCGAATCCGAGGGGGTCCTCCGGGCCGAGCTGCAAGAGCCTTGATCAGGGTGAACCACTGGCTTCCCTGAGCAATCTGAAAATCGATTATATGAATACTGTTCTCATCCTTCATTGCCTCTGCAATAGCTCCATTTGCAGACATATATCCAAACTTATGGGCAGACTTCATAGAGCAAGTGCATGTATGATAGGAGTTCAGAACTGGTAGGTTCATTGCAGCGTAAGGCTTTGTAGATGGAACTTCCTGAAGAGGATAACCTGGCAACAAGACCTTCCAGCATGTAGGCTCCTAACCGTTGTATTGGATTACCAGAAACCTATACCATAGGACGTAGTTCTGACATCAACCATTCAGCAGTTAATAGATCATTATCTGCCACTGCTTTGGCACAGGTGACCAGAACTTCTTTTACGTCCCCACTGGAGATCATCTCCATCATTCGTTTCAATTTTCCTGTTTCCGAAGAATAATGACCGAGTCCACCAAACATGGCAATCTCATTTGATATGCTAATAACTGGTTCAGGTCCCAGCATAACAGTTTCGAGTTCTCTTATCTTGTGCTTAAGGTTGTTAACATCATTTATATAGGAAGAGCCACTTGTGAGTTGTAAGTATTTCCAGGAGAATGATGTGTGCCTGAGAGGTATGTCTGAGAATCTGGCGGTGAGATAGGACTACCATTAGCTGAGAAACTGACAGTAGAAGGCGAACTATTACCAGGATAACCACCCGTTGCCGTGGATGAGGCAAGGGTACAATAGTGCTCAGATACTTGAACAGAGAACTGCATTCCTTGGCCGCCATCATCAGAGCATAACCTGTTATCTAGATTTTCGATAGGATTCCAAAAATAGGACTCAAAATCCTGCATAGGCTGATCGTAGAAACTGCTAGCCTCGTCTAAAGATTCATGTTCCTGAGATGCCTGCATTGAAGAATAACTTGACTAATGATTGATTACAGCTAGTGTAATTCCGAATTGCACCTAAGTTTCACGTCAGCAGAAAGCACTTGGAGTCAACTTGTAGAATACATAACTTTATACCAATTTCTGCAACTCAAGTTTCAGATTTCTAGACCTAGTATGCTAGGGCCATGCTAGATACTCCAAAGCTGGGACATCCTGTAGACAAGTTAAAGATGATTATTGATTACTGCGGGGGAAACAAGAAACACAGAGAAGTGAACTTGGCAACATGCGACAATTTATCTGACATTAGTGGCGTTTATAAATTCTTTAAAGTTACACATACAGGAACAAATCTATAGTGTCCATTATAACTAAATACGCGGCAGCTAATTTACACCATATACAGCTTACACCAGTGATGATCAGACTTTACAAATAATTCAAACCAGTTCACCTTAACTAGAAACACAAAAGAGACACAAACCATAAAAAACATGAAAGCAAGAAAATAAACGTACTTGGTTCTAATGATCGAGTATGCCAGTAAAATTAAGCTACGCTATGAAATCTTCTATCATCTAAAAAGAGGGCTATTTATGGAGGCTCCTCAATTTTATTTTGAAGACATCGTAGATTCCTGACTTTTGGTGGTTATGGCTAACTAGAATATAACAGAATAGAAGGCAGATAAACGAAAGATGGATTAAGCACATGGAAGACAGGAAGAGGAACAATAAAAAGGCAGCAGTTGCAGATGTAATGAGACGAGCCTTGGGGATGAAATTGTCCACGCCTATGTTACATGAACTCTTCAAAAAGTGTCAAGTACCCGTGTCAAACTCCTGAACGAGGATAATAGTATGGAATAAGTGTTGGGCGCATTTGGTTGGGTATGCCATTAGGCTTATGTTCAACAGCACTAGTCAATTATGAAATTGTACACAAACACCTTCTCATTGTGTTCCTTTTGTACTTGATTGGTTTAGAATGACTAAAAAATGTCCTTTTTGAACCCTCTTTTATGTAAATCGCCGAATACACTATATATTCCCTGTCCACTTGTCAGCATATTTTGAGTTCAGAGGAATCCAGTGCACAGACATCATGCCTGATACTCTTACCCGAGCCCATGTAACGTAAGCCAATCCTAGGAACTTCATAAATTTCTCGTGTACTATTTTTTCTTTCATTGAGCCTAAAAATGCAATCACTGCCTTTTGCAGTTGAGTCAAGGCTATTTATTAAACCCCTTATGTCTTATTAGACATGTTGATTATATGAATATCCCTAGTTCTCTACCTTCACTAAACGTCCCAATAAGCTAGAGATACATATCTCAACTCCATTGGGCAACTAAGAAAAATGAAACCGAAGCATTTTAAAGCAACAATTATATTCTGAAATGATTATCCTACAGCGAGGACATCTTTAAGTTGGTTTAAATCTCAATTCTATTTATCTATGTTGTGGTTTCCTTGGTACAAATGAAATCTAAATTTTTGAAAGGGGATGAATCGGTGGTATACATATTAACAAAGAATATTGCCAAATGTCGCAAACCTAGATGATGCCGGGTGCAGGAGAGTCCATGGCCCCCCACGTAGTAACAAACTCCTATCCCGAGGCATACTCTGACCTCTTTTACTTATCTAAAACTAAAAGTAATATGGTATTAAATCTGTCGACAGTGACTTACAAATCCAATCTAGCAACTAAAAAAATTTAGCTTTCACACAATAACATTGGGTATTTGATTTGAAACCCTAAATACTTAAATACAAGCTAGAAAATTTCAGTCCATATGAAGACGAAAGAGAAAATGTATTAAACAAACAGGGTGTCCCACACCCCTCTTAGAGATACGTAGTAATGATGGAGGACAAAGCAGCGGAGGAGGAGGAAAAAAATAAGGAATGATTATAACCCAAAAACAAAATATTGAAAAAAACCTTGAAAGACGAAACTAAAAAGTGGTTGAAGGTCAAAGTAGTAGTTGATTTAGTAGTAGTATGTATTTGACAAACTCATCCGTAAAGTATATTCCGGAAACAGATGCATCAAGTAATCATGAAATAACATCACCTACTTGCAAAAATCAACATACACCTGACCTACCTACCTATAATTTGATTTGAGTTGATTTGATGTGATGGGATGGACGGAAGGACGGAGGGACGGAGGGAGGGAGGGAAGGACGGACATACCTCCTCTTTTTTCTGGATCAGTGGATCGTCTTCTTCTCTTCTCTTCTGTTTTTGGTTCCTAATCCCAAACAAGTGAATGAACAAACAATACTCTCATGTCCTGTCCTGTCCTGTCCTGTCCTGTCTGTTTATAGTAGTCATTTTTCTATTTCCCTAATATGCCCTCCTCTTCTTTCTTACCTTATTATTACTCCTCCTCTGTTTCTAATTACTACTATTACTACTGTATCGCATTTGTAATTCTTTCTTCTTCTTCTTGGCTCCTTCTTTCCCATCAGTTACGTACTTGTACTATCCTAGTAACTACTAATTAATTAATTAGTTAATTAAACACAGAGAGAGAGAGAAGGGGGAGAGCGTGTGGTCAACTAACTAACTCTACCTACGTCTTTAAAATTTAAACAATTCCATTCCAACGATTTGAGAGAGTAATTAAATAGTGCTTGCTATACATACTGCCACCATGTGGTTTTATTATAAAAACAAATACTACTATTATTTAATTAATTAATTTCATGTCATGTCATAAATTGAACTCTCCTCCGTCGTCGTGGTGGTGGTGGTGGTGTCAAGTCAACCAAAGAGCGAGCGTAGTACAGTAGTACAGTTGTATACTTGTATTACTTTCAATTCAACCCTCCCTCCGTCAACTACCACTAAACTTATATTCAAATTTAGAAGAACAATATATAATCAGTCAATAAATTTAAAAGAGAAAACATGTACGGAATATTTATTTTTTCTGGAGAGGAACGGTATATAGTAGTTGCGTTTTAAATCTACAACTACTTAAGAATCGGAGTATGCATGCATGTTTGAGATTAATATTGTTACTGATTCTAATTATTTATTTATTTTTGCTTATAATTAATCAATTTTTTTTTTTTTAAAAAATACTTGAAACTGTTTGGTGGTATAATTTTTTTACTTTTTTGCAAATCACTTATGTCAGATGTAAATTATTAAAAAGAATGAGTAAAGATGGAATTAAAGATGGGTAATGGATGGAATTAATAGGGATAGTATACTACTTGGTCAAACTTACTTAATTATTATTATTATTATTACTACATTAAACATCAGAGGTTATTATCATGTGAAATGAGTAGAAGGTTGTCTTTAGATGGATCGCATGGTGGTGGGTTGGGAATATATATATATATATATATATATATATATATATTGTACAACGGATGTACTGTACTGTACTGTACTGTACTGTACGTGGCTTTCTTGATCTAAACATAGTGAGCTGAGTAATCAAATCAATGTCAAAAGAATAATAATATCCCACCCATCATGCAATTTTGAAATTACTACTACTACTACTAAATTGATTGCACAGTCTGTACTGTCTACTCTCCTCTGCTTACTAATCTTGATAATCAATCAGCATCATTCCAATCAGAAGGCGTGGAATATCTGATTAAAGAATTGAAGTAATTTCGAAAGTAGCTTGTCGAGGTACAGAAAACGAAAGATATTCTAGAAAAGAAGGCATTCCCTTTTTTCGCGGAGATTCTAAAAGAGAAAGCTAACCCCATCAAGAAGTTGCTCCACATTGAAAGTTATAATGGATCGGAGGATCCCTATGACCACAGTCAGACGTTCGACCGACTGATGGATTATTATGACTTTAGCGATTCTGCTAAGTGTCATACTTTTGTCACGACACTCCGAAAGGATGTCAGGCAGTTGATGGGGACTTTGCTTTCGGATTCAATTTCATCTTGGGCGGACATGTGCAATAAGTTTCATGCTCGCTTCGAGAGCAACAAAAGGAGGGGAAACCAACTGGCTCGTTGGCTCAAGTTCGACAGTATTCAATTCGAATGAGTCTTTGGGCCAATATGTAAAGCGGTTCCGTGAAGCGATCGACCAGTGAGCCGGACTGAGACGATCGACCGCAAGCCGTGGGACTATTTCAGAATGGGTTAGATCTGGTCAAATCAGAGAAGTTGGTGAAAAAGTTAATGTTTCACCACCCGAAGAGTCTCGCTGAAGCCTTCGACAAAGCTGAAGGTTATATCGTGGTAGAGGAAGCCCTGAATAGCCTCAAACGTCCTTCTTCAAATCTAATTTGAAGGAGACGGATCGGAACGAAATGAAGGGACCAAAGAAGAATGAAGGAAATAAAGACCGCTATGATGGCGGTCAAAGAAATACAATAACAATTGGAGCGAGGGGAGGAGGACGTTAAATCATCCAAATGATAAAATAGGACGATATCTGCACTTAACAATCGGCCATGTATGTTATCTTGAATCAAATTAAGAATCAACCTATCTTCGAGCCACCTCGAGATAACATTAAGCCCGGAAAAGAAAATTCTCGTAAGTATTGTGACTATCATTAAGCCTCGGGTCACGATCTGAGCAGTACGATCTAAGTTGAAGGATTTTATTGAAAGAAAGGTACAGGGCGGGGCTTTAGTTTAGTATGTGGCTGCCAGAACGACTCAGCAAGTTCAACAAAGGGATAGAGAGCCCGTTCAGCCCCAACCAGTTCAGCAAGCATTGCCAGCTCCGGGAAAGCCTGCAAGACATGTGATAGATGTCATCACTGGGGGTACTTCTGGCAAGCTCGTTGGAAAGAAGCGCCGAAGTCATTTGGATTCGGTCGTGTCGTGTGTACCTTCCTCAAGACCGATAGACCTTATCCGGTCTGATAATCTCCTTTACTGACGAAGATTACCCTTCGGAAACCATCGAACCGCATGAGGGATCACTGGTGCTGACTGCGCAAGTGGGTTCGGTGGATATGAAAAGAATGATGGTAGACAACGGATCTTCTGTAGATATCTTGTATGCCCACGCTTATCAAAGGATGCATCCGGATTCGCGGAAGATGGAGATGGGCGGAGGCTCCTTTATGCGGTTTTAGTAACGATCCGGTCGAGGTGGTTGAACTATTGAACTCACCGGTATCTTCTAATCCCCCCAAGTGTAGAGATTATTTGTAAATTTTATATTGTGCACGTAGATTCTGTTTATAATGCTATTTTTGGGAGGCCTACTTTAATTGCTTTACAAGCTGTGACCTCAATCCCTCATTTCAAAATCAAATTTCCTACGGCTCATGGGGTTGGAGAGGTGAAAGGAGATTTGGATCTGGCCAGAAGATGTTATAGAAATGCCGTGATCACTTCGGGAGTGGGGGTATCGAAGCAAAAACAGACCATGGCAATAGAGATAGAGCCCTTCACTGAGAGCAGTTCAGAGCCATTGGTCATGTCAGCTGAAGAAACAGAGGAGATAGAGCTCATCCCTGACAAGGAGAACAAGACAATGAAGATAGGTTCGATGCGCCGGAACCTCTCCCATTTAACCTCACGGAACTCCTGATGCTTATGTTGACATCTTCGCATGGGAACCTCAAGACATGTCGGGAGTGAACAGGGATATTGCTGAGCATCGATTGAAAGTAGTCCCGTCAAAGAAGCCAGTTCGACAAAAGAGGAGGATCTTTGCACCCGAGTGCCAGCGAATCATTGATGAAGAGATTGCAAAGTTGTTAGCTGCTGATTTCATCTTTGAGATCGATTACCCGCAGTGGATGGCAATTGTGGTGCTGGTCCAGAAGCAGAACGAGAAATGGCCAGTCTGCATCGACTATATAGATCTGAATAAAGTTTGTCCAAAGGATTTCTACCCGCTGCCCCACATCGACCAGCTCATCGATGCCATTTCGGGGTATGCTTTATTAAGTTTCATGGACGCATTCTCTGGGTATCATCAGATTTCCATGAGTAAAGAGGATATACCGAAGACGGCGTTCATTACGCATCGTTCGATATATGCCTATAAGAAAATGACCTTCGGCCTCATCAATGTCGGGACCACATACCAGAGGATGATGAACTAGTATATGCTATATAAGAAAATGAGACCTTCGGCCTCATCAATGCCGGGGTCACATACCAGAAGATGATGAACTACGTCTTCAGATATCAGTTGGGCAAGAATATGGAGGTGTACGTGGATGACATGATTGTTAAGAGCATGCTGGTACATAAACATCTGGATGATTTAGAAAAATGCTTTCAGACAATTCGTCATCACAACTTGAGACTGAATCCTACTAAGTGCACCTTCGGATTAGGGACTGGCAAGTTTCTGGGGTATCTTGTCAGTCAAAGAGGAATTGAAGCCAATCTAGAGAAGATTCAAGCGATCCTGAACATGAAGACTCCTCAGTCATTTAAAGATGTTCAACGTTTGACTGAAGGATTACAGCTTTGAAGAGGTTCATGTCCAAGTCGGCAGAAAGGTGTTTGCCATTTTTTGATACGTTAAAAGGGCTGAAGAATGCAAAGACATTCCAATGGACTTCGGAGTGTGAGGACGCCTTTCAGAACATCAAGTCCTACTTATCTTCGGCGCCTTTAATTTGTTAGTGATGCCTGCTCCTGCTGAGCCTCTGTATTTGTACTTAGCAGCTAGTTCGTTAGCCGTAGGAGCAGTTTTGGTGCGAGAAGTTGGGGGTAAGCAGCACGCGGTTTACTACGTAAGCCATGTCCTTCAGGATGCTGAAACAAGGTATCCAAATATTGAAAAGTTTGTTTTTGCTTTAATAATTGCTAGTCGAAAGCTTAGGCAATACTTCCAGGGTAGGTTGTTAGTAGTATACACAGATCAGCATTTGAAGAAAATTATGGACAAACCTGAGGTTTCGGGGAGATTAGCTGCATGGACTATGGAGTTGTTCCAATTTTTTATTGAATATCATCCCCGAACTGTCATTAAAGGACAGGCTTTGGCTGACTTTGTGGTCGAGTGTTCGTTTTCTGAGGTAGATGAAGCTGTGGCAGAAGCTAAGGGGCTGACAGAGCAATTGCAGTTCTTCAGCAGAAACAGAGCTCGTGAACGCTGTCTTTAGATGGAGTGCATGGTGGTGGGGTGGGAGCATCTTCAATCTCGTCTTGAAAAAAAGAAATAAAATTTGCATATATATATATATATATATATATATTGTACAACCGTTGTACTGTACTGTACTGTACTGTACTGTACTGTACTGTACGTGGCTTTCTCGATCTAAACATAGTGAGCTGAGTAATCAAATCAATGTCAAAAGAATAATAATATCCCACCCATCATGCAATTTTGAAATTACTACTACTACTACTACTAAATTGATTGCACAGTCTGTATTGTCTACTCTCCTCTGCTTACTAATCTTGATAATCAATCAGCAGCATCCCAAGCAAGGAAGCAAGTTGAGTTGTAACGAACAAACAAACCCAATAGATTCAGAAATACTATTACTAGCATATCATATCCATAATCCATCCATCTTCAAAACAATATCCAAAAAAGTTCCCAATTACTACTTTATTATTATTATGCATGCAGATTTAAGAAGCTGCTTCATAAATTAATGAAGTCGACCATGCATTGAGAAAGCTCATGAATCTCAAGCTAAAGCTAAACTGACTGACTCACTCACGACAAATTAAACTACTGTAAGAATTACTCATAAAACATGAAATTATATATGCAATTGATTCCTCAAAATGCATGTTCACACTGACTAAACTACTACTATAAAACATACACTCAAGATATATATATATATATATATATATATATATATATATATATCCAAGACCAACAGTAGGAATGAAATCCAAATCAATCATCACTCACTCACTCACTCACATGTTCTCTTCTCCTCTCCAAATGAAAGGAACGGAACGGAACATATATATATATATATATATATATATATATTATATATTAACCAGAAAAGAATCTTTTCCAAGACTGCCATGGGAGGAATCCGCCTGCCAATGCCAATGCCAATGCCAATGCCAATGCCAATTAAACAAGAAGAAGAAAGATTCTTAATTAATCTTGACCGACGACAGCTATAAAAACAAATTAATTACTAGCTAGGTTAGCATATCTGATCCATCTGGTAAGCTAAAAAACACATGCATCATATACCTACCACAGTTAGGGCAGCGGAAGTAGTACTTGTTGTCCCTTAAAACAAGTCCTGAGCCTTGACATACCCCACATTTTTTCTGTGCCACCTGTGTGCATGTCATCAGATTAAACAACAGTTGAGTTTATTAATTAACCCACCCAGAACTGTGTTAATGACGAGGGAGAAATATATTATTAGTCCGTCCAATTCAATAGAATAGGAAGAGATGGTGGAAAATTGAAGGAATAAGGTATAATTGTACGTTAAGAAAAAGTAGAAAATTAATTAAGGAAGCCTAGTAGTAGTAGTAGTAGTGATAGATATGATATGGTGATGGAGAAGTTACAATTCTCTTGGTGAACTCGATGCCGGCGACCACGAAAGGGGTAACACCAGCTGCAACAATTTCAACACGCAGGCAGCAGCAGCAGCAGCAGCAGATGTTATTTTCTTAATGACTTAAAAAACAACAACTGGAAAGAGTGTTGAAAGACAGGGTGGTTAGGGTTACCTAAAGTTCCAACGACGATTTGCCAAGTGAGTTGAACCTGAGCTGGATCTGAAACTTGGTTAATGGCCATGGCCGCCGCCCCCGCCGAGACTAGTCTGGTAGACGTGAGGCGGCGATTGAAAGTAGAGTGATGTGGAACAACGGGAAAAAGACCCTTGGTTATTATTGGAAGAACAGGTGAAGAAATCATTAATGAAGAAGCCATCTCCATTCCAATTTCCAGGCAGGCCGGGGTAGATGGGCAAAGAAGAACACTTACGTCCGTTCCCTCTTTCTCCACGTTGCCAATTTATCCCTTTACTCCACACATACATACTTGGTCACTCTTTTACCCCAAATTTAAGTTTTTTTTTCTTCTTCTTATAAAAAATAAAATTGAATATTACTATTATTTATATATGTGTGTATATATTATTAAACATAATTTTGAAAACTTATTTTTTTTTTATCAATTTTAAACATTATAGACTAATTTTTTAATTGGAGTAATTGTCTAAATATTACTATAATAATGTTATTGTTCGAATGACGAAAAGAGAGGGTCAAGTGATATTCTTTCTTATTTTTAACAACTGAGAGATGACTAATTGACTACTACTTAGTACTTACTCCTCCCTCCCATTCCCATTCCCATATATTATTTTATGATATTTTAAATAATTTTATTTGACGTTTTATATAATCTAAAAGAATTAGTCAAAATTAGTATCTTTCATTGTAAATAAGAGAGAGTATATGACAAAAGATATTATATATAATTAATAAGATATTTAATGCTATATTAGTATTTATTGATTTTTACCTATGGGGTATTTAATTACGAGTGTCTCACAGCGGGCATGAATTGAGGGAAGCAATTTTCAAAATCGGAAATATGGTTGGCCTATTTCATGCTCCGAATGTTTTTGAAGGCTGATTCAGTCCACAGTGGAGTATAATAATAATAATATTTACTCATTCTCCTGCTTTGAATCTAAACGACAAATAAATATTATTATTATTTGGTTTGACCAAAAATGAGTCTTGTGGTACCCTTTCATATATTTTTGATTTGCTGGAAGAGATATGGATATCATTCGATCCAGTTTATCTGGCAGGTCCCTTCCATCCAAAATTAGATACGTCAAACCACCCTATATTAATTTTTAAAATTAATGAGTCGTAAAAATTTAAAATAAAATAAATTATCTGTTTAAAATATATACTTTTATTATATATTTATGAGGAGAAAAAGGATAAACTTGTAATGTACTAATCAATTTAATTAATAATTTAGAAAGGAAGAAAGTGTAGTTATTTTAGTACAAGAGAAATTCTCTAAAAATGGAAGGAGTAAGGAGTAATTATGTGGATATGGGGCTCATTTTCTGGATCTCTCCGGGCGCGTATCTGCATAGAAATTAATTAACAGCTCTAAATGATATATACTGCAAGAGATACTCATCAAACTTAACTAACGTGGTCAATGATACGGAGGGAGTAGTACTACTCTACTACTATCTTTTGTTCGATCGGTTGGAGTTTCCTTTTATCTCTATATATATATACGGTCAAATCTCAACTAGTTTAATTCCATGGCTTAAATCTCTCTCTCTCTCTCTCTCTCTCTATATATATATATGTCTAGCTCTAGCTAGTACGTACGTAAACCTAAAATTATAACTATTGCAAATTAACCTAGCTAGCTACTGCTCGATCAAATATCTCAGAAAGAATTCTCTCTTTTTGTTCACTCCTTGGTTCTAATCTCATTTTTCTATGGATCCTTACGCAAACGCGGTAAATAAACCTTAATTCAACACTTGTATTTATTATTTTCTCCACTTTAATACATATACATATACATATACATATATATATGTAATGAATGGATTTGTTTATGTTTCAGATCTTCTGTTAAGATTATTATTATTAATTTATGCTTATATGTTTGCTTTGTTAATTATTTTTTAAAAAAATTAAAGTTATTTCTTTTTTTGGATTATTAACTTGCAGGGTTGTGTGCTGAAAATGAATGTCAAATGTGAAATATGCATTACGAAGCTCATGGACGCGTTAACTTCCATTTGTGGTATATATGCTTAGTTTCACTACTCTCTTTGGATTCTTTTATATATTATGCCGTAAGCGAAAAATTAATAACCATATACATACAAAACGATCAATGGTGTTATGTTTTGATTATGATCGTTAATATTAAAATATCTATGTAATAATAGTGATATATGTGCATGCTAATATATAGTATATGCGTACATACATGCATGCTTAGTCAGTCTAGATCTATTGGCCGGATATATCATATCGAGCGGTATTTTATTTTAGACTAAAAGACAAAAACTTGACTCCAAACTTTACTTCTTATTTACCCGCCAAGACTTTGGCTTAAAAAGGCTGCAAGACACCCCAAACTTAATATCAGTTACAAAACGCACTTTTACCAATTAAATGGGTCAAAAGTGACTGCCATTATACTGGCTAAGCTTTTAACGCTTATTATAGAAGGGGTAAGATTGGTAATTTATATTTTAAATATAAGAATTTTAAAATAGTTACCATACAATTACCATACAATTAAAAAAAAATAGAATTTTGGGTAAATTATGTTTTAGAATTTTAAAATTTCAAAAAAGTTTTTAAAAACAATTTTTTTAAAAAAATACGGTTTTTAAAAACTGTATTTTTGTTTTAAAAATTTTGTAACAGTTAAACTTTTTTTGTAACAGTTTTAAAATTTTATTTTAAAATTTGTTACAAATTTGTAACAGTTTAAAATTTTAAATTTTTAAAAATTTTGTAACAGTTTTAAAATTTATTTTAAAATTTGTTACAATTTTTTCAAAACAGAATTCTATTTTAAAAAAAACAATTTTTTAAAAAACACAGTTTTAAAAACAAAAACAATTTTTTTAAAAATACGGTTTTGTTAAAAAATCTGTTTTAAAAAAGTTTAAAAATTCTGTTTTTAGAATTCTGTTTTTGAAAAATTTGCAATAAATTTTAAAATAAAATTTTAAAACTGTTACAAAATTTTTAAAAAATTTAAAATTTTTAAACTGTTACAAAAATTTTAGACTGTTACAAATTTGTAACAAATTTTAAAATAAATTTTAAAAACTGTTACAAAAAAATTTTAAAATAAATTTTAAAACTTTACAAAAAATTTTTAACTTGTCAAATAAAATTTTGTAACAGTTTTAAAATTTATTTTAAAATTTGTTACAATTTTTTCAAAAACAGAATTATATTTTAAAAACAAAAACAATTTTTTTAAAAAACACGGTTTTTAAAAACAAACTTTTTTAAAAAAAATACGGTTTTGTTAAAATTTTTTAAAAATACGGTTTTGTTAAAAATTTGTTTTTGTTAAAAAATCTGTTTTTAAAAGTTTAAAATTCTGTTTTAGAATTCTGTTTTTGAAAAATTTGTAAAAATTTTAAAACCGTTACAAAATTTTAAAAAATTTAAAATTTTAAACTGTTACAAAATTTTTAATCTGTTACAAATTTTAAAATAAATTTTAAAACTGTTACAAAAAATTTTTAACTTGTAAAATAAAATTTTGTTTTAAAAATTTTGTTTTTGAAAAATTCAGTTTTTGTAAAAAAATTCTATTTTTGTATAAACTGTTTTTGAAATTTTGAAATTCTGTTTTTAAAATAGATTTCTGTTTTGTAAAAATTTGTTTTAAAATTCTGTTTGGAACAGAATATTTTGCAAAAATTTATTTTTGTAAAAACTGTTTTTGAAATTTTAAAATTCTAAAAACAGAATTTTAAAACAATTTTTTTTTAAAAAATACGGTTTTTAAAATCGAAAACAATTTTTTTTAAAAAAATACGGTTTTTATGATTGTTTGAGGACTAAAAGACAAAAGAAATATAATTGTTAAACATTCAAGCTTCAGTCGGTCATAGCCGGTCACTTTTAACCGGCTAATTGCTAAAAGTGTGGGTTTTGTAACGTAATATTAAGTTTGGGGTGTCTTGGAAATTTTTTTTTAAATTTAGATCTTGTGATATAAATAAGAAGTAAAGTTTAAAGCGTTTTTATTTTTTAGTCTTTATTTTAATTTATTCTAGTGTCTAGTGCGTGTGTGTGTGTATATATAAGATAAGATGTACGTAAATGGAGTATTTATGCAATGCGCAGGTGTGTATACAGTGAACATAGATGCAGAACAAGGAACGGTAGATATTAGTGGACAGGTGGATCCAAACTCACTACTGTTGACATTATTCAGATCTGGGGAACATGCAGAGTTGGTTCGGGTTAAGCTCCAACATCCAGCAGTTATTGGACAAAGATCATCATCATATCATCATCATCATCATGACAATAATAATAATAATAATACTTATAATTATGGTCGCCTTACGTCGTCGTCCGGTGGTTATAACAGTAATTATTATGACGGTTATGGAATCAACGAGAGAAGGCCCGCGGGTAATTACGATCATGAGCCGCCTTCTAATTACTATTATCCATGGCCAAATGACGATTATTCATGGCACAACAGAAATTATGCTTATGATGATCATCCCCACCTGCCCCCGGCAAGGTACGTGCCATCCCGACCACCGCCACCAGACTATAACCCTTATGATGATGATGAACCCTTCAGCTTTTGCTCCGTTATGTGATGTCCTACTACTAATTAACAAACCCTAGCCTCTCTCTCAACCCTTCACATTAATTGTTTACTTTATTCAGTGCTTATTTTGTAATGAAAAATTAGGTTTCTCTTTTTTTTAATAAATAAATAAATTAATTGTCTCTTTTCTTTTCTTTTTTTTTAAAAAATAAGTGGGATCACGCGTGACATTTTCGTAAATAAAAGGAAAGGAAAATAAGTGGGACCAAATTCTTTTAATATTATTTTATTTTTTAAAAGAATTTTCAAAATGAAATGCTCTTGATACTTGTTGTAATGACTTATATATATAGTTATTGAAACACACAAAACAGTGTTGCTCATATATAATCTGGTACAATTAAAAGAAGTAGAGTAACAAACTTGCAAAGGGGTATAAAGTCGCACAAAAAGGGTTCAAGAATGAATTCAAATGGGTCTTAACCATTAAGTTAAGATATCACTGACTTGAATATATATTCATTTACTCAAACACTTACTAAACAGCGATTAATTAACTAAGACTTGTAGTATATGCTATTTTATGACAATATCATAACTTTGGCTGGCTCTGATCAAACATATGTTTCCTAGTTCATTTTTTATTTATATTTTCAGTTAGTAAATTTATTTGATACAAATTGAATGCTTACATAACCATAAGGACATGCCACCTCATAAAAGGAATTAACCGTGCTTAATATATTCGAGCTTCACAACTTCGATCGGAAACTAGCTAGTATGCATGCCCTTGCAAGCCAAGGGCCGGCAATTGTGTTTCCTTATTTGAGTATTTATAATAAAATTATTATATATATATATATATATATATATATATATATATATATTCTATTGAAGATTAAACCTATATGCTCAATTGCCTCAGCACCAAACTCAGATCAATACCTATGTTCCAAACTCTGATTGTGACACCCAACTGCAATTAAATCATAGCTTACAAAATTACTCTCCTCCAAATCATTGTGGTTTTTAGTTGAAAGAACAACTCAGTAATTGAAACAATAGATATACAATTGAAAGGAAGGAAAGAAAGAGTGGTGGAGGATTTTTGAGAGAGAAATGGGTTATGGACCTAAATGCTGTGGGATTCCAAATCTGTTGGCTCAACACCTGGCTATTGTTGTGCTCTTGTACATGTTATTATTACTATCATATGATCATACGGGTTGAGCTGCTGGTGGGTAGTGTGGCATATGCGCGTTCTAAAGGAGGCGGATTTAATCATTTCAAAATCAAAGGAAGCACAGTTGATACTGATGGAGGTAAGAGTGACCCCCAAATCAAAATATGGGATGTGTGATGTATTTAAAATTTGGAAGCACAGTTTATACTAGACAATGTGGGATGTATTTGAAATTTGGTGTGACTAGTGGTCATTCAATTGGTTGTCTCCAATTCCCATATTGGCTAAATTGGTAAAATTTTAAGAAAATTTTCCTTATAAATTGATTACCATGTAATAATAAATTCAAGATAACAAGTAATATAAACATTATTATTTGATATAAGAATATAAATACCAACTTAGACACCATCTCACATAACTTGTTTCCAAGTTCCACATTGATAAAACTAAATGTAATAATAAAAACTAATTGGGTCGAATTTTGGCTTACAACTTTGGATTTGGACTACTCTAAGTGCTTCAATACTAAAACTTTGGATTTGAATTTTGGCCGAATTTCGGGCTTAAAAAGCCGGTACAAAACTAGGTATAAACCAAAACCGATCTGGTACCGGATCGACTAATCGGTCCGGTATACCGGTTTAACCATTATCGGTACTAAATTTTGGGTACTTTCGATATTCGGTTCGGTCCGATATATCCCGGATAGACTTGGAGAAAGGCCAATATGAAGAAGAAATGAAAAACAGAAAACACATCATTCTATATTTACTAAGAGAAGAATTAGGAAGCTAGTAATATGCTTTGTATGTAATATCTTCATTCTTGAATCCATCATTTCACATACAAGAACTTTACATGTAATATAAACTAATGAATATGTAGCAATTTAACCAACCGTTACTTCTGTTTAAACTTAGATTTGAAAAGAGGGTTTTTTTTTTCTTTTCTTAAACCTAGATCCAGATCTAAAAGATAAAATGTTTTTTTCGACAACACAGCTACCGCTTTTGCTGAGTTACCCCCGCCATACCAGGCAGTGCAACAACCTCTTTTTGCAACCTTCGAGGTCGTCCTGTTCTTTGGCACCGATGACAGTTTCAACGGCGACGAAGATCACAAGATGGAGACCGAAAAAGAAGGGAAATGAGAAGGATTTGGAGATTGATATCAAGATGAGAGTAAATGGTGGTTTGGCCGGAAAATGGTGTTGGAGTTGTCTGCAAATAAGAGAGAGATTGGGCAAAGGAGGGAGTATGAATAGAGTAATATATTGTTCTGTAAATCACCTCCATGCGAACCACTCACATAATATTGTATGACCTTCCCACCAACACCCAGAATGAATACTTCTTAGCATTTCAACTGTTGATTAATTATCTCCAAAAACTTTTACATTTCGACAGCCACAACAAAAGGGGGGAGATATGTTCCTTTTATCTCCGTTCACTTGAGAAATCAGTAAGATGTATGGTTTGTATATAGGGGAAATCAATATTCAATACAATGGGGATACACTTGTGGATACATCCTCACACACAGAGAAACTTAATTTTTAGTGTAAACTCATATATTTATTCATCAGAATGAGTAAAAAGTGAATGAAGGGGTTTATTTGTTTTTGAGATCAGACTGACGTGCAAATTATATATATTCAGCACAGCAGACAACAGAGGCTGCCTGCCTCTGATTACATATCGTCATTTCCCAAATAGGAAGGTAAACAAACAAACTCATGTCATTAAAACAGCTCAATCAATTTCATCTTCTTAATAAAGAGGTTGGGGATCAGACTGACGTGCAAAATATGTTCAGCAGAGCACAGATAGATCACCGAGCCTCTGAATACATGTTGATATCTTATCATCATTTCCCAAACCCCTAAAACCTACTGTCGACATTAATAAATTAATAATATCTCATCTCCAAATTATAAACACACACATACATATATATATATATATATATATATATATATAAAATCAGAAACAGATATGAAGCACAAATCTTAAAGCTTTAATAATGTATGCATACCCACTGAAACCTCATGTGTTAATAGAAAAGAGAGACTAGCTAGAAGATTAGCCGACGAACTGAGGAGGAGAAAATCGGAAGGG
Organism: Panax quinquefolius; assembly: GCA_020205615.1. NCBI lineage: Eukaryota > Viridiplantae > Streptophyta > Magnoliopsida > Apiales > Araliaceae > Panax > Panax quinquefolius. Next base: position 132,901 of record JAINUW010000225.1, on the reverse strand, counting down.
GAGGCTGTGCTCTGAAACCCTAGCTTTCACGATTTTATAGCCAAATGTCTGTGCGGCCCGGCCACTCAGAGGTCAAATTAAATTAGATTGTGTATTGGGCTAATAAAAAGGGGAAAAAACAAAGGACAGATCAATGAGAGCAAATAATTCTCGCTTCCATCCATCCGTTTTAGAATACAGAATTAATATTCACTTTTTAAATATATTTTTGTAGTATTATATTAATTTTAGAGAATATAATTACCAAAATAGTAAATTATATAAAACAGAAATACGACTAACTATAAAATTTATTATTTGAAAATAAAATCAATTATGTCAACTTAAAATACTTCATATTTACTTCTTTTTAAAATTAATCTTAGGAAAATAATAATAGATAGTATTTTGCTATTGTTTATATTCACTTTTGATTGTTAATTATGGGGATAAATGAACTTTTAGATGCACTTGTCTTTGAACACGCATTTCTGATTTAGTACACGTGAAAAAAAATTACTAACCCATGATTGTCTTTCAAAAATGTTAGACTCAGTTAAATATTATGGACACGACTTACAATTTTGTGCAGAAGTGAAAAAAGTTACTGGTAGTAATTGTACTTCAAAAATGTTACACTCAGATTAAACAAAGTATGGTTTCATCTTTATTCTGTTTGAAAATCGTTCTCTCTTCTTCCGTCCTTCTTCTTCTCTCATTCTTCTTGTCTCGATTCTCCATTGATTACTGGTTCTCATATATTTATTAAAGGGTTTTCAGTATTTAATTGAAAGGATGAGCTCGTCTTGGAGTGGAATCATAAATGAAATCGGGGAAGAAGATTGTAGTTCATGCAAAAAAAAATGAATGGATTACACCAGAGTTCCAAAGTCGGTGCCACTATGGAGCAATGGTGAGAATGTGGGAGGTAAGAAAAGATGGAACAAAACATCGAGGACCTTCTTCGCGTCGACTTCGCTTCTCTATCTGTGACGCCCCCAAAATAGGTATACATCACCCATTCTGAGTTGTCAATACATGGTACAGAAACAACTACAATTTTATTATTACAACAAGAAAAGCGTGAGTTTGAATACAAATATTATCTTCTGCATATATCTATACTCAAATAAATCCTCATCACATTTATTGATACATTATTTTACAAAATGGTGAGGACTACTAAACAACTCTCTACTAACCTTCATTCCATACCCCACTAAGATTCTCATTACATTCTCGCCTCCCGAGAAGAAAAATGGAACAACAAGGAAAAGGGTGAGCTCAACTAGCCCGATAAAGAATATTATGATTAAGATAATATACAACAAATTATCGTTAGTCTTCAACAGGAAAAATCTAATAGAATACATAGACAACAAGTTTTTAAATCAATACTGCAGACGAAATAATAATTCATTAGAAGAGTTAAGTAGAGAATGTAAACTACTATCTTACTTGTATGATGAATTTAAAAGTTCATCGCCTATCTTTTATCCCCGTAAACATCAATCAATATACATCTAGAATCAAATATTCATCTTTTGCGCTACAGCCAAAGATATTCATCATTAGTCATGTTCATCTAAACACTGCTCATCTTTGCAGACTCACGGGCAAAGATATTCATCGAATCATTCATCTTTTACTCTGAGCCAAAGATATTCAATAATATCATCATTTAAGATGAGGATGATGAAAATATTTTTAAAGAAACGAATCCAAAGTGAAACAAAATGACAAGGATTAAGGATTAAGGATTCAGTACTTTGTTTTATCCATGTCCAAAAATACCTCAAAAATAATCATAGTGGTGTAAAATTCAAGAATGATCAAAACATGGATACTGATCAAAGCTAGTATCCACAATAGATATTTTAGACGCGAAAGGAAAATTTTCATTTTTCGATGAATAGTCTTGTATTCGTGTGAATAAGATCGTTATCGTGAATAGTCTTGAGTATCGTAAATAGTAACTCAGACATCAAAATTCTAAATTTGATAAAAACTTCAGATTAATATTTCAAAGACGTAATGATATTGAAGAAATAATATCATTACGAAAAAAAAATAATATCCCTTACCTCACAAAAGACAAGATCTTACAGTTGAACACAGGATATAAAGCTATGACTTGAACTTGCAATCAGTATAGCAATACTCAAAATATACTCAAAATACTCACAAGAATACGCTCGATAATATAGAGAGAAATTTGATTTTTAATTGTGATTTTCAATTCTAACCCAAGCACCTATTTATAGAAAATACTTATAACACCAAAGCAGAAAATTTAATATAATAATATATTTATAAAAAATTGTCTACGCCAACCTTTGAGAATCTGAAATCAGCAACCTAACACATGTAAAATGAGGCTCACACATCTAAAAAACGTTTTTCTTTTATAAAATAATTAAAACTTCCAAAAATCAATTATTTCGGAGCTTCAAAACTTCAATAATTCATAATAAATAGCTCTTTTATTAGAAAAATTCAAAACTTGCGTCTTTCCATAGGAAATTCCATTATCTACAACTTTGCAGAAGGAAGTTTTTCCAAATTCCAAACAGAAATTGACCGAAATTCACAAACGGGCGATTTTACAGGCTATAATCAAATTTTAGTCAATAAATGGGGTCCACCAACATGTTTAACATGTTTTAAACATTTATTGCAAAAAAAATACTCTTCCTCCTCGTATACTCATATATCCCACATTCGTTGTAAAAATATCACCATTATTATATTGTTAAAATATAATAATATATTTAAATAATTATTTTATCGAGAAAAAGATAAAATTTCAATTTTCAACAATTGTCACATTAAAATTTTCTCCATCTATATCCACATAAAATCAATATTTTTCTCATCATATGAATCAATAATTAATTATTCACAAATAATATTATGGAATCACAATATTAATGACCAGTGCGTTCTGCAGGAAGAGGGGGCTTCAATAAGAATTTCTCTCTTCTTGGCGCAATTTAGGTGACCAAACCTCTCTTTAGACGAACTTTCTAGACATTGCCAATAATGTTATCTAATAATATTATTCAGATAATATGAATTATTGCTTCGATAATGAAAAATCTTTGTGTAATGACAATTATTGAAACAACAATGATATATAAAATATCAACGCAAAATTATTAAATCAATAAAATCTTTGAGCGATAATTATCGTAACCATTATTGAGTAGTGCCTTCTTACGTAAGAATCAATAATTGGTGCAATACCTGCAGTATCTTCTTGTGTTTTAACCAAAGAGTATTTTAACAAGATACTTCAGTAATAACTACGCCAGTTATTTTTAAACAACTTATATTTGTCATTTTCTTCATCCAATCGCTTTCAGTTATGGGGCCCACAAAAGATCTGGCCATTGCATTTAATATTCCCCGAGGCAAAGTGAGAATATTCCACGACCAAACGAATATTCCAAACAACAATGAATATTTTATAACCACTTGCTTATTTTGAAATATTTATGTATTTTACCCATAACTATCCACATTAATCAAATCAACTCTTACTATTTCAAAATAATAAATAGAAAAATTAAATTTCATTAATAATAAGTTGAGTCTTACAACCTCGCCTCCTTATGAAATTTCGTCCTCGAAATCGACGTATGTACTGTGTGTTTCAAAAGGTGAGGATACCTCGCTTTCATTTCATTTTTCAATTCCCGTGTCATTTCCTCTATAGCATGATTCCTCCACAAAACTTTAACTTGTGGTATGACCTTTCTTAAGATAGATACGTGATCCTTCCTATCCAAGATCTTGACAGAATTACCTCCTCATACGTTAAGTCTTGACTATCTCGTCCCGGCTTCTAACTCTATAACGTGGTTTGGGTCTTTCACATATTTACGAAGTGCGATATGTGAAACACATTATGAACACGAGACATACTTTTCGAGGTAACGCGAGTAGTCTATAGGCTACATTTCCTACTCGGTCAAGAATTTGAAATGGACCAATAAATCATGGATTGAGCTTTCCTCTCTTCCCAAATCTTGTAACTCCCTTTCATGGAAGCAACTTCATGACAATACATGATCCCCTATACTAAATTCCACGTCCTTTCGATGAAGATCCGCATAACTCTTTTTGTCGATCTTGTGCTTGCTTTGTATACGTTAATCGAATCATTTGGATCTTTTCCCGTAGTCATACGTACGTCAACTCGGGTCCCAACAATGTTGCTTCACCCACCTCGTCCCCAACATACTTTGGAAGCGACATTTTCGTCCATATAATGCTTGAATGGAGCCACACCTATACTTGCACGATAAATGTTGTTGTAGGAGAATTCCACCAATGGTAAATACTTATCCCAACCGCCTTTGAAGTCTAGGACACGAGTCTTAATAAATCTTCAAGAGTTTGAATAGTCCTCTCGATTGTCGTCTCAGTTTGAGGATGGTATTCAAATCAATCAATAAATCCGCGCCCATAGCTTTTTGCAAGCTAACCCAAAATCTTGAAGTGAATCTTGGGTCACGATCTGAAACTATGGATACAGGCATGCCATGCAATCTCACAATCTCATTCACGTCATACTACTAGCAAGACGTTCAAGGAATAAGTCTCCGTGTCGGCAAAAAAATGAGCGACTTGGTTATTCTATCAACATGATAACCCAAATAGCATTGATGCCTTGAGAAACCGTAGGAAGACCCGTAATGAAATTCATGGTAATGTGTTCCCACTTCCATTTCGGAATCTCAAGTGGTTAAAGACGGACCCTTAGGTACTAGATGCTCGCCTTTACACGTTGACAAGTTAAACACATTGAGATAAACTTTGCAATCTCTCTCTTCATATTGTTCCACCAAAATGTATGTAGAAGATCACGATACATTTTGGTACTTCGAGATGGATTGCAAATGGTGTATTGTGCCTCCATCATAATCTTGTACTTTAAATCGTAGAGTCGTTAGAACTCTAGAGTGGACTCAAGTATTCCTTCTTCATCAATTCTCGCTTAGGAATAGCTCCTTCTTGTACTTTCTTCTTCATACGCATCGCCTCGGCTCAGGGTCGGTGGCTTGAGCAACCTTAAATTTTTCTATTAAAGTTGGCTCTGTCATTATACTGACATCATCGCTTTTCGTTCATGCATATGATCTTCTACTCAACGCGGCACCACCACGTTCGATTTTTCGATTGTGGCGCCCCAAAATTAGGTATCGTCACCCATCTTGGGTCGCCACTTACATGGTACATAAATTCAAATACAACTTACTAACATAAAGCTGTAGTGTATGCAATCTGACATAAAGCGTGAGTTGGAATACAAATATTGTCTATTAGATATAATACAAACTCAAAAGGAGTTCTCATTACAACTATTATCACACTATTTCACAGAATAGTGAGGACTACTAATGCTATCCTTTGGACCATTACTCCGCTTCACGACTCGTCCAAATATGTTCTCATTTCAAGAGAATAAATGAAATAAAGGTGAGCTCAACTAGCCCAGTAAGAAATATTATGACTAAGATAATGCAGAATAAATTATCAATAGTCTTCAACAATGTTAAACTGATAAAATACAATAAACAACCAGTTTAACTGCAGCGGAATATGTAATCCATTAAAAGAGTCAAGTAGAAAATAAAGTCTACTATCTTTTAGGTTTTAAAAGGTTTTTCATCACTTTGCAAAATTTATAAATACTACCCACAACTATAATATTATCTCAAATTCACACCATAATATTAAAAAATTATTTCGACAAAATTTAAATCTTTATTGATAAAATCTGGGGTCTCACAAGGATGGTATTGAATAGTGTGGTCGTAATCTTTCAACAACTCAAGCCAACGTCGTTGCCGCATGTTGAGTTCCTTTTGCGTGAAGAAATATTTGAGGCTTTTATGGTCTGAATATATCTTCACTTTCTCCCCATATAGATAGTGCCTCCATATCTTTAAGCAAGCAAACATTGCGCCAACTCTAGATCATGAGTAGGATAATTCTTCTCATATTCTTTAAGTTGTCGCGAGGCATTGGCTATGACTTTCCCACGTTGCATGAGAACACATCCTAACCTTTGCACGAAGCATCATTGTGAGATAACAAATCCATCCGAACCAGGATGGTATTGTTAACAGTCTTAGAAATGAGTCTCTCTTGAGCTCTTGGAAACTCTTCTCGCATTCCTCGTTCCATACAATTTTATATCCTTCCAGGGTTAGTTGGGTTAATGGAGTAGCGATTCGAGAAAACCCTTCCACGAATCTCCGATAATAACCAGTAGACCCGAAAAGCTTCGTGCTTGATCCCACCACCCTTTCGGTTGCTCCCAACTTTGTATTGCTTTAGTCTTCGCGGGTCCACGGATACTCCATGTTTTGACACCACGTGCCCAAGAAATGCTACTTCCTCAAGCCAGAACTCGCATTTCTTCAATTTGGCATATAGTTTGTTTTCACGAAGCCTTTGGAGTACCGAATTTCGAATGGTGCTTTCGTGATCTTCCGACTTTTTTGGAATATATGAGGATGTCATCAATAAAAACAACAACAAACCGATCCAAATATTCCTTGAATACTCGGTTCATCATATCCATGAAAGTCGCGGGAGAATTAGTCGGTCAGAAAGACATGACTAAGAATTCATAATGCCCATACCGAGTTCAAGGCGGTCTTTGGAATATCCTCGGTTCTAATCTTGGTGATGATATCCGAATGAAGATCGATTTTGAAAAGAATTGTGCCCTTGCGTAATGGTCAAACAAGTCATCAATACGAGGTGGAGGATACCTATTCTTGATGGTGACATGGTTCAATTCCGATAGTCGATAATAAAGTCGCATACTCCGTCTTTTCTTCTTTACTGAATAAAGCGGGAGCACCCCAGGAGATGTCTTAGGGCCAGAATGAAACCGATGTCCAACAATTCTTGTAGTTGGACCTTTAACTCTGAAGTTCAATAGAGCCATTCGATATGGGGTTTTAGAAATGGGCTTTGTACAGGGTTCAAGATCAATAAAGAATTGAACTTCACGTTACGGGGTGTAGCAGGAAGTTCTTCAGAAATCGTCGGAAAGTCAATAACAACAGAATATTATTCAAATTTGGCGTGTCTTTATTCAAATCCATAACATGGGCTAAGAAAGTTTGACATCCGTTTTCATAAACAAATAGCTTTATGATTAGATATGACGGTGATTGATTTTAATGGTTTAGTTGCTTGAATTAAATCTGACAAGGTTGGTTAGGAATATGAAAACTAACAACCTTACTACGAAAACAATCAATTTTGGCATGATGAGTAGTTAACCAATCAATTCATAAAATCACATCAAAAACTAAGTCCCACATTGATTTCTTTATAAAAAAGTCTAAGAAAGTTTTCCTTTTAAAAAGACATCTAAGTCTTATATCTTTTATTGGGTAGAATTTTGGCTCAAAGAAGGCCGGGCCTTAGACTGAGTTACTTGACCTTGGCTAATTTTGCTTAAAAAGATAGTCTTGAATGTTTTTCTTGGTAGGTTTTAATTAAATTTAAATTTGAATTTTGTTTAATATTATTGGGGCCGGTTTTAGCAAGGTAAAAATCGGAACCGAATCAAATTAATCGGTCCCAAGATATCTGGGATTCAGGTTTGGTACCCTATTTTGGGTACTTATCGGTTATTCGGTTCAAACCGGTTCGGTTCGGTTATTTACCGATGAACACCCCTAAATACATAATTGAACTTTCAAATTTATACTCCCATCTAACAAATTATTAGTATATGATTATTATTGATTTTTGAAAGTCAATTTAAGATATTTATAAATTGAAGTTGAGATGATTCATTAAAAATTATGAAATGATAAATCTTATAATGCGTAAACAATCTTTAGATAATTTATAATATTACTAAACTTTTTTAAAAAAAATGTCAATTTTATATTTAAAAATATTTTAAATTAACTTCAAAATATAAATAATCTTATCTTATGAAATCGAGAAAATATTTCGGGAAGGGATACAATATTTTGGTAGGTTAAATCCCAAACTCATATATGGTAAATTTGTCGCATTTTACTTGTGAAAATAAAACTTCCATATTAGTTTAGGGTGAATTTGAAATGGTAATGGAAGGATAAGTTGTCTTTTTTTAATACAACTAAGAATATATTCAACTGAAGTAGCAAAAAAAAAAAAATTTAAATTGAAGTTTATTGATTTACGTGACAATTGAAATAGCATTATTTGTTATTTTTATATTTTTTTGTCTCATCAGTCTTTTCAATTTAATGAGTTGTACGTCAAACCCATCAAACAAAAAATTTTTTTTTAACCTTTTATAAATGTTTTGAAGAGAGAGAAAAAGGTTGCACATTTGAAGAGAGAAAAAAATTACAGATTTAAAGAGAGAGAATGAAGTTGCATACTTGATGACTAAGGTTGAAGAAATTGTTGGAGATAATTTTTCTGATGGGGCTTATCTAGTTGAGTATCCAAGGTAGTTGAAGAGACTGTTGGAGATGCTCTAAGTAGATTGTTTGTCTGTTGATAAAATTGAATGAAATACATAATAAAATAACATGTTTGATAATTATCGTTATAAAACATATGAATACCATGAATACGTATATTTTTCTATTTTAACCTTCTGAATTGTTATGACCAAATTAATTTTATGATTATAAATGAACAATGTTGTTAAAGAAAAATTATATAAACTTTTGAACAATTTGTAGTGCTGTATAATATGGTCTATGAGTAATGTATTTTAATAACAAAATTGAAAAATACAAAATAATTAAGTAAAACACTAAAAATAATTTAAAAAAGCATTTTATGTCTTAAGATAAAAAACAAAATCTGTGTTTTTGTTTTGTTTGGTTATCAAGGTTTGATTATTATAATTTACCATGATATAAATTTTAACTCTTTTTGAATTACAAACTTTATATTTAGAAATCAATAGAAAAATACAAAAGAAATCTATATTGATAATTAAACTATTAAAACAATCTTGTACGGGTGGGGTTGGGGGAATTTCTTCTCTACAATTTACTCCGACATTCATGCCAAAATCTCACCATCCCTTTTACAAACAATAAAATTCATTATCATCAATTCAAGCCTTTCTGATTATTACCACGGATTTGGTCTGAAAAATAAATTAAGAAGATTAGGATGCCATTAACGAGGTGAGATAAGAAACAGGAAGAAGAGAATGAAGAGAGCAGAACATAGGAATTCCTATACAAAAATTCTAAGGGGATCGAGAATTAGCAATCGGTCTAGCGATTGATCTAATTTTTTTTTCTATGACTTCTAAAAAAATTATAATATTTATTTTAACTCAATTTTTTACAGAATTCAGTCATTTAGATATAATTTGGATACATATAACATGGTTACATAAACTGTACAATCATATTTTTCTTATGTATCCAAATTACACCTTTCAAATCATTTGAATTACGTAAAAAATCGAGTTAAAATAAATATTATAGTAATTTTTTTTTGGTTTAGGATTTAAGGTTTAGAATTTAATGTTTAGTGTTTAAGATTTAATGTTTAGGGTATATGTATTCAAATTACACATAAATAAATAAATTCCGTAAAAATTTGAGTTAAAATAAATATTATAAATTTTTTAGAAGTCAAAAGAAATAAATAAATAAAAAAAAATTTGGGTCGATCGTTTGACTGTGTAGGTCATCACTCCCAAAAAAAAAATGATACTACTATTCGGTCTAGTGAAACTTTAGCCATTGAAACTGCCTGGATTGGATGGGCTCTTGAAGTAATCTAAATGTAGAAAAAATCTTCCCAATGGGATTCTCTTAAGTCATAAGCATACAGTAAGTACCTCCCCAGAAGAAGAAAGTGATGATGCCCCAAATTTAAACATTCCTTCTCAGCCTTATTGTCTCCATATTCCTGTGGTGGAATATTTTAGACCAAAACTTCATCCTCCTCCTATAACTTCTCTTGCAAACTCCAAATTGCCAACATCACAGCCACAATAGCAAGTAAATGCAGCAACACAAGCTAGCCCCACATTCTTGCATAATATCAACAATGGGGAAAGCAAAGTGCACGAGCACCGGCCAAGGAACATGCATTTAACAACTCGAGCTCAATCCTCTTATTAGTATAAATGGTCAATAAACTGATGATCCACCCACTAGTGTGTACCAGCTTTGATTGACATCAAGGGGTCAAAACTTTTGTTACATATCATAGCTGTCAGGGCTGTCTTGTTCGTAATTCCAACTTGCCTCTTTAACTTCAAAAACCACTGTCAAACAATCTACAAGGTAAAATTTCCTGTGAAGGAGGCAGAAACCAAAAGATAGTCTTAAATGTATTAATGAGGTATGAACTGAAGTATATATATAGGAGTGAAGAACATAATTTCCTTCTCTATGGTGACAATCAGTGCCTTCAACAACGGAAATGTGATTACTTTCCCACATTCACTATCATAATCTAACTTATTTTTTGAAACTGCAAAGGCCTCTTCTACACTGGAAAGTTGAGGAATATCCTCAAGGTCCAATCTTTTCTTGTAGCCCACATGACAATCAAAAGAACCAACCAAGAAAGTAAGAATATTAAACATACTAGCAACGCAATAAGTGGTCACCTTTCCCCACCTCAATTGGTTGGACTCGTGTTGGAATATGGTGTTCTTGGCAACAAAAGAATAATTTAACATATAAAATTCCAAGACCGAAGAGTTTATTTAATATTACTATCTACGTTCCTAAAAAATTGTCGTTTAAAATTTTTGCACATGGATTAAAAAAGTCATTTAATATTATCATTTAATAATTAAAATTTGTTTGAAATTTCATCACTGCTCTTTTAAAAAAGAGAAAATTTCTTAAAACGATTAAACAAGGCATGAGTTATATAGAAAAGTAAATAATTTATTCTCTTAAAAAGTTGTAAACAATAAATAAATCGTAACACATTTTTTTCTTTTAAAACCACAATCTTTTAGAACCGGATATATATTAGAACCGGATATATATGAATGATGTTCTGATGCATAACAAGCTTTCTAGCAGTTTAGCACACGCATACATCATCAAATATAAAGAGATTTCTAATTTGCTAATAGGAGAACTTCAATTCTGACCTAGAAACGGACAAATCCCCTTCAAAGATCCAAATAAAATAAAGGAAACTATGATGGAAAACTATTGTGAATGAATAATCTAAATTACATAATCGGACCAATCAGAAATATGTGATGTATGGTCCATAGTAAGACTAGGAATCTTATCTAGCTTAATTGGATTCTCTTTCCCTCCAATCAATCTAGCTGGGTTCCCAACTGCCGTAGTCCTAGCAGGTATCCCCTTGAGCACCACAGAGCCAGCCCCAATTTTGGCCCCATCCCCAATTCTGACATTTCCTAAAACACAAGTCCCTGCCCCAATTAGAACCCCATCACCAATCTTTGGATGTCTGTCCCCGCAAGCCTTACCAGTGCCACCCAAAGTCACATTGTGCAAAATTGACACATTATCTCCGATTACGGCCGTCTCTCCGATAACAACTCCAGTGGCATGATCGAGCAATATCCCCCGTCCGATCTTTGCCCCGGGATGGATGTCCACAGCAAAAACCTCAGACACCCTATTTTGTATCAAAAGTGCCAAAGTTTTCCTGCCCTGAGACCACAGCTTGTGTGCCACCCTGTGAGCCTGGCATGCCAAAAAGCCCTTAAAATTCAAGAAACAGTGCACGTAGCTAACACAAGCTGGGTCTCTCTCTTTAACAGCCTTCAGATCCTCCCCGACTGAAGTCAAGATTTCTTGATCCTCCGCGAGCAAACCCAGGAAAAGATCATAGAGGGTACCACTAGGGAGACTCGAATCGCTCAGCTTGATGGATAAATGATTGGCTAGAGCTCTTTCAAGAGAATCATGGGACAAGATAGAGGTAAAATAGTAAGTCGATAAAATGGGTTCTTGTTCAACGTCTGATTGAGCTTCATCTCTAATTGTCAGCCATAGAAAATCTTCAGCTTGACTAAGGCCGTGGGTGGGTTTTTGGTGATTCTGGCAAATGGGTACGCAGGAAGCAAGGTCAGGGAAATTGGGTCGGCTGAATTTGACATAATCGTAGACATGACCATCAATTTTTGGATCGAGAGAAAGTTGTTTGGTCTGGATGGAATCTGTTCTAGATGAACGAATACAAGCTGCCATGGGAGTGGAGAGTTGTTTATGTGATATGGGATGAGGGGAAAATGGTTCGTGTAAGATTGTTGTTGATCCGAGAAAATGTGCAGTCATGGAATGAGGCGTGAGGAGGAGGATCGAGAGACAGAGAGAGGAGGTATATAGGAGGAGAGAGAAGCGTGGCGTGTATAGGGTTTTGACCAGGAGAATTTTTCACTTGAAAATTGAATTTTTATTGGGGTAATTTATATATGAAATTATGAACCAAAGGGTTATTATAGGAATCTTCTAAACCAAGTATGCTGATTTTATTAAAGAATTCTACAATATCTTTATTTTTTCTTTTTAATTAAAAACTGAAATGGATTACCATAGTAATGCAGATTAAAATAAATAATTAAAAAAAATACTTCCACAGTTGCAATCAGCAATATACATGAGCAAATTTAACTTTTATAAGCTAATTTAAAATATTTTAAAATTTAGAATTGAGAGAATTTATTAATTTATAATTTTAATTAAAATCAAATAAAGAAAATAATATTACATACATATTAGTAGGGAGGGGTAATATTTATGGGTTTAAAACGTTTTCACTTCATTTCGGAGTAAATGTATCTAAAAATCTGTTGTATCATATTAAATTAATAATAATAATAATAATAATAATAATAATAATAATAATGTGCGCAAGATGTTGTAATATGATTCTATGAAGAAGAAGAAGAAGGAGGTGTAGGCCCAGACCCGGACCCAGATAAAGAAATACTCCATAAAAGACCGTCAACGTTTGTGATGGGAGGGATGGATGGCTGGCTAATTAGATTAGTCCCGACAGGGGTGGAGTATAATCACTTAATATTATTTTTGTAAACTAAATTTTTTTAAATTTTGAGTGGAAAGAATTTTTAATTTTAATTTAAAATAAAATATGGGTCGCTTGTGGGTGTGGAAGTGTGGATTGACAAAAGTCCAATGTATCAACCAAGAATCAAGTAGTACGTGGGTGCGATGATTATGAAGATTAAAGATGAGAGGACCAAAATTAACACCACTAGGAGGAGTAAGGGCAAGCGTAGAGGGTAGGGGGCGTAAGGGCGTAGGTCCTCTGTCACTTTTGGAGCAAGTGGTGAACCCCCAATTATACTCGGAGAATCTCCGACGACTAGACTATTTGATAGACTATATTTAATCCATATGATATTACTAAATGTTCTTTAGTCTTTCATCTTTTCAACAAATAGACTATCCCGTGGATTATATAATATAAAAAGATTAAAATAATCTATGAATTCAAAAAAGTTTCAATCTCCTTCCACTCTCCCATTTAAATATAATTAAAATTATAATCCATGGACTATCAAGTTCCTAGATTTAGTCTAATTAGTGCTTTAAATATAATCACATACCATATTTAGTCTACCTGCTGGAGCTAGAAGATAAATCTTAGACTAAATATAATCTAGGATTGTGTTGCTGGAGTTGCTCTCGCTCACTACCCCTTGGAATGTCTCAAGAATTGGATACTTCCACTCCCCACTCTCCTCTCCTCTCCTCTCCTCTCCTCGTTTGTAATTGTAGCAGGCAGGCAGGCAGGCAGGGGGCTCCTACTTGTTCTTAAGGGCCAATTTATTTGATTTTGATTCCGTTACCGATACCAATACCGATACCAATACCAATACATCACCGAATCAAATCACTTTTAACTTTTAATAACACATCAATCAATACTTCTCTACTAGACTAGAAAAGAAAAGAAAAGAAAAGAAAAAGCGCATAACACATCACCAACATCATGATATGATTTTGATATCTTTAATTAAATACTACAATAGACGATCCACTTCACTTGAGGATTTTAAAAACTCTTCACTTGAGCATTCATTATCGTTTGCAGGACTAATTCTCCAAAAGAAATGGAAACCAAGGAAATTAAAGTTCGTTTAAACTTTTTGCTATTAATTTTAACGCATCTAAGGAGAATAATTAAAGGCGCTTGGAAATGGATTAAAAAGTGTTTTATAATTATTAGTCAAAATTGTATATTTTAATTTAGGGGTGAATAAGATTTTCTATTTCGTATCTTTAGATTTTGTGGAATGTGCTATAAATGTATTTAATTATCGTGTACAGATTTCGTACTCTGCTCCTTCAATTATTTTTGCATTCTTAACATCTCAGTGATATCTCATTATATACAATTTTTTCTTTATATTTCTGTTGACACTCTTGATCTTTGATACATTAATTTTATTATATAACTTAATAACTTTTTTCATTCTACTATAATTTGTATAGGTTTCATAATATTCTTCAACGATACTCTCAGTATGTTTATTTATTTGTTTCGCTAACCTTTCAAAATTTGGTACTCAGTTTAATTATTTTGTATGTAGTCAAATTCTTATTCTTCTTCATTTGGTCTTGATGTTCAAAACTTCGTAAATTTGTAGTCTTTTAGACATGTTCATCATGTATAAACCTTTATTTTGATCTCTGTTCGTAGATGTTGTTACCTCCTTTTAAAGGTATTTTGTTTATAATTTGATTTGGTTCAATATATACGTTTAGAATTTTTTGTTGGTATGGTATCGCATGTGTTGTGACATTACCTTTTGTGGCCTTTAAAAATAGGTCAATTCCATCCAACCCATTCTGAAATCGCCAAATCGTAGATGCGAAACAATTACAACTTTATTAATACACTTGTGTCGTGCAAAATACGACGAACACATAAATTAATGAGTTTAAATACAAATATTGTCTTCTAAACAATATCCACACTCAAATAAATCCTCATTATTGATACAAGATTATTTTCTGAAATAGTGAGGACTACTAAAACAATTATCTAGAACCATCACTCCACACCCATTGGTTCATAACTATAATCTCGTTTCTCCGAGAAGAAAAATGGAACAAAAGGAAAGAGTGAACTCAACTAGCAAAGAAAGAATGTTATGACTAAGATAATATAGAACAAATTATCGTTAGTCTTCAACAGGAAAAATCGATAGAATCTGATAGACAACAAGTTTCGGATCAATATTCGCAATGAAATAATAATTCATAGAAGAAATCTACTATAATCTACTATAATCTATGAATTTAACGATCCATCATCAATATATTTATCCCTCAGTAACATCAATCAATATTAATCACAAATCAAATATTCATCTTTGCACTCTGAGCCAAAGATATCATCATCGGTCGTATTAAATCTCAACACTGCTTCATCTTTGCACTAAAGGCCAAAGATATTCATCATCGATCGTATTATGTTCATCTCAACACCTGCTCATCTTTGTATGCTACGGGCCAAATATTCATAAGAAAATCAACCTTCTTTACTTTACTGGTGCCAAAAGATATTCAATAACATCATCATTTAGGACCGAGGATGATGAAAAATATTTTAAAAAAAGCGAATCCAGGTGAAACAAAAGAACAAGTATTATGGATTCGTACTTTAAAACAATCCAGAGTTCAAAATACTTCATAAATAATCATCTCGAAGTAAAATTCAAGAATGATCAAAACATGGATACAATCAAAGCTAGTATCCGAATAGATATTTTGGACAAAAAGAAGAAATTTCATTTTTCTATGAATAGTCTGCAAGTATTAAGTGAATAGTCTTGAGTATCGTGAATAAGAATCTCACACCAAAAGATAAAATTTCATAAAAATATCATCACGCTTCGTGAATAGTAATCGTGAATAGTAACTCGTGAATAGTAACTCATGAATAGTAACTCCGACATGAAAAAGTTCTAAATTTGATAAAAATTCACACCAATATTTTGGCATAATGATATTGAAGAAATAATATCATTTACGAAAAAATAACATCTCTTACCTCGAAAGACAAGATTTCCGTTGAAACAATTAATATAAAGCACTGAACTTGAACTTGCAGTATATCAACACTCAAAGTATACTCACAAGAATACGCTCAAAATATCGAGAGAGAAATAGAGAAAACTTGGGTTTAAAGGTGTGATTTTCGATTCTAACCCAAGCTCCTATTTATAGGAAAATCTTGAAAACAAAAAGTAGAAAATTGAATATAATAATATTATTTATAAACAAAACTTCTTAGCCCACCTTTGAAATCTGATTTCAGCCATAACACATGTTAAATGAGGTTCACAAACTCGCCAAAAACGTTTTTCTCAAAATAATTAATTAAAACTCCCAAAAATCAATTATTTCGGAACTTTGAAACTTCAATAATTCATAATAAATAGCCCTTTTATCAAAAAATTCGAATCTTGCAAGTTTTAATAGGAAATTCAATTCTCTACAATTTTACAGAAGAAAATTTTTTCAAATTCCAAACAAAAATTGACCGAAATCCACAAACGGTCGATTTTACAGTCTATAATCAATTTTCGGTCAAGAAATGGGTCCACCAACACACAAAACATGTGTTAAACAACTTTTGCAACAAAAATACTCTTCCTCCTCATATACTCATATATCCCACATTCATTGTAAAAATATTATCATTAATATATTATTAAAATAATATATTTAAATGAATTATTTTATCAGAAAAAGATAAAATATTAATTTTCAACAATTGTCACATTAAAATTTTCTCCATCTATATCTTCATAAAATCAATATTTTTCTCATCATATAAATTAATAATTAATTATTCACAAATAATATTTGAATCACATTATTGATTGACGGCGCGGTTCAGGAAAGAGGGGGCTTTTCAATAAGAATTTCTCCTTACTGGCGCGCAATTAGATGACCAAACCTCTCCTTAGACAGAACTTTCTAGACATTGTCAATAATGTTATCTAATAATATTATTCAGATAATATGAATTATTGCTCTGATAATGGAAAATACTGTGTAGTGACAATTATTGAAACAACAAAGATATAAAATATCAACGCAAAGAATTATTGAATCAATAAAATAAAATCTTGAACAAAGAATTCATCAGTAACCATTATTGAGTAGTGCCTTCTTACATAAGAATCAATAATTGGTGCAATCTGGTATGTTATTGTTTCAACAACGCCAGTATTAGTGTGTTTTAACCACCAATGCATTCCAACAAAGATAATGTGCTTGAGAATAACCACGCCAGTTATTTATAAACAACTAATATTTTTCGTTTTCTTCATCCAATCTTTTTACGCTATGGGTCCCACACAAGGTCAAGTCGTCGTCTGAATATTCCCAAACAGATCTGAATATTCCATGACCAAACGAATATTCCCAACAACAATGAATATTTTATCACCACTTAACTTATTTAAAATATTTGCATTTTACCCATAACTAACCACATTAATCAAATCCACCCTTACTATTTCAAAATAATAAATAAAGAAAATTCCTTTTTATTTAAAAATTTTGGTCTTCTGACCTCCCTCCTTATGAAATTTC
Source organism: Panax quinquefolius (assembly GCA_020205615.1). Classification (NCBI taxonomy): domain Eukaryota; kingdom Viridiplantae; phylum Streptophyta; class Magnoliopsida; order Apiales; family Araliaceae; genus Panax; species Panax quinquefolius. Next base: position 115,334 of record JAINUW010000225.1, on the reverse strand, counting down.
GTCCTCGAAATTGACGTCACGTCTACACAGTGTTTGAAAAGGTAAAGATACCTCGCTTTCATTTTCGTTTCCAACTCCCAGGTCATTTCTTCAATATCATGGTTCCTCCACAAAACTTTAACTTGTGGTATAACCTTTGTGCGTAAGACATGCTCCTTTCTATCCAAGATCTTGACAGGTACCTCCTTGTACGTTAAGTCTTCGGCTATCTCGTCTAGTTCTAACTCAATGATGTTGTTCGGGTCGTCCACATATAACGGTATGTGAAAAAAATATTATAAACACGCGACATACTTGGTAGTAAAGCGAGTCTATAGGCCACAGTTCCTACTCGATCGAGAATTTCAAATGGATTAATAAATCGAAGGTTTGAGCTTTCCTCACATCAACGATTCTCGCTTTTTGAAATAACAACTTCTTGCACCTCCTTCTTCAAATTCATCATCTCGGTGTGTAGTTTGAGCGACTTTAACTTTATCGATTAAAGTCGATTATACTCAGTATATCATCGCGTGGGTACCTAGAGTTTTCATCTCCATCTCTATTATTTGTAAATTATACTGAAATTAGTCTTTGACAATATCGTACTACGTGCTTGTATACGATCTTCTACTCAACACGTCAGCTACCACGTTCGCTTTTCCAGGATGGCATGGTTAGAACATGTGTTGAAATGAGTCTCCTCTTGAGGTCTTCGAAGCTCTTCCCACATTCCTTGCTCCATTCGAATTTTGTATCTCTACGAGTCAACTGCGTTAATGGAATAGCGATTAGAGAATATCCTTGTGAATCTCCGATAATAACCAACTAAGCCTAGAAAGCTACGTATTTCGATTAATGACTTAGATTGTTCTCAATTGTGACTCATATCCCAACCTTGGATAAAGACGTTACAATGACACCTATCGATTTACTATCGCATGCGAATATGGTGTCCCTACGAGAGTCGGCGGTGCATTCCTGAAAAGGAAGTCACCGATAAAGGCTCAGTACCAAATTCTATATTTGAATTTTAACTCAAAATTCAATAGAGCCATTCGATATAAGATTTTAGAAATGAGTTTTGTCTTAGGGTTCAAAGTCGATACAAAATTTAATATCGAACATTAGGAGTAAGCCAAGAAATTCTTGAAATACATCGAGAAATTAACAAACAATGAAATCATCACTCATATCTGACATATTTTTGTTTAAGTCCATGACATGGCTAAGAAAGCTTGACATCCGTTTTTCAATAAACGAATGACTTTATGGCTTGATATGAAAAAGTTTGACATCAATGGTTTGGTTGCTTGAATTCGAATAACAGGTTGCTTAGGAATATGAAAACTAACAACCTTACGAAAGCAATTAATTTGGCATGATGAGTAGTTAACCAATCAATCCCTAAAATCACATCCAAAGCAAGTATTTTTAAAGAGATAAGATCGACATGTAATGTGATGATGCCAACTAGGATCAAAAAAGATTTCTAAACAGTGGATGAAATGAAAGTTTCTCCTAACGGAGTCTCCACAGATAGGTCAAAGTCAAATTTCTCTGGAGTCAAGTTTAAACGTTGAACGTAAAGCAAAGAGAGATAAAAGAATGGGTAGAACCAGAATTATCTAATAAGGTATAAACTTACAAGAATTATAATTAACTAACCCATGCTAACTTCGTTCGGGTTCCTCGCATTCGACCGATCAACAAAAGCTCTTTCTTTCGAAGCGAATTGACTTTGACTTTTCCGTATCCACATCTGGTGCCAACGTCCCAACTGGACTTGATTTCGCTATAGGACAAAATCGAGCTATGTAACGACCCCAAAATAGGTCCATTCCATCCAACCCATTCTGAGTCGCCAAATACATGGTACAGAAAAACAACTACAACTTTATTACAACAATTGTCGTGCAAAATACAACAACACATATCTTTGTGAGTTTGGATACAAATATATACCAATCTGTACGTTACAATGACACCTTACATAAAGGTATAGTCAAAAACTGTTTTAGAAATTAGAATCTTTGGGAAGTGCTCAAGGAAACCTTCGTACATAGAAGGCCATGCTTTGAGGTTATGGTAGATATCATATGGCCACAGAATTATCCTTGGTTGACCCAATAGACCCCAAAGAAAAACGAGAAGATTACTATCGTATTCTTCCCAATGGTGAGTCTTCTCTTGACATATCATTATCTCCACTATCTCTAATTGGGTATTATACTCCAAACAAACACCAAGATTATATAGGTAGTGCTTTGTAAATATACTCGACAAGTGGATGAGCACAACCATGTCTTATGATAACACGAGTTTGTATGTCATTAGACATCTTGTATGATAGTGACAAAACACCCTTCCAAAGTTGGGTTACTCACCCTATTTAATTCACCAAAAATAACTATTAAATGATGTATAAAATACAACACACTAAAGCCCTCAATAAAATTATTTTCATACTCTTTAGGAGAACCTCAACAACTATAGACCATCGTTCTATTCCCTTGTTATCCCATTTCGAACCCGACTACACTTTTTATTACACGAAAGGAATTGTGAAACAAAAGGGTGAGCCTGAACTAGCTCGATAAAGAATATTATGACTAAAGATAAATAAATTATCAATAGTCTTCATCAAGAATGAATCGAGATTTAGAACATATGGTAGATGATAAAACTTTTCAACCATAGTTGCGTGAATGAGCAATCCATTAGAAGAGTCAAATAGACAATAAAGTCTATTATCTTCTCCATGTTAAAAGTCCACCAATAATGTTTTATCCTGTAACATCAATCAACAGGTTCCTTTCCACAATTATATGAATAACTCATAATCATAATTGTAATTCTAAATTCCTCTTCGCATCCAAGACGAAGATAATTTTCATCACTGTCTTTACGAAAAACATCAAAGATCATGGTTATACCAAATCACAGTTCTGCTTAATCATACTAATAAATTCATCTTTGCACTACGGGCGAAAGATATTCATCAACAATCTTCACAAAGCAAAGATATTCAACAACAGTCATCTTCTTTGCATTACGAGCCAAAGATATTCATCAATAATTCATCTTTGCACTACTGGCTAAAGATATTCAACAACGAAGTCATCTTTGCATTACGAGCCAAAGATATTCATCAATAATTCATCTTTGCACTCTGAAAGGTAAAGATATTCAACAACAGTCATCTTTGCACAACGAGCCAAAGATATTCATATATCAAAGAAATACATAATCATTTTAGAAGTTATATAACAATAATTATAACCATGTTGATCAATTCACCTTTTGCACTTAAGCTAAAAATATTCAATTAAATTCAATGGTCATGATCATACCGGTCCAACAATTCAACTTTAGCACTCTTGGCCAAAGAGAACCTATGGTCACGATCATACCAATAATCTACCCATCTTTACACTCAAGTCAAAGAAAATATCATCATTAGGGTTATAAGAATGTTATATAAAAACAATATAATCAAAACATGGTTTTAATTTCAAGAGTAAGATTCATAAATCAACGATAATTTAGTTAGAAAAAGAAACCAATTTTATGATGAATAGTAACTCGTGAATAGTAACCCATGAATAGTAACTTCATGAATAATAACTTTCATGAATAGTAACCCATGAATAAGTAACTTAAATAAATAGTAACTCATGAATAGTAACTCGTGAATAAGAACTCATGAATAGTAACTCGTGAATGAATAGTACTTCCGTGATTCGTAAATACGTAGTATCTGTGATATCGTAAATAATGTCATATCGTAAATAGTATTATATACATGAATAATTATCGTATCATGAATAGTCTTAGTATCACGTGAATAAGTAACCCCACTCAAAAAAGATAGAAATTCCACAAAAAACATCTTCACCCTTCATGAATAATAATACTCGTGAATAGTAACCCCGACATGAAAAAGTTCCAAATTTGATAAAAACTTGAGATCAATATTTCAACATAATGATATTGAAGAAATAATATCATTACTGAAAAAAAAAATATCCCTTACTATCCCTTTACCTCAAAAGAAGAGAACACTTCCGACGGGATATCGGATATATTATTTGAAGAAAACTTGCAGCGATGAATATCAACTCACCAAGTATCTAAATACTCACAAATTACACTCAATAATCTAGAGAGAAAGAGAGATAGCTTATGTTTGGTGTGATTTTCAATTCTAACTTAGCCCTCTATTTATAGGAAAATGTTAGCATCTTAGAAGAAGACTTGACACGCCACCACGATGGCTTTACTCTACTACTATTCCACCCACCAAAATCAGCCATCCTCCCCAACAACCAAGAGTGGGGCCCACTCAATTCTAAATTTTCCACCAAAACCTAATTTCCTAATCAGTTACCTCTTAAAATTCATAATAAATTATCGCTCATTTTTAACGGTTCAAAATTTGTGGACATATACTCAACTTATATATGTATAACATATCCAAAATTACAACGATCCAACGGTCGGATTAAAATTTATAACTCACATAATATAAATGAAGAACAACGATTTTTTTCGGACTATTAGTCCTTGGACCGATTTCATTCAAAATTTCACCACGAAATATCTACAAAGAATTTTTGGGTGATTCATATTTCTCTGATTAGCTTACTTCTAGGGATTTCTTTTGATATATAGCTCATCTCTTAACTCATTATACACAAAGAGTTATGGATTTTACAAAATCAAGTAATAAACTAATTTTTCGAAAATCCCATATTTTGTTCTCCATTTAAACAAATCTTTGATAAAACACCTCATCATTAATTCCTTCACTTATAAATACATAAATAAATCCATCATTTATATCCACATCAAATAAATATTTTCTTATCATATAAATCAATAACTAATTATTCACAAATAATATTACGAGAATCACAATAATGATGACCAAAGGCGGTTCCCGGAAAGAGGGGCTTTCGATAAGAATTTCTCCTTCTTGTGACGAGCAATTAGGTGACCAAACTCTCCTTGAGATGAACTTTCTAGACATTGCCAATAGTGCTATCTAATAATATTATTCAAATAATATGAATTATTGATCCGATAATGAGAAATATTGTGCGGTGATAATTATTGAACAACAATAATATAAAATATCAACGCAGCAATTATTGAACCAATAAAATAAAATATTGAGCGATAATTATTTGTAATAATTATTGAGTAGTGCCTTCTTACGTAAGGATTCAATAATTCAAAATCTTTGTCGCAATACTGGTGTCTACTTATGCAACAACGCATATTACTTTATTTTAACCACCGGGTATTCAATGAAAGTTAACGAATAACTATATCTTGTTATTTATAAAAACTCAAACTTGTCGTTTTCTTCATTCGACAGATTATTTTGTTATGGGGCCCACAAATGATTTAGCGTGGTCGTCATTTAATATTCCCCAAGAGCGGAAAGAATATTCCACGACCAAACAAATATTCTCCGACAAATGATGAATATTTTATAACCACTTGTGTATTTTGAAAAAAAATTCATATATCACCCTTAACTTTAACTTTTATCAATTTAACCATTTCTTGAATAGTAATTATAAGAAAAATTGAATACTTTTATTTCATAAAATTCGAGGTCTTCTGATCTCCCTCCTTATGAAATTTAAGTCCCCGAAATTTCACGTACACAGTATTTCAAAGAGTTGAGAATACCTTGTTTCCATCTTCCCCATCTCATGATTTCTCCATTGCTTTCATCTCTGTATTTCGGATATCATTCTAGAATCTGACTTCAAAACAAGGGTTAATTTAACAAATTAACATATCACCTAATATCCCGATATTATGACCGACCAACAAATAAGCTTAGGTAGGACACACTAGGCGAAGGATTTACTCATCTCTCCCTCCTAGTTCTAATCCAGATCTCATGGAGATCATATCCTAAGCTCGATACCAAATGTAACGACCCCAAAATAGGTCCATTCCATCCAACCCATTCTGAGTCGCCAAATACATGTAGTGCGGAAAAACAACTACAACTTTATTACAACAATTGTCGTGCAAAATACAACAACATATATATCTTTGTGAGTTTGGATACAAATATATACCAAGCTGTAAGAAGACGTTACTGATGACACCTTACATAAAGGTATAGTCAAAAAGCTGTTTTAGAAATTAGAATCTTTGGGAAGTACTCAAGAAACCTTCGTACATTGAAGGCCATGCTTTGAGGTTATGGTAGATATCATATAGCCACGAAATTATCCTTGGTTGATTGATAGACCCCGAAAAGAAAAAAAAGAGAAGATTACTATCGTATTCTTCCCAATGGTGAGTCTTCTCTTGACATATCATTATCTCCACTATCTCTAATTGGGTATTATACTCCAAACAAACACCAAGATTATATAGGTAGTGCTTGTAAATATACTCGACAAGTGGATGAAACCTGACCATGTCTTATGATAACACGAGTTTGTATGTCATTAGACATCTTGTATGATAGTGACAAAACACCCTTCCAAAGTTGGGTTAGCCTCACCCTATTTAATTCACCAAAAATAACTATTAAATGATGTATAAAATACAACACACTAAAGCCCTCAATAAAATTATTTTCATACTCTTTTTAGGGAGAACCTCAACAACTATAGACCACCGATTCTATTCCTTGTTATCCCCACTTCAACCCAAATTTACACTTTTATTACACGAAAGGAATTGTGAAACAAAAGGGTGAGCACAACTAGCTCGATAAAGAATATTATGACTAAAGATAAATAAATTATCAATAGTCTTCATCGAGAATGAATCGAGATTTTGAACATATGGTAGATGATAAAACTTTTCAACCATAGTTGCGGGAATGAAAGCGATCCATTAGAAGAGTCAAATAGACAATAAAATCTATTATCTTCTCCATGTTAAAAGTCCACCAACAATGTTTTATCCCTGTAACATCAATCAACAGTTCCTTTCCACAATTATATGAATAACTCATAATCATAATTGTAATTCTAAATTCCTCTTCGCATCCAAGACGAAGATAATTTTCATCACTTGTCTTTACGAAACATCAAAGATCACATGGTTATACCAAATCACAGTTCCTGTTCATAATCATACTAATAAATTCATCTTTTACTACGCAGCCAAAGATATTCATCAACAATCTTCTACAAAGCTAAAGATATTCAACAACAGTCATCTTTTGCATTACGAGCGAAAGATATTCATCAATAATTCATCTTTGCACTCTCAAAGCAAAGATATTCAACAACAGTCATCTTTGCATTCTGAGCCAAAGATATTCATCAATAATTCATCTTTGCACTACTGAAAGCAAAAGATATTCAACAACAGTCATCTTTGCACAACGAGCCAAAGATATTCATATATCAAAGAAATACATAATCATTTGGAAGTTATATAACAATAATTATAACCATGTTGATCAATTCACCTTTGCACTTAAGCTAAAAATATTCAATTGTAAATTCAATGGTCAAATGATCATACCAATTCAACAATTCAACTTTAGCACTCTTCGGCGAAAGAGAACCTATGGTCACGATCATACCAATAATCTACCCATCTTTACACTCAAGTCGAAGAGAAATATCATCATTAGGGTTATAAGAATGTTATATAAAAACAATATAATCAAAACATGGTTTTAATTTCAAGAGTAAGATTCATAAATCAACGATAATTTAGTTAGAAAAGAAACCAATTTTGTCATGAATAGTAACTCGTGAATAGTAACCCATGAATAGTAACTTCATGAATAGTAACTTCGTGAATAGTAACCCAATAATAGTAACTCGTGTAATAGTAACTCATGAATAGTAACTCGTGAATAGTAACTCATGAATAGTAACTCGTGAATAAGTACTCAAATATTCGCATACAGTATCGATAATCGTAAATAATGTCATATACGTAAATAGTATTATATCATGAATAATGTAGTATCATGAATAGTCTTGTATACGTGAATAGTAACCCCACTCAAAAGATAGAAATTCCACAAAAAACATCTTCACGCTCATGAATAGTACTCGTGAATAGTAACCCGACATGAAAAAAGTTCCAAATTTGATAAAAACTTCAGATCGATATTTCAACATAATGATATTGAAGAAATAATATCATTCTGAAAAAAAATAATATCCCTTACTATCTCTTACCTCAAAAGAAAGCGGACTTTTGACGGGATATCGGATATGATCTTTGAAGGAAACTTGCCTTGATGAATATCAACTCACCAAGTATCTAAATACTCACAAATTACACTCAATAATCTAGAGAGAAAGAAAAAGCTTATGTTTACGGTGTGATTTTCAATTCTAACTTAGCCCTCTATTTATAGGAAAAATGTTAAGCACGCAGAAGAAGACTTGACACTGCTACACGATGGCTTTACTCTGCTACTATTCCACCACCAAAAATCAGCCATCTTCCCCAACAACCAAGAGTGGGGCCCACTCAATTCTAGAATTTTCACCAAAATCTAATTTAGAATCGATTTACCTCTTAAAATTCATAATAAATTATCGCTCATTTTAACGGTTCAAAATTTGTGGACATATACTCAACTTATATATGTATAACATATCCAAAAATTACAACGATCCAATGGCCGGTCGGATTAAAATTTATAACTCACATAATATAGTGAAGAACACTGATTTTTGGACTATTAGTCCTTCGGACCGATTTCATTCAAAATTTCACCACGAAATATCTACAAAGAATTTTTGGGTGATTCATATTTCTACTGATTAGCTTACTTCTAGGGCTTTCTTTTGATATATAGCTCATCTCTTAACTCATTATACACAAAGAGTTATGGATTTTACAAAATCAAGTAATAAACTAATTTTTCGAAAATCCCATATTTTGTTCTCCATTTAAACAAATCTTGATAAAACACCTCATCATTAATTCCTTCACTTATAAATACATAAATAAATCCATCATTTATATCCACATCAAATAAATATTTTCTTATCATATAAATCAATAACTAATTATTCACAAATAATATTACAAGATCACAATTATGACAAACAGGCAGTTCCCAGGAAAGAGGGGGCTTTCCAATAAGAATTTCTCCTTCTTGGCGCTTGATTAGGTGACCAAACCTCTCCTTAGACGAACTTTCTAGACATTGCCAATAGTGCTTTATCTAATAATATTATTCAAATAATATGAATTATTGATCTGATAATGAGAAATATTGTGCAGTGACAATTATTGAACAACAATAATATAAAATATCAACGCGGCAATTATTGAACCAATAAAATAAAATATTGAACAGTAATTACTGTAACAATTATTGAGTAGTGCCTTCTTACGTAAGGATTCAATAATTCAAAATCTTTGTGCAATCTGGTAATGTCTTTCTTTGCAACTGCAATAACGTATTCTTTACTTTTTAACCACGGGTATTCCAACAGTGTTAACAGTAACAACTATCGCCGTTATTTATAAAAACTCAAACTTGTCGTTTTCTTCATTCGACAGTTATTTTGTTATGGGGCCCACAAATGATTATGCGTAGGTCGTCACGAATATTCCCCAAGCGAAAAGAATATTCCACGACCAAACAAATATTCCCAAAAACAATGAATATTTTATAACCACTTGTGTATTTTGAAAAAAAAATTCATATATCACCCTTAACTTTAACTTTTATCAATTTAACCATTTACTGAATAGTAATTATAAGAAAAATTGAATACTTTTATTTCAAAAAATTTGGGGTCTTACAAGCTATGTGACCGTCTTTTCCACAACTAAAATATACCTTGGAAGGCTTTGAACAGTTTGACCTTATATGTCCCTCCTCTCCGCATCTGTAGCATCTAACTGGCGATCGCTTTCTTCCCCTAGAATTTGTTCTTTGGTCTTTGATCTTTCATTGCCGACGCCTTCTTCCGAATCATCGTTTAATCTTCTCTTCTTGAAATTTCCACTTGAATTATTTCTTCTATTATCTTGGCCATGATTACCACCGAAGTGGTTCCCATTTCTTGCCGGATAATTTCTTTCACGATGGTTATGAAAGTAGTATGCACACAAGCCAATCATGTTTGATGATAAAGCATATACTTTGTAACAATCTTATTCATTTATTAATAAAAAGTATTAATTTATTAAAGGCTTTTAATTATCTACGTGATCTTTGTTTTATAATATGTGATAAACCCATAGTTTTAAGCAATGCTTTTAGAATAATGATGATGATCATTCTAATGAGATCTAAATTCTTAGAAAGCTTAAAACTAAAATAGTTCCCAATCATTGGATTACTAAATTGGGGATTAGTGAATCCGGATAGATTGGTACATCGTTAACTTTGCTTCGTTGGATGAGGATGATTGATCTCATGATCATTTGTGTGGAGACACTAAAGCAAGTATGTAGGTGCTTATTAGAGAATAAGCTCACTAAGCGTGGCTCGCTAAGGAATACCTAATGGAGTTTTATTTGCTGTCAATAGGAATTCTCAGTAGTGATAGTAATCTGAGTGATCCTTGGACTTGAGATCATCATAGTATCTTGTGTATGATGAGTTATACTTTGACTTATTCCTTAAGACCTTTAGGGTATATCAAAGGGTATGCTTGGGTATAATAAGTTGTATGGAGATAATGTATGATCGATAAAGAATCTACCACTTCAATAAAGAAGAAATGTCTATGTGATTCGATAAATGACAACCCGAAGAGTCCTTGGCGGCGAATGAAATTAGAAAGGAGTTTCTAATTTGCATTATTTGAGTTGTGCATTTAAGGATCAAAATACATATAATTAAATAAAATAAGACTTGTGATAATTCCATGTTTTATATTTAATTGGGACATTGTATGGTGGAAGGATTGAATTGTCTGGTAACTATTTACTCGAAAGGTTCTTTTATGATTAATGTTGAAATCTATATTATCTGGAAAGTCGTTGATCATTTAGGAGGCTTATCCTATTGTAGAATAAATATTATTTATTTAAATAAATTTTATATTTAATTTATTTATTTAAATAAGATTAAATTGTTTCTAATTGATTTATTCACAATAGGTTTAATATGGAGAACCTAAAGGGTCACACCATAAAAGGAAGAATAATTATTTAAGAAGTTAATGGCATAATCGTAATAATATGTTAAGTATATTTAATTTAATCTATGGTGATAGAATAAATTAAATAGCTTAATATTATTATTTAATATTTTAGAAATATTAAATATAAATTAATAAGAGGAGTCTTATTAATATTATTACAATTATTATTATTTTAATTTCTAAAGAGTTTAGAAATTAATTTAATATAAGTACTCTCATTTATTCCTAATTGGATTAGGAAGGAAAATTAGTTAAAGGAGTTTAATTAATTATCCCTAATAAGATTAGGGAGCTTAATTAATTAAAAGAATTTAATTAATTAAATAAAACCCAATTCCTTAATTGTTAAGATGGGTTGCCCACATCTATAAATAAGAGGAGTCTTATTATGGGTGAGGGTTGTTGACTTTTCAAGATAATGACATAATTCCAATTGTTGGGAGAGTACACCTTTTCTATAGAGATAGAAAAACTAGGGTTTAAATGACCACCCTTCTTCTTGAATTTTCTTCTTCTTGGTGGATCACCTCTGAGGCCAAACATTTGGGTGGCTAACGTTGATCAAAGGAAGGAACCAAACCCGATGGATTCAAGATTGAACGCGAAAGGATTTGGAGGTGAACTTGTACTTGAGAAGCTTCGATCTTGAAGGTATGATTTTATTCTTTATCTTTTCGTTTAATCATATATATATATATGATACAACGTTTCGACCATATATATATATATATATATATATATATATATATATATATATATCTAGTAACTAATATATATATATATATATAATTATATATCTGATTAATATATATATATATATATATATATATATATACGGCGAAACGTTGTATCATATATATATATAAACCGTTCCTTTCAAAAAAAAAAAAAATTTTCCATGCATTATTCTTATGGTGAGCACGTGGGTCAGCTTTAATACCAGCAAGATTCTATATATATATAACGTAACTTGCATCCTTGTAATTCATGTTGCTCAAGCATGTCATATGGCTTCTTTTCTTTACATGGATTCCATGATAACTAATTAGAGTTGAAATTGGATTTTATTTTTCCTAAAATAAAGGAGTTTATTTGTGAATAGGGAAGTAAATCCATCTTTCCTTAAATAAAGGAGTTTGTTTAGATATGAAATAAGATTTCATATTATTCAAAATAAAATAGTTTATTTGTGAATAGGAAAGAGAATCCTAATTTCCTTAAATAAAGGAGTTTATTTAAATATGAAATAAGATTTCATATTATTCAAAATAAAGGAGTTTATTTGTGAATAGGAAAAAGAATATCCGTGTTTCTTTTAATATAAGATTTTTTTTTACATGGAATTGGATTCCATAATTAATTAAAATAAAAGAGTTTATTTTAATTAAAGATTTTTTTTTGAATTGGATTCCATAATTAATTAAAATAAAGGAGTTTATTTTGATTAAAGATTTTGATTAAAATAAAATAGTTTATTTTATTCAAAATAGGATAAATTAAAATAAAATAGTTTTATTTTGATTTAAATTTGGATTAAAATAAAGGAGTTTATTTTGATTCAAAATTAGATTTTATACTAACTAAATTTGCCCATTAAATGATATCAATATATATATTAAATGTTTATTTATTCATGAGATGAATGTTATTTATTGATGCGTATGGTGATGTGTATGATAATAAATAGGATTGATTATGGACTTATTGACCCGATGTGATTGGATTTTATTTTAGTTGGATGCGTGAATGGGTTTTATTAAATGGGGTTCTGCGTACTCGTCTTCTCTAATTTTTCTTAATGTAAATTCTATCTCCTCCTATGTACTTTCTCTTGATCACGATCAAGGCTTCTATTTATTTTAAATAGTTTTGTAATAGGAATATTTAGAATTAATTTTGAAGAATTAGAGATCAAGGACAAGAAGCGCTTGAAGACCGTTTGTAATGGAGCCCTGTTTTAAATGTAATAGTTATATTTAAATATTATTTCTTGCACCCCTAGGGTTTGACCTTTTGGTTCACTTGGTGGCTCTAGTGAACCAAACTAGAATAAAAGTCCATAATCAATCCGGGTAGAATATAGTATTCTATATGTATGCTTATCTTATACTATATATATTATATATTATAAAACATGCTTGCATGTTCATTAATATAATACGCGTATTTTATATATATATATATATGCTAAAACAAGATGAGACAAATTAATAACAAACCCTCAATTTTTATATTAAGTCCTAAGCGTTCAAAGATATTTGGAATATCGAACGTCGCCTTCTAGCATGATAAAATTAATAGAGTATTAAATATTTAATATGAGTTTGTTGTGTCACCACAAGGCAAGTATTAAGTATTTAAGATGTTAATTTATCACATTTGATGCTTATAAAGAAAATTGAACAATATTGTTTTGTTGTGTCACCACAAGGATGATATTTTTCTTTTTTGAATATATGGAGTGCTAGGTCGGACTTAACTTGGATAATTTTGATTCGGATGTGCCACCACTTGATCAAAATAATCTAAGAGGCAAAATACAAGGAGTTGCATAGTTGATGCAATTGACAAAAGTTGTCTACCTATTTATTTATATATAGTTTGTTGTGTCACCACAAGGCTATATACATTTGAAATGGGATCCTTATTCTCACTAGCAAATCTTTAATTAGATTTTGCCGAACTATATAAGTGAGGGTAATATAGTTTGAAGAAAATAGTGGGAGATACCAATTTAAAACAAGACCTAATTTATTTTGGTAATTAATAAAAGAATGTATGTTAAAATGTTGTTAATTACAAATTCATTTACAGAATTTTACAATGTCTAAAATTACTATCAACTGCGAAGCATATTAGATGCTAAATTAATCGGGGCCAATTTAAGCGGATTGGTTAAGGAATTTGAGAATAGTTCTCATAGTGAAAAGCTATCTTATGTCATGTACGCCTATCCTCGCATGGTTGCGAACAATGCCTCTGAGAAAGAGATTGCTACTTTTAGAAAGTGGCAAGATGATGCACATTGGCTCGATGCATCATGCTCGCATCCATGAAAGTAACGAGCTTGAAACGTCGACGAAAACTATGGATGCTCCTACTATATTCCCGCACATCAAGTAGTTGATGGTGAGGAAAGTGGGGCGATAGATATCGAGATATCTAAAGAGCTCTTCCGATCTAGAATGGCCAATGGCACTATAAATGCATAAAAAAGGTTCTTAACATAATCAATTTGATTGATCAATTAGGACAACCGGTTTTGTCATGGATGGAGAGTTGAGCCAAGATTTGATCTTGCACTCATTCCCTCAGGACTCCTTTCACAATTGTTGTGAATTTTTCATGTGAATAAGCTAGATATCGACTTTCTTTGATTTGCTTAACATGTTAAAAAATGTTGAGAGTCACTTTCCAACCAAGAAAGACCATGTCTTCTTGGTAGGGGCCAAAGGATCTTCTACGAAAAGAAGAACGATTCAAAGAAGGTAAATAGAAAGGCATAAACAAAGGATAATAAGAACAAAAGCGACACGGATAAATAAAGGAGTTTGCTTCCAATGCAATAAGCCCAGACACCGGAAGGAAATCTGCGAGAAGCATCTTGAGGCTAACCAAAAGAAGCTTAGTGAAGTTTCGGTTACAATAATACAATTTTGTTCATGAATGAAATAAATTTTTTTTTAAGTCAAGGTTCTACTTGGGTATTGGATACTGACTTTGGTTATCATAAATATAGATTTATGAAAGGACCAAGCGAAGTAAAAAGATAAACAAATATAAGTAATCCTATGTGGGAAAATGAAGCAAAGGTTGCTACATTAGCCATAGAAACTTATAGTTTAGCAATGCTTTATGGGCAAGTCTATTAAGTCAATAAGTTGTTATTGTATTCCGGTTCTCATTGAAAACATTATTTCCATTTTATTGTTGGACAATAAAATCTTTGGTATTATATTTAAGAACAATTGTTGTTCTATTTATAATAATAATATTGTTTTGTATAGAACTGGAATATTACTTAATAAATTTTGTATACTTGACTTACATGAAAATAATTTTGCATATTAAACAAATTAGTATAAGAAAAGGAGATGATCATTCAATGAGTTGAATGTGTGTATTTGCTAAAATACAAGTGTGAATTATTTGAAAGGTTCAAAGAATTCAGAAGTGAAACAAATTTGCAAAGTATTAAGACTCTTTGATTAGATCAAGGAATAAATACTTGTGCAATAAGTTTCTAGATCATCTCAAATGGTTTTTTCTCATAATGGACACATCCTGATACGCAATAATTGATTGATGTATCTGAATGAAAAATCGCACCTTGTTAGACATGGTGCGGTCCATAATGATTTTACCGACATTCCAGTATCCTTCTAGGGTTATGTCCTAGAAATGGCTACATATCTACGAAAAGGTAACCTCAAAATCCATTGAAGACTCCATAAAAGTTATGGATGGGAGGATTCCTAATCTTAAGTATGTTAAGATAAGGGTTGTCCAACTTATGTGAAAAGGTTTCAAAGGATAAGCTTGGGACAAGATTTGACATGTACTGATTTGTGGGACATCCTAAAGTAAGTTTAGGGTATATGTTCTATAATTCAACTTAGCAAAAGGTGTTTGTTATTCTGAAACACGCGCCTTCTAAGATAAAGGTGTTTATCATTGAAGGGCTAGTGGGAGGATAATAGATCTTGAAAAGTTCAAGAACCACAAAACACTATATAAGTCAAATAAGAGGAACTCGTAGATGAACCTATTATACCACAACCAAATCGTAAATCGAATAAATAATCAAGATATACAGGAGGTATGGATTCATCATAGATGATGATGATGAATGCAACGATCATAGAAGATGATGATCCGAGTTACATACGATGAGGTAAGTTTTGTAGACACTCGGAGAAATGGATTGAAGCAAGTTTCTCAAATATGGAACATTCGTTTTGATGAGGCAATCAAAAGAGTTTGATTTTATCAAAATAAGAATGAACCTAAGTGTACAAAAGGGTCGAGAGGAGCATCGTGACATTCCTAAGACTATATGTTGATATACTACGGATAAGGAATGACATACCAATGCTACAATCGATAAAGATAAAGTTGTCTAAACATTCCTCCATGAATGATTTGGAAGAGTATCTTAATTGGGGATATAAATCTATATAGATAGATTTAAGAGGATGCTCGACTTAACCCAAGCGAACGTATATTCATTTGATGCTAAAGTCGTTTAGCATGACAAACTCAAGAGATGTCTCATGATTGATGAGCTATGGAGTGCATCTCTCTTAATAGTCCCCATAGACTCCAAAGAAGAGAGATCGCATGAGTGACAATCATGTATGATATGAAATGTACGAGACACGATGTTGATCGGTCATATTACGGAAAGATCACCGTAAGGCGGTGAAAAACATCTTAAAGTTCTTAACCCAAGCACTATGGATGTGAGCATACATGGTGGGTCCGAATTAAAACTAGAGGGCTTTACGGACTCAAGTTTTTCAGACGCACCAAGACGATGAAAAAATCCACTTTAAGGTAAAGTGTTACCTTGAATAATTGGTGTAGTGAATTGGAAAGGTTCCAAACAATGAAAGAGTTGCTAGTTTAGTGATAAAGACAAAGTATATAGCTATAAATGAAGCTATGAAGTTGATTGTTTGGATTAAAAGTTCATTCTGAGAACTAGAATAGTTCCTAAGTCTCATCTTGGATCTAAACATGTGTTGTGGCACTTTCATTTGATTATTAGAATCATTGAAGATGGAAATCACTATAGAGATAGTGGACTCTCATAAACAACATTACATATCCATTAACTAAAGCTTATCCAACGGTAGGATAATCGTCACTTAGAGAAGAAGAGTATGAGTTACCATGACGATTGGCTTTAGTGCAGTGGGAGATTGAAAGTAATATATGCACACAAGCGATCATGTTTGATGATAAAGCATATACTTTGTAACAATCTTATTCATTTATTAATAAAAAGTATTAATTTATTAAAGGCTTTTAATTATCTACATGATCTTTGTTTTTATAATATGTGATAAACCCATAGTTTTAAGCAATGCTTTTAGAATAATGATGATGATCGTTCTAATGAGATCTAAATTCTTAGAAAGCTTAAAACTAAAATAGTTCCCCAATCGTTGGATTACTAAATTGGGGATTAGTGAATCCGGATAGATTGGTACATCGTTAACTTTTCATTGGATGAGGATGATTGATCTCATGATCTTTGTGTGGAGACACTAAAAGCAAGTATGTAGGTGCTTATTGGAGAATAAGTTCATCGAGCGTGGCTCACTAAGGAATACCTAATGGAGTTTTATTTGCTGTCGATAGGAATTCTGTAGTGATAGTAGTACAAGTGATCCTTGGACTTGAGATCATCATAGTATCTTGTGTATGATGAGTTATACTTTGACTTATTCCTTAAGACCCTTAGGGTATATCAAAGGTATGCTTGGGTATAATAAGTTGTACATGGAGATAATGTATGATCGATAAAGAATCTACCACTTCTAATAATAAAAGAAGAAAATGTCTATGTGATTCGATAAATGACAACCCAGTAGTCCTTGGCAATGAGAAATGAAATTAGAAAGGAGTTTCTAATTTGCATTATTTGAGTTGTGCATTTAAGAGTCGAAATACATATAATTAAATAAAATAAGACTTGACAGTAATTCCATGTCTTATATTTAATTGGGACATTGTATGGTGGAAGGATTGAATTATACGGTAACTATTTACTCAAAGGTTCTTTAATGATTAATGTTGAAATCTATATTATCTGGAAAGTCGTTGATCATTAGGAGAGCTTATCACTATTGTAGAATAAATATTATTTATTTAAATAAATTAATTGTTTAATTTATTTATTTAAATAAGATTAGAATTGTTCTAATTGATTTATTCACAACCGGTTTAATATGGAGAACCTAAAGGGTCACACCATAAAAGGAAGAATAATTATTTAAGAAGTTAATGGCATAATCGTAATAATATGTTAAGTATATTTAATTTAATCTATGGTGATAGAATAAATTAAATAGCTTAATATTTATTATTTAATATTTTGGAAATATTAAATATAAATTAATAAGAGGAGTCTTATTAATATTATTACAATTATTATTATTTTAATTTCTAAAGAGTTTAGGAATTAATTTAATATAAGTACTCTCATTTATTCCTAATTGGATTAGGAAGGAAAATTAGTTAAAAGAGTTTAATTAATTATCCCTAATAAGATTAGGGAGCTTAATTAATTAAAAGAATTTAATTAATTAAATAAATCTCAATTCCTTAATTGTTAAGGTGGGTTGCCCACATCTATAAATAAGAGGAGTCTTATTATGGGTGTGTGGGGGTTGTTGACTTTTACAACAACATAATTCCAATTTGTTGGAGAGTACCCTTTTCTATAGAGATAGGAAAAACTAGGGTTTGAGCCATAAATACCCCTTCTTCTTGAATTTTCTTCTTCCTTGGTGGATCACCTCTAGAGGCCAAACATTTGGGTGGCTAACGTTGATCGAAAGGAAGGAACCAAACCCGTGGATTCAAGTTGAGCGCGAAAAGGATTGGAGGTGAACTTGTACACGAGGAAGATCGATCTTCAAGGTATGATTCTCATTCGTTATCTTTTCGTTTAATTAATAATTATGCATAAAGGGTGATCCGGGTTTATGGTTTGTAAATTTTAAACTCTGATTTTTTACACGCTTAGCACTTTTTTATGCAATTTGATTACATAATTAACGTTTATTTTAATAAAAGATTTTTTACTTGGAATTGGATTCCATAATTAATTAAAATAAAGGAGTTTATTTTGATTAAAGATTTTGATTAAAATAAAATAGTTTATTTTATTCAAAATAGGATAAATTAAAATAAAATAGTTTTATTTTGATTTAAATTTGGATTAAAATAAAGGAGTTTATTTTGATTCAAAAATTAGATTTTATACTAACTAAATTTGCCCATTAAATGATATCAATATATATATTAAATGTTTATTTATTCATGAGATGAATGTTATTTATTGATGCGTATGGTGATGTGTATGATAATAAATGGGATTGATTATGGACTATTGACGATGTGATTGGATTTTATTTTAGTTGGATGCATGAATGGGTTTTTATTAAATGGGGTCTCACACCTAAATCGTCTTCTCTAATTTTTCTTAATGTAAATTCTATCTCCTCCTATGTACTTCCCTTGATCACGATCAAGGCTTCTATTTATTTTAAATAGTTTTGTAATAGGAATATTTAGAATTAATTTTGAAGAATTAGAGATCAAGGACAAGAAGCTTGAAGAAGACCCGTTTGTAATGGAGCCCAGGTTTAAATGTAATAGTTATATTTAAATATTATTTATTGCACCCCTAGGGTTTGACCTTTTGGTTCACTTGGTGGCTCTAGTGAACCAAACTAGAATAAAGTCCATAATCAATCCAGGTAGAATATAGTATTCTATATGTGCATGCTTATACTATATATATTATATATTATGCAAACATGCTTAGCATGTTCATTAATATAATAGCGTATTTTATATATATATATAAATGCATGCTGCTAAACAAGATGAGACAAATTAATAACAAACCCCTCAATTTTTATATTAAGTCCTAAGCGTTCAAAGATATTTGGAATATCGAACGTCGCCTTCTAGCATGATAAAATTAATAGAGTATTAAATATTTAATATGAGTTTGTTGTGTCACCACAAGGCAAGTATTAAGTATTTAAGATGTTAATTTATCACATTTGATGCTTATAAAGAAAATTGAACAATATTGTTTTGTTGTGTCACCACAAGGATGATATTTTCTTTTTTGAATATATGGAGTGCTAGGTCGGACTTAACTTGGATAATTTTGATTCGGATGTGCCACCACTTGATCAAAATAATCTAAGAGGCAAAATACAAGGAGTTGCATAGTTGATGTAATTGACAAAAGTTGTCTACCTATTTATTTATATATAGTTTGTTGTGTCAACCTGACAAGGCTATATACATTTGAAATGGGATCCTTATTCTCACTAGCAAATCTTTAATTAGATTTTGCTTAGAACTATATAAGTGAGGGTAATATAGTTTGAAGAAAATAGTGGGAGATACCAATTTAAAACAAGACCTAATTTATTTTGGTAATTAATAAAAGAATGTATGTTAAAATGTTGTTAATTACAAATTCATTTACTGAGAATTTTACAATGTCTAAAATTACTATCAACTGCGAAGCATATTAGATGCTAAATTAATCGGATCCAATTAAACGGATTGGTTAAGGAATTTGAGAATAGTTCTCATAAATGAAAAGCTATCTTATGTCCTTAATCGCTTTATCCTCGCAATGGTTGCGAGATAATGCCTCTGAGAAAGAGATTGCTACTTTTAGAAAGTGGCGAAGATGATGCGATTATTTCGATATGCATCATGCTCGCATCCATGAAAGTAACGAGCTTCGTCGGCATGAAACTATGGATGCTCCTACTATATTCTGCCGCACATCAAGTAGTTGATGGTGAGGAAAGTAGGGCCGATAGATATCGAGATATCTAAGGAGCTCTTCCGATCTAGAATGGCGATGGCACTATAAAGATGATAAAAGGTTCTTAACATAATCAATTTGATTGATCAATTAGGACAACTGGTTTTGTCATGGATGGAGAGTTGAGCCAAGATTTGATCTTGCACTCATTCCCGGACTCCTTTCACAATTGTTGTGAATTTTTCATGTGAATAAGCTAGATATCAGCTTTGCTGATTTGCTTAACATGTTAAAAAATGTTGAGAGTCACTTTCCAACCAAGAAAGACCATGTCTTACTGGTAGGGGCCAAAGGATCTTCTGAAAAGAAGAACGATTCAAAGAAGGTAAATAGAAAGGCATAAACAAAGGATAATAAGAACAAAAGCGATACGGATAGCAAAGGAGTTTGCTTCCACTTGCAATAAGCACGGACACTTTGGAAAAAATCTGCTAGAAACATCTTGCGAGAGGCTAACGAAAAGAAGCTTAATGAAGTTTCGGTTACAATACAGTTTTTGTTCATGATTGAAATAAATTTTTCTTTAAGTCGAGGTTCTACTTGGATATTGGATATCGACTTTGGTTATCATAAATATAGATTTATGAAGGGACCAAGCGAAGTAGAAAGCTAAACAAATATAAGTAATCCTATGTGCGGAAATGTAGCAAAGGTTGCCACATTAGCCATAAAAACTTATAGTTTAGCAATGCCTACGGGCAAATCTATTAAGTCGATAAGTTGTTATTGTATTCCGATTTTTGTTAAAAATATTATTTCCATTTTATTGTTGGACAATGAAATCTTTGGTATTATAATTAAGAATAATTGTTGTTACATTTATAATAATAATGTTTTGTATAGAAATGGAATATTACTTAATAAATTTTGTATACTTGACTTACATGAAAATAATTTTGCATATTGAACAAATTAGTATAAGAAAAGGAGATGATCATTCAAAGAGTTGAATGTGTGTATTTGCTGAAATACAAGTATGAATTATTTGAAAGGTTCAAAGAATTCAGAATTGAAATAAATTGACAATGTATTTAGATTCTTTGATTAGATCAAGGAATAAATACTTGTGCAATAAGTTTCTAGATCATCTCAAATGGTTTTCTTATAATGGACACATCCTGATACGCAATAATTGATTGATGTATCTGAATGGAAAATTTGTACCTTGTTGGACATAGTGCAGTCCATAATGATTTTACCAACATTCCAGTATCCCTCTAGGATCATGTCCTAGAAATGGTACACATATCTCTACGAAAAAGGTAACCTCAAAATCCATTTGAAGACTCCATAAAAGTTATGGACGGGGAGGATTCCTAATCTTAAGTTTGTTAAGATAAGGGGTTCCAACTTATGTGAAAAGGTTTCAAAGGATAAGCTTGGGACAAGATTTGACAAGTGTCGATTTGTGGGACATCCTAAAGTAAGTTTAGGGTATATGTTCTATAATTCTACTTAGAAAAAAGGTGTTTGTTGTAAAACACGCGCCTTCTAAAGATAAAGGTGTTTATCATTGAAGGGGCTAGTGGGAGGATAATAGATCTTGAAGAGTTCAAGAACCACAAAATACTATAAGTCGAATAAGAGGAACTGTAGATAGACCTATTGTACCACAAATCCGAATTGTAAATCGGAATAGTACCAAAGATACCTAGGAGGTATGGATTCATCATGGGTGATGATGATGAGGTACACATCATAGAAGATGATGATCCGTAGTTACATTCGATGAGGTAAGACTTCTAGTGTGTATAAAAAGGGTCGATTAGAATGCCGCGACATTCCTAATATTATATGTTGATATACTATGGAAAGGAATGACATACCAATGCTACAATCGATAAAGATAAAGTTGTCTAAACATTACTCCATGAATGATTTGGGAAGAGTATCTTAATTGGGGATATAAATCTATATAGATAGATTTAAGAGGATGCTCGACTTAACCCAAGAGCGTATATTCATTTGATGCTAAAGTCGTTTAGCATGGCAAACTCAAGAGATGTTTCATGTCGATGAGCTATGGAGTGTATTTCTCTTAATAGTCCCCATAGACTCCAAAGAAGAGAGATCGCATGAGTGACAATCATGTATGCAATGAAATATCTGAGACCCGATGTTGATCGGTCATATTACGAGAAGATCACTTTGAAGACGGTGAAAAACATCTTAAAGTTCTTAACTTAAGCACTAAGGATGTGAGCATACATGGTGGGTTTGAATTAAAACTAGAGGACTTTACGACTCAAGTTTTTCGACATGAGACTAAGACGATTTAAAATCCACTTTAAGGTAAAGCGTTATCTTGAAAAGTGGTGCGATTGAATTGGAAAGGTTCAAAAAAGAAAGAGTTCTTTGGTTTAGTGATAAAGACAAAGTATATAGCTATAAATGAAGTCTGCAAGTTGATTGTTTGGATTAAAAGTTCATTAAAGAACTAGGAATAGTTCTAAGTCTCATCTTGGATCTAAACATGTGTTGTGGCACTTTCATTTGATTATTAGAATCATTGAAGATGGGAAATCACTATAGAGATAGTGGACTCTCAAGAACAACATTACATATCCATTAACTAAAGCTTATCCAACGGCCAGGATAATCGTCACTTAGAGAAGAAGAGTATGAGTTACCATGACGATTGGCTTTAGTGCAAGTGGGAGATTGAAAGTAGTATGCACACAAGCCAATCATGTTTGATTATAAAGCATATACTTTGTAACAATCTTATTCATTTATTAATAAAAATATTAATTTATTAAAGGCTTTTAATTATCTACATGATCTTTGTTTTATAATATGTGATAAACCCATAGTTTTAAGCAATGCTTTTAGAATAATGATGATGATCATTCTAATGAGATCTAAAT
Source organism: Panax quinquefolius (assembly GCA_020205615.1). NCBI lineage: Eukaryota > Viridiplantae > Streptophyta > Magnoliopsida > Apiales > Araliaceae > Panax > Panax quinquefolius. The sequence goes on along the minus strand of JAINUW010000225.1, from coordinate 91,770 downwards.
TCTTAGAAAGCTTAAAACTAAAATAGTTCCCAATCATTGGATTACTAAATTGGGGATTAGTGAATCCGGGATAGATTGGTACATACGTTCTTTGTTCATTGGATGAGGATGATTGATCTCACGATCATTTGTGTGGAGACACTAAAGCAAGTATGTAGGTGCTTATTAGAGAATAAGTTCACTTAGCGTTGGCTCGCTAAGGAATACCTAATGAAGTTTTATTTGCTGTCGATAGGAATTCTGTAGTGATAGTAGTACTAGTGATCCTCGGACTTGAGATCATCATAGTATCTTGTGTATGATGAGTTATACTTTGACTTATTCCTTAAGACCCTTAGGGTATATCAAAGGGTATGCTTGGGTATAATAAGTTGTACATGGAGATAATGTATGATCAATAAAGAATCTACCACTTCTAATAAAAGAAGAGAATGTCCTATGTGATTCGATAAATGATGACCCAGTAGTCCTTGGCGAAAGCGAATGAAATTAGAAAGGAGTTTCTAATTTGCATTATTTGAGTTGTGCATTTAAGAGTCGAAATACATATAATTAAATAAAATAAGACTTGTGATGAATTCCATGTCTTATATTTAATTGGGACATTGTATGGTGGAAGGATTGAATTATCTGGTAACTATTTACTCAAAGGTTCTTTTATGATTAATGTTGAAATCTATATTATCTGGAAAGTGCGTTGATCGCTAGGAACTTATCCTATTGTAGAATAAATATTATTTATTTAAATAAATTAATTATTTAATTTATTTATTTAAATATTATTAAATTGTTCTAATTGATTTATTCACAACCGGGTTTAATATGGAGAACCTAAAGTGCACACACCATAAAAGGAAGAATAATTATTTAAGAAGTTAATGGCATAATCGTAATAATATATGTTATGTATATTTAATTTAATCTATGGTGATAGAATAAATTAAATAGGTTAATGTTTATTATTTAATATTTTAGAAATATTAAATATAAATTAATAAGAGAGTCTTATTAATATTATTACAATTATTATTATTTTAATTTCTAAAAGAGTTTTGGAATTAATTTAATATAAGTACTCTCATTTATTCCTAATTGGATTAGGAAGGAAAATTAATTAAAAGAGTTTAATTAATTATCCCTAATAAGATTAGGGAGCTTAATTAATTAAAAGAATTTAATTAATTAAATAAAACCCAATTCCTTAATTGTTAAGGTGGGTTGCCCACATCTATTAATAAGAGGAGTCTTATTATGGGTGATGGGGGTTGTTGACTTTTACAACAACATAATTCCAATTTGTTGGTGAGTACCCTTTTCTATAGAGATAGGAAAAACTAGGGTTTGAGCCATAAATACCCCTTCTTCTTGAATTTTCTTCTTCCTTGGTGGATCACCTCTAGAGGCCAAACATTTGGGTGGCTAACGTTGATCAAATGAAGGAACCAAACCCGGTGGATTCAAGTTGAACGCGAAATGGATTGGAGGTGAACTTGTACCTGAGGAAGCTCGATCTTCAAGGGTATGATTCCCATTCGTTATCTTTTTCGTTTAATTAATAATTGTGCATAAAGGGTGATCCGGGTTTATGGTTTGTAAATTTTTAAACTCTGATTTTTACACGCTTCCACATTTTTTATGCAATTTGATTGCGCACATGAATATTACAAACCTAACAGATATATATATATATTCTTAATTATTATATAATTAAAATAAAAGTTTATTTTAATTTTAAAATAAAAGGTTTATTTTAATATTAAAATATAAAGTTTTATTTTAATTTTAAATAATTTTATAATTAAAAAAAAAGGTTTATTTTAATCTTAAAATAAAAGGTTTATTTTAATATTAAAATAAAAGATTTATTTTAATTTTAAAATTAAATTTCATGCTAACTAATTAGAGTTGGAATTTGATTCCATGATAACTAATTGGAGTTGAAATTGGATTGCCTAATTTCCTTAAATAAAGGAGTTTATTTAGATATGAAATAGGATTTCATATTATTCAAAATAAAAGAGTTTATTTGTGAGTAGGAGAGAGAATCCATATTTCCTTAAATAAAGGAGTTTATTTAAATATGAAATAAAATTTCATATTATTCAAAATAAAGGAGTTTATTTGTGAATAGGAAAGATAATCCGTGTTTCCTTTAATAATTTATTTTTTTTTTATGGAATTGGATTTCATAATTAATTAAAATAAAAGAGTTTATTTTAATTAAAGTTTTTTTTATATATATATGGAATTGGATTCCATAATTAATTAAAATAAAGGAGTTTATTTTGATTAAAATTTTGATTAAAATAAAATAGTTTATTTTATTCAAAATTGGATAAATTAAAATAAAATAGTTTTATTTTAATTTAAATTTGGATTAAAATAAAGGAGTTTATTTTGATTCAAAAATTAGATTTTATACTAAATAAATTTGCCCATTAAATGATATCAATATATATATTAAATGTTTATTATTAATAAGATGAATGTTATTTATTGATGCATATGGTGATGTGTATGATAATAAATGGGATTGATTATGACTATATTGACCCGATGCGATTGGATTTTATTTTAGTTGGATGCATGAATGTATGGGTTTTATTAAATGAGGGTCTGCGTACCTCGCCTTTATCTAATTTTTCTTAATGTAAATTCTATCTCCTCTATGTACTTTCCTCGATTTGTTTTGATCAAGGTTTCTATTTATTTTAAATAGTTTTGTAATAGGAATAGTTAGAATTAATTTTGAAGAATTGGAGATCGAGGAAGCAAGGCGCATTGAAGACCGTTTGTAATGGAGCCCGGTTTAAATGTAATAGTTATATTTAAATATTATTTCTTGCACCCTAGGGTTTGACCTTTTGGTTCACTTGGTGGCTCTAGTGAACCAAACTAGAATAAAAGTCCATAATCAATCCGGGTAGAATATAGTATTCTATATGTGTATGCTTATACTATATATATTATATATTATGCAAACATGCTTCGCATGTTCATTAAAATAATGGCGTATTTTATATATATATATAATAAATGCTGCTAAACAAGATGAGACAAATTAATAACAAACCCCTCAAATTTTTTTTTATTATTAAGTCCTAAGTGTTCAAAGATATTTGGAATATCGAGCGTCAAGCCTTCTAGCATGATAAAATTAATAGAGTATTAAATATTTAATATGAGTTTGTTGTGTCACCACAAGGCAAGTATTAAGTATTTAAGATGTTAATTTATCACATTTGATGCTTATAAAGAAAATTGAACAATATTGTTTTGTTGTGTCACCACAAGGATGATATTTTTCTTTTTGAATATATGGAGTGCTAGGTCGGACTTAACTTGGATAATTTTGATTCGGATGTGCCACCACTTGATCAAAATAATCTAAGAGGCAAAATACAAGGAGTTGCGTAGTTGATGTAATTGACAAAAGTTGTCTACCTATTTATTTATATATAGTTTGTTGTGTCAAAGACAAGGCTATATACATTTGAAATGGGATCCTTATTCTCACTTTAGCAAATCTTTAATTAGATTTTGCTTAAACTATATAAGTGAGGTAATATAGTTTGAAGAAAATAGTGGGAGATACCAATTTAAAACAAGACCTAATTTATTTTGGTAATTAATAAAAGAATGTATGTTAAAATGTTGTTAATTACAAATTCATTTACAAATTTTACAATGTCTAAAATTACTATCATTTATGAAGCATATTAGATGCTTATTTAATCGGAATAGAATTAAGCGGATTGATTAAGGAATTTGAGAATAGTTCTCATGGTGAAAAGCTATCTTATATCATGTCGCCTATCCTATGCAATGGTTGCGAATAATGCCTCGAGGAAGAGATTGCTACTTTTAGAAAGTGGCAAGATGATGCACACTTGGCTCGATGCATCATGCTCGCATCCATGAGTAACGAGCTTGACGTCGACGATGAAACTATGGATGCTCCTACTATATTCACCGCACATTAAGTAGTTGATGGTGAGGAAAGTAGGACCGATAGATATCGAGATATCTAAGGAGCTCTTCCGATCTAGAATGGCCAATGGCACTAAAGTCTGAGATAAAAAGTTCTTAACATAATCAATTTGATTGATCAATTAGACAAACCGGTTTTGTCATGGATGGAGAGTTGAGCCAAGATTTGATCTTGCACTCACTCCGGACTCCTTTCACAATTGTTGTGAATTTTTCATATGAACAAGCTAAATATCGATCTCGTTGATTTGCTTAACATATTGAAAAATGTTGAGAGTCAATTTCAACCAAGAAAGATCAAGTCTTCTTGGTAGGGGCCAAAGGATCTTCCGAAAAGAAGAACGATTCAAAGAAGGTAAATAGAAAGGCATAAACAAAGGATAATAAGAACAAAATCGATATGGATAGCAAAGGAGTTTGCTTCCACCTGCAATAAGCTCGACACCGGAAAGAAAGCTGCGAGAAGGATCTTGCAGAGGTTAACCAAAGAAGCTTAGTGAAGTTTGGTTTATAATACAATTTTGTTCATGATTTAAATAAATTTTCTTTAAGTCGAGGTTCTACTTGGGTATTGGATACCGACTTTGATTATCATAAATATAGATTTATGAAAGGACCAAATGTAAGTAGAAAGCTAAACAAGTATAAGTAATCCTATGTGTGGGAAATGAAGCAAAGGTTGCAACATTAGCCTTAGAAACTTATAGTTTAGCAATGCTACTACGGCAAATCTATTAAGTCGATAAGTTGTTATTGTATTTTAGTTCTCGTTGAAAACATTATTTCTATTTTATTGTTGGACAATGAAATCTTTGGTATTATAATTAAGAACAATTGTTGTTCTATTTATAATAATAATGTTTTGTATAGAACTGGAATATTACTTAATAAATTTTGTATACTTGACTTACGTGAAAAATTATTTTATAAATTGAACAAACTAGTATAAGAAAAGGAGATGATCATTCAAAGAGTTGAATATATGTATTTGTTGAAATACAAGTATGAATTATTTGAAAGGTTCAAAGAATTGGAAGAGAAATAAATTGATAAAGTATTAGAATTCTTTGATCGGATCAAGGAATAAATACTTGTGCAATAAGTTTCTAGATCATCTCAAATGGTTTTCTCATAATGGACGCCTCTTGATACATAATAATTGATTGATGTATCTGAAAGGAAAAATCGTACCTTGTTGGACATGGTACGGTCCATAATTATTTTACCGACATTCCAATTATCCTTACAGGATCATGTCCAGAAATGGTACGCATATCTCACGAAAAGGTAATCTCTAAATCCATTGAAGACTCCATAAAAGTTATGGACGGAGGATTCTAATCTTAAGTTTGTTAAGATAAGGGTTTCCAACTTATGTGAAAAGGTTTCAAAAGGATAAGCTTGGGACAAGATTTGACAAATGTCGATTTGTGGGACATCCTAAAGTAAGTTTAGGGTATATGTTCTATAATCCTATTTAGCAAAAAGGTGTTTGTTGCGAAACACACTACCTTCTAAGATAAAGGTGTTTATCATTGAAAGGGCTTTGGTGGGAGAATAATAGATCTTGAAGAGTTCAAGAACCACAAAACACTATAAAGTCGAATAAAAGGAACACATAAATAGACTGTATTGTACTGGCATGAATCGTAAATCTGGAATAATCAGAAGATACACAGGAGATATGGATTCATCATAGATGATGATGATGAGGTACGCGTCCTGAAGATGATGATCCAGCTACATACGATGAGTTAAGAGTTGTAGACACTCGGAGAATTGATTGAAGCAAGTTTCTCAAATATGGAACATTCGTTTTGATGAGAAAATCAAAAGAGTTTGATTTTATCAAAAATAAGAATGAACCTAGTGTGTACAAAAAAAAAAAATCGATGGGAGCATCGTGACATTCCTAGTACTATATATTGATATACTACGGATAAGGAATGACATACCAATGCTACATCGATGAAAGATAAAGTTGTCTAAACATTCCTCCATGAATGATTTGGAAGAGTATCTTAATTGGGGATAAAATCTATATAGATAGATTTAAGAGGATGCTCGACTTAACCCAAGCGTATATTCATTTGATGCTAAAGTCGTTTAGCATGGCAAACTCAAGAGATGTCTCATGATCGATGAGCTATGGAGTGTATCTCTCTTAATAGTCCCCACAGACTCTCGAAAAGAGAGGTCGCATGAGTGACAATCATGTATGCAATGAAATGTACGAGACTTGATGTTGATCGATCATATTACGGAGAAGTTCACTTTGTGAGTCGTTGAAAAACATCTTAAAGTTCTTAACCCAAGCACTAGGATGTGATCACATACATGGTGGGTCTAAATTAAAACTAGAGGCTTAACGGACTCAAGTTTTTCAGACGGCACTCAAGACGACAGAAAAATCCACTTTAAGGTAAAGGGTTACCTTGAGCAGTGTTAGTGCGATGAATTAGAAAGGTTCCAAACAAAGAAAGAGTTTCGGTTTAGTGATAAAGACAAAGTATATAGCTATAAATGAAGGCTGCCAAGTTGATTGTTTGGATTAAAAGTTCATTCTGAACTAGGAATAGTTTTTAAGTCTCATCTTGGATCTAAACATATGTGTCGTGGCACTTTCATTTGATTATTAGAATCATTGAAGATGGGAAATCACTATAGAGAGATAGTGGACTCTCATGAACAACATTACATATCCATTAACTAAAAGCTTATTCAACGGCGGGATAATCGTCACTTAGAGAAGAAGAGTATAAGATACCATGACGATTGGCTTTAGTGCAAGTGGGAGATTGAAAGTAGTATGCACACAAGCCAATCATGTTTGATGATAAAGCATATACTTTGTAACAATCTTATTCATTTATTAATAAAAAGTATTAATTTATTAAAGGCTTTTAATTATCTACATGATCTTTGTTTTATAATATGTGATAAACCCATAGTTTTAAGCAATGCTTTTAGAATAATGATGATGATCATTCTAATGAGATCTAAATTCTTAGAAAGCTTAAAACTAAAATAGTTCCCAATCATTGGATTACTAAATTGGGGATTAGTGAATCCGGGATAGATTGGTACATCGTTCTTGCTTGCTCATTGGATGAAGATGATTGATCTCATGATCATTTGTGTGGGAACACTTAAAAGCAAGTATGTAGGTGCTTATTAGAGAATAAGTTCACCGAGCGTGGCTCATAAGGAATACCTAATGGAGTTTTATTTGCTGTCGATAGGAATTCCTGTAGTGATAGTAATCTGAGTGATCCTTGGACTTGAGATCATCATAGTATCTTGTGTATGATGAGTTATACTTTGACTTATTCCTTAAGACCCTTAGGGTATATCAAAGGGTATGCTTGGGTATAATAAGTTGTACATGGAGATAATGTATGATCGATAAAGAATCTACCACTTCTAATAAAGAAGAGAAATGTCCTATGTGATTCGATAAATGACAACCCAGTAGTCCTTGGCGGCAAGGCGTAATGAAATTAGAAAGGAGTTTCTAATTTGCATTATTTGAGTTGTGCATTTAAGAGTCGAAATACATATAATTAAATAAAATAAGACTTGACGATAATTCCATGTCTTATATTTAATTGGGACATTGTATGGTGGAAGGATTGAATTGTCTTTTAACTATTTACTCAAAGGTTCTTTTATGATTAATGTTGAAATCTATATTATCTGGAAAGTCGTTGATCGTTGAGGAGGCTTATCCCTATTGTAGAATAAATATTATTTATTTAAATAAATTAATTATTTAATTTATTTATTTAAATAAGATTAAAATTGTTCTAATTGATTTATTCACAACCGGTTTAATATGGAGAACCTAAAGGGTCACACCATAAAAGGAAGAATAATTATTTAAGAAGTTAATGGCATAATCGTAATAATATGTTATGTATATTTAATTTAATCTATGGTGATAGAATAAAAATAAATAGGTTAATATTTATTATTTAATATTTTAGAAATATTAAATATAAATTAATAAGATGAGTCTTATTAATATTATTACAATTATTATTATTTTAATTTCTAAAAGAGTTTTGGAATTAATTTAATATAAGTACTCTCATTTATTCCTAATTGGATTAGGAAGGAAAATTAATTAAAAGAGTTTAATTAATTATCCCTAATAAGATTAGGGAGCTTAATTAATTAAAAGAATTTAATTAATTAAATAAAACCCAATTCCTTAATTGTTAAGGTGGGTTGCCCACATCTATTAATAAGAGGAGTCTTATTATGGGTGATGGGGGTTGTTGACTTTTCAACATACGACATAATTCCAATTATTGGGAGAGTAAACCTTTTCTATAGAGATAGAAAAACTAGGGTTTAGCCAACCACCCTTCTTCTTGAATTTTCTTCTTCCTTGGTGGATCACCTCTAGAGGCCAAACATTTGGGTGGCTAACGTTGATCAAAGGAAGGAACCAAACCCGGTGGATTCAAGATTGAGCGAAAAGGATTTGGAGGTGAACTTGTACACGAGGAAGCTCGATCTTCAAGGGTATGATTTTATTCTTTATCTTTTCGTTTAATTAATAATTGTGCATAAAGGGTGATCCGGGTATATGGTTTGTAAATTTTTTAAACTCGATTTTTACACGCTTAGCACTTTTTTGCGCAATTTGATTGCAAGACATGAATATTCCAAACCTAACAGTTTATCATTGTCCCGATGGTAGTTGCCACCAAAGATAATTTTATCGTGTTGTTGGTGCTTGGGTTGAGCAGACTCATTATCTCGCTTCTAATAATTGAGCCTGCTTCACAACATTTGAATATAGAGAAAATTTATGAGAAATGAGGTATTAACGAATTTCGTGTTTCAAACCTCTCAAAACATTCAGCGTCATACGTTCCTCATTCTCTACCAAATGAGGTGCAACCTCGATAACTCATAACTTACGCCAGTATTGGGATACCGCGTCATGTTATTCTGCTCTAGTCTAATAAACTATACCTTCTTCATATGATGAATACTTTCAGGAAAGTACTTGTTATTGAACAGTTTCTGAAACGTTTCCCAAGACATACTGAGTGCAGCTGGATGGGTACGCTTCATAGATTCCCACTAGTAATCTGCCTCATTACGGAACATAAAAGTAGCGAATGGAACCTTATGTTCCTCTGTGCATCCTAAGACATCGAATATCTTGGTAATCTGTTTGACCCACGTCTCTGCCTTAATCGGATCCGGCTTTCCCCAGAATTCTGGTGGTCCCAACTCTTTGAATTGTTTGGCCGTGACAAACCGCGCGTTTCTATCATTTTCACCCGTATTTTGTGCACGAGTCTCCCTCGTCTAGTTTTGCATGAACTGCAAAAAAGCTTCTAAACATCACGTCGTTCATCGTCTGATCAGTGGTGTTGTTTACAGGAGGAATATTTCCAGCCTGTTGCACGTTCTCCTCGTTGATGAGTACAGGCGTCTCCACAGTCTCATTTACTCCACTGTTAACATTCTCAGTCGACATTCTCAAATATCGCTTATAAAACAAGGGTTAATTAAACAAATTAACATACCACATAATATCCCTATACTACTCGACCAACTAACAAATAAGCTTAGGTAGGACACACTTTAGCGAAGGATTTACTGTCTCTCCCCTGTGGTTCTATTCCCCGATCTCCACCAGAGATCATATCCCTAAGCTCTGATACCAACTGTGACGCCCCCAAAATAGGTCCATTCCCTCCAACCCATTCTGATTCGCCAAATACATGGTATAGAAACAACTACAACTTTATTAATACATTTGTCGTGCAAAATACGACAACACATAAACTGTGAGTTTAAATACAAATATTATCTTCTAGACAATATCCACACTCAAATAAATCCTCATTATTGATACAGTATTTTATAGAATAGTGAGGACTACTAAAACAGCTATCTAGAACCATCACTCCACACCCCGACTAGTTCCTGCTATAATCTCGCTTCCTGAGAAGAAAAATGGAACAAAAGGAAAGGGTGAGCTCAACTAGCCCAGTAAAGAATGTTATGACTAAGATAATATAGAACAAATTATCGTTAGTCTTCAACAGGAAAAAATCTGATAGAATACAATAGACAACAAGTTTCAGATCAATATTCGAAGCGAAATAATAATTCATAGAAGAGTTACGTGAGAATGAAATCTACTATAATCTATGAATTTAACAAATCCATCATCAATATTTTATCCCCCGTAACATCAATCAATATTCATCTCAAATCAAATATTCATCTTTTTTGCACTACAGCCAAAGATATTCATCGATCGGTCATGTTCATCTCAACACTGTTCATCTTTGCACTAAAGGCCAAAGATATTCATCGATCGGTCATGTTCATCTCAACACTGCTCATCTTTGCACTCTGGGCCAAAGATATTCATAAGAAAATCAACCTTTCTTTTGCACTACAGCCAAAGATATTCAAGAAACATCATCATTTAGGACCGAGGATGATGAAAAATATTTTAAAGAAAACGAATCCAAAGAAACAAAAGAACAAGTATTATGGATTAAATACTTTAAAACAATCCGGAGTTCAAAATACTTCATAAATAATCATCTTCAAGTAAAATTCAAGAATGATCAAAACATGGATACAATCAAAGCTAGTATCCGAATAGATATTTTGACAAAAAAAAAAAATTTCATTTTTCTTGAATAATCTACCGTGATTCGTGAATAAAGGCATATACGTGAATAGTCAGATATCGTGAATAGTAACTCAAACACCAAAAGATAGAAATTTCACAAAAACATCATCACGCTTACGTGAATAGTACTCGTGAATAGTAACTCATAAATAGTAACTCATGAATAGTAACTCGTGAATAGAACTCATGAATAAGAACTCATGAATAAGTAACTCAACATGAAAAAGTTCCAAATTTGATAAAATTCACACCAATATTTTGGCATAATGATATTGAAGAAATAATATCATTTACAAAAAAAATAACATCCCTTACCTCGAAAGACAGTACTTCTCGTTGAAACACCGGATATAGGCTATGACTTGAACTTGCACCGTATATCAACACTCAAAGTATACTCACAAGAATACGCTCAAAATATCGAGAAAGAAATAGAGAGAAAACTTCAGTTTCTGGTGTTATTTTCAATTCTAACCTAAGCTCCCTATTTATAGGAAAATGTTTAGAACATCAAAGTAGAAAATTGAATATAATAATATTATTTATAAACAAAATTCCTTAGCCCACCTTTGAAATCTGATTTCAGCCATAGCACATGTTAAATGAGGTTCACAAACTCACCAAAAACGTTTTTCTCAAAATAATTAATTAAAACTCCCAAAAATCAATTATTTCAGAACTCCGAAACTTTAATAATTCATAATAAATATCTCTTTTATTAGAAAATTCGAATCTCGCGAGTTTTTATAGGAAATTCAATTCTCTACAACTTTGCAGAAGAATTTTTTTTCAAATTCCAAACAGAAATTGACCAAAATCCACAAACGGTCAATTTTACAGTCTATAATGTTTTCTAATAATATGAACTTTCTAGACATTGCCAATAATATTTTCTAATAATATTATTCATATAATATGAATTATTGCTTCGATAATGGAAAATACTGTGTAATGACAATTTATTGAAACAATAGTAATATAAAATATCAATGCAACAATTATTGAATCAATAAAATAATATACTAAATAGTAATTACTTTGTAATAATTATTGAGTAGTGCCTTCTTTACGTAAGAATCAATAATTGGTGCAATACCACGTATCTTCTTGTTCAACAACGCGTATTAGTGTGTTTTTTAACCACCGGTATTCCAACGATAATCTGTATAACAACTACGCCTGTTATTTATAAACAACTTATATTTTTCGTTTCTTCATCCAATCGCTTTCATTATGGGGCCCACACAAGGTCAAGTGGTTATACGAATATTCCCAACAAAGATTGAATATTCCATGATCAAACGAATATTCCCAAACAACAATGAATAATTTATCACCACTTGCTTATTTAAAATATTTACGCATTTTACCCATAACTAACCACATTAATCAAATCCACCCTTACTATTTCAAAATAATAAATAAAGAAAATTCCTTTTTATTTAAAAAATTTCGGGGTCTTACAACCTTTGGTAGAATTAGATTAAAGTATACTTGAGCTATAACCACATGTGAGAATATTACAAGCATCTCTTCTTAATACCGAGGAATGACACCTTCCGTAGCACTGTGATCAGTCCACGAATTGCTTTAGTGTGAGTTTTGGTCATTTTATATATTTGTTCAGGATAAAGATGGATCGACCCAATATTTTTGTTCTGTTTTATTTTAGGATTTGATAATTTTGTGCTAAACGCATTTTTCGATTTTACATGCATTTAAATTCGTAATCCTATGATTTTGCCCAAGTGGATGCCGCACATTTGACTCCATCTATGACCTTAGAAATTGACCAAGCCAACTGCTTTTGTAACACCCCGAATTTTATGAAATGAAAGTATTCAATTTTCTTATAATTATTATTCTATTTAATAAATGGTTAAATTGATAAAAGGTTAAAGTTAAGGGTGATATTCAAAAATTTTGCAAAGTAAGCAAGTTGTTATAAAATAATCTTTTGGTCGGGAAATATTCGTACGACGACACAATCATTGGTGGACCCATAAATGGAATAATTGTCGAATATAGAAAGCGACAGAAATAACCTTTTTATAAAAATAACGGCAAAACTTTTACCGTTAAACTGTTGAAATATCAGGTGATAAAAGTGCTGATGAATGGCGTGGTTCGCATAATAATAGCACAGTATTACTAGGGGTGTAAGCGATATTAAATCTGATACGGATACGAGTATATATCCGTATCCGTATCCGAAAAAACCAATTCGCTCATCCGTATATCATATCCTAGATCCCATGGATTTTAAAAATATTATCCATATCCCATTATTCTAAAAATATTCAATACTGGATAATATCCGCTATACTGCTTATTTTATCCGAATAGACAAATTATTCGAATATCCGAATTAGTTTATCAAGTAACCTAATATAAAATTCATTCAAAATATTTACGAAAAAAAATTAAAGTTTAAATCATACATATTAATTAAACACAATTTAACACACACACACACACACACACACATGTACACACACACACATATATATATATATATAAGTTATTAACTAATTAATGTAAGTTATTAATATATATATATATATATAATAACTTATATAAATGAATATAAATTATTAATATATACGTGTATATATATAAATATATATTAATGTAAGTGATTAATTAATGAATGTAAGTTATTAATATATATGTTTGTTATATATTGTATATATATATATATATATATATATATATATATATAATAACTTATATATATAAATGTATATGTAAGTTACTAATATATATATATATATATATATAATAACTTATATATATAAATGTATATATAAGTTATTAATTAATGAATATAAGTTAAAGTGATTAATTAATGAATCTAAGTTATGATTTATTAATATATATATATATATACACACACACGTATATATTAATAACTTATATAAATGAATGTAAGTGATTAATCAATGAATGTAAGTTATTAATAAATACATATATATTATATATATATATATATATTAATATATATATATATATGTATGTATGTATATATTAAATTATTAACAACTTATATAGGTAAATTATTAATTAATAATTTACATTAATTAATAACTTAATTAATGTAAATATTAAGTGTGTGTGTGTGCATATATATATATATATATATATATATATATAAGTTATTCAGATACGGATTTCAGATATCGGAATTCGGATATCCGTGTCCGTCGGATATATTTACGGACAGATGTTAATCGAATACGAATACGCCTATATCCGTATTCGTATCCGTTTATTTACGGATACCTTTAAACCGAATACGGATATATCCATTTTTTTCTGAATGCGAATAATATCCGCTTTTTTCGAATACGGATGCGGACGAATACGAATTTTTCGGTTAGCATTTACAGCCCTACTATAGTATCTCAGATTATTGATGCTTACGTAAGAAGTCAATCAGTTTTATTCAATTATTGCAATAGTAGTTGCTGCATAATCTCATATTATTGATTCAATTATTATCACAATATCATCTGCACAATATTTCATATTATTAAATCAATAAGTGAGACAACAAATTTATTAATATTATTATTTGCATTATTGACAATGTATAGAAAGTTCTGTCGAGGAAAGGGGTTAGGTCATCTAATTGCGCGCCAATAAAGAGAAATTTTTATCGGAAAGCCTCCTCTTTCGTGGGAATGATCTGGTTGTTAATATTGTGAGTTATAATATTAATGATGAATAATTGATGAAAGATTAAAAATGTGTTTATTAAAGATAAGTGATTTGAAGTAAATATTTATTTAATTTTTTTGATATAAATAGAGGGATTTGTCATGAGGCGTTTGTTGTGAGTTTGGCTTATTATTCCATGAGGAGATGTGCTAATTTTATGAACCGCATGTGATGATTTTAATAGTAAATCAATCTGGACCGTTGGTTGTGATTTTAATAGTAAATTAATCTGGACCGTCGGTTGTGATTTTAATAGTAAATCAATATGGACCGTCGGTTGTGATTTTAATAGTAAATCAATATGGATCGTGCGTTTTAATAGTAAATCAATCTGGACCGTCCGTGAATCAGTTACTATTTAATCCATTCTCCTATAAATAGAAGTTTATTTCTTCTTTCATTCTCACCAATTCACTAAGACTCACAAGGGAAACTATAGAAAGAGAAACAATAGAAAGAAAGAAGAAGAGTATTCTGCTACTTCACTATTGCAGTATCCAATCTTCTACTAAGGTAAGGGGTATTATTTTTTTATATTCGTAAGAGATATTATTTTTCGTATTCATTTTTTAATATGTGGGAATAACATGTCTATGATGACGAGTGAAAATCCATTTGCAGTTTCGTATATTATTTCTTTTCATATTTTTAATCTAAACTTACTATGGTAAGTATTGCTTCTATAATCCCTGAAATTAGTAGAATATCTTTGAGTTTTGCGTTTTATCTAGTATCGTTTCGTTGGAATATTGGTCTGAACATTCTTATTAAGTTTTAATATATTCACTCGGGGTACTATTCACGGGGTAATATGCACTCGGGTACTATTCAAGGGGTACTATTCACTCTGGTATTATTCACTCGGGGGTACTATTCACTCGATAATATTTATTCGGGGTACTTTGAATGACGAGGTACTATTCATTCGGGTACTATTCACGACAAAAGTGATTTCTTTTCTGTCCAAATTATCTTTGATATATGAATCTTATTTTTAAATTTGAATCCACATTTTGATCATCATGTTGACCATTTGGACTTTCTTGAACTCTGGATAAATTGAATTATAAATCTCTAATATTTATCATTGATCTCACTTGATTAATTCCTTATATCATTGTCATCATCATCATGCTTATGTTGTGGTAAAAGTCATCTTTGGCCCGTAGTGCATAGATGGACTGTATGGATACTAACGAATATCCTTGGCCCATAGTGGATGGATAATTAGATGATGTGAAATGTTTATTGATTGGTATTACATGGATAAAATATTGATGTTGGATTTTTAAATCATAGAAGATAGTAGACATCATTCTTTACTTGACTATTCTAATGGATTGATGTTTCCGCTGCAGTTGTTGATCTAAAACTTGTTGTCTATTGTATTCTATCAGATTTTTCCATGTTAAGGACTAAGGATAATTTTTTCTACATTATCTTAGTCATAATATTCTTTACTGGGCTAGTTGAGCTCATCCTTTTCCTTTTGGTACCATTGTTCTTCTCAGGAGGCAAGAATATAGTTGGGACTAGTCGGGAAGTGGAGTAATGATTCAAGATGGTTTTTATAACAGTCCTCACTATTTTGTAAAATAGTGTAACAATAATTGTAATGAGGACTTTATTTGAGTTTAGATATTGTCTACGAGACAATATTTGTTTGAAACTCATCTATTGTGTTGTCGTATTTTGCACGAAAGTTGTATAAATAAAGTTTGTATTTAAATTTTGTACCATGTATGTGAGACCCCAGATTTTATCAATAAAGATTTAAATTTTTCAAATAATTTTTAATATTATGGTGTGAATTTGAGATAATATTATAGTTGTGGGTAGTATTTATAAATTTTGCAAAAAAGTGCAGTGGTTATATTATATTCGATTGGTGGGGAATATTCTTAGGTTTAGCAGGAATATTCGCATAACTCTCAAATCATTGGTGGACCCCAGCAAATGAAATTATTGTTTGGATTGAGAAAACGACAAAAAATATTTTATTGAAATAACTACGAAGTTTTACTTAGTGGATACCGTTGAACTACTCGGTAGTAGTAAAAGTATAAGAATATGTGGTTGCGTAAAGTAGCACCGGTATTGATTATCGATGCTTATGTGAGAAGTCACTCAATTTGATTCCATTATTGTTTATTAATAATATGAATTATTATAGCGATAATGACGTTTTATTTTATTCAGTATTATTAACGTAATAAAATAGAAACATCTTTTATATAAAATGAATACTTTATTAAAGTTATTCTATAAATAGAATATATTATATTTTATTATGCATAGTGTTGCATAGTGTTTTGCATAGTTTTGCATAGTGTTTGTATAGTAAAATGTTTTTATATAAATAGAATATATGATATTTTATTTAAAAGATTTTGCTTTAAATATGGACCGTCGATTAAAGTAAATCAATCTGGACCGTTCATGGATTAATTACTATGCATTCTTTTTCCTATAAATAGAAGCTCATTCCTTCATTATTTTCTTACTTGATTCACTTTGAAACTCTAGAGAGAAATTATAAAGAGAAGCTATAGAGAGAAAATCTATAGAGAGAAAGAAGAAAAGTATTACGGTACTTCACTACTTTGATATCCAAATTGTCTTTTTACGGTAAGGGATATTATTTGTTGTACCGTAAAGGGGTGTTATTCTTTCTTATTCATGAAGAGAACTTCATTATTCTATTCATTATTATTACGTTAGAATAACTCGTAAAAGTGGCATACCCTATACATAACTCAGATACGCCAGATACCCTATACTTGGTAAAATCCTTATATTATTCCATTCTTATTTATTACATTGGAATAACTTTTGTATCACGCTTAATCCCCTATACTTG
The DNA here is from genome assembly GCA_020205615.1 of Panax quinquefolius. Taxonomy (NCBI): domain Eukaryota; kingdom Viridiplantae; phylum Streptophyta; class Magnoliopsida; order Apiales; family Araliaceae; genus Panax; species Panax quinquefolius. The sequence goes on along the minus strand of JAINUW010000225.1, from coordinate 74,524 downwards.
GTGATCTTCTTACATTATTCCATTCTTTATTATTACATTGGAATATCACATGCGTGTGTTTTACACCGGACACAGTTCCATTGTTTATTATTCCGCATTTATTATTCTCATTGGAATATCCCGTGCATGTGTTTTACACCGGACTGGTTCCATTGTTTATTATTCAAAGATTTATTATTACATTGGATCATCCCGCTTGTAATTTCAATTTCACGACTGGTTCCGTTATTATTATTCTATTGGAATAACTTTGTCTGTCATGCCAAGTACTGCATGCATAGTAATTTCTTTTGTTATTCCATTCTTTATTATACCCAAATAGTTAAAACTTTGACTTCTATACTCCATGAAATTAGTAGAATATCTTTGATATTTGCGTTTCATCCAAAGATCTTTCATGGAAATATTCTTACGATTATTCTTGAATTTTACTCTACAAAACAAAGATGTCGTGTTGACAATTTGGACGTTAATAATTCTGGATTAAATAATTCTTGAACTTGTTTTATTGAATTATTATGTCATATTTATCATCCTCATGTTATATTATGTTATCTTTGACTTACGTGCATAGATGAACTTAGTATGATTATGACCGAGGATCATTCGATATAATCACGGCTTGATATAAATGATGTGACAAAAGTCCTCGATTGGCACATAATGCATGCGATGATGGATAGTTTTTGGTATGATTATGACCGGGGGTGATTCGGTATAGTCATGACCATTGATAATTTGATGAAAATCCTTGGCCGTGAGTGCGAGGATGATTAGATATTGTGATTTATTCATTAAACCGAGTCTTAGTGATAAAAAATTGATGAAAACCTTTTAAAACCTAAAAGATAGTAGACTTTATTTTCTACTTGACTCTTTTAATGGATTGCATATTCTGCTGCAGATTAAACCGGTTTGTCTATTGTATTTTATCGGTTTAACATCAAAGGCTAATGATAATTTATTACGCATTATCTTAGTCATAATATTTCTTCTTTGGGCTAGTTGAGCTCACCCTTTCTTTCACTTTGTTCTCTTCGTGAAATGAGAACATAGCTTGGACTTGTCGGGGAACGAGAGTAATGGTCCAGAGGATAGCATTAGTAGTCCTCACTATTCTGTGAAATAGTGTGATAATAGTTGTAATGAGGACTCCTTTTGAGTTTGTATAATATCTAGTAGACAATATTTGTATTCAAACTCTTAGTTTATGTCGTATTGTACACGACAGATGTATAATTAAGTTGTATTTGAATTTATGTACCATGTAATTGGCGACCCAAGATGGGTGACGTATACCTAATTTTGGGGGCGTCACAGTTGGTATCAGAGCTTAGGGATATGATCCCTGGCTAAGATGCGAGATAAGAACTAGGAGGGAGAGATCGGGGAATTCCTTTCGCTAGTATGACTACTACCTAAGTTTATTTGTTATTTAATTGGTCGGTTGAGTATAGGGATAATATGTGATATGTTAATTAACCCTTGTTTTGTGACGGTGTTTGAGAATGACATCCGAAAAAATATTGAGATAAGCAATGAAGCACATGAGATCAGTTGAGTCACTTCAACCAAAAGGTAATGAAACAACAACACGATAATAATCATACTTAAATTGGCAATGATCGTCGAACAATGATAACCATCGTGGAGGAAATTATCATGCCAAGAATGGTAACCATTTTGGTGGTAATCATGGCGAAGATAATAAGAATGGACATTTCAAGAAGAAGCGGGTTCAACAATGACGTGAAGACGCGTCGGCATCGACACCGTTTCAAAGGAAGAAGAACGACCACCCTTGGTCGTATGTTTCAAATGCGACGGGGGGACACATCCGTCAAAATCTATCTTCTTGATCCAAAGCGTGTTTTAAATTGCGGAAGAGAGGTCACTTAGCTCGATTTTTTGTCGTATGGTGAAGTCGAGTCCAGTTGAGATAGTGATGCCAAAGGATGTCCTGAACCAAACCAGCCGGTAGTTTAAGAGAGCGCGTTTTTTCTCGTGACGAGGAACCCAGAATAAAATTATCACGGGTAAGTTAATCATAAGCTCTTGCGAAGTCTATATAAATATTCGATCTGGGTTTCTACCTATTATTTTATCTCTCTTGCTTGCGTTCAATGTTTAAATTTGACTCCAGAAAAATTGAACTTTGATTTATCTGTTTAAACTTAGTTGGGAGAAACCTTCGTTACCTCCACTGTTTATAAATCTTGTTGATTCAAATCGACACTTTCACGTTACCTGTCAATCTTATCTCTTTGAAAATACTTGCCTTTGATTTTAGGAATCAATTGGTTAACTACTCATCATGCTTTTCGTAAGGTTGTTAGCTTTTATATTCATAACAACCCTGTTACACGAATTCAAAGTAACCAAACCCTAAAGTTAATCACTGTTATATCAAGCCATAAGTAAAGAGCCCCGATCCTTTCGTTGTTGACTTCCTTGTGTAGAATGCACCGAAGCCAGACTTTCTCTAGGCGACGTCGTGAATGACGATGACAAGTTGATAGGTATCATTGTGAGGTGCTATCTAGGTTAAGGGATAGAAGTCACAGTTGGTATCAATGTGACGTCTATCCAAGTCTTGAATGAGAGTGTAGCTTTGAATGATATTTCTATCATTAATAAATTTTTGACGTATTCTTGAAGACTTCCTAGCCCACCCTAGGCGTGAAATCGAATTTTGTATTGACCCCAAAGACAAAACCCATTTCTTAAACCCTCAAATATTTCTTCAACTAAAAGGATCTGTTTACGTGGATTATGATGAAAGTCATAATAAAAGCATTGGACTGATGAAAATCATGGGTATATGAAGTATTAGTAAGTTTTATGATGAGTTATGTTGGTTAGTATGTGAAAACATGAAAGTTTCTTAGAAATCACAAAGAGTTGAAAATCGATTTTGGTAAAAAGCGTAACATGAAATTCAATTGACCATATCTCCTATTATATTTTGAATTTTTGAGTGTGGTCAAGTCCTAGAGTTAGATCTATGAGTTACCTAACTAATCCAAGTGGAATTACTGGAAAAGGTGTTGTAGATTTTTGTGTGGACTGATTTTAGCAAAGGAGTGCAAAGCTGCAAAAACCAAAAAAGTTCTTGCCATGATTTTAGAGGGCTGTTTCACCACTTAAATTATGAGAAAATTCTGGCCTTTTGGAACATGAAGTTATATGGTATAAAGTACCTCCTGTCCAAAAATGAGCTCATTCTCGACTTAAAATGAGCAAGTTATGACTATTTCAATATTTAGGTTTTTCCGATGAAAATGCTATAACCGAGTTCTATAACTCCAGGTGACCATGAAATTTAAACTGGAGGCTCACATTAACATGTGTAAGGTCCTGCCAAGATTTGGGAATTTTTGGAGTTAAAATTGAGGTAGCTAATTTCTTAAGGAATTAATTAGAAATTGATTTTTGAAAAATAGTAAATTAATTTTAAAAATTCCGAGAAAAATATATTTTCATTATGGGACTATATTATGCTAAATCCCAGAAAAGAAATATTTTTGGGATTGATTTGGTATTTTTCATGAAAATAGTTTAATTACTGAACATATGAGTTAAATATGTTATGTGAAAGTAACAAAGTTGAAAATAGGATTTTATGGCTAGAGAATCCTATATAGAGTATATGCATATTTTTTGAGGGATTTGATAATTGGTGATGATATCTTATGAGTATGGCATTTTGAATGATTAAATGCATTATATGGTAAAGCGTAAACAATTGAGATAAATTGTTTATAAATTTAAGAAGTGATTAAAATATTGTTATAATATTAATGATATTAGATTATGAGATTATTAAGTGATTGATAACATAAGGATATTCTTGAATCATGGATAAATTATATTATAAATGTTTAATATTTATCCTTTATCTTATTTGATTGATTCTTTATATCATTATCCTCATGTTTATATTATGTTGAAAGTCATTACGTGGCTGTAGTCCATAGATGGACTTGAGTATGATTATGACCGAGGATTGTTCGGTATAATCATAACCGTAATTGAAAACACGATTATCTTTGGTAGTAGTGCATGGATAATTTGTGGTCGTGATACTAATGAATACACGATTATCTTTGGTAGTAGTGCATGGATAATTTATGGTCGTGATACTAATGAATACACGATTATCTTTGGTAGTAGTGCATGGATAATTTGTGGTCGTGATACTAATGAATACACGATTATCTTTGGTAGTAGTGCGTGGATAATTTGTGGTCGTGATACTAATGAATACACGATTATCTTTGGTAGTAGTGCATGGATAATTTATGGTCGTGATCTTAATGAATACACGATTATCTCGTGGTCAGTAGTGCATGGATAATTCGTGGTCGTGATACTAATGAATATCCTTGGCACGTAGTGCGGGGATGATTCGACGATATGGATTAATTATTGAAATGAGTCTCAAAGAATGAAATATTAATTCATGGATGTGGTAAAAGTCATCTTTAGGTAGTAGTGCATTGATAGACTTGGTATGATTATGACCACGGATTATTCGGTATAATCATGATCAGTAATTGAAAACACGAATATCTTTGGCGATGAGTGCATGGATAATTCGTGGTCGTGATACTATTAAGTCGCTGGTCTCAAAGATTATTGGTTTTATGATTGTATATCTTTGGCACAGAGCAAAGATGAATTGTTAATGAATATCTTTGGTAGGATTGCAAAGATGAATTTAATGTTTTCAACGATAAGGGTATTCAAGGTATCCTCACCTCTTTATCATACAGTACAGTCGTACCTAATTTCGAGGGCTAAATTCCATAAGGAGGGGGAGATCAGAGACCCCAGATTTTATCAATAAAGATTTAAATTTTGTCGAAATAATTTTTAATATTATAGTGTGAATTTGAGATAATATTATAGTTGTGGGTAGTATTTATAAATTTTGCAAAGTATGCAAGTGGTTATATTATATTCGATTGGTGGGGAATATTCGGTTTAGCGGGGAATATTAAATACAACTACTCAATCATTGGTGGACCCCATAATGTAATTATTGTCGGATTGAAAAAAACGACAAAAAATATTTTATTGAAATAACGGCGAAAGTTTTACTAGTGGATATCTTGTTGAACTACTTTCGGTAGTAAAAGAAATACGATGTCGTGTGGTTGCATAAGAGCACACGGTAATGATTATTGATGCTTTATGTGAGAAGTCACTCGGTTTGATTCCATTATTGTCGATTAATAATATGAAATATTATAGCGATAATGACATTTTGTTTTATTCGTATTATTAACGTAATAAAATGAAACATCTTTTATATAAAAATGTATTACTTTATTAAAGTTATTCTATAAATAGAATATATTATATTTTATTATGTAGTGTTTTGCATAGTGTTGCATAGTGTTTGCATAGTAAAATGTTTTTATATAAATAGAATATATGATATTTTATTTAAAAGATTTTGCTTTAAATATGGATGGTCAGATTAAAATGTAAATCAATCTGGACCATTCATGGAATAATTACTATGCATTCTATTTTCCTATAAATAAAGCTCATTCCTTCATTATTTTCTTATGAATTCATTGAAACTCTAGAGAGAGAAATTATAAAGAGAAGCTATAGAGAGAAAATCTATAGAGAGAAAAGAAGAAGAGTATTCGGTACTTCACTACTTTGATATCCAATTGTCTTTTTACGGTAAGGGATATTATTTGTTGTACCGTAAGCGGGTGTTATTCTTTCTTATTCATGAAGAGAACTTCATTATTCCATTCATTATTATTACATTTGGAATAACCTATAAAAGTGGCATACCCTATACATAACCTCAGATATCTGCAGACACCCTATACTTGGTGAAATCCTTATATTATTCCATTCTTATTTATTCTCATGGAATAACTCAGATACGCTTAATCCCCTATACTTGGTGATCTTCTTCTCATTATTCCATTCTTTATTATTCTGTTGGAATATCCTGCACGTGTGTTTTACAATCGACTGGTTCCATTGTTTATTATTCGCATTTATTATTCTGTTGGAATATCACATGCGTGTGTTTTACAGGACCTCGGTTCCATTGTTTATTATTCAACATTTATTATTACATTTGGATCATCCTGCCGGTGTGAATTTCACGACTTTGGTTCCGTTATTATTATTCTATTGGAATAACTCCGTTTGTCAAGCAGTACCCGTACGTGGTGATTTCTTTTGTTATTCCATTCTTTATTATACCCAAATGGTTAAAACTTTGACTTCTATACTCCATGAAATTAGTAGAATATCTTTGATATTTGCGTTTCATCCAGTATCTTTTCATGGAAATATTCTTCTGATTATTCTTGAATTTTACTCTACAAAACAGTATCATGTTGACAATTTGGACGTTAATAATTCCTGGATTAAATAATTCTTGAACTTGTTTTATTGAATTATTATGTCATATTTATCATCCTCATGTTATATTATGTTATCTTTGACTTACGTGCATAGATGAACTTAGTATGATTATGACCAGGGATCATTCGATATAATCATGGCTTGATATAAATGATGTGACAAAAGTCTTCAGTGGCCTGTAATGCAGTGATGGATAGTTTTTGGTATGATTATGACCAGGGGTGATTCGGTATAGTCATGACCATTGATAATTTGATGAAAATCCTTGGCCGTGGTGCGGGGATGATTAGATATTGTGGTTTATTCATTAAACCGAGTCTTAGTGATAAAAAATTGATGAAAACCTTTTAAAACCTAAAAGATAGTAGACTTTATTTTCTACTTGACTCTTTTAATGGATTGCATATTCCACCGCAGATTAAACCGGTTGTCTATTGTATTTTATCGGTTTAACATCATTGTTGAAGGCTAATGATAATTTATTCTCATTATCTTAGTCATAATATTTCTTCTTGGGCTAGTTGAGCTCACCTTTCTTTCACCGTTTTCTTCGTGAAATGAGAACATAGGCGGGACGAGTCGGGGAACGGAGTAATGGTCCGGAGGATAGCATTAGTAGTCCTCACTATTCTCGTGAAATAGTGTGATAATAGTTGTAATGAGGACTCCTTTTGAGTTTGTATAATATCTAGTAGACAATATTTATATTCAAACTCTTAGTTTATGTCGATTGTACCTACGATGTATAATTAAGTTGTATTTGAATTTATGTACCATGTAATTGGCGACCCAAGATGGGTGACGATACCTAATTTTGGTGGCGTCACGATTGGTATCGAGCTTAGGGATATGATCCTCGGCTAAGATGTGAGATAAGAACTAGGAGGGAGAGACGGGGAATTCCTTTCACAGTATGACCTACCTAAGTTTATTTGTTATTTAATTGGTCTCATAGAGTATAGGGATAATATGTGATATGTTAATTAACCCTTGTTTTGTGACAGTGTTTGAGAATGACATCTGAAAATATTGAGATAAGCAATGAAGCACATGAGACCGTTGAGTCAGCTCAACCAAAAGGTAATGAGCAACAACACGATAATAATCATACCGGTGGCAACGGTCATCGGAACAATGATAACCATCGTGGAGGAAATTATCATGCCAAGAATGGTAACCATTTCGGTGGTAATCATGGCCAAGATAATAAGAATGGACATTTCAAGAAGAGCGGGTTCAACAATGACGTGAAGACGCGGCGATCAAGACCCGTTTCAAAGGAAGAAGAACGACCACCGGTCGTATGTTTCAAATCTTGCGACGGGAGGGACACATCCGTCCAAACCGTATCTTTACTGATCCAAAGCGTGTTTTAAATTGCGGAAGAAGGTCACTTAGCTCGATTTTGTCGTATGGTGAAGTCGAGTCTAGTTGAGATAGTGATGCCAAAGGATGTCCTGATGCCAAAGCCGATAGTTTAAGAGAGCGTTTTTTTCTCGTGACGAGGAACCCGAATAAAATTATCACGGGTAAAGTTAATCATAAGCTCTTGCAAAGTCTATATCGATTCGATCCTGGGTTCTACCTATTATTTTATCTTTCTTTTGCTTGCTTCAATGTTTAAATTTGACTCGTAAAAATTGGACTTTGATTTATCTGTTTAAACTTAGTTGGGAGAAACCTTCGTTACCTCCATTTGCTTATAAATCTTGTTGATTCAAATCGACACTTTCACGTTACCTGTCAATCTTATCTCTTTGAAAATACTTGCCTTTGATTTTAGGAATCAATTGGTTAACTACTCATCATGCTTTTCGTAAGGTTGTTAGCTTTTATATTCATAACAACCTGTTACACGAAATTCAAAGTAACCAAACCCTAAAGTTAATCACTGTTATATCAAGCCATAAGTAAAGAGCCCCGATCCTTTCGTTGTTGACTTCCTTGTGTAGAATGCACCGAAGCCAGACTTTCTCTAGGCGACGTCGTGAATGACGATGACAAGTTGATAGGTATCATTGTGAGGTGCTATCTAGGTTAAGGGATAGAAGTCACAGTTGGTATCAATGTGACGTACTATCCAAGTCTTGAATGAGAATATGAGCTTTTGAATGATATTTCTATCATTAATAAATTTTTTGACGTATTCTTGAAGACTTCTAGCCCACCCTAGAGCGTGAAATCGAATTTTGTATTGACCCCAAAGACAAAACTCATTTCTTAAACCCTCAAATATTTCTTCAACTAAAAGGATCTGCATTTACGTGGATTATGATGAAAGTCATAATAAAAGCATTGACCGATGAAAATCATGGGTATATGAAGTATTAGTAAGTTTTATGATGAGTTATGTTGGTTAGTATGTGAAAACATGAAAGTTTCTTAGAAATCACAAAGTGTTGAAAATCGATTTTGGTAAAAACGTAATATGAAATTCAATTGACCATATCTCCTATTATATTTTGAATTTTGAGTGTGGTCAAGTCCTAGAGTTAGATCTATGAGTTACCTAACTAATCCAAGTGGAATTACTGGAAAAGGTGTTGTAGATTTTTGTGTGGACTGATTTTAGCAAAGGAGTGCAAAGCTGCAAAAACCGAAAAAGTTGCTGCCATGATTTTAGAGGGGCTATTTCGGCCACTTAAATTATGAGAAAAATTCTGGCCTTTTGGAACATGAAGTTATATGGTATAAAGTACCTCCTGTCCAAAAATGAGCTCATTCTGACTTAAAATGAGCAAGTTATGACTATTTCAATATTTAGGTTTTTCCGACAAAAAATGCTATAACCGGAGTTCTATAACTCCGATGACCATGAAATTTAAACTGGAGGCTCACATTAACATGTGTAAGGTCTTGCCAAGATTTGGGAATTTTTGGAGTTAAACTTGAGGTAGCTAATTTCTTAAGGAATTAATTAGAAATTGATTTTTGAAAATAGTAAATGAATTTTAAAATTCTTTGAAAATATATTTTCATTATGGGACTATATTATGCTAAATCCCAGAAAAGAAATATTTTTGGGATTGATTTGGTATTTTCATGAAAATAGTTTAATTACTGAACATATGAGTTAAATATGTTATGTGAAGTATGAAAGTTGAAAATAGGATTTTATGGCTAGAGAGAATCCTATATAGAGTATATGCATATTTTTTGAGGGATTTGATAATTGGTGATGATATCTTATGAGTATGGCATTTTTGAATGATTAAATGCATTATATGGTAAAAAGCGTAAACAATTGAGATAAATTGTTTATAAATTTAAGAAGTGATTAAAATATTGTTATAATATTAATGATATTAGATTATGAGATTATTAAGTGATTGATAACATAAGGATATTCTTGAATCATGGATAAATTATATTATAAATGTTTAATATTTATCCTTTATCTCATTTGATTGATTCTTTATATCATTATCCTCATGTTTATATTATGTTGAAAGTCATTCATGGCCTATAGTCCATAGATGGACTTGGTATGATTATGACCGGTTATTGTTTTATAATCATAACCGTAATTGAAAACACGATTATCTTTGGCCGTAGTGCATGGATAATTTGTGGTCGTGATACTAATGAATACACGATTATCTTTCGGTAGTAGTGCACGGATAATTTGTGGTCGTGATACTAATGAATACACGATTATCTTCGGTCGTAGTGCATGGATAATTTGTGGTCGTGATACTAATGAATACACGATTATCTTTTCGCCGTAGTGCATGGATAATTTGTGGTCGTGATACTAATGAATACACGATTATCTTTGGTAGTAGTCAATTGGATAATTTATGGTCGTGATACTAATGAATACACGATTATCTCGTGGTCAGAAGTGCATGGATAATTCGTGGTCGTGATACTAATGAATATCCTTGGCCCAGTAGTGTGGATGATTCGACGATATGGATTAATTATTGAAATGAGTCTCAAAGAATGAAATATTAATTCATGGATGTGGTAAAAGTCATCTTCGGTCAGTAGTGCATTGATAGACTTGGTATGATTATGACCACGGATTATTCGGATAATCATGATCAGAATTGAAAACACGAATATCTTTGGCCAAGAAGTGCATGGATAATTCGTGGTCGTGATACTATTAAGTCGCGTCCTCAAAGATTATTGGTTTTATATTTGTATATCTTTGGCCAGAAGCAAAGATGAATTGTTAATGAATATCTTCGTAGGATTGCAAAGATGAATTTAATGTTTTCAACGATAAGGGTATTCAAGGTATCCTCACCTCTTTATCATACCAGTATCGCATTCTAATTTCGAGGGCTTAAATTCCATAAGGAGGGAGATTGTGAGACCCCAGATTTTATCAATAAAGATTTAAATTTTGTCGAAATAATTTTTAATATTATGGTGTGAATTTGAGATAATATTATAGTTGTGGGTAGTATTTATAAATTTTGCAAAGTATGCAAGTGGTTATATTATATTCGATTGGTTCAGGGAATATTCTTTAGCAGGAATATTCGCATAACTACTCAATCATTGGTGGACCCTATAATGTAATTATTGTTGATCGAGAAAACGACAAAAATATTTTATTGAAATAACGGCGAAAGTTTTACCGTGGATACTTGTTGAACTACTCTAGTAGTAAAAGTACAATGTCACGTGTGGTTGCATAAGTAGCACCACTGCAGATTGATTATCGATGCTTATGTGAGAAGTCACTCGTTTGATTCCATTATTGTCGATTAATAATATGAATTATTATAATGATAATGACATTTTATTTTATTCGTATTATTAACGTTATAAAATGTAAACATCTTTTATATAAAATATAATACTTTATTAAAGTTATTCTATAAATAGAATATATTATATTTTATTATGCATAGTGTTTTTTTGCATAAAGTGTTGCATAGTGTTTGCATAGTAAGTAAAATATTTTTATATAAATAGAATATATGATATTTTATTTAAAAGATTTTGTTTTAAATATGGACCGTCAGATAAAAGTAAATCAATCTGACCATTCATGGAATAATTACTATGCATTCTATTTTTCTATAAATAGAAGCTCATTCCTTCATTATTTTCTTACTTAATTCATTGAAACTCTGTAGAGAAATTATAAAGAGAAGCTTAGAGAGAAAATCTATAGAGAGAAAAGAAGAAGAGTATTCTGTACTTCACTACTTTGATATCCAAAGGTCTTTTACTAGTAAGGGATATTATTTGTTGTACCTGTAGGGTGTTATTCTTTCTTATTCATGAAGAGAACTTCATTATTCCATTCATTATTATTCGTTGAATAACTATAAAAAGTGGCATACCCTATACATAACCTCAGATACGCTAGCATACCCTTCTATACTTGGTGAAATCCTTATATTATTTCATTCTTATTTATTCATTGGAATAACTCAGTATACAGAATCCCCTATACTTGGTGATCTTCTTCTTCGTTATTCCATTCTTTATTATTACATTGGAATATCCTGTGCGTGTGTTTTACACCTTAACCGGGTTCCATTGCTTATTATTCCGCATTTATTATTCTCGCTGAATATCCTCATCATGTGTTTTACACCGACTCGGTTCCATTGTTTATTATTCAAAGCATTTATTATTCATTGGATCATCCTCAGCTTGTGTGAATTTCACCGACACGGTTCCGTTATTATTATTCTATTGAATAACCTTGCCATCGCAAGCACCGCATGCATGGTGATTTCTTTTGTTATTCCATTCTTTATTATACCCAAATGGTTAAAACTTTGACTTCTATACTCCATGAAATTAGTAGAATATCTTTGATATTTGCGTTTCATCCAAAGATTCTTTTCATGGAAATATTCTTCCGATTATTCTTGAATTTTACTCTACAAAACAAATGATCATGTTGACAATTTGGGCGTTAATAATTCTGGATTAAATAATTCTTGAACTTGTTTTATTGAATTATTATGTCATTGTCATCATCCTCATGTTATATTATGTTATCTTTGACTTACGTGCATAGATGAACTTAGTATGATTATGACCGAGGATCATTCGATATAATCATGGCTTGATATAAATGATGTGACAAAAGTCCTCGATGGCACAGTAATGCGTTGATGGATAGTTTTTGGTATGATTATGACCAGGGGTGATTCGGATAGTCACGACCATTGATAATTTGATGAAAATCCTTGACCGTGGTACGGGATGATTAGATATTGTGGTTTATTCATTAAACCGAGTCTTAGTGATAAAAAATTGATGAAAACTTTTAAAACCTAAAAGATAGTAGACTTTATTTTCTACTTGACTCTTTTAATGGATCGCGTATTCACCGCAGCTAAACCGGTTTGTCTATTGTATTTTATCGGTTTAACACTGTTGAAGGCTAATGATAATTTATTCTCGCATTATCTTAGTCATAATATTTCTTCTTCGGGTAGTTGAGCTCACCTTTTCTTTCACCGTTTCTCTTGAAAATGAGAACATAGCCGGGACGAGAGCCTGGGAATGGAGTAATGGTCCGAGGGATAGCATTAGTAGTCCTCACTATTCGTGAAATAGTGTGATAATAGTTGTAATGAGGACTCCTTTTGAGTTTGTATAATATCTAGTAGACAATATTTGTATTCAAACTCTCGGCTTATGTCGATTGTACACCTATGTATGTATAATTAAGTTGTATTTGAATTTATGTACCATGTAAGTGGCGACCCAAGATGGGTGACGATACCTAATTTTGGGGCGTCGCGGTTGGTGGTATCGTAGCTAGCTTAGGATATGATCCCCAAGCTAAGATCTTGAGATAAGAACTAGGAGGGAGAGACGGAATTCTTTCGCTAGTATGACCTACCTAAGTTTATTTGTTATTTAATTGGTCGGTCGAGTATAGGGATAATATGTGATATGTTAATTAACCCTTGTTTTGTGACGGTGTTTGAGAATGATATCCGAAAATATTGAGATAAACAATGAAGCACATGAGATCGTTGAGTCACCAACCAAAAGGTAATGAGCAACAACACGATAATAATCATCACCGGCATTGGCAATTCATTACCATCGAACAATGATAACCATCGTGGAGGAAATTATCATGCCAAGAATGGTAACCATTTCTTGGTAATCATGGCCAAGATAATAAGAATGGACATTTCAAGAAGCGGGTTCAACAATGACGTGAAGACGCGTCAAGATCAAAGACCCGCTTCAAAGGAAGAAGAACGACCACCGGGTCAGATGTTTCAAAATGCGACAGAGGGACACATCCGTCAAACTCAGTCTGTGCAAAGAATCCAAAGCGTGTTTTAAATTGCGAAAGAGAAGGTCACTTAGCTCAATTTTGTCGTATGGTGAAGTCAAGTCCAGTTGAGATAGTGATGCCAAAGGATGTCCTAGACAAGCCAAAGCCGTAGTTTTTAAGAGAGCATTTTTTTCTCGTGACGAGGAACCCGAATAAAATTATCTCGGGTAAGTTAATCATAAGCTCTTGCGAAGTCTATATAAGTATTCGATACGGGGTTCTACCTATTATTTTATCTCTCTCTCTTTGCGTTCAACGCTTAAATTTGACTCGGAAAAATTGGACTTTGATTTATCTGCTTAAACTTAGTTGGGAGAAACCTTCGTTACCTCCACTGTTTATAAATCTTGTTGATTCAAATCGACACTTTCACGTTACCTGTCAATCTTATCTCTTTGAAAATACTTAGTGTACATATTCAAATCGACATTTTTTTGACATATTTAGTGTACATATTCAAAGAATAAATGTCTTTGAGCTACACGGTTAGGTGTTTTAGTCCTAATCGGCAGCTACTGTGACACTCCGAAGTCCGGGTACTTCAATTCCACAGATCTGGTGTTCATTATTCCACAAAATTACATATATCTACCCATAACAAAGGATATAAATAAATCTCACAAGCATAATAGATAATCCTCCCATTAAAGGGTTACATAATCCCAAATAAATCACAGGTTATCTAACTTTTATTAATACATCATCAACGGAACAAATAAACATAAGCATAATCAAGTCTATTACAATAACTTAAATAAATAAACAATAAACTAAACAGCATCTATTCATGTATCTTGTCCTTACCTTTGCTTGTAGAAAGCTCTTCAAACTTCTTGATCTCATCTGCATTGCATTATGCAAGAGTGAGCAAATAATTGTCCACAAGAAGAACAGTTTCCAATAACAGTCTATGAATGACAATCGACTAAGCTTTAGTTGGTAATTGGTAATATATTCTTACCGAAAACAATAAGCTTTGCTTCAAGAGCTATGAGTTCAAAGGGATAATGAACTTTTAAATTAAATAACAGATATCAATATCAAAGAAAATACACTGAGGGTCACAAGACCACGAACTATGTTTTAGGTTGTCAAGTATTTCTACTTTAATATTTAACGATCTAAGAGACCATAATCATCATCTATGTCCTAGGTTAACAAGCGTTTCTACTGTAACCTTTAACAGTCTAAACGACTATATGGACCATCATCTCGTACTACAGGTGATCAGCCCTTTGTACTATGTATTGCGCAAATATTTTAACACTATTACGTAGCTCTAAAATAATCCCCTAATATATGGTTGTGCATCTTAGCTTAGATCATTAGGTTCCGTAACAAAGGAAGTTTGGATTTGAATTAACTTCAAAGTAATTCTAAATCTTTAAAACGCTCATCAACCAAGTACTTGTAGAATCAAATAGGGATCAATGACTACTCAAGAGTTTGGTTACAATATCGTCATGAACAAAGTATAACAACGAACAAATGAGAGATAAAGTCTCAATGAGTTATAAATGAACAAGTGTTAATTTATCGAGTACATACTTTCAAAACTGTAAAGGTACTTAGGCAAACCAAAGGAAGTTTTGTTTGAATTGACTTAAGGGTAATTTATTTTAGAGAGCATTCATCAACTAAGGATTAGTTGAATCAATAGAAGGATCGCTAGTCAACTAACAGTTCAGTACAAAAATGTAAGATTGTACAATGACATTGGTGATCAAAGATCAAACAACAATTATTCGTAGTTGAACAAACATTTTGCACCAAGATAATGCTTACAATAAAATTACATACTTTGAATGACCAAAGCAATCTTGCTTGGAATGAGTAAAAAAAGATTAATTAACTTGTTCAAAAATAAATTAAGGTTAAAGACTTGCATAACAATAACAACTTAGGAATATAAACTTGCATAAAAAATAATTAAGGTTATTGAACTTGCTCAGTTGAATAATAGATTCAAGACTAGCATAATGTAAAAGTAGGGTTAGGAGACTTGCATAAGTATAACAAAATAACGGTTAAAAGAAAACCTTGCTGAATAATAAAGTAGCAAAGGTTAGAGAACTTACCTTTTGCGTAAGCTATAAAATTTATAATTCACGTTCACCTACATATACCATCATAACATCAATTAATTACAATACCACACGTTCACCTACATATACCGTGACGCCCCCAAATCCAGGTTCCTTCAAACCTCAGATCCGGTCCGCCACGATACTACTATCGTCAAACTATTTATATTTTTCATTCATAACTTAATGAATATAACTTTACTTATTACAATTTAGAATATAAATTCATTCCATTTCCAGGATCTGCACAATGACCCCAAAGTTTTATAAGTTTCTAATCCTGGTCATTTTACTATTCCTGTAGTACATCACATTCGATATTATAAAAACGCGGAATAATTTAAACTTTTTCAATCTCTTGAATAAAATCTTTTATTGATTTCATAACCTTGAACCAATTACAATTCTTGGATCAACTATATACTATGGTTCAGTCTATTGGAATTACTGTATAAGATTTTACATCTTGATTCGATATCCTCTATGTATTAACTAATATAACCTTACAATACAACAAGTATTAAACATCGTAAGTATATATCAAGTACACTCCTAGAACCTAAACATGGTTCAAGTAATAATCTAAATAGTATCCTTCATTGCGAAACTATCTACTTTGTCAACCAAGAAGCACGAAATCTTTATTGTAAGTCCTTAACCTGCAAAAGTGGTTATTTGCAAGGGTGAGCTCGACAGCTCAACAATTCTAACAGTTTTTATGTAGCACATACCATATAATAGCATATTCAGTTCATGTATTCATAATCAATTAATATATACTACGCATATTACTTCCCACATAACAAGCATAGAGGTTTATATCACAAGCATATCATCAAAGATCAACTTTCACATTTCATACATATCTCATATGCATTTTATATATATACATCAACATTTGCATCGCATAATATAGCTCAACTAACAGTTATCAAATTCATATAACAAATAAGAACTGAAAGACTTATCTGATTCGTAGTTTATGAACTACGACTTAACTGCTTAACGCTTAAATGCACTTCGTGTATTCCTACACAGTTATATAATCATGGATTCATATCCATTAGTCACATATTTCATACATTCTCAATGTAATAATAATGTTACATTGTTCTCTAACTAGGTTCGTAACACACCTACATTTCACTTTCTCATCTTACTCTTAGAATAGCTAGGTATGTATAGGTATACCTTAACCACTCGTACTTTACATCAACATTCATAAACATTTATCACACACTTGACTAGCAATGTGTTCGGCACATTTTTAAACTTTAAAGATACGTGATCTATATCGTTCATATTTAAACTACTTAGTTTCATGATGATTTATTTCAATCAATAAAGCTTAACAACTTTCTTTAACAAGATTCTATGTTATAAGCTTTTAAACTAATAAGCCACTACTAGCATGCTTCATATGTATATAACATAGTTTATTTGAAAACGTATTTTAAATCACACTTGAAATGTCCAATTCATGCATAGCTAAAAGATGAACATAATCGTCATGTCTAGGGGCATAAGGCGTTCAAGTTCACTTTTAAAAGTTATTCAAGGCCAAGTTAAAGAAACTAGGTGCAAATATTAATCTCATTTCATAGCTAAGTAATCCATGTATGTATGTTATTATATTTAGAACTTTAAGTCCACAAGTTACTTTAAGTTCGTTCTTAAAGTTTCAAGTTTTCTTTAGAAATCATTTTCAACTAAGCTATTATAAGTTGCTAATAAGTAAAGCAACTTTAAATCACTTCTCATTCTTAAGTATACTCATAACTCAACAAGATGTATGTGTTAAAATATCATAATTTCAAAGACTCAAGGTTCGTCAATGTTTGTTTTCAAAAATCTAAGTTTCTTTTCAAACACATACTAAGCCAAGCTAAAGCATTCTATAATGAGTAAGGTAATCTTATATGTCATGTCTATTATCATGCATTTTCATGTTACATTACTTAGAATAACATATCCCATCGTCGGGAGCACTACACTTGCGCATGTGCTCGCTCGACGCCCTCCGATGGCCTTCGATTACGTAACAGTCACAAAGATGACTATTTTGACCCTTTCTAATGACCTCAAATTTAAAAATTTAAAGCACAAAAGTTGTAGGTCTATTCGTTCTCTTTCCGGATCATCATGAATCTTCTCAATCGGAGTTCTTATGAAAAAGTTATGGCCGTTTTAGTAAAGCATGTTCTGTCAGATTTTTTCTCATCAGTTACATTCAGACCACCCCGCCGGGGCGGGGGTCTTGCCCTATAAATAGCCCGCCGGGGCGGGCATACCTACTGTTAACTCATAGATTCATGCTCTGCCATAAAATAACAAGCCAAAAATCCTTTCTACCTTCATAATTTGAGTTATACATGTCCAAATTAGTCCATTTTTGATTCTATGGATTTGTAATTCATAGAACTACAACATACTATAATACCCATCAACTAACATTGCAAGACCCCAGCTTTTATAAATAAAGATAAATTTTTTATAAATATTATTTTTGAATATTATGGAATAAATTTGATATAATGTTATAAATGGGTGATATTTATAAATTTTGTAAAGTAAGTAAGAGTTGTTATAAAATATTCGTTTGGTTTGGAATATTCTTTTTGTTATCAATCGGTTCCGTCTTTATTATTATTCATTTGGAACATCCATGCATGTGTTTTACACCTGACTGGGTTCCGCTCTTTATTATTATTCTCGTTGAAAAATCTTTGTCTGCATGCGTTTTTATATGCCGACACAGTTTCATTATTTATTATTCATTTGAATAACTCTCGCCTGCAAGGCTTGATATCGCATGCATGGTGATTTCTTTTGTTATTCCATTCTTTATTATACCCAGTTGGTTAAAACTTTGACTTATACTCCATGAAATTAGTAGAATATCATTGATATTTCGCGCTTCATCTAAAGATCTTTTCATGGAAATATTCTTCCCGATCATTCTTAAATTTTACTCTACAAAACAAAGATCATGTTGACAATTTGGGCGTTAATAATTCTGGATAAAATAATTCTTGAACTTGTTTTATTGAATTCTTATATCATTGTCATCATCCTCATGTTTATATTATGTTGAAAGTCATCTCGTGGCACAGAAGTGTATAGATGGACTTGGTATGATTATGACCGAGAGACTATTCGGTTATAATCATGAATAGTAATGTTACAAATGATGTGATAAAAATCCTCGATTAGTCAGTAGTGCATTGATGGACAGTTGTTGGCATGATCATGACCATTAATGAATACACAACTATTCTCGGCCCGTAGTGCATGAATAATTGTGGTCGTGATACTTAAAGAATATCCTCGGCCGTAGTAGTGCGGGGTGATTCGATGATGTGGAATATTTATTAAAGCCGAGTCTCATTTATAACAAAGGATGAAAAACCTTTTAAATCATAAAAGATAGTAGATTTTATTTTCTACTTGACTCTTTTAATGGATTCTTTGGTTCACCGTAGTTAAACTTGATGTTCATTATATTTTATCGCTTTAACATCATCAGTAGGCTAATGATAATTTATTCTCGCATTATCTTAGTCATAATATTTCTTCTTGAGCTAGTTGAGCTCACCCTTTCTTTCACCGTTCTCTTCGTGAAATGAGAATATAGCCGGGACGACAGTCGGGGAGCGGAGTAATGGTCCGCAGGATAGCATTAGTAGTCCTCACTATTCTCGTGAAATAAAGGTGATAATAATTGTAATGAGGACTCCTTTTGAGTTTGTATAATATCTAGTAGACAATATTTGTATTCAAACTCACGCTTTATGTCGATTGTACCTACACGCTTATATTAGTAAGTTGTATTTAAATTCTGTACCATATATCTGACTACCCAAGATGGGTGATGTATACCTAATTTTGGGGGCGTCACAAACATAAATATTAACTAACCCAAATATGAATCTATAACTCATGTTCATGCAAATGTTCATGTTTTGGATAATTTAGCAAATTCGTTTACTACGAATTCGTTTCTCAACCAAATGGGTTCGTTTAACTCCCGTTGATTTCGTATTTGACTATATTAACAATATCTAACAACAATTCATGGATTATAACAATCCTTAGCCATCAATTTTGTGACTTAAAAGTGACTTTTTCTTGTTATTACTAAGGATTTCATAATCTTTAAATGAAGAACATATATATGTATTACAATCACACAATCATCATGTTTTCACCATTCTATCACTCATTTCAGTTTATAGAAACATAGAGGAGAAGAAGTTAGTACCTTTGAAGAGCTCTTCTACTTCATATGCTTATTTCTTCTTCTTATTGTATTTGCCAAATTTCAAAAGCTTTCTTGACATTCCCTTATCTCTCAACCTCAATGACTCTCTATTCTACTATCCTTCCATAGCCAAAATCTCAGACATCTCAACAAAAGAAAATAAGATGAGAGAGTCTCTATTTATAGAGAAAGTGTTATCCAAGCAATAGCTTTGCCCTAGAAATCAAACTAGTGGAAGGAAGAAGAATTCAATAGACAAGAAGGAGTTGTTGGATGGCAGTTGATTCACATCATTATGCCCACTCCCCTTTTCATCATTTGGAAGCTATGGATTTTGGAGAAGAAGAAGCAAGCTAGCTAGGCTTTTGGCATTTCACGTGAATGGAGAAATGACACACAAATTGGGACACCATCCTTAAAACTCAGCATTCCATAGTATTAATAACCTACTTAGGTTTATTTGATATTTTCCCACAAATGTGCATACATATATACTCACTCACATAGAATTATATAATCCATGTACATTGGTTTATTCCAATAAATATTTTAATTGGGCTAATTATAAAATAATTGGATATTCTCTACCCATCATTTTCCATAAAATTTATCATCTCAAATATACCCAATTATGATAATTAATATCAATTATATTAAATTCTCATTTATTTTCCCATTAAATCCCCTTTGATTTAACTTCCTAGTTATGCCACACAAGACATAATTATGTGAACTTAGTAATTAATAGTCCACAAGCTTATAATAATATAATCTCACAAAATAATATTATTCTCAATATTACATCTTATAACATGGTCATGGAAGTAATCTATTGCACCATGTTACATTTTATTATCTCACTTGTACATAATGCTAACATACAAGCCTTTATACATATGTATTCAAATACTTCATATATTATATAGTTACCATTGAAGTGTCACACTTCAATTCATATCATATAGATGTAGCTATTATATAATATAAAATCATTGCACATACAAATTCATTCCTTCAATTATTCATTCATTAGATTATTTAATGAATGCTTATTCCATCACTTTGCCACACTAAGCATATCACACAAGCTTACATTAAGCTTATTACTTATTCTCATTACTTATTCATTTCCCACCACATTACTATAATCAAAATTATGTACTTCTCCATAACATAAGCTGTTTTTATCATGTTTTCTCTAAATATAAGAACTAATCATAATAACACGATTTACTCATTTTCACAAGATATTACTCTTAATATAATATCTATGTATTATTAAAATATTTATATACGACAATACACGTAAACACTATATATAGAAAATAAGTTTATTTCCTATTATGATAAATTGTTTCCATCAACTTATATAGCAATATGCTTTAATATATTTAACATATTACTTACTCACACACTTTACCTCGCATTGCAAGCTATATAAGGTAATATCAAAATAATATTCCCCTTTTATTAAAATAATCAAATGCTAGGATTTATTCTAATATCCTTTAGTAGAAATATACTATAATTATTTCTCTTCCACCAAATCACATAATTTAAGGTATATATATATATATATATATATATATACATACATTCTTTTAATCTTCCCTTCTCGTCGTGTATCAAATTACTCAATAATTCTCTAACCACTTTAAAGGTATGTCGATTTTCTTCTCTCGTCAATAACGTACATATATACAAGTCTAAACCTAGCACGCGCTGAGTCTTTACTAGTATTCAATATAGTACGCTGAGTGGTTTCCCACAAACAACCAACAAATTAGTTTCCGTCTCGTCTACATTGTTTTCACAGTGAGTTAGATCAGTCACTAATTTGTATATACCACCGCTCTCTGAAGGAATCGTTTAGCCCAGCTCCTATACATCCACCATTAAAGAGTAAGGTTGCATTGCCTTAGACTTGATCCTTACTCGTACCAATACCCAAGAAATTGGTGATTATCATAGATATTTAATGTCACCAACTTACTATTATAAAATAATTTCATATAAATTATTTAATATCAATAGATAATTTTTATCCATCTTCTTACTAATTTATCTTTACAATTCATAATAAATATATAATAATGATATATTTATTAAACACATAAATCACTTATTGCATAGTTTATATTACTTTATGAAACACCATTCAACATACCTCGCAACACAAATATATATTCTTAATCGAACCTTTCTCATGCCTTAAGAATTTTATTTACTAAATTCTTATTTTAATATTTTCTAAAAATTTGGGTTCTTACATATACCATCATAACATCAATTAATTACAATACCACTAACATCATTTTCTTCTCTTTTCACTTATCTTTATAGCTTTTAGCTATAAATCTGATTTATTAGCCACATAACACAAGTCTTAGTTCACTAACACAATATCAACCCTACGGACGACAAGTTTAAGTCCTCGCATACAATTTGTTAACTCACAACTTTAAAACCATCATACACTTGTTAAAATTTTGTTTTAACATCTCATTATATGGTTAAAATTCTATCATGATCATTAAATAAGATTAAATTAACACCCCTAGAAGTTGTACACGTAAACCCTCTTCTCTGGGACATTCTGCTAAGTGGCACTTCTGTTAACGCTTTTAAGCTTTCTTCTCGTTCTTCGCAGTACTCCATTTGTCTTTGCTACTTGGTAGCGGCGTGACAACAACGCCTAACAATTCCTCAGATAAAATGCGCAATAGCTGAGACGTGATATATAGTTGTTGCACTTCGCAAATAACACAATCACAAACTCAAAAACTCTAATTTCTTCAATTTAACACCAAGATAAACATACCCGCATGATATAAACTTTATAGAACCAAAACTAAACATACCGAGTATGATTCTAACAACTCAAACCACTTAAATAATCAAATTAAAACTCCCAAATTCCAAGTTTACACCAAAATCTCATATTTTGACATCTTTAGCGTAACCATACACTACGGGCTCATTTCTCAACCAAATCAGTTGGTTTAAATTGCATTCTTTTCGTTTCTTAACATATTAACACAATCTACTATCAATTTACAGATTACTACATGATTCAACCACCAATTTTGGTCTCAAAGTAAACCGTTTTATAAATACTCAACCAAAAACTTCAATCTTCAATTTAGAACATGTTTTTCATGGATTAATTCAACTAAAATCATTTCTAGATGACCATTATCAGATTATAAACATCAAATAACATATATAACATCTTGTCTCAACAAAATAGGTATAGAATCCAACTTTTCAATGAATAACCCAAGAGTACAAAACTAAAATTAAGAACATAGAGAATTACCTTCGATTCTTGATTAAACATAACAAAGATGATTAGGGAGGTTTTGATTGCTACTTCATTCTCAAATTCACAAAGAAATTATCTTCTCTTCTCAATTTCTCTCCAAGGCTCTCTCTCTCAAGCTCTGTTCTTTAGACATAGGAACATATATAAAATAAAACTGATGAAATAACATTTTACGCACTTAACCCACTCATTTAACCCACTCACCAGTTACACACACCATCAGTTACAATATTTCAAAAGTCACAAGGTCATGTTTGGCTTACTCCCAGAAAACTCATGCTAATTTATTTTAATATTCTTTTATAATATGGTTCATTTGTTACACCCTTAACATATTAATTTAATTAAATTCATAAATTCATTAACATTTGTCATATAATTATAACTTCCATTTAATCATTATCAATTCTCTAATTTAATTATTAAATTAAATCAAAATATTACCATTACACTGTAATGCAATTATTTAACGATTCATTATCCTTTAATTTAATTATTTTAATTAAATTAAAACATTACATTACCAATATATTAACGTAATAAAATACGCTTAATTATTTAACATCCACCCATCGTATAATTTAATTATTTAAATTAAATTAAAACATCAAACTATACAATTATTTAACATCAATTCGTTTCTCATATTTATATCTGATAGTAGAAAATAAAGGATTAGGTACGATTTCTTAAAACTCATAGTTACGAAAATTTTGTAACTCATAATTACATGGAATATTTTGAACCCCTAAGCATATGGACATTCCCTGATTGGTTCTTGGACTACGTATTGCTAGGATAAGTTATTCAACTCATATTCTTATGGCAAGTTCCTAAACGCATAATGTGTGGAAAGTTTGATGAACGATACTACAGTATAGGAATGTTATAGATTTAGAACTTATTAATTTCAGTATACTAGGTATTAGTGATAGGATTGTATATTGGAGCTATAAGGAGAAAGTTGAAGCTGATGAAGGAAGAAATGGATATTCTCAAATCCTCTAGTCATGCTAGATTTTTCAAAATTTATTGGCATTGTAATGATTAATGCTCTTTCGTTCTTTAAGAAAAGTATATATATAAATATTGGGTCAAATTGTAGAACCAATAAATTTCAAAAAGTTCGATTATCTCTTATGTTTATGCTAATTGTTTCGGCTAGACAAAATTTAAAAATATCAAAATGTATTTTAGCCATCATTGCATCACTAATATGATGTCGATGTGACAAATGATGGAGTCATTAATGAAGTCTCACCCAGTGTTGGATGTGATCTATGATTCGTCATCCCATTATGGCAGGATGTAGCATGACGAAGTCAAACAATGACAACATTATCAACGGATTGTTAAAAAACAGTGTGGTACTATGCGTCATAAAATAATTTCCAATATTTTAAATAAATTAAAGTAGTGTCAAAGCTATTTGAATCAGCTAGACGTAGATATTTCATTGCTAATATTAAGCTTTTGAACTGTCCAACTGAATTGATTTGGTATAGATTCCAGAACATCCCTGAATGGGGAAAATAAAAATTATAGACAAGATGAACGCGAATGTCATTCCAGCAAGAACTAACACAGGACATGATAGGCTAATCACCTACGTGTCCACAAGTAAGATAAGCAAGACGGTTTGCAGATTAACTTCTGTTAAAACCTTTTTAAAATAAATTTCGTGAACGCTCATCCTTAGCAAATCTTTTGAATTCTTAAGTTCTTTATATTTGCCTCACCGTTATTGAACAATTGAGAAGTATTTCTATTCTGACAGTGGAGTATAACAAGAATGAAGTTCTTGAGAAAGGAATGGGTCATAGAATACATCAAGCTGTATAAACGAATCTTTGAAGAAGGGGATATGGAAGGATATGGAGAATAAAGATTTTTCGAATAATAAAATGGATGGACATAGTTGCATGAAGATTAAAAAAATGCACAAGTCTGAGAATTTTTGAACTTTTGAATATTAGAGGAATAAGTATGAGAAAGCGGAACATTATTAATATTTGGAGATGCATGAATATGTGTGTTTTATGCTATGTGTATATAATATATTTTATTATCAAAGAACAAGGCTGATAAGAGGGAATTAACATGATTAAGAGAAAATAGATTTAAACAAGTAAGATAGGTTTTGTATTATGATTTCGGAAACGGAATCCTTATAGGGGGGGGGGGGAGAATGTGACACTCCAAGTTTTCGTAAAATATTAAAATAAGAATTTAATAATATAAAATTCTTATTATACGATAAGTTATGAAAATTGGATTGCATTAATGGATATAAGTTGTGCTATGTTTTAACAACTAGACTTTTAACAACTAGACAATTCGTGTAAACTATTATTTGGATTCATAATTTGGATTCATGAATATGAATATCTAATAAGGGTAAAATGCAAAGTCGACCACTGAACTTTAGGGATTTTTGGGTAATGAGCCCTTTTTTTTTGTCAACACAAATTGAGTCACTTTCTATTAAAAAATTTGAATAATGTTGCTACCAAGATTTGAACTCAAGACCTCTAACTTGAAACTTGGATCCAATGACCACCTAAGCAAACAAGCCTAGTTGTTATAATTTTGCAAGGATTAATATTTATAACTAAACAAATCATTTCCCCCCAAATTAAAACAAATCCCTTTCCTTAGATCTCTTATTTACATAACTAAAACAGCAACAACAACAACAACAATAATAATAATAATAATAACAACAACAACAACAATAATATTAATAATAATAATAATAATAATAAAAAATAATAATAGTACTAATAATAATAATATCAATAACAAGAATAATAATAATATTTATTATTATTATAACAACAACAACAATAACAATAAAAATAAAATTAAAATAAAATGATAATAATAATAATAATAGTACTAATAATAATAATATCAATAACAATATTATTATTATTATTATTATATTATTATTATTATTATTATTATTAACAATAATAACAATAAGAATAAAATAATAATAATAATAATAATAGTACTAATACTAATAATAACAATCATAATAATAATAATAATAATAATACTAATAATAATAACAATAATAATAATAGTAGTAATAATAATAATAATAACAGTAACAGTAACAGTAACAGTAACAATAATGTGCATGAACCTCGTGAGGTTAATGAATATCGATGTTTTTCTATGACATCCAAGTTGTGGATTACTAAATACTGCACATGCTTCTTCGGTTTAAATGTGGAACTTATGCTCTTAAAGATTGAGTTGAGGGTATAGTGTTATCTAATTCATTCCCCTTCTATTAGAGATGAAACATTTTTCTGCACAATTGTTAGGCATATATGAATTAGGGTAGGCATAAGATTTTTGGGACAGTGAGTCGGTATGCCGTAAATCTTGATTATCAATTTCATGCTTGACGCACGTGTGTTTTAAATCCATAATATTAGCTTGTTAAGAGATTGGGATATTATGGTATGAATGCATATTGAATGTTTTTCCCACCATATATGTTTTTTCTTTTTCCTGTTTATTTAACTAGTGAAACGTTACCTCCACATGATTATATGATAATTTGTGTATTTCATTTGAAAACATGGCAAGTAGAGAATGTTAAACAAGGCATTATTATTATTATTATTATTGTTATTATTATTTAGAGGAAATAAAAAAAAAAATCACATCTAGAATTATTGGTGTTGTTGTTGTTGTTATTGTTATTGGGGAAAATGATTTGTTCAGTTATAAATATTAATCCTTGCAAAATTATAATAACTAGGCATGTTTGCTTAGGTGGTCATTTGATCCAAGTTTTAAGCTAGAGGTCTCGAATTCGAATCTTGGCAACAACATAATTTTTGGGATTAAGTTCAATATTAACGCGTCGGTCATTCACGTGTAAAATAAAATAAAAGGTCGATCTCGCCAATGTAGCGCCACGTGTCTGCAGTCAACGCACCTGGGGCTCGAAGTCCAAATTTTTTCTCAAGTTCAGTGATCGAATTTACATTTTACCCTATCTAATAAGATAAAATTTAATGGATATTATTATGTGTAAATGTTATTTCATAAGATTTAAGGTCGAATTAAGACCTAGTATGTGTGTTTATGTGTATGTGTGACGCCCCCAAAATTAGGTATACGTCACCCATCTTGGGTCGCCACTTACATGGTACATAAATTCAAATACAACTTATTAACCTAACTGTCGTGTACAATACGACATAAACTGTGAGTTTGAATACAAATATTGTCTACTAGATATTATACAAACTCAAAAGGAGTCCTCATTACAACTATTATCACACTATTTCACAGAATAGTGAGGACTACTAATGCTATCCTCTGGACCATTACTCCGCTCCCCGACTCGTCTCAAATATGTTCTCATTTCCTCAAGAGAATAAAGAAAGAAGAAAGGTGAGCTCAACTAGCCCAAAGAAGAAATATTATGACTAAGATAATGCGAAATAAATTATCATTAGCCTTCAACAAATGTTAAACCGATAAAATACAATAGACAACCAGCTTTAATCGCAATGAAATATGCAATCCATTAAAAGAGTCAAGTAGAGAATAAAGTCTACTATCTTTTAGGTTTTAAAAGGTTTTCATCAATTTTATCATCGAGACTCACTTTTTAATAAATAAACCACCACATCTAATCATCCCCGCATTACTGGCCAAGGATTTTCATCAAATTATCAATGGTCATGACTATACCGAATCACCCCGGTCATAATCATACCAAAACTATCCATCACCGCATTACAGCCATCGAGGACTTTTTGTCACATCATTTATATTAAGTCATGATTATACCGAATGATCCTCGTCATAATCATACTAAGTTCATCTATGCACGTAAGTTTAAAAGATAACATAATATAACATGAGGATGATGACAATGACATAGTAATTCAATAAAACAAGTTCAAGAATTATTTAATCCATGAATTATTAACGTCCAAATTGTCAACATGATATCGTTTAGTAGAGTAAAATTCAAGAATGATCGTAAGAATATTTTCATGAAAAGATATCGGATGAAACGCAAATATCAAGGATATTCTACTAATTTCATGGAGTATAGAAGTCAAAGTTTTAACCAACCGGGTATAATAAAGAATGGAATAACAAAAGAAATCACCATGCATGCGATGCGGCTTCAGATGTATGTGTTATTCCAATGTAATAATAATAACGGAACCAGTCGTGAAATTCACACCGGCAGATGTTCCAACGTAATAATAAAGATGGAACTGATCCGTGTAAAACACACGATAGGATATTCCAATGTAATGATAAAGATTTTAACCAGTCCTGTAAAAACACACGCATGTGATGTTCCAATGTAATAATAAAATCGGAACCAGTCCTGTAAAACACATGCATGTGATGTTCCAATGTAATAATAGAAGAATGTCACCAAGTATAGGTAAACTGCGTGATACAAAGTTATTCCAATGTAATAATAAGCAATGGAATAACATAAGGATTTCACCAAGTATAGGGTATATGTCATGATACAAAGTTATGTATAGGGTATGCCACTTTTACAAAGTTATTCCAATGTAATAATAATGAATGGAATAATGTGTTCTCTTCAAGAAGAAAGAATAACACCCTCACCGTAAAAAGAACTGAATATGAAGTAGTGAAGTAGCAGTATACTACTCTTCTTCTTTCTATAATTTTCTCTATAAACTCTCTCTATAATTTCTCTCTCTAGAGTTTCAATGAATTCGTAAGAAAATGAAGGAATGAGCTTCTATTTATATGAAAATGGAATGCATAAGAATTAATCCATGAATGGTCCAGATTGATTTACTTTAATCTGACGGTCCATATTTAAAGAAAAATCTTTTAAATAAAATATAATATATTCTATTTATATAAAAACATTTTACTATGCAAATACTATGCAATACTATACAAAACACTATGCAAAACACTACGCAACACTACGCATAATAAAATATAATATATTCTATTTATGTAATAACTTTAATAAAGTATTCTATTTTATATAAAAAAGATGTTTCGCTTTTATTACGTTAATAATACTGAATAAAACAAAACGTCATTATCGCTATAATAATTCATATTATTAATCGACAATAATGGAATCAAACCGAGTGACTTCACATAAAGCATCAATAATCAATACCGCAAGCGCTACTTATGCAACCACACGACATCGCACTTTTTACTACCGAAAGTAGTTCAACAAGAACTACCAGTAAAACTTCCGCCGTTATTTCAATAAAATATTTTTGTCGTTTTCTCAATCCGACAATAATTTCGCTAGGGTCCACTCAATGATTGAGTCGTCATTGCACGAATATTCCCCGCTAAACCTAATATTCCCCACCAATCGAATATAATATAACCACTGCATACTTTGCAAAATTTATAAATACTACCCACAACTATAATATTATCTTAAATTCACACCATAATATTAAAAATTATTTCAACAAAATTTAAATCTTTATTGATAAAATCTGGGGTCTCACAATCTCCTCCTTATGGAATTTCGCCCTCGAAATTAGGGTACGATACTGCGTATGATAAAGAGGTGAGGATACTTTGAATACCTTTATCATTTAAATTCATCTTCGCAATCCTACCAAAAATATTCATTAACAATTCATCTTTTACATACGTGCCAAGATATACAATCAGAAAAACAATAATGCCGAGACGCAACTTAATAAGATCACGACCACGACCACGAATTATCCATGCACCAATCGCCAAGGATATTCGTGTTTTTAATTACTACCATGATTATACCGAATAATCCGTGGTCATAATCATACCAAGTCTATCAATGCACTACTGACCAAAGATGACTTTTACCACATCCATGAATTAATATTTCATTGTCGAGACTCACCAATAATTAATCCATATCATCGAATCATCCCCGCACTACGTGCCAAGGATATTCATTAAGATTATCACGACCACGAATTATCCATGCACTACTACCACGTATAATCGTGTATTCATTAAGATCACGACCACGAATTATCCATGCACTACGCACCAAAGATAATCGTGTATTCATTAAGATCACGACCACAAATTATCCATGCACTACTACCAAAGATAATTGTGTATTCATTAAGATCACGACCACAAATTATCCATGCACTACTACCAAAGATAATTGTGTATTCATTAAGATCACGACCACGAATTATCCATGCACTACTACCAAAGATAATCGTGTATTCATTAAGATATCACGACCACAAATTATCCATGCACTACTACCAAAGATAATTGTGTATTCATTAAGATCACGACCACAAATTATCCATGCACTACTACCAAAGATAATTGTGTATTCATTAAGATCACGACCACGAATTATCCATGCACTACTACCAAAGATAATCGTGTATTCATTAAGATCAATGCACCACAAAATTATCCATGCACTACTACCAAAGATAATCGTGTATTCATTAAGATCACGACCACAAATTATCCATGCACTACTACCAAAGATAATTGTGTATTCATTAAGATCACGACCACAAATTATCCATGCACTACTACCAAAGATAATTGTGTATTCATTAAGATCACCGACCACGAATTATCCATGCACTACTACCAAAGATAATCGTGTATTCATTAAGATCACGACCACAAATTATCCATGCACTACTACCAAAGATAATTGTGTATTCATTAGTATCACGACCACAAATTATCCATGCACTGCACTACTAAAAGATAATTGTGTATTCATTAAGATTCACGACCACAAAATTATCCATGCACTACTACCAAAGATAATTGTGTATTCATTAAGATCACGACCACAAATTATCCATGCACTACTACCAAAGATAATTGTGTTTTCAATTACTATGATTATACCGAAACAATCCCTCGGTCATAATCATACCAAGTCCATCTATGCACTACAAAAGCCACGTATGACTTTCAACATAATATAAGCATGAGGATAATGATATAAAGAATCAATCAAATGAGATAAAGGATAAATATTAAACATTTATAATATAATTTATCCAGATTCAAGAATATCCCCATGTTATCAATCACTTAATAATCTCATAATCTAATAACATTAATATTATAATAATATTTTAATCACTTCTTAAATTTATAAACAATTTATCTCAATTGTTTACGCTTTTACCATATAATGCATTTAATCATTCAAAAATGCCATACTCATAAAATATCATCACAAATTATCAAATCCTCATCAAAAATATGCATATACTCTATATAGGATTCTTTAGCCATAAAATCATATTTTCAACTTTGTTACTTTCACATAACATATTTAACTCATATGTTCAGAATTAAACTATTTTCATGAAAAATACCAAATCAGTCCCAAAAATATTTCTTTTTTTGGGATTTAGCATAATATAGTCCCATAATGAAAATATATTTTTCTCGGAATTTTTAAAATTCATTTACTATTTTTCAAAAATCAATTTCTAATTAATTCCTTAAGAAATTAGCTACCTCAAGTTTAACTCCAAAAATTCCCAAATCTTGGCAGGACCTTACACATGTTAACTTGAGCCTCCAGTTTAAATTTCATGGTCATCGGAGTTATAGAACTCCGGTTATAGCGTTTTTTTAAAAACCTAAATATTGAAATAGTCATAACTTGCTCATTTTAAGTCAGAATGAGCTCATTTTTGGACAGGAGGTACTTTATACCATATACTTTCATGTCCCAAAAGGCCAGAATTTTTCTCATAATTTAAGTAGCCGAAACAGCCCCTTAAAGTTTCTGGGCAGTAGCATTTTCGAAATTTACAGCTTTGGCCTCCTTTGCTAAAATCAGTCCACACAAAAATCTACAACACCTTTTCCAGTAATTCCACTTGGATTAGTTAGGTAACTCATAGATCTACCTCTAGGACTTGACCACACTCAAAAATTCAAAATATAATAGGAGATATGGTCAATTGAATTTCTTGTTACGTTTTTCACCAAAATCTGATTTTCAACTCTTTGTGATTTCTAAGAAACTTTCATGTTTTCACATACTAACCAACATAACTCATCATAAAACTTACTAATACTTCATATACCCATGATTTTCATTAGTCCAATGCTTTTATTATGACTTTCATCATAAACCACGAAACTGCTTCATTTTAGTTGAAGAAATATTTGAGGGTTTAAGAAATGGGTTTTGTAATCGGGGTCAATACAAAATTCGATTTCACGCTCTAGGGTAGGCTAGAAGTCTTCAAGAATACGCCAAGAAATTTATTAATGATAGAAATATCATTCAAAACTCATACTCTCGTCCAAGACTTGGATAAGACATCACATTAATACCAACTGTGACTTCTATCCCTTAACCTCGGATAAGACCTCACAAAGATACCTATCAACTTGCCATCTTCAAATACGACGTCGCCTTACGTAAAGTCCGCTTCGGTGCATTCCACACAAGGAAGTCAACAACGAAAAGGATCGGGCTCTTTACTTATAGCTTGATATAACAAAGTTGATTAACTTTAGGATTTGGTTACTTTGAATTCAGATAACAAAGTTGGTTAGAAATATGAAAGCTAACAACCTTAAAAAAATAATAATGAGTAGTTAATCAATCGCTTTCAAAAAATTACCTCAAAGGCAAGTATTTTCAAAGAGATAAGATCGACAGTAACGTGAAAGTGTTTATTTGAAACAACAAGATTAATAAACAATAGAGGTAACGGGTTTCTCCCAACGAAGTTTCAATAGATAAATCAAAGTCTAATTTCTCCAGAAGTCAAATTTAAACGCTTGAACGCAAAGAAAGAGAGATAAAGAATGGGTAGAACCCAGATCTAATAAGGTATAGACTTCGCAAGAATTTATAATTAACTAACCCGCTAACTTCGTCGGGTTATCCACTTTTGAGAAGTCACGAAAAACGCTTCTTCCCAAAATCACCGACTTTGTTTTGTCCAGATCCGCCTTTGGTGCCACTATCCCAAATTGGACTTGACTTCACTATACGACAAAAAATCGAGCTAAATGACCTTCTCTTCTTGAAATTTCCACTTCTATTATCTTTGCCATGATTACCACCAAGTGGTTACTATTCTCGCATGATAATTTCTCCCACGATGGTCATCATTGTTCGATGGTCGCTATCACGCAGATGATTATTATCGTGGTTGTTGGTCGTTACCTTTTGGTTGAAATGACTCATTATCGCACTCCAATAACCGAGCCCTATTCACAACATCTAAATACAAACACATCACACAAAACAAGAGTTAATTAACATGCAACATATTATCACTATACTCGAATCACCAATCAAATACCAAATAACTTAGGTAGGTCATACTAGCGAAGGAATTCCCCGCCTCCCCTCCTAGTACTATTCTCACATCTTAGCCAGGATCATATCCCTAAGCTCGATACCAACCGTGACGCCCCCAAAATTAGGTATATACGCCACCCATCTTGGGTCGCCACTTACATGGTACATAAATTCAAATACAACTTATTAACCTAACTGCCGTAAATACAATACGACATAAACCGTGAGTTTGAATACAAATATTGTCTACTAGATATTATACAAACTCAAAAGGAGTCCTCATTACAACTATTATCACACTATTTCACGTAATAAATGAGGACTACTAATGCTATCCTCCTCGACCATTACTCCGCTCCCCGACTCGTCCCCAAATTTATGTTCTCATTTCCTCAAGAGAATAAAGAAAGAAAGGGTGAGCTCAACTAGCCCAAGAAGAAATATTATGACTAAGATAATGCGTAATAAATTATCATTAGCCTTCAACAAAATGTTAAACCGATAAAATACAATAGACAACCAGCTTTAATCAAAGCGAAATATGCAATCCATTAAAAGAGTCAAGTAGAGAATAAAGTCTACTATCTTTTAGGTTTTAAAAGGTTTTCATCAATTTTTATCATCGAGACTCACTTTAATAAATAAACCACCACATCTAATCATCCCCGTATCACTACTGGCCAAGGATTTTCATCAAATTATCAATGGTCATGACTATACCGAATCACCCCGGTCATAATCATACCAAAACTATCCATCACCGCATTACAAAGCCACCGAGGACTTTTGTCACATCATTTATATTAAGTCACGATTATACCGAATGATCCTCGGTCATAATCATACTAAGTTCATCTACGCACGTAAGCCAAAGATAACATAATATAACATGAGGATGATGACAATGACATAGTAATTCAATAAAACAAGTTCAAGAATTATTTAATCCATGAATTATTAACGCCCAAATTGTCAACATGATATCGTTTCAGAGAGTAAAATTCAAGAATGATCGTAAGAATATTTTCATGAAAAGATATCGATGAAACGTAAATATCAAGGATATTCTACTAATTTCATGGAGTATAAGTCAAAGTTTTAACTAACCGGGGTATAATAAAGAATGGAATAACAAAGAAAATCACCATGCATGCGATTTCAGATGATGTTAAAGTTATTCCAATGTAATAATAATAACGGAACCAAAGTCGTGAAATTCACAATCGATGTGATGTTCCAATGTAATAATAAAGATGGAACTGGATCAGGTGTAAAACACACAGATAGATATTCCAATGAATGATAAAGATTTTAACTGTGTCCTGTAAAACACATGCATGTGATGTTCCAACAGTAATAATAAAAAACGGAACCAGTCCTGTAAAACACACGACATGTGATGTTCCAATGTAATAATAGAAGAATGTCACCAAGTATAGGTAAACCATGATACAAAGTTATTCCAATGTAATAATAAGCAATGGAATAACATAAGGATTTCACCAAGTATAGGGTATGTCACAGATACAAAGTTATGTATAGGGTATGCCACTCTTACAAAGTTATTCCAATGTAATAATAATGAATGGAATAATGTAAGTTCTCTTCAAGAAGAAAGAATAACACCCTTACCACCGTAAAAGAACCTAATATAAGAAGTAGTAAGTAGTAGAAGTATACTCTTCTTCTTTTCTATAATTTTCTCTATACTTTCTCTCTATAATTTCTCTCTCTGAGTTTCAATGAATTCGTAAGAAAAAAATGAAGGAATGAGCTTCTATTTATATGAAAATGGAATGCATAAGAATTAATCCATGAACGGTCCAGATTGATTTACTTTTAATCGACGGTCCATATTTAAAGAAAAATCTTTTAAATAAAATATAATATATTCTATTTATATAAAACATTTTACTATGCAAATACTATGCAATACTATGCAAAACACTATGCAAAACACTACGCAACACTATGCATAATAAAATATAATATATTCTATTTATGTAATAACTTTAATAAAGTATTCTATTTTATATAAAAGATGTTTCGCTTTTATTACGTTAATAATACTGAATAAAACAAAACGTCATTATCGCTATAATAATTCATATTATTAATCGGCAATAATGGAATCAAACCGAGTGACTTCTCACATAAGATCAATAATCAATACCGTAATACTATTATGCAACCACACGACATCGCATTTTTTACTACCGAGTAGTTCAACAAGAACTACTGTAAAACTTCCGCCGTTATTTCAATAAAATATTTTTGTCGCTTTCTCAATCCGATGAATAATTTCGCTAGGGTCCACCAATGATTGAGTCGTTATCTAATATTCCCCGCTAAACCTAATATTCCCCACCAATCGAATATAATATAACCACTTGCATACTTTGCAAAATTTATAAATACTACCCACAACTATAATATTATCTTAAATTCACACCATAATATTAAAAATTATTTCAACAAAATTTAAATCTTTATTGATAAAATCTGGGTCTCACAAGATGTGATGCGCTTTTATACATAGAAATTTAAAATAAAAATATTTTTAGAAAAACGTCAAGCTCAAAAATATTTTCATCGATGATGTGACGCCCCCAAAATAGGTATACATCACCCATTCCGAGTTGTCAATACATGGCATGTAAACAACTACAACTTTATTATTACAACAAGAAAAGCTGTGAGTTTAAATACAAATATTATCTTCTAGACAATATCTATACTCAAATAAATCCTCATCACATTTATTGATACATTATTTTACAAAAATGGTGAGGACTACTAAACAACTCTATCTAGAACCTTCATTCCATACCTCCACTTGCATCGCTTATATTCTCGCCTCTTGAGAAAAATGGAACAAAAAGAAAAAGGGTGAGCTCAACTAGCTCAGTAAAGAATATTATGACTAAGATAATATACAACAAATTATCGTTAGTCTTCAACAGGGAAAAATCTAATAGAATACAATAGACAACAAATTTTAAATCAATATTCGCAATGAAATAATAATTCATTAGAAGAGTTAAGTAGAGAATGCAAACTACTATCTTCTATGTATGAATTTAAAAGTTCATCGCCTATCTTTTATCCCCTCACATCAATCAATATACATCTGGAATCAAATATTCATCTTTGCACTACAGCCAAAGATATTCATCACCGGGTGTATTCATCTAAACACTGCTCATCTTTGCACTACGGGCCAAAGATATTCTTCAGAAATCATTCATCTTTGCACTACGGGCCAAAGATATTCCATAATATCATCATTTAAGATCAAGATGATGAAAATATTTTAAAGAAACGAATCCAAAGAAACAAAATGACAAGGATTAAGGATTAAGGATTAAGGATTAAGATTCGTACTTTGTTTTATCCACGTCCAAAAATACCTCAAAAATAATCATAGTGGTGTAAAATTCAAGAATGATCAAAACACGGATACAATCAAAGCTAGTATCCGTATAGATATTTTGGACGAAAAGAAATTTTTCATTTTTGAATAATAAAGGCCGATTCGTGAATAAGGTCATTATACGTGAATAAATAGTATCGTGAATAAGAATCTCAGACACCAAAAGTTCTAAATTTGATAAAACTTCAGATCAATATTTCAACATAATGATATTGAAGAAATAATATCATTTGAGAAGAAAATAACATCCTTTACCTCGAAAGATCAAGATTTCTAAATTGAAACACCTGGATATAAAGCTATGACTTGGACTTGCACCGTATAGCAATACTCAAAGTATACTCAAAATACTCACAAGAATACGCCGATAATATAGAGAGAAAAACTTCGAGTTTACGGTGTGATTTTCAATTCTAACCCAAGACCCTATTTATAGAAATTGCTAGAAACCAAAGCGAAAATTTAATATAATAATATTATATATATTACAAATTCTCTACGTACCTAGAACCATCTGAATTCAGCAACTTGCATGTGTTTAATGAGGCTAACCAAACACAAAAATGTTTTTGTAATTAAAATATTTTAAACTTCCAAAATTAATTATTTTTGAGCTTCGAAACTTCAATAATTCATAATAAATAGCCCTTTCATCGAAAAATTCGAATCTCATGAGTTTTTATAGGAAATTCAATTCTCTACAACTTTATGGAAGAAAGTTTTTCAAATTCCAAATAGAAATTGACCAAATCCACAAACGAAGCGATTTTACAAAGCTATAATCAAATTTCAATAATAAATGGGGTCCAATTTGACATGTTTAACATGTTTTAAACATTTATTGCAACAAAAATACTCTTCCTCCTCGTATACTCATATATCCCACATTCGTTGTAAAATATCACCATTATTATATTATTAACATATAATAATATATTTAAATGAATTATTTTATCGTAAAAAGATAAAATATCAATTTTCAACAATTGTCACAATAAAAATTTCTCCATCTATATCCACATAAAATCAATATTTTTCTCATCATATGAATCAATAATTAATTATTCACAAATAATATTACCAATCACAATATCGACAACCGGTGCGCTCTCAGAAAGAGGGCTTTCCAATAAGAATTTCTTCTTCTTGGCAAGCAATTAGGTGACCAAACCTCTCCTTAAATGTAACTTTCTAGACATTGCCAATAATGTTATCTAATAATATTATTCAGATAATATGAATTATTGCTTTGATAATGAAAAATAATTGTATAATGACAATTATTGAACAACAAAGAATATAAAATATCAACGCGATCAATTATTAACTCAATAAAATATCGAATAAAAATTATCAGTAACCATTATTGAGTAGTGCCTTCTTCACGTAAGAATCAACAATTGGTGCAATACTGGTAATGTCTTCTTGTGTTTTAACCACCGGGTATTTTAACAAAGATTAATTCAGAATAACTACGCCAGTTATTTTTAAACAACTTATATTTGTCGCTTTCTTCATCCAATCGCTTTCACATGGGGTAGATACATGGTCGCTACTGGCGTCATTTAATATTCCCGACAAAGATTTAATATTCCACGACCAAACGAATATTCCCACAACAATGAATATTTTATAATCACTTGCTTATTTTGAAATATTTATGTATCTTACCCCTAACTATCCACATTAATCAAATCAACCCTTACTATTTCAAAATAATAAATAGAGAAAATTAAATTTCATTAATAATAAGTTGGGGTCTTACAGATGAGCTTCTCGATACATTTACGAAAAAGCTGCTTTGTCGTGCTTAAACTGATATAGTGATTTGTAGTGCTTCCAAGTTAAGTAACTTGTAAGATACTTAAGCTTCATGATTAAGTAATTAAAAAACCACATTGGACCAATCAGATTAAAGGACATAGATTTGGTTTTCTATAGCTTGTAAAAATCAAAAGCACGACACAAATAGGTTGCCATTAATCAGCCCCACAATCAACCAAAAATTATTTTTGACCAAGCTACTTAGAAGATATTTTTAGTTACAAGCGGCATTGTCAAGCTTTTAACATAGCATGAGGTTGGTTGACCATAAGCATTGTGAAACTAAAACTACCACGAGGTGGTTAACCATAAGCCTTGTCAAGCTAAAACATAGCACGAAGTGGCTGACCATAAGCCTTGTCAAGCTAAAACCTAGCACAAGGTGACTAACTATGTGCCTTGTCAAGCTTAATTTAGCAAGAGGTGTCAAACTTGTTAAAACACGAGACTTAGGGGCTAAGTCTTGAGTTGTCTATAAATAGGCCCTTACTCCTCTACTTAGTACTCACCAATTCACCAAAACTATGAAGGAAAATTCTAGCAAATTGGAGAGAAGAGGGAGAGTTAGCCGAATCAAGAGGGAGAAGAAGAAGATCAAGATCAAGATCAAGATCAAGGGGTGATTAAAGCTAAGAAGAAGAAGAAGAAGAAGAACGCTTAAGGCAAGTCTTCCAATTCCTATTTGTTATATGAACTTGACACGATTATATGATTTACCTACTATGCCATTGAAGTATGAAAGTCAACTTATGACTTAAGCGGATATGCTCAGTCTTGACATGATATGTGATATGCTAAATCTTATCCTTCGAGGTTATAATGCATGTTTAGTATGATTATGAACTGAACATGAACTTATGTGTTATGTGATGCAAGAAAACTGTTGGATTTGTTAAGCTGTCGAGCTCAATTTTGCAAAAATAAACTTTTTGCAGGTTAATGACATGTTGAGATATTACTTGTTGTCTGGAAAATGAGGATTGAACGATATGCCAAAGAACAATACTTTCTTTGATTAAGAAGTTGATAGTGTTGACATGTATAGGTTATCAATTATGTACAATCGAAGATATTTAATAAATAAGAAAATGTTTATTTTGAAATGAGATGTATAGTGGTGATTGTTTGTATGTAGAAATATACAGGCAGAATAGCCGTATATAAAAATGATAAGCATTGGTACTTGAACTTTCATAGTTCACTTACTTAACTAATACAAGGGGATCATAAAGGTTACGATTCGTGGAACACAGGAAAGAAGAAAGAAAAATTTTAATTTTCCACAATTTTAACTATTATTTCATCCTTGTATGATGTAAAGCTAAATATAAATTGTATTGAACGCACAAGGTTAAGACTAAGTTAGTCTTAATATTAGATTAGGTTGGTCCCGATTATGGCTGAAGAGAGCATTACATAAATTTCTTCACACAATAGAGAAGCATTAAAGGACTTCATCTCTTTGTAACACTGC
Organism: Panax quinquefolius; assembly: GCA_020205615.1. NCBI lineage: Eukaryota > Viridiplantae > Streptophyta > Magnoliopsida > Apiales > Araliaceae > Panax > Panax quinquefolius. Next base: position 34,103 of record JAINUW010000225.1, on the reverse strand, counting down.
TAAAGAGCAAGGTTTTAAAATTCGGACTGAATCACCGGTCGGACCGGTAAAAACCGGAACCGGTCCTGCCAACGGTCCAGTTTGGACCATTGAACCAATTTTTCTTAAAAACCACTAAGAATCGGTAAACCGGAGGTCCAACCGGATGAGTGAACCGATCACGGGTGACCGGTTCACAATTTTGACCAATTTGCTGCTTAAACATTTAAAAAAAATTACGCCTTCAGTTCAGACTTTAAGTTTAGGTCTTCTGCTTCTAATTTTTGATTTCTCCTTCGGTGCTTGAGAGCTTCTCCTCTTCACGGCGCCCAAATCCCAGCCCATCGTCACGATATCTCTTTGTCTCATCGCCCATCGTCACGACTCACGATCTCTCTCTGTCCCTCAATGTCTGTGTCGTGACCCTTCCCCATCCGAGCCCAGTGACCCTTCCCTATCCGAACTCTAACCTCTGTTGTGCGGTTGTGCCCCTCGAGTCTCGATCCCTTTTTGGTTTCCGCAGCGAGCTCTGTGCAAATCTTCTATTGCTGGTCTAAATCGTGGACAGCTGCCTGGAGGTCTTGCCTATTCATCTTCAAATACCGCCGTTATAGCTCTCACCAAGGTATTATTCATCTTCAAATTCATTCTTTATACTTTAATTCTTTCTAATGTTGTATACTCATACCAAATTACCAACTATGTTGTCTTAACCACGGCAGCCCTGCTTGTTCAAATTTCAATTCCTAATTTTCTAATTCCATCCTCAGTCTTCTGTTTGTCAATTCTCCGTATTTATATAAGTAGGCCTCACTTTTCGGGAGCAAAATTATTGAACTATATTTAAAAAAAATCACTATATTTGGAGTTTAATATAGCTTAATATTCAACTTGACATAATATTTGAATTATGATCTGTTTGTGATTAAGATCTGGAGTTGCAACTTGACATATTATTTGAATTATGTAGCTATTTCTGATATTCTTAATGATTGGTGGCCTATCTTTTGTTAAGGACCTGCATTCTTTTCAGATTACACTTGTGATTGTTTGGTGGACTTCTTTCAACTTGGTTGTATCTCTCTTCTAATAAATTCCTTCTTTTATCTTAAATAAAGAGCTGATTATTGTGTTTCATTTAGGATTAAGAAAGTGGTTGAATTTTCAAATTTGAATGTATCCTAGAGATGTTTATGTTCATTTGTTGTGTTTGATTTTATAACTATTGAGTTATGAATTATGATCATGATTATTATTTTTTTGTAGATAAATTGATTAATTTTATATTTTTACTAAATATTATATATAATATATAATAATAATTAATTTATTTAATTATTTATTACATATTAATGACGTCACTGGGTTATTAACGGTTCGACGTCCGGATATGAAAACCTTGCTAAAGAGTAACAATGTTAAGAAGCAGCACATTGATGCTTATATCATTCAATTGAAGTTAATGGTTTTGTTATTGATCATTATACAAATAATGTAGCAAAGATCACTAATTGATGCTGCAATGTGAAAACAGTAGAAGCAAGTCAACCATTTTTCCCAATTCATGTCCAATGGTATGTGAATTTTTATTATAAGTCCTTTTTTGCACCATGTATATCTCTTTTGGTGATATCATGCAATACTTTTCCAAACATATACTCCCTTCATCCCAAATTGAAGGATTATTTACAAACTATTTTTTTAATCATTTTACGACAATGGGAATACAGCTAAATTTTATGCTAAACAGGTTGTTATTATTCACAAAAATAAAAATAAACAAAATTAGACATATGCACTTTTCCCCTCACTTAAAAATTCTAACCACGCCCCCGTGGTTATTGCCCCAAAATCCATAAATATCAATATTTGATCCACAATGGAACCAGCCACTAAGCAAAAATAATTCGATTTCCCTCATCTAATCAATTATGTATCCATTTGTTGATCATCTTAATCATAGAGCTGCTCACAGAAACTAAAAATTCAAAGTTTGGTGTAAAGTTAAAAAGGTTACCTTATCAGAATCAGCAGCAACACAGAGCGTTGAAGAAGCTGAAGTCTCGGAGGATTCAACCTAACACACCCACCAACAAAACCAAATATGTATGAATAATAATACAATACAGTTTGTGGTTGAATCACAAACCTCGAGGCAGAACCTGGTGAACGAAGGTCGAGAATATTTTAGGGGTATCCAAATGCAAATTTCAGGAAAAGTAAACGTATATAAATTGAAATACTCCATATAAACCCTATTAAGGAAAGATTCGGATATGAGTAGGCCCATCTAACTACCAAACCCGTCCGTTTTAGTTGGCCTTAAAGCTACTTGAAGGCCTTTTGCCTTTAAAGGCCTTCATACTAAGGGGAGCCCATTAAGACCGTTTGTTTACCAGTTTTGAAATTTGAACAGAGCAGAATACAAGTGAGCGATTTTTAAATTTTTTTGGTTGAATCAGCTCTTAAAAACAATTTTTACCCAAATATCCCTCGCGTCTCTTTTCTCTACAGCTTCAATTGTTTAGCTCTCCGGTTATCCATCGCCGCTCTCTCTTCTTCGCTTACCTCCACCGCAGCTTCGATTCGTCTCCATCTCCATCTCCTTCCACAATTTTTTCTTCGATTTTGCGGATCTGATTTTGTTTTTGATTTAATCATTCGAAATCAAGGCTACTAGATTATTATCGAGCGAAACAATTTGGTGCTGAAATTCGCGTGTATTTGTTTGTGTAGGTAGCTTTGAAGAGGGAGTGAAGGAATGAAAATGGTGGAGAAGACAAAAGGAAGAAAAGAAGTGGTGACCAGGGAGTACACCATTAACCTCCACAAAGGCCTTCATGGATGGTAAAAGCCCTTTCTTCTTAATTCAAATTGTATATAAATTCAATATCAATTCCTTATTTTTACTTTATGGTATGTAAAAGTACTATTGTATGAATCAAATTATCTAAACAGGAAAATTAGCTTTATTTTATACCACCTAAATATGAGTACAAGAGTCATGAAAGTGAGGGTCAGTGAGAGGATCATCAACAAATAAACACTCTGCTGGCGGTGCAGAAAATAATGGAGGAAACGTGGCTGGAGGAAGAGTATCTGAAACAGATATAGATTTGAAAGGAAATTGATCTTTAAGAAATCTTACATCTCTTGTAACAAATCACTTTTTAGTGCTAAGATCCATGACCCTATAGTCTTTCTTATCATAGGGATACTTATGTGCTCTAACCTCAAATTTATCAGTTTGATGAAGAATAGTAGCAAAACACAAGCAGCCAAAAGTTTTTAAATGACTGTTATTAGGTAATTTGTCAACAAAAAAAAAACTTGATATGGTGATTTACCATGTAAAACTTGAGTTGGTAGTCTGTTGATCAAATAGGTTGCTGTCAATAAACAGTCCCCCCCAAAAAAGAAATAGGTAGGTAAAAATTGAACCTTAAAGCCCTGGCAATAACAAGAAGATGTATGTGTTTTCTCTCCACAACACCATTTTGTTGTGGAGATTTAACACGGCTAGTTTAACGAATTATCCCTAATTATGCCAAGAAAGGAGTAAGATCTTTATTAAGGAACTCGTTATATTGTCAAATCTTAAAATTTTAATTAATTGACAGTCAAACTGAGTTTTGAACATGGACAGAAATTTTTTAACGAGTGTATGTACATCTAGAGAAGTCATCAACAAGAGTCAAAAAATGATTGCATTTGCCATGAGTAGACTGATATGTTACAAATGTCCACATTTCGTCGACTTGTTTTATTGTAGACCTTTTTTCAATCAATTCCGAGGGTTCTTTCAAATTTTTCTTCAATTCATCTTACCGATGAGGTATTATATGTAATGTGGGTTGCTTGAAGTATAGTTGGATTATTCTCCTCACTATTCTTAGTGTTCCAAATATTCCATTTTTTGATTTTGTGAAATCTAGTAAAAGTTGTTTGGCTAACACTATGTTTTTTATCCACGCTGTCACAATGGATAATATAGTTACTTCTTATATCTGTACATTTTAGTTTGCGTGCTTACCATTGTCATTAAGAAAGCTGGATTAATGTTCTATTTTGTCATTGTGGAATTTATCAACACCTTCAAGAAGAAGGCTCCTAATGTCATAAAGGAAATTAGGAAGTTTGCACAAAAGGCAATGGAAACAAAGGATGTCAGAGTGGATGTTAAGCTAAACAAGCTAGTCTGGAGTAGGGGGATTCGAAGTGTTCCAAGGCGGTTCCGAGTTTGCATTTCTCGCAAGCGCGATGATCGATGATGAAGATGCAAAGGAAGAACTATACTCCCTTGTTACAATTGCAGAGATCCCAGAAGGAGGACTCAAGGGACTAGGCACACAGATCATTGAAGAAGATGAATGATTCACTAAATCCTGTTGATTTTATTTGCAATATTGCTATAGATTTGATAGTCCCAGACTATCACAATTGATGGAAATGATGAACAATTGATGGAAATGATGAACAATATATGTAATTTTAGTACTTTTATTATTAGGTTGACTCGTTACATTTTCTATTTTCTATGAAACTTGGGTTCAAATTGTTTGAATTATTTATTTGTATATGTTGTACAATGAATATTGTATTTAATTTTTTTAGTAAAATTATATACTTGTTCAGTATAGTTTAGAGAGAGAAAATAGTAAAAGACGGTTATTCAGGTAGGTTAGACATATCAATTATCAAATAACTTTTTTTATTCAGTATTCAGTTATATTCAGCTCATTTATATTGCTTAAGCATTCAGAACTGTTTCACTCAACTAAGGGCTCTAATAGGATAATAGTGTTGTCATGGCTTGGTACCTAGTTGTATTTAATAAATAAAATATATTTTTATAATACAAATCCAAGTAACTACATGGATCGAAGAATTCTTCTTGCCTCGCTAGGTTTTTTTAAACTTGTAATAAATATATATATATATATATAGAGAGAGAGAGAGAGAGTGGATCGGTCCTAACTCTCGGACCGGACCAAAATTTGGAATTTTTTTTGGTTTTTTCTTAAAACAACTAAAATAAATAAATAATAATTATGGAACTTCCTTTTTTACATATCTGATGTTTTGGGTGTGATTTGGATATATATAACAAAAACATGTATGTACGATCATGTCATGGTATACATACATTTTTTATAGAGTATCCAAATCACGCCTAAAACATCAGACATGGAAAAATTTCGATTCCATATAATATTAAAAAAAAATTGTTGTTTTTTTTAAAAAAAAGCAAAAAAAAAAAATTAGAACCGTATTTTAAGCCTCTCCGGAGTCCGGACAGGATCCTAGTTCTATATATATATATATATATATATATATATATCAAGGGTCTAGCTATTATTAAATCGCATCCCTAACGGGGTTAACAAGTTTTAAAATAGACCAAAAAGAAAAGGAAAAAGAAAAAAATGGACAAAAAATTTAAGTTTTTTTGTTGCAAATTTTCTAATGAACGAAAAAGATTAGAAAACTAAATAATTAAAGTAAATCTTTTATAATTCCTATCATACCATCAATATTACAAACACAATAAAATTAATACATAAACTGTAACCACTTGAAAGAAACCATATAATTTTTTTTTTTATTATTATAAATTAAGTATTCTATTATTTTCTTTTCCAGTCGTTACTTAAATTAATACAAGCTCAAAGTTGTTGAATCATTGCATATTTCCAATTGAATTCTAATTTTAACTCAGGCATGTAATTAGGTTTTGTTTGTCGAAACGGAATATTTTAAAAAACCTTTTGTAATTGTATATCGTGGGGTTATTAATTTGATGAGAGATGATAGAGCCCAGAGGGAGGAGAGGACACACCCAAATTAAACGTGGACTCGTGTGTGTTAAACGCCTGGTATAATTAAGTAATTAATTCTATTTCACGCGCATCAACCATTCGTGCTATACAGCACAACCCAGTAAGTTTAGGCATTTGACAGTGAACAGCACGCGCTACAAAGGGAGACTCACAAAAATCATGCAAATTAAGAAGAAACGAGGGACTGAAGAGAGGAGGAAAGAGAAATATATACCTGTTGCCTGTTGGAGTTTCGTAACCACTCCTCAACAATCCACCTTTTTCCCTTCCCTTGCTCGCCATTCTTAATTCCAAAACTCTGTATATTATAGTAGCAATTTCTTAGGTATTAATTAATAATTAATGTAGCTGCTATGCTAGGCTGCTATATATATATATATATATATATATATATATATATATATATATGCGCTAGTAAATAGAAAGAAAGAAAGGTGATCAGCATATAAATCTCATGACTGAACTTTTCGTCTTTGTCAAAACAGTTATTATTATAAGTATAACCCATCTTTGTATTCTTCTGCCCACTTCAATTAATTATCTACTATCACTTTCATCCATACATCTGGGTTTACTGCTTGCTTGCTATTCTTCTTCATTCTGGCTGGGATCATATATATACCATGTGTACCACTTAATTCCTTTTGAATCTCACAAGGTCTACATTACCACCACCACCACCACTACTCATCGGCTCCTCCTCCTCCTACTACTACTCTATATATATATTTTATTTTTCTTCTCAAGTAGCTAGCTAGCTAGTACCCCAAATATCCTTAATTATTGAAAAGGTGGACATGGGTTTGAATTCAATTAGTAATGTCACCTGGTGGGGGTTTATATTTTTGGAGTTTATCCAACTCATGATGTGTTGTTCTGCTGCTGCTGCTGCTGGAGATATAGTAGCAGTGGATGAAGGTAGGAATTACTATATAACATGGGATGATATGAAGATGGATGATGATGAACACAAGATTAAGATGATTATGAGGAAGAATAAACAGAGTTTGGATTTCATCGGGAATGGGACTAATAATAATAATAATAATAATAATAATCGGGTGATTGTGGTTGATAAGAATGGGAGTGGTGATTCGCTCACTGTTCAAGGGGCCATTGATATGGTTCCCGATTCTAATTCTGACCGTGTTAAAATCTATATTCTTCCTGGGATTTACAGGTACCTACCTACCTACCTAACTAAATTCTTATATAATTCTACACCAAATAAGCCCATAAATTCATTCAGTTATGTACACGTTTGTTTTGTTCATATATATGTTGGGACCGGACGTGGGTATACAAGAAGTTACATGTGCCAGTAATGGCCACGCTCTGTTCTTACCGCTAAGAGATTAGATTTAGATGACCATATACTTGTAATCAAATTGGGTTTTTTTTTTTTACATGATTCCCAACTGCCTCTGCCTGTGCCTGCAGAGAAAAGGTGACGGTTCCAGCCTCCAAACCATACATTTCCTTGATTGGAAATCAAAATCAAACAAATCAAACTGTTATCACTTGGAGCGACAAAGCATCTGATAAAGCCATGGATGGATCTGAGCTTGGCACCTACAGAACAGCTTCTGTCACCATCTTATCCAACTACTTTTGCGCAACCGCCATTACTTTTCAGGTAATTATAACCTCCGGACGCACCAGGGAGTGAGACTAATTATGTAATCATACATTGGCATTGGCATTGGCATTGCATAATAATAATAATAAGCATAATAATAATAATAATAATAATAATAATAATAATAATAATAATAATGTGTGCAAATTCTGTCTCTGCACCGCAGAATTCGATCGTGGCAGTGTCCGGAAGCAATGGAATGCAAGCTGTTGCATTGAGGATAGCTGGTGATAAAGCCATGTTGTATGGAGTTAGGATTTTGGGTACTCAGGACACGCTTTTAGATGACACCGGGTCTCACTATTTTTATAAATGTTACATCCAAGGAACAGTTGATTTCGTATTTGGTCGAGCAAGATCGCTTTACAAGGTATGTAATGTAGCATCCATCCTCATGAATCAAACTTTTAATATATATTTCTTGGTGACCTTTTAACTAATTGGCGCCTCCTCAAAATAGGACTGCACTCTGCACTCCACAGCAGAAAGATTTGGAGCAATTGCAGCTCATCATAGGGACTCGCCATTTGATGTTACAGGCTTCTCTTTTATAAACTGTACAATAAATGGAAGTGGAACTGTCTACTTGGGAAGAGCTTGGGGAAATTACTCAAGAGCTATTTATTCTTACTGTGACATTGGCGATATCATAACCCCATCAGGATGGAGTGACTGGAACAGCCCATCAAGGGACAAGTATGTATGAATGTATATCTTTTTAGTTGGGAGGTGTTTAGCGTATAAAAAAAAGGATGAACTAATAATAATAATAATAATACCTTTTGTTCATTGGTGCTTCTTTAGGACTGCGGTGTTTGGGGAATTCCAGTGCAGCGGAAAGGGGGCAGATAGAAGGTATCGCGTTCCATGGTCTAAATCTTTAAGTTTGAACGAAGCCAGGCCCTTTCTTGATATGAAATTCATTAACGGAGAGCAATGGTTGAGACTATAATAGTTAGTTTGAGGTGCCTGCTGCTGCATTTTTGTTTCTCCAGAATGCAATCATTCAATTCAAGCAAGCAAGCACGGTTGAGATCTGCTTGGGATTCTCCATTTGCCACAAGGAGGATGTAGAGCAGCTGGTCATAAGATGGTACTAGCTAGTATATGTTGCGTCCACAACTAAATACTGGAGTACATGAGATGGATAAATAAAGTACAACTAGATACTTGTGGAGACTTTTCTGCAAAATTTTATTTCTTCACTTGGACGATCAAATAAATGCAAGTATCAGGTATTTTTTGGATAACCAAATGCAAGTACCAAGTAATTTTTCATTTTTTTTTAAAACATATTTAGGCTTCTTCTGTCTAGGACATTTTGAGACCCTAATATTTCTTTCAAACATAACAACATTGTACAGATTCTTAAGAAACAGAGCAAAAGTTGTCACGAGAAGGGATCCAACTCATCTCCAGTGTTCTCCTAATAAAACAATCAATAAAATAATAGAATCTATATTCATATGTACAAAACTCTAAAACACCTAAATTCCATTTCTGATAACAAAAGCAGAGTTATGTGGTATCCAGAAATCCTGTTAAACATGTTGCGCCACCACTTCCATTTGGTAGGGTTCACATTTCTGCCCACAAGTTTCAGAAGCTCCCTTCTCTATTTTATCCTCATTGTCACCATCCCTACCATCCTCATCAGTATTATTATGAATACAATCTGCAAAGTCTTTTCCATGAAATTTACCGAGCTGATTACAGTTACTTTCCTTGTCCTCTTCGTCTCCCAACCGCAGCTCCTCATTGGCACAGCCCATATTTTCGAGAATTCCATCCCGAGGTGCAAAGCTAGCTGCGTCAAGCTTCATATTTTCTAGAATTCCATCTTGAGGTGCCAAGCAAGCCAAGTTAAGCTTCTCTTCTTCAAAATTGTACAGGTTGGCATTGCCGCATTGGTAAGAGATTCATGACTTGAGATCGGAAAATCATCAGATTTTGCTTCCTTGTCAATATTGGAGATTGTAGAAAGCTTAGTATCTCGACTGATAGCTGCAGATATCACTGAGATAATGGTTGCATTTGTTTCAATATCTACCCACCGACTCCCCACCCAATCTTTTGGAAGCTCTTAGATTTGTTCCGTGTACATTACGTTTTCACCTGATGTAACACCCAATAAAAACAGAGAAAGCATTAGAAAATGAGGTACAGCAGAACAATCACACAAGCACATAAATAAACATACTTGGAACATAAACTTGCAGGATTCCATCTTCAGAGTTGCCAATTCCAATTAAAACCCCTTCCCACCAGCCATCATTCCACCATGCATCTACTGGAGCTCCACCCTCCAAAGCCAAAAGTGATTTATTGTGAGAAAGAGCAGGCCGTAGGACGCCCTTTGTGTCTCATTCCAAATTTATCAGGCATGGCCAGCCTGAATGCCGGTATCCATTCCTATAATATGTTGCAGATATCATCAATTCTTTTCCTTTATACCCAATAAAATCAATTCATACAAGTCTCCAGACAGCAGCGATTCCGTCAGGTCACAGATATGTAACTTCACATGAGAGACTACTCATTTAACATGAAAGTTGAAAGCAAAATTTTGATAGGCGCTCAACAATCCACCATGTATATAATTTACGGTGCAAGGAACATTAGCATAGCTATTTAATCATCTCCGACAGTTGAGACTTAACAATCATCCACATTACATCCTTATTTACATGCACCTATCATTTTGAAAGCAGTTGTTAAATAATCTCAAGCTTAGAATAAAGCACATCTGTCGATGACTGATATTCAAAAATAATATGTAGAAAGTAATGCTCACATCTACGTAAAAGTGTAGATAACAGATAGAGAAAAATGAATGCCCCGACCAACTTCTACAGCGAATGTGGCAAAAAGAAAAAGATAAGCTCAAAAGATTCGTATTTATTGTACATAACGGCTCCACCTACACACTGATAGCACATGACTCAAGTCAAGGATACAATGCAGGTTTGTAGTGGGTCTACATATACACCATTCAATTATAGTTAAACTAAACTGATCTATGTAAGCATTGGCATAGTCAACCACACAAGGAAATTGAATTTATTTCAATCAAGTGCAAAAAGGCTGCAAGGAGATAATTACATTACATTAAAAGAGTTGACGACGCCACAAGACATTCTATCTTTCCACCATGAACATCTTCTCAGAAATATATTTCCATCATCAATAATGCACCATCGCCTGGACGTGGGAATCCTACTTTTTTTTGTTGATGATCTTTTTTTAAAATATTATGGTTTGCATAGGACACACTTGGACTTAACTTTTTTTCTTAACAAAATTCCAATAACAAATTTTAGTCTTAAATAAAAATAGGACTCTCTTTTCCAGACGGGAGTATTTAATTTAAAGTTTGAAACAATGGAAAACTTCATTGATTACCAAAAATATAACCACTCCATGTTTATAAAACTTTGTTTGCAAATGATATATGAGCTTGCCTTTGAAATCATTTTAACCAAATCAAAGTAATCTAACACACCTATGATACAACTTTGAATCTTACATCATGCGTACTTAGACCTCATATATATGTTATCAAGGTTAGAATTAGAGGTACACAAGTTCGTCAAAGTTTGTTTTCAAAAATCTTTAAGTTTCTTTTGAAAACACATACGAAGTCATGATAAAGCATTTCCACTATAAGTAAGGTAATCTTATATGTCATGTCTAATATCATGCATTTTCATGTTACATCACTTAGAATAACATATTCCATCGTCGGGAGCACTATACTTGCGTATGTGCTCGCTCGACGCCCTCCGATGGCCTTCGATTACGTAATAGTCACAAAGATGACTATTTTGACCCTTCCTAATGACCTCAAATTGAAAAACTTAAAGCACAAAAGTAGTATGTCTATTCGTTCTCGTTCCGGATCATCTTGAATCTCCTCAATCAGAGTTCGTATGAAAAAGTTATAGGCGTTTTACCAAAACATGTTCTGTCAGATTTTTCTCAACATCTGTAATAGACCACCCCCCGCCGGGGCGGGGGTCTTGCCTTAAAAATATCCCGCCGGGGTGGGCATAGCTATTGTAAGTGCACGGGTTCATGCTCTGCTACAAAATAACAAGCCAAACTACTTTCTAACCTTCATAATTTGAGTTATACATGTCCAAATTAGTCCGTTTACGATTCTATGGATTCGTAATTCATAGAACTACAACATAATATAATACTCATCAACTAACATAAACATTAACTAACCCAAATATGAATCTATAACTCATGTTCATGCAAATGTTCATGTTTTGGACAATTTAGCGAAATCATTCACTACGAATTCGTTTCTCAACCAAATTGGTTCGTTTAACTTCCGTTGATTTCGTATTTGATTATATTAACAATATCTAACAACAATTCATGGATTATAACAACCCTTAGCCATCAATTTTGTGACTCAAAAGCTATTTTTTCATGATATTTCTAAGGAATTGCAAACTTAGAAAATCAAGAGCATTTAAGTTAATGTTATTACCTCTTGAATGCTTCAATATGCTAAGCATAGCCTTCCTAACTTCTGATTGCTCTCCAATTTTATTGACTCTTCATAGCCACTTCTCACACATCTCAACAAAAGAGAAATAAGATGAAAGAGTCTCTATTTATAGAGGAAGGATTATCCAAATCATGGCTTTGCACATTGAACTAATCCAAGAAGAGGAAGAAGAAGCCATTGGATGTTGGAGAGTTGGTTACAACTCCACTTCCCCCATCCTTCTAGCCATTATCAGACTACAATATAATGAAGAAGAAATGAGATAGGCCTTAGCCTTTTTGCCAAACACGTGAATGAGAAATAGGGAGCAATTGGGACACTAGTTTTGGGACAAGCCAATTATCTCAGCATTGCAAAACTACTACTAGCATACTTAAGTTTATTTGATATTTTTCCCCAAATGTGCATACATATACACCCACTCACATAGAATTATATAATCCATGTACATTGGTTTATTCCAATTAATATTTTAATTGGGCTAATTATAAAATACTTGGATATTCTCAATCCATCATTTTCCATAAAAGTTATCATCTCAAATACACTTAATTATCACAATGATAATTAATATCAATTATTTATTAACTCACCATTTATTTTCTTTTAATACTTCCCATTAATTCTCTTGGATTTAACTTCACTATTTATGTCACATTAAGACATTATTATGTGAACTTAGTAATTAATAAGTCCACAAACTTATAATAATATAATCTCACAAAATAATATTATTCTTAACTTTACATCTTATAATATGGTCATAGAAGTGGTCTATTGCACCATGTTACATTTCATTGTCTCACTTGTACATAATGCTAACATACAAGCCTTTATACATATATATTCAAATACTTCTTATATTATATAGTTATCATTGAAGTGTCACACTTCAATTCATATCATATAGATGTAGCTACTATATAATATATAATCATTGCACATACAAATTAATTCATTCAATTATTCATTCATTAAATTATTTAATGAATGCTCATTCCTTCACTTTGCCACACTGGGCATATTTCGCAAACTCGATTAAGCTTCTCTCATTCTCCACACTTATTATTCTTTCAATGTAATATTTGTGTGACTCAAGCATTTAAATGCTAAACTACCTTAATTAATTATAAGTATAACCTTTACGCTTATAATAATTAATATATACTCCATTAGTTATTTAAATGATAACATCCACGATAAAATAATAACTTAAGTTATTTAATATATTAAATTAACTTAGTTTTCTTTCATTAATTAACTCTCTTGAAAATACATTAGAAATTATGTATTTTGTCATAACATAAATATTATGTTTTCTCCTAATAAAGATATTTACAATTAGAAATTAATTTGCTTATTGTCTCAAGATATTATTCTTAATATAATATCAATTAACTATATATACGACACATGTACATATATTATATATAGAAAATAGATAATAAGTTTATTTTCTATTATAATAAATTGTTTCCATCAATTTATTTACATATATAAATACGTTTTAATATATTTACTATATTATTAATCATACCTCATACAAAAATATATAAGAAAATATTATTATTCAAAATAACATTTCCTCCTTTTATTAAAATAACTCAATATTAGAAATTAATTTAATATCCTCTATTAGAAATATATAATTATTATTTCTCTCTCCCTTTATAAATTGTTCCCAAAACAATTTCTTCAAATATTAAATATCCATTTAAAGATATAATGATTTATGTCTCCCTTTAATAATGTATATATTAAACACAACATCACTTATTACATAACTCATATTACCCTATGTAACACAATATCACATATCACGTAACACATATATTCTTGTTCGAACCCTTCACATACCTTAAGAATTTTATTTACTAAATTCTTATTTTAATATTTTCTGAAAATTCGGGTTCTTACACACGCAAACTAGATATTTGTAACATATCTAGAGGCAAACATTGGAGATACAAACAGCGCATGAAATTGGACCAAGAGGCAGCATAGTAAACAAAGAGTTATTTTGAAGTGTATTGTTTCTGCTGATCTCACACACACCCCCAAAGACAACCTTCTCATTAGTTACTTCCAAAATACATTTTTCAATATACTCATTTTAGTGGATAGCCCATGTAGAAACTTTTTACAAAGAAAAAACAACTTGGTTTAAAATATACTTTTTTCTCATTGGTTTTAAAATATACTTTTTTCTCATTGGTTTTGGTTTAAAATTTGGAACAGATTGGCAATCTGTTCCAAATTTTAAACAAGTGACTAAAAGAAATAAATACAACTAAACTAACAAATCTTAAACATGTAACATTTAGTTCTCAATTGAGCAATTACATTAGTTCTCAATTAAGAAATTGAGCAATTATATTGAAATTTTGCTCACAAGTAGCAAACAGATTGAACTTCAACTATGCAAATATTGAAATTAGTTCTAGACAGGGGAATCTTAAAGACAAGACAATATATAAGGTAAAACAATAGGTGCTAGCCTAAATCAAACTAGGAATATGGAGGACATCAAAAGATAAGAAGGCACAGAAAGATTTAAGTTGTAAGGTATTCAAGTACCCACGACTTTAGTTAAGACATGATTTCAGATAATATCTGGACTTATATAATCAGCAAAATAATACGATAATATGATTCTACTATGTTTTAGCCAACAATTGAGAAACCAAATCAAATCAATCAGTAACCCAAATTTGAAGCCTGCAAGTCAAAAAATAAAAGCCCTAACTTTATTGCACATATTTATGTAGACAAATTAGGGGCGAAAGGGAGGATTAAGATAGGAGAACATTCAATTAGATATCCATATGTATATCGCAAATGATTTGAGAAAAAAATTGGTGATAAAGAAGGAGAAAAGACGTACCTGTGAAATTGAGAGAAGACGTGAGGGAGGAAGCCAGAGAGAGAAGAACTGAAACCTTCAGTATAGAGATAGGATATTAAATGTAATTTTCTATGTTGTGTGAGGGTATTTAAATAAATTCATTCAGCAATCTACCTTACCGAATCAGTCAAAAAATTGAAGCCAATTCGTTCAGACCATTTTCATTCAATTCAGACCTTTATGTATCCAAATCAAACAATCTGAATGACTTAGCGATTCAGATTTGAAGTCATTCAGATCCATTAAGTTATAATCAAATAGCCCCTAAGTTTTGGAAGGAAGGAAGGAAGGAAGGATTGAAGGATTGTTGAAAGGAAAGGCATTATATAGAACTTAAATTAACAGATGTAGGTTCATAGCTGAAATCAGAATTCTCTTTATTTATGGCATAACAAAGGAGGCCACCCTTTGCGCTTACGCCAAGTGAAAAGAATCATTCATGATGAAATATTTGCCCCCACCCCCCCCAAAAAAAAAAAAAAAAAAAAAATCTCTCAAGTTTTCCATTGAAATCAAATATACTGGAATTCCCTTACCCTTACACATACTCCTGATTTCTCTTATTTTTTCTTCAACCAAGAATAACACTTCCTTAATATATTCCTAGTTTAATCAAACTTATAATATTAAATTTTTTTCGAAACAAAAATTCTGAGAGATTCTGAATAATGAATTTCTCACAATGTGTAAATGAGTATTCATTACCTCCCAATTGGACTTGCTGTCCATTATGTTTCACACCGGATGGCATGGAAACTTCTTAATGGTACTTCCATCTCTCAGAATTATTTAGCAACTTACCTAAATTATCCTCAATTTTTAGAAAAAACTTTCATTCGGTGTAAAATTCTCTATACCATCCCTTAACGAATGAAAGTTTTTTCTAAAAATTGAGGCTAATTTAGGTAAGTAGCTAAAAAAGATGAGCAGCCACGATACCTTCCCCTTGATAAAATTTTGGCCCCTGATGCTTCCAAGTATATCTGAAAAAGGATAACTGATGTTAGCTGAGTAATTTCCATTTCACCTTTTGATTTGTCTAATAATATACCTAAACATGAGTTTCAAATTCTTGTTTGTGTTATATGGAATTTAGTTGGTGGCTAAGAATACTACGGGTATAATACAAAGAAGTTGATTTCTTGTTTTTTTTTCCATCATCACGTTACATAATCAGATACACAAGCATATCAAACAAGCATGACACCTCTTAAAAACAGAACATAGTTATAAAAGTATGATTGTGTGTATTTGAACATTGCAAATCCATTTCTATAATCTCTTAATAAACAAGGAAATTTTTCCATCATCACGTTACAGAATCAGATACAAAAGCATAGCAAACAAGCATCAGACCCCTTAAAAACAGAACGTAGTTATAAAAGTATGATTGTGTGTATTTGAACATTGCAAACCCATTTCTATAATCTCTTAATAAACAAGGAAAGTGAGAAGTGTAAATCCATCACATTGGCTACCCAGTCTCGTCAGGTGTCCCATATCATCACTACAGCAATCACCCCAACACCAAACAAAACTGCCAAAAACTTGTAATGGGGAGTATCGAGTGGCACCGACTTGAGTGGGGCGTAACCTTTGGATAGGAGATGGTTAACGGAAACGTAGATGAACACCCCACAAGCTATGCCCATTGATATGGCATAAATCCAATCTGCCAGAGCACCCTCAGTTGTGGCATCTATTATGATTCCAATGGCCACGCCAATCGGACTTGAAATGGCAAAGGCAAAAGCATAGGCCATGCAGGACAGGAGGGGCCGATCAGGAATCATCCTAAGAAGAGCTATTCCCATTGCTATGGCCGCGAATATCTTGTGCAAACATACCGTCCATAGAGCTTTCCAGGCATCAGCTTCTGTCTCTGCAACCCCAATCGCAATTCCCTCAAAGATAGAGTGGAAACACAATGCAACAATCAATAAGATGCTATCCCCAAGTGAAGAAGCAGCTGAAACTTGGCCTTTCACAAATTGATTGGCCGAACTATCATGACCCTGATAATAAACAAAAAGAAAAAATGCGCACAAGCAGGTACTCTTTAAATGCCCAACCACAAAAAAGCTACTACGCAATACTAAATAATTGACTAGATCGTCGGATTGGAACCTAACAACAAACCTCCCACAGTAGTCCCACATCCCATAAAAAGATGTTGACTGAAATATTAACAAGTCTTATAAGTTTGTCTACTGTATCTCACCTGAAAACGGGACGGTGGTGAAGCTCTCCCGTTGTCACTCACTTTTCCAGTCTGAACATTACCTGCCCCAACATAAATAAATAAATAGGTTTGGACAATTAGCCTTAACCTGCGAGAACAAAGGAATGGCTTCTAATCAGTAACAAGTAAACAAAAACTCAATTATCCTCTGAAATTGAGGGATCATATGTCAACTGAATCTGGAAAACAAATAACTCGATTGAATTTATTTTTTTTCTGTATAGGAGGAGAGAGAAAGCACAAACCTTGAAGCTCAACATCACTAGGCGGATTGCTATGTTTTCTGTACACATAAGAAATGATGGAATCAGCGAGCATGGTAAGCAAATAACCAGCGCTGGCCAACATAAAAGCGAAAGGGTACTCTTTGCTCGTCAAATCCCCAAAAGTCTCATTCGAATCGCTCAGAAAATGCATCAGAGCCGTCCCCAAAAACACGCCGCCGGCGAACTGCGTCCCAATTACCAAAAAAACCTCGTTCCACTTCATAAAGTAGGGAGATATCCCTCCGATGAATGTCCCGATAAACACCAGAATCAAACACCATATCTTCACCAGAATTAAGGGTCTAGCTCTGAGGTCGGGTTTTTTCGAAGGGGAGGATGAGTCGGCATCGTGGTCGTCGTCGTGGGAGCCGCCGTGCGCGGCGGCGGAGACGATGAGGAAGAGGAAGAGGAGGACTGCGGTAGAGAGGAGGAGGGATTTAGCCATGGAATTGGTGAATGGGGGAGGCGAGTAGCATTGTGGAGGGATTTCTAGGGTTTCAAAATAATAGTAAATACGAATAGCGACAGATATGGTAATCGTACTGCACACACATTGAAAGAGACAACAGACAGAGAGTGATAGAGGGAGAGAGGGAGGGAGGGAGGGAGGGACGAAATTAAGGAAAGGGACAAAGGGTAGTACAAGACGTTGTACTAAGTACTAACCGCGACCGATGATGATTTGGGGGATGCCTACTCCATACCCAGTCCAGTCCAGTCCAGTCCAGTCCACCCCACCTTTATGGATCGTGTTTACCACCGTTGTAAGTTGACCTTTATGCCAACTTATTTTAAAGATAATTGATATACTACTGGAATATTATTTTTAGCTTAAATATGAATTAGTACCCTAAACGATAGGCCATATTTTATTTCGGTGATCCACCTTTTAATTTTGTTAATTAGATGATTAAACTATTAATTTTTTTCAATTACAACAAATTAAACACGCCACATCGTAAATTCACGATATTGTACTAATCGCATGTACTTTAAGACTTATGGCAAAAAAAAAACTATATGTCTACCACCGTTGGCGGACAACGACGTCGGAGTTTGGCGAACGTTCAGCCTCTGTCGACTACTCAGATTCTTCGAATAGACTAAATTATGATGGAACCCAAATTCGGATTCATATTTTGTTGGGGCTTTTTTCACAGATCGCAATCCTTCGTTGGAATGGAAGGGCCTTTTTTGGATCAATTGATTTTGGGATTGATTTCGATTTGATTTCGATGGTTTTGTAATTTTTTGATATTTTTTAATTAGTCCGAATATATTAAAAAAAGTAGTGTTACCATTTTACCCTTTAATATATCAAAAACATATAATAACAAAATAAAAAACTTTTTTTTACACACATCAGCTAGTTTTGCCCACACTTTAGATAGCCACGCCAATTCTCACGGCGTAATAGCTCAATTTGTTGAATATGAAAAAACTTAATAGTTCAATCATTTAATTGACAAAATTAAAAGGTGGATCACCAAAGTGGAATATGGCTTATAGTTTAAGGTAGTAAATTATATTTAAGCCTTATTTTTATGGGTCCGGTTCTTGTAAGGGCTCCCTTACTTTCTTAAAATGCAAAAAAAAAAAAAAATTGGTTTTTTTGGTTTTTTTTTTTAAACAACTAAATTTAATTTTTTAATATTTTATGGAACTAAATTTTTTTTATAATACAGTGTTTTGAATGTGATTTGGATACGTATAACAAAAGCAGTGCATGCATACCATGCGATCATTGTACATATATTTTTTGGTATAGGTATCCAAATCACGCCCAAAATATTGTATTATGGAAAAATTCCAGTTCCATAAAATATTAAACTTTTTTTTTAGTTGTTTTAAAAAAAACAAAAAAAAAATCCGCATTTTAAAAAAGTAAGGGAGCCCTCACCTGATCGGTTCTGTATTTTTATAACTGAAAATTATAGTACTCCAGTACTTAGTTTTATAAGGTGGTACTCATATAAATACTGTAATGAATAACAAAACAGACAACACTTCTGCAATATTTTTAATTAAATAAAAAAGATTGAATACATGCATCAATCATTATTACTCCCTCCGTCCCATAGTTATAGGCTGATTTTTTATTTTGAAATGTCCCAATATATAAGCTACTTACTATTTATAAAATTTAGTTAGTTCATTGTTTTACCTTTATGCCCTTATAATAAATATTCAACCATTACCCTTTTTTTGAAGAAACAACATCCAATGTCATTATTTTTATCACCACATTTAATGTTGTTGTATTCTCTTTGTTTAAAGTTCTATGGTTATGGATTTTAACACGTCAATCAGTGAAGTTGAGAGTTCCAGTGTGATAACTAAGGAGTAATTAACTTATTTATTAATTCCATATTAAGGGGTATATGTGAAAAATTTATGTTAAAAATTGCCACTTAAATTGATTTTCTTAAACTATGTATCAAAAAAAATCATCCTATAACTATGAGACGGAGGAGAAGACACCAGTAAACATGGTCCAAGCAAGACGCGGGTTGGAATTACCACAAATGACCACTTTGTCGACTTTAGTATAATTTTTAGTCTAATAAAATTTGGGCCTCTTTGACCGCCTTAGATTTTAGCAGCTACTGTGGACTTGACTTATTTTTTATATAAATATAATGTTGTTATTTATGGATTATGAGGTTTGAACACAAGACTTGTAAATAAATAAATAAGAGTTTAAACCAACTGGACTACAATAACTATTTATTTTTAATGTAATCTTTAATATAATATATTATTTTTTTACTTTTGTTCAAATTTTATTATTCTTAAAAAGTAAAACCTAAATTAAGAATAATATAAGTAGAACTAATATTTATTTTCTTACTTTTAAATTTCCAAAAGAGTTGGATTTGACTCAGGGTAATGTTAATTTTATATTTGTTAAAGTCAAGCATAAACTTGAGTACGAGTAGAAGTAATGTGAGATCGAGGGTCTATTTCTATTTGAACAAATACAGCTCATTAAGTAGTTAAAAAACAAAAACGCACTTTATCAACAAATAGCACGATCGCCATTAAAACCATATATATATATGTACTCATCCAATTTTCTTCATAATGTGAATGATGAAATCAAAGTATTCAACGTTTGTCCTCATAAAAACAACAGAGACCGGCTGTCACCCAAGAGGCCGTCAACAATTTGCTAAAAAAAATAAGATTTTGTAAAAAAAAAAAAAAAAGAAAAAGCTCATGGGCTAAATTAGCCTCAACCAGGTACCACGGGCCCCATAATATCAATCAAAATCAAAATCCGAAATCGTTTTTTACCGATTCAGCACTTTGCTTAGGCCTAATTGTGAGACATATATATGTCTTTCTCCATTTGCATGCATGCAGTGCATCCATTCTCGATCACTGAACAACGTTGATTGTGGTGGCAGAATCTAATATTCCTGCATGCGTACACATTTATTTGCAAAAACAACAATCATGAATATGCATGGTCGGAATCTTTCAATTAAGAGATCCGGCCATATATATATATATATATATATATATATATATATATATATACTCCCTCCGTCCGAATATAAAAGTTCTGATGAATTTTTTACGCATATTAAAAAGAGAAATGAAATGACAAAATTGCACATAATAATATTTTATTAATCATTTCTAATGTAGGTGAGAATGTGACTTATTATACTTATTAAATATGGAGAGAGAATTAGAATAAGGAAAGTATAAGATATTTAATGCTAAGAGTATAATAGAAAAAAATTATGTAAAAATTTGGTTATTAAAGAAAAATGGACATTTAACATATGACTATCCAAAATAATAATAACGACTTTTATCCTGAAACGGAGGGAGTATATAATATGCAAGAATAATCAATCATATATATCCTTGTCTATTGAATAATCAATTAGTATTTGATTGCGTGTTTAACATATATATAATGATGTTATATTCCTAGGATATAATTAAAAGCTTATTTATTACTCAAATCAACACTTTGAAAAATAATAATAATATCATATATATATATATATATACCATGGCGGGGGCAGAGGAGGAGCATAGCGATGATGCGTTGTGGTGGTCCTCCTTCGTGGGGTATACCCATATATAAGTGATGTTGACGAACGAATGATGATGACTCTGGAATCGACATATTCCTTTCATACGAGTAGGGATCATTGATTGGATACCCACCACCATTACCAATATCATTATAGCCATAACCATAAGGATCATAATTATTTATCATGGCATAATTATTATAAGGATAATTGAACCTGGTTAATGTTGGATGCTGTCATCACCCGAACCAGCTTTGCATGTTGCCCCGATTGTGCTAATGCATACAAAACTACGTTTGGATCCACCTCTCCATTTATGTTTGCTAATCCGGTTTGCGCATCTATGGTCACCGTATAACTTCCTATATACATACATATTATGATCAATACATAATCAAATTTTATAAAAAAATACTAAAAATCAAGTACAAATAATATTTTGGACATATACGTGTTATATATATAGTTAATTTCTGTCCAAATGAAATGGAGGAATGACCAAGAATCAAATCCGGTATAACGACGATTTTTTTTTCGTCGCTATAAAGATAAAACCTACGCTTTTATGCTATTATGAACTTAAAAAATCGTCGTTATAAATTTTATCGCTTTTAGTTCATTTTTCCAAATCATTGAAAAATGACTTATATATATATATATAAATATATCTTAATGCCTTTAAAATCGAACCATTTGTAAATACGTTTATAATGAATAAAATAATATTATGTATTATTATTATGTGTTAGCCAGATGAATGTCGTTCTATAACCTAGAAACGTCGGAACATCGTAGTATTTGAACTACGTGAAGAATTAAAGTGTTTGAATTTCCAAGACGAAAATAAAAGCTTTCTGAGAAATTTTACGAAAAACACTATCATCATTTACCGCTCGGGAATTATTTTTGAACTTCCGAGAAATACGTAACGTTATAATATCAAAGCGAGATGGATTATGTAATAATAATCTAAGTATGAAAAACGCAATATTTCGCATGCGGACTTAATTCAAGAATGCTATGTATTAATTTATAATGAATTAAACTTGTGGATTGTGTATAAAGTGCAAGTCCATAAGCTTTAAAGGGCAAGCCCAAGATGAACTAAGGTTTAGCCCAAGTGATTAATAATATGGAGCCCAAGCTAAATGAATGCAAGTCCACAAGAAATAGATTAGTTGATTACAACCAAGCCCAAGATTTGATCCATTAACTCAATAGGCTCCATGTGGCAACCCATGGGTGAAGTAGTGGGCAAGAACTTTGTGTGATGGGCAAGAATGAAGAGTGATGGCCAAGATTACTTAGGGATTAAGGAAGGAATAGTAAGGAGGTTAGTTAAGGAGGTGGATGGTCTTAATGACCATTATGCCCTAGCTTTGAAAGCTCTATAAATAGCAAACCCTTGAATTCATTTGTTGGTTGTTAGTTTTCATCCAATACACAAACAACTTATTTGTTAGAGCTAATAAGCACTTTGAAGCTTAACTTCCATTACTAGATTTTCCAATAAAAAGTACTTAGTTCATCGAGGTGTGAGGCTCTTCTCATAATTATATCTTCCATCTCTATCATAGTAGGGTGCATATATAAGAGAAGTGTAACCTAATGAACTTATATGCTAAGAACATATGAGAAGTGGTTAAGCAATGAACTTGAGCCAAATAAGTTATGAATAAGTAACTTGAACCTAAACAAGTTATGAACTTATAGAATAAACATATGAACTTGTCATATGATAACTTAAGAAGTTTGTATGAATAATAAGAGGTAAGCATGTAACTTAAATGACTTAATTAAGAATAAGTCATAAGGAAATGAAAGTCTTGTATTGTATAAATTGTTAAGTTATGAACTCATAAGAAATAAGCCCTAACCTAATTTGAATGTAAGTTGTTGTATGATATAAGTTGAGATGTCTAGTTATTAAAATGAATCCTTTTGGAATGATGAACAGATCGTTAATAATAAAGTTTTGCCGGAATTTACACGATTAGACGATAATCGTCGAATTCGTGAAATTCTCAGAATGGAAGTCGTATTTTGTGTTTGAACTCGGAAACATTGGTTTTCGATGGAGGCAAGTCATATTTGGCATTATAGAGTTGCGGACTCGAAAATGACCGGATTTCGACTTAGAACGAAGAAAAACGAGCGTTAAACGTTCACGAACGTTTATCGTTTTCGTTAAAATGGACTAATAGGTGAATTTTTAGCAAACGAAGTCGAATAAATAAAATTCTTTCATGAACACGTAGAGTATGTGATTTGTGAACCTTAGGCTCTTGAACGAGCCAATTCTGACTTATAACGAAGAAGTTAAGAGTCCGAGAATCTCACAATTTGAAAAATCTGTCAAAATAATATGTGGCATAGAGTCCGCGTCTTGCCATGCGTGACTCAAGCCCGATTAGTTAATCAAGCCATGGCATACCAAAATGAGCCTCACCGCAGAAACTCAAACTGTATACGACCAAACAACGGCGGGGACTCGCCAAGCAACACCGAGTCCCGGTTTCTAAGAGTAATACGTGATGATCAAGCATGTAATTAAGAGTAATAGCTAAAAATATGCAACCTCGATATTATAACCTAGACAATAAGGAATGTTTACATGTTGAAAATGAATAGTAATTGATGAACATTTAATCAAGGATCTTAATGAAACATTGTTAAGACATAATTAAGCCTTAAGTATGAACACTTAGGGTTAAGTTAAGTCAATTACATATGAACGTAAGAATGACCTAACGGAAAGCTGAAACCAATAATAACAAATCTAATACGTAATTAGATTGAGAAGAAGGGTAAGATTATTTAGAAACCATGTATGTTTATTCATGACCTAATGTGTTATGTGATGTTATCATCTACTGTAGAGACTTAAAGACTTAAAATGCACGTGTTATAAACTGTAGCAGACGCTAAAGGCAAGTACTCTAACCCTTGTGTCAGGAATAAACATGTGAATGATATTTCTATTTAATATATGATTTGATTATGATATATATATGAATGAATATGCAAGTATGCTTGCATGAAGAAAAGCTGTAAAGTCCTTTGATAGATAATAGAAATATGTACAAGGACTTAGAATGAATTGATCAAATATGTTAGGTTGATCCTACATAAGCAAAACAGCTTTATGAAGTCCTTAAAAAGAAATGATGTACAAGGACTATAAATATAGAAAGATCAAGCATTTTAGGTTGATCTTATGTTGTAATAGATAGGCTTGTCTGATCGTCGAGTACTGCACCAAAAGTCGTAGTCTGCCAGGAGAGTCAGAGTCAACTCGGGAGCTATCGAGGCAGAATAGGAGTATGCAAGATAGTGAGATCTCGGAGTTCGTAGACTTTCAGGGGAAACGAAGAAGGATCGTAGTGTGTCGAGAAGAGCTTCCTCGGGATCGTAGTGTGCTGAGGAAGTCATGTTCAGAATCGAAGAGACAGCCTGTCTACAAGCCGAACGACCATCTGCCGAAGCCAAGTATGAAACGTAGACTACACTCAGAGTCGTAGAGTCTAGCGATGCCAAAGCCAAGACAAGGATCGTAGGCTACACTCGAGATCGTGGAGTCCATCAATGAATGCACGAGAGATCGTAGTCAGCAAGATCGGATGAAGACAACAAGCACAAGCGCTAAATCGTAGAGTGTCAAGATCTGATCTCGAGATCGTAGTGTCTGCACAGCCGAAGCTGAATCGTAGAGTGCAGAACTACGACTCCAAAAGAAGTGCTCATAATGCTAAGTCGATCGTAGAGCGGAATCTGCCTTCTCAACGAATGAGCACTCCTAGAATATCCAAAGGTACGAAGCCTCTGGTTGGCACTGCAAAGATGCAATCCACAGTAAGGGAACCAGAGAGCACTCAACGAATGACATGCAGGCTAGCAGGAGAACTAAGCAACAATCCAATCAGCATCAAGATTGAGTTGAAAGGCCATTCGTGATGAAGTCTTCCACAAGATGATTCAAAGAAGACTTCAGCAGCTGACTAAGGAAAAGTCACTAATGCGATTCTTTATCAAAAGATCGAAGACAACGATCTTGGAAGCAACCAGGATCGTAGTGTTTGTCAGAAAAAAAGAACTGATGGAAGGTGAACCGAGATACTGGTCATCTTCTGAAGAGCAAGGCTAAAGTGATTAAGTCATAGGTCAATTCATCATGATAAGTGAGCGGAAGATCACCAGAGAAAGCAAGTTTGGACGCCACCACAAATCAAGTGTCTTGATATTCGAAGGGACCGCAGCAAGGAATTAGGCCATCGATGATCTCGAGAACAATCGAGCAAAATGTAAGTATTGAAGCAAGCGCAATACTGGTGAAGAGGTGTTCTTCAGTGAAGATCCAAGAAACACTCTTCAGGATCGTAATGTTAACTCTACTAGTCAACGAACAACAATCAACAAGACACTACGATCGGGTCCTTGAAGACATGCATCAGAATCGTAGAGTTCGAATACCTGAAGACTGAAGCATTGGCAATGGTTCAATCTGAAGGGTAACATTCGGACTAGTGCTTATTGAGAGCATCGATGCAATAGGATAACCTCTGATCAAGAAATCAGAAGAAATAAAGTCTTCAACTGCCCCAAGACAAAGAAAGTGATACATCCGACAGGGTAGTGTGAACAATGAGATCGCAGAGTTAGAAAAAGTATGTCATGTCACATCAAGTAGTCTACCTCAAGCAACTTGAGATCTGTGAAGACATTTGAATAGCTTCCAACGGCTACTTTCCAACCAAGGATTGGGAAGGTGTATAAATGTAGAAGAGCTTCAAAGATCAAAGATTCTTTGAGTTGTGAGTTTTTGGAGAGAAGGTGGACTGATCTAATCAAGTGATAGTGAGTCCAAAGGCTCACTCTACGATCCACCAAGAACACTCAAAAGTCAGATCAAGCAAGAAGTAGAAGTGTGAGTTCTACTATGTAGAAGTGAGAGCTCTACTACATGAAGAGTGTTCTCGAATCGCTAGAGAAAGAAGAGCATCATGCCATCCGGATGTCCATCATGGGAAAGACTCTAAGTACAACGAGAAGAGCTTACGGTCAACTTAGCAAGTCCATCATGAGAAGGCATCGAATAGCAAGAAGGGAGATCATAAAAGCCATCTTGATGTCAAGCATGAGAAAACTTTTAAGTACCTTGCAGAAGAGCTTACGGTCATCTTAGAAGCCTCTTATGTATGTACCATCATACCAAGGAGAATGATCTTGAGGAAGTTCATCAAGGGTCATCCAGAGTAGTTGAAAGCAACCTAAGAAGTCGAGCATCATGCAATACTCAACCGCTTCTTTCAAGGATGATCAAGCCAACCTACTAGGGATAGAAAGATGTTCAGAAGCGAAGACATCTTAGCAAATTTCAAAGACCGACTCAAACAACAACAAACAAAAACTCAACGAAGCCAAGGCACGAGGGTCCTTGTCCGGAGGGACAAAATGAAGCGGGCCAAAGGGTTTTTGTCCCGAGGGACTTAACAAAAGCAGGCAAAGGGTCCTTGTCCGGAAGGACTAAACGAAGTTCCAAGCTTCTTTGGGCTTGAAGAGTTCTGAGGAACTAGAAGAGTCCCAAGCGTCATGCCTCAAGAGTTCTTAGTGAATCAAGTCCCAAGTGCACGGCCTCAAAGGAATCGTAGAGATTCGTCTTGCCCTTCCTTGGTGGAAATCCTCGCTAGTTGAAAGCGAAAGAGTGGATTAGAACTTGAGTCTCCGAACCACTTAAAACCTCTTGTGTCTTTTTACATTATGTCATTTACATTATGTCTATAACTGCTATAACTGCTATGTATGTTTTAACTGCTTACAAGTAAACTAACCCAATGAACATTGTACGTATGATTATGAATATATCAATAAAGGGGAATCTTTTACTTATTCCGCTGTGCTTAAAAAGATTCTTATATTTGTCATATACTCTAATATGAACAATACATCATAAACCAGAAAAGTATTTGAAATAAAAAGGATCTATTCAACCCCCCCCCCCCTCTAGATCTATTGTGCCTCCTCGAACTAACAATTGGTATTAGAAGCGTTTCTCATGCTATATTCAAAAAGCTAATCGCTTTGAGTCCGATCCAAGGCACCAACATTGTTCTAAACTTAGTTTAGTAGTAAGTAACTTGTTATATGCATAAGAGCTCACACGTTGGAAATATTGTGTATAGGTAAAATGTGTATACACACAAGTCGCTTTCAGATTGGTCCATATCCTCAATTGCTATATCAACAAGACCAATCCTAGCACAGAGTCAATCTTGTAGTCTAAAAAGACAAGACGCGAGAGAAAGAGAAAGAGAGACATCGGTGACAAAGAGTAAAGCATTCATCGATCGAAAAAGATGAAGAGGTCACGCGTACTAAGAAATGGTGATCGAGAGGAGAAAGAAAATCTTCTCAAACTTACGAGAGTGACCAACCAACAACCTGGGTGCTATCTTTGTAAACTCAAAAATGTCAAAGATCTTAATGCTACGATTTTCTTGATCTACATCTTCAAGACCACGAATCGATTGATGAAAGGCCAACAAGAGCATTAAGATGTCGGGAGCAAAAGTAAAGCCATTACACATCAATACCCAAACTCAGTATATCTTCAATAAATGACTCGTTTATAACCGACAAAGAAAAAGTACGGTTCCTCACTATTATAAATGTACATCATTATTGCATCTTCTTATGAACTATAACAAAGATTCTCACAAGAGTCATAATCTACCTAAAAAGGTGAAGAGAGAAAGTAACATGAGGATGGAAACTCAAATGACTACAAATTTTCTCTCCATCCAAGTTTTAGGTTAAAGATGATATCTTGAAGGAAGTCTGAAATTGGTCATAAGAGCATCACAGACCTAATGAACGTTTTGTGAAGTAATCTTTGCTGATGGATTAGTATGTATGTACAAGCCTATGAACTAAGTGTTTGACAACACACAGAGCATGATCAGTTCTGCAAGAGGATCTTCGCGATTTGTAAATCGATCACCTCAATGAATCAACTGGATACTCCTAAAATCGTGGAGTGATTCTCACTCTGTGAACACTTAAACATTGTGAACATAACCCAGTGAATGATGAAACCATCATAGATAGAGAGTGTGTTATTAAATGTCAAAGCACACATATTCACCATCATGCATCTCAAAATATATTATCATAAGATAGTTGCGTGTATGGATATATCATTGATGATAAATATGATGATTATCCAAATAAGATGAACATGGGTTTAGAAAACTAACTCTAAGCAGACCCATTTAACTATGGGTACCAAAAATAGAAATATATTTAAACCTTCGTATTTGGACAAATCGACCACACTAAGGAATGATGAAGCGAAGACTTGATCGAGAAGAAGATACAACCAAAGAAGGCTAAGGACTGCTTAGAAATGAGTCTGATAAAGTTTCTATATGTTCAAGCTCGTCATCTCAAGACCTCCGAGCTAACCTGGAATGGAGCTCACATGGTCGCACATCTCAGAGTATGAGAGAGCATGCCATGAAACGTAAGATAAAGAGGATTCTATGTGCCCATATCAAGAAAGACATACTTTATGGAAAGGATCCTCAAGAGGAAGCTCACAACAAAAGATCATTGAGCTTAAGACAAAGGAGTTCTTTATGAAGCGTAACTTCTCAAAACAAAGGACTGACATAGAAGACTACGTTCGTAGTGCTGTCAAATGATCGTAGAGTGATCAATCCTGAAAATACTCATCTCTACGATACAAGGAAAACTAAGCAACGATGATGATTCCAGTCAGAAGGAGAAATGTTTGGCCTTTCAAATAAACATGAAGAAGAATCACATCTATCCGAGAAGACAAAGATCAACAATGGGGGAGCGGTGATCTCATTAAGGAATAACAAAGACTATTAAATCTGGAAGAGATGTACCAGCTACAGAGTCCCAAAACTTTGTGGTTGATGAACCATATGAAGATCCATAGTCAGTAGGAACGTCTCAAAACGTACAACTGATAACCCTTCAGCCACCCAATCTATAATCGTGAAGTTCCTACGATCAAACACATGATCGTAGTGTAAGAGCAGAAGGACACCACGATTTCAGCAATGCAGATATCCAGAGCTGGTAGAAAGACCTCCCCATCAGAAAAGGTCTAATGAGATGTCATTGAAAATCACTGTCTTAGTATTTCATTTGAAAAGCGCCTCAGGGACAAACCTGACCCTTAGCTAACTCTAAGAGGTTGGCCCTTCCTGAGCTACCTTATCCCAGAAGGAATGCTTGATCTAGTTCATCTCAAAAGAACCAAGTCAGTCAACGATCGTAGAGTTGAAATTGAAGAGGAATAAACGATTGTAGTACAAATTCAACGATCGTAATGCTGTCTAAACGATCGTAGTGCAACCTCAGCGACAGAAGAAGACAACTCAATGATCGTAGTCCTTTCAAAGGGTATTCCAGTTCAAGGAGCATGAAGAATGAGACATCTGCTAAGCCATTCAAGTTGAGGAGATAAGTTCGAATACATCAGTGATTCAAATATCTCAGCATCGAAGTAAGGAGGAAAAGCGAAGCCATCCACTCGCAAAGATCTCTCAAAAATTGATCATTGAGTAAACAAATGAAATCGTAGAGTCTATAGCTATCTCATCATGTTACTCTACTTAATAAAAAGGTCAATCTGTAAAAACCACGTCCAATTAAACGTCCACTCCTCTAATAACCGAAAAGTTGTGGGGAGTTACAGACTTATTATCGGGCAACGTGCAACCAATGGACAATTGACACATCACTAAGTATCACGAGTTAGAAGGAACCGCCATAAAGACAAGTTCAAATCTGCAGACGCTACCAAAAGATATCGAACCTTTTTCCTCCCATTTTCAAAACCCTGAAAGCTTTTCAAGAGCAAAAATCGCTTAACCTTCCGTAGTCTAACCAAATCTTAGTCACCATCTCGCATAATCTCTCTAAATCAAACACCCATACGCCTTGAACGATTCAAATGGAGAACCGGCAAGTTATCACCGGATTCACTTGGAACCAAATCGTTTGCAAATTACGAGAAGAAGTTCGAGGACGCCCCTTGGACTCGTAAAGGAAGTGGGTTTTCGTAATGTCTCGAGGCGAGTACTTATGTATACATTGACACAGTTAAGGAGTTCTACTCAAACATCTCCATAAACTCGAACTCTATCTACCAAGGTTAAAGGTCGATTCTGGTCAAATCTTCCGACCTTAATCAATACCAGGGTTCCTTAACCAAGGTGAAGAACCTTGAAGATGTGAACGCTGAAGTGTCGAAGGAGTTGATGGGATATCAAAGAAACCCTAGCCAAAGATATGAAGAAGAAGGAGTTCCTCAAGAGTATGAGTTCTAGGTCAAATTGTAGGAAAGTGCATTCGTGCAAAAACACTTTGCCATATGATACGGTGATTGATCAACAATCAAGATTATATACAATTTATAGTCTTTGAAGAAACAAATTGACTTTGGATCAATTTTGTTTGATCATATCTCTAAGTGGGTAGAGAAGGCTGAGAAGAAACCACTGACCAAAGTATTTCATGGAAGGCTGCTGAGTATCATACTGAAGAAAAAGCTAGGGGGAAAGATCAAGGATGATGAGGGAAAAGCCCTAAATGTGTACAAAGTAATGTCTCCACAGTTATTTGAAAACTGGAAGAAGAACCCCAAGGAGAACAAAAGGCTGACAACTGGGAGCAGCAGTAGAGCC
The DNA here is from genome assembly GCA_020205615.1 of Panax quinquefolius. Lineage (NCBI taxonomy): Eukaryota > Viridiplantae > Streptophyta > Magnoliopsida > Apiales > Araliaceae > Panax > Panax quinquefolius. The sequence goes on along the minus strand of JAINUW010000225.1, from coordinate 2,936 downwards.
TCTGTAAAGAAGAGAAAGACAGTAGAGACAGAGAGCTCTGAGTCTGATGACTCTGCAGCAGCTGAAATCACACCAGCCAGGAAGAAATCAAAAGTGGTGAAAAAAGCTGGTGATGTGAAGAAAGCCCAGCCCCCAAGAGAGAGTCTCCTCCTTGAACAAGGATAAAGAAGAAAAGGCCCAAATCAATGAAACCATAAAGAGAAGAAGCGGAAGTTGCTTCAAGGGTTGTCGTGAAAGAAAAAGCTAAGGAAGAAGACAAACCAACCTTAGTTTCTCAAATCAATACATCTATCAAGAAAGAGATGTGAGTCGTGAAAGGGGAAGAAAGCAAGATGTAGTCCGGTCCCCACACAACAAGATCCAAAGAATAAGAATGAAGCGGATGTGATGAAGGAAAGTCAGAAAAGCTGGCAAGAAGAAGAAAAGTGTTCAAGCCCCATAGCTAATCCTCAGAGTAGTCACTCTGATGAAGAAAAAGAAATTCATGATGATCAAAGTGCATCCCCAAATACAACTTCCCCAACCAGCCCAGAGAATAGGTCAGAAAATGCTATTCAAGAAGAAGAAGAAGAAGAAGAACATGTCCCCTCAAACCAAGAATGCTCTCATGATGGCTCAGAAAGTGATGAGGCCAAGAAAGAAGAGTATGCTCCTGCCAGTGATGATCTTTGAAGAAGTTTATCTGATGAGCAAGAGAAGTCAAAGACTGAAGAAGAAGAAGAAGAAGAAGAGGAGTTTGTCTCTCCAATAGTTGAACCTCCACGAAGAAGGAAGAGCTACAGTCAGAAGCCCAGGGCTTGCCTCAAGAGGAACAAAGAGCCAATCAAATGCCATCATTGAATTAAGTGATGATGAATCAGATCCCCAGGAGAAGATCTTTGAAGAAGAAGCCAGTGAAGAAGAAGAAAATCTAAGGAAAGACTTGGCATAAGAAAGTTCTCGACAATGAAATTCAAAGAAGAAGGTCTCTTTGTTGAAGATGATCGAGAAGATTCGATAATGAAATGCTACAAACAAGAAAGACTATCTCAATGGTCGATCTAAGTAGTTCTAGTCCGGAGAAGGAAGAAGCGTAAAATGATTCCAACTCAAGATAAGGAATCAAAAGACTCGTAACTCCACCTTGTTTTCTCACCTGCAAGATTTACCAAGAGAATTGTGGTAGAAGTTCCCAATGAACCATCAGAAACTCCTCCTGACAGATGGGTAAACCATGGAGGTGAATAGATCAGAATAGTAAGAATGAACTCCTTTGACTTAGTCAAGAACTGGAACAACATGCAAATGGACTGCACAACCATTCTCTACAACCCTGATGATTTGCTGATGAGATGGTTCTTCCAATCAATGCCTTGGCTGAAGGCCTTTACTGAAGGAGATGGAAGTTACTTCAGCTGGTGTTACAAGACTTTTCCAAGCATGGATCTGCTAGCTCAAAACTTTCCAAGGGTGAAAACTTATGCTACCAAGATGATAACCAACCAGCCTCACTTCAAGATCTATCGACAAGCTAAGAATCTCTATATCCCCTACGATCGTAGAGTGGATTCTCAAGAAGAAGAAGTTACATGACTAAGGAGAGCCGATCGTAAGTCTGTTAACTCTACTACTGATCATGTTCAAGCCCAATCCAAGAAGCCTTCTTATGATCAAGCACTGCTATTAGACACTCCATCATCCTCCACAAATAATTTGTACTCCACGATTGTTTAGATTATACACACCTTTGAAAATCTGTCCAAAGATAACAATCGTAGAGTCCAATTCATTGCCCAAGCTGAAGCTGCCAATCAAGAGGATCAAACTGCTTTGGAACAGGAATTACAGAAAAGTTCTGATGATTTAATCAAAAAGATCTCTATGCTCACTAAATAATCACAGAAGCAGATAGAAGCAGGAGATGATTCTTTCAAGCACAAACTTCAAGCTATCTTGGCTGATGTATCTCTCAAACTACAAGAGAGGGATAACATCTATCAGAAAGCAATACAAGATCAGAAGGATGAAGCTCTACAAGTTCAGGAGGCAAATGTAAAGCAGATCGTAGGCCTCTCTGACAAGATTGACGATATGAAGCAAACATTCTCAGTACAACTTGAGCTAGGTCAGCAAGAACTAAAATTAAGTTGCCAACACCTCCTACCTTATGGAGCAGCTTAATTCCAACATGGAACAGTTCTCTCAAATGATTAATGACAAAAAGGGGGAGAAAAAGAGGCATAGAAAGAAGAGGAGCAAGGGGCATCAGAAGAAGAGCAGAGGGTCAAGAGGAGAGAAGACGTCAAAGAAGATAATAGTCACTGAAGAAAGTATCATCATCCGAGGGGAGCCAGATAAGAAAGATGATGAAGGGGGAACCAAGCGAGACAAAAGGTCATCATCCGAGGGGAACAAGAAAGAAGAGCAAGAAGAGAATGGATGAGGCGATCAACAAGAATCCACGGAAACATACAAGGAGCCAAGGAGGTACAACTCTAACCTATTAGGTATGTTCTGGATCCAGGATATAGAATGTCTGAATATATAATTGTCATATTAATATAAATTACATTCATGATTAACTGCTTAGAAATACAAATTTCACTCGTATCTAAGATTCATTCATAACATGCATATGCACTTATTGTTTTTGTCATAATCAAATAGGGGGAGATTGTCAGGAATAAACATGTGAATGATATTCCTATTTAATATATGATTTGATTATGATATATATATGAATGAATAATGCAAGTATGCTTCGTATGAAGAAAAGTCATAAAGTCCTTTGATAGATAATAGAAATATGTATAAGGATTTAGAATGAATTGATCAAATATGTTAGGTTGATCCTACATAAGCAAAATAGCTTTGTGAAGTCCTTAAAAGAAATGATGTACAAGGACTATAAATATAGAAAGATCAAACATGTTAGGTTAATCTTATATTGTAATAGA